>CM053760.1:43490778-43601379 GCA_028658305.1 Pachyuromys duprasi
TGGGTTTGTGTGCATCCGCTGTATGCAGGGCTGTCTGAAATGGTGCCTGAGGCCTTCTGTGTCTGGCCCGCGGACAGACACCTGAACTGGGGTTTTTGCTGGCAGATGCGTGCAGCTTTCACCCTCAGTGTGCGGTCTGGTCAAGATGGTGCCAGGATCCTCTCAGCCGTGGGTTGAGACAGAACTTTGACTGAGTTTGGTGAGCGCCCCTGCAGTGTGCGGACTGGTCGAAATAGTCCCCCAATCCACTCAGTCTGTGGTGGTTCCGGCAATCGGTTATTGCCTGCCGCACACCCGTGGGTTCAGGTAGAACTCGTGTTCCTCCCAGACCAGCCGGCGGACTCACACACTGACTGAGTTTTTGCTGGCGGAAGCGTTTGGCGGGCGCCCCCGCAGTGTGCGGACTGGTCAAAACAGTCCCCCAATCCACTCAGTCTGTGGTGGTTCTGGTGATTGGTTCGTACCTGCCGCACACCCGTGGGTTGAGACAGAACTCGGGTTCCTCCCTGACCCACCGGCGGACTCACACACTGACTGAGTTTTTGCTGGCGGAAGAGTTCGGCTCGCCAGTGTGCGGACTGGTCAAAACGGTCCCCCAATCCACTCAGTCTGGGTGGTTCTGGCGATCGGTTCGAGCCCGCCGCACACCCGTGGGTTCAGGCAGAACTCGGGAGCAGTGTGAGCTCGTAGGGTGCAGTTCAGTGAAAACGGCACCCGGTTCCTCCTGAGACTGCCCGCGAGACTGTGGGATCCAGTCTATTATGGCGGGTGCGGGCACCCAGCGCAGCTGCTCGTTCAGATCAGAGCTGTGCGCAGCTGGTCACCGGGTGTCTCTACGGTTTTCCTACTTGATTTTCTCACCGTAGGAGTTCCGCTCACCTGGCACTCACAATGCTGGTGTTTTAGGTCCCAGAGTTCAGTCTCCTGGTCGCTGCGTTGTTTCTGCTCTCCTACTCCTCAGACACAGTGTTCTCTCGTGGCAGCCAACTTGGATCCCGAAAGTAGAGTTTTTCAAAGATCAAGAACTTGACATGATAGCATTATCTATCAGTAGAGCCAATTCAGGACTCGCTATATTCTCTTAGCTTCTTTTTATGTCAGGCAGTCTTCAGACTTTCAGCTTTGGGTAGCGGCACTCCTGAAAGCAGTGATTTTACAAAGCATCCCTCAACTTGCATGCCTGTTTCTTCATGGTTCTGTGGTTCAGAAGATGACATGGGCAGGACCGTACCCTGCATGCATCCTGTCAAGGACTTGGTGATTGTGGAAGGCAGAATAAGCACTGCTCAAGATATCTGCATCCTAGCTTCTGGGACCTGTCAATCTACCTTACCTGTCTACCGTGATGTGGCAATGTGACTACGAATCTTGAGGAAGGGTGATGGTTTCAGTGTTCTGGTGCTCTCATAATCACAGGAATTCTCATGATGGTGGTGGGAGGCAAGAGTCAAAAAGAGTTGTGGTTGGGGCTGGAGAGATGGCTCAGTGGTTAACAGCACCATCTGCTCTTCCAAAGGTGTTACTGTCTGTAACACAAGTTCCAAGGGATCTGACACCTGCACACTAATGCACATAAAAATTTAAAAAAAGAGTAAAAAAAAAAAGAGTTGTGGCAGCAGAAGTCAGGTTTGGAGTGAGGCATGACCATGACTGTAGCACCACTATAGGTACGCACCACTGGGTTTGGGTTTTAAATGGGAATTGTGGAGTGAACTAAGATTGTCATTTGTGAGGCAGGTACTGTACTGAATAAGTTATCTTCCCAGATCGGAAGTTACAGATTCTCATATAGCTAATACTAAGAAGATGCTGAAAATATGCCATCTATAAAAACAATAAGAACATACAGACTTTAGTCACTCCTGGGCATCATAAAATATTATATGTGAGGAACCATAGCTTTAAGCAAATGATACTATTGGAATTTGTAGAGAGATGTACTGTTCTTTCAGAGAAAACTGGCTGGATATTTTAAAGTACTTGCCAGCCTAATCTCAATTTAAAAACTCTAGTGGAAGAATGATAAAAATGAAAGGACATGCATATTGGATACTTTTGTGCTTTTTTCCCTTTTATTGAATGAATTACAAGGTACACAATTAAAAAAATGGTGGGACAGTCCAGGAATCCATTGTTAGTTTATATTTGAATATTAAATTCAGGAAAATGACAGACTTATTGCAAAAATATTTCTATGACAAAGAGAAATGTGAAAATGTCTATAAACAGGCCATCACAAGAAAATTCACTTAACTGAGAGAAATAATGAATTAAGTTTTTACTCCATATACAAGAATCCTTTCCACACAGAAGAGATATGTAAGTGATATCAGGGCAGGGGGGATTGAGAGCATAGTATTTGTCTCATCACATACATGTAACCTGTACAGAGCCCTGGGTTCAATCCCAGTACTATACAGACATACAAAATCAGATTGGGTAAGACCCAAAAATTGCTAAGTTTATGATATGCCTTCAATAATCAGAAAGACAACAAAATAATGATCTAGCCTTTATCACATAGAAGCTTCCTATCAAGTTTGTAGAGATCTATCGAAAAATAAGCACTGTGCATATTTTGCCAGCATCGATGACTTATTTCTTCTCTATTACACCAAAAGGTCCTTAATTGACTACAAAGTCAATGAAGTATCTGTGTTGTAGCAAAGAAATTAACTAATCATAGCTCTTAAATGGCTTATATGTCTCTTAAAAGAATGAATTTTTTTTACATGGCATGAAAAAGTTCAGATTGATTTGTATTGGAAGAAGTTAATCTAAATTGGAAGGATTTTGTTGCTGTTTTGCTTTATTAAATTATTGAAAAGGGGAGCATAAGGCAGCTTGTTACCTCTTGGGAAAGATATTGCCCTTCAAAATACTTGTAACTTTTAGCTCATTAATTTCATCCTCAGCAAGATAGAACAAGGACATAAGGACAAGTTCTTGCTACAGAAATTAGATTACAATACTTTTGTTTCTCCAGGCAGGATGAAGTTTGTATCAAGGCTCTTAAAATGCCAGCCAGCCAGGTGGTCTACCACAGTGCTCTGTGTCCAGTTTCTCTTTGCTTTTACTTTGAGACAGGATCTCACTAAGTTACCACATCTAGCCTTGACTCTGTAGGCAGGCCTGCCTTGCAGTGGTGGTACTCCGGCCTCAGCATCCAGAGTAGCTGAACTTACACTTATAATGCTCTTTCATGAGTGAAGTTTATATTGGTAGAATGTTTAGAATAAATTAGTAGAACGTTTGCTGTTAATTTATTTATGTCAGGTTATTAATACATTAATGATGCTACTATCAAGTAATATTTCCAAAACTTAAAAGCTAGACAAACATTTAAAATAATTCAAATTCATTTGATACTAATGCTTAATATTTTACAAGTTCTTGTGCTACAATTTTATGCATATGAACATATCAACCATCTGATACGTGGAGACTTTCATATATAAACTGAAGGATATGATTGGTTTATTTTGATATAACTTGTAAACCATAAGTGATTTATTTTATCCTGTAAACTCAGAATATGTGCTTTCTCCAGTGCTTCAAGAATATTCACATGAACAATACTATATTGGATTATCTCACTACATCCATAAAAGCAGAAATCACGCAGGTGGTATTCTCTCCACAAGTCACAGAATTAGAAACAAATCACAATGTTTACCACAACTCAACTCCTTGAAAAGTTATAGGAATTCTGTTAAGGACTTTATTTCAAAGAAAAGGGACCCACAGTGCTTGTAGACATGACTTGGAAATGAACTCCAGCCATGGCCACATGACACACTGAACACCGTAGAATACAAATATGCTATATGTGAGAACCAGCCACCATTTCAAATGCTTCTGTGTTTCTGGAGTATGAGGAACTCTACAGGAAGCTAGGTAAGTCTAATAAAATGGCAAATGAGAAAGGAAATATCAGGGTAAAAGGACCAACCAGAAGATAAGACCAATGGAACTTAAAGAGGTTTCAAATTAATTAATTATTTATTTTTTAAATTTTTATTTTTTTTAAGAGATGCATTGAATAAATGTCACTCTGGGATGACAAGCAAAGAGCAAGCCCTGGACCACACATAAAATAAAATAAAATAAAATAAAATAAAATAAAATAAAATAAAAATAAAAGAAAGAAAAACGAAAAAAAAAAGAGATTGAGGATGACCACAACAGACTTTAACACACAAACTTAATTTAACTGGAGAATTTTGATTAATGAAAATAAAAGCTGCGTAACCAGATATTAAAAACTGCAAGCATAATGTATCATACCAAACAAAAGCTTAGTGAAGAGATGGGGAGCTCTCCTCCTGTCAGATGTCAAATATCACAAACTTAAAACTCAGATCAGTGGAAAATTATGGAAGATTGAAGCATAAAGCCAAAGGTGGGTTTGCTTAACAAGCTGTCATTGCAAAGAAACAGCCACTTTATATTAGGTACCTTCAGTAGCTGTGATGGAGGTTAATGTGTGGATATCTGTGGGAACAGAGGGTCTGGGGTTCTTTGGAGCCAGGTACCAAAGAAGATGTTTGATCTCAAAAGATTTAAAAGTTTTACTCCATAAATCCCAAAAGGAGAATAAATATGCTGTAGACGAGCCTTTTAAAGGAAAGAGTGCTTTCACATGGAGATGTGTCATCACATTTCCATGTAATAGTGCATCAGCATAAAAATTCACTAAATAGTGTCTATCAAAATCTCAGCCTGTGGCAGACCTGGGTTCATAGGGACTTGAAGGGTGGGCATTTTACATGTGCCTGATTATTATTATTTTTTTTTACATTTTATTAACTCTGTATCCCAGATGCATCCCACTCCCTCATTCCCTCCCAATCCCACCCTCCCTCCCTCTTCGACTCCCTGCCCTTTTCCAAGTCCACTGATAGGGGAGGACCTCCTCCCCTTTCATCTGACCCCGGTTTATCAGGTATTTTCAGGACTGGCTGCAAAGTCCTCCTCTGTGGCCTAGGAGGGCTGCTCCTCCCTTGCAGGGTAGGGAGGTCAAAGAGCCCGCCATTGAGTTCATGTCAGAACTAGTCCCTATTCCCCTTACTAGGGAACACACTTGGGTACTGAGCTACCATGGGCTACATCCGAGCAGAGGTTCTAGGTTATATCCATACACGGTCCTTGTTTGGGAGAGGTTGTGGAGAAAGAGGAACCCTCCTCCATTGCTGGTGAGAATGTAAAATGGTACAACCAGTTTGGAAATCAATCTGGTGCTTTCTCAGACAACTAGGAATAGCGCTTCCTCAAGATCCAGCTATACCACTCCTAGGCATATATCCAAAAGTTGCTCAAGTACACAACAGGGACATTTGCTCAACCACGTTTGTAGCAGCTTTATTCATAATAGCCAGAACCTGGAAACAACCCAGGTGTCCATCAACTGAGAAATGGATACAGAAATTGTGGTATTTTTACACAAGGGTGGGCATTTTAAAGGCAGCTTCAGCTCATCGGAAATTATGTTGTTTGCTATGCATTGTCTCAGTATTTGGTAGAAGCAGTTTCTACCTCTTCTTGTGGTGTGATAAAAATTGACTTTCATCATGAAAAACAATCAAAAAGAAAATTCACCTTAGCATCTCATTCAGTTTAAGAAATTTCAAGTAATGAATTTTATCAAAACATGTTACACAAAAGCACATGTGTTTTACCTTGAACTTCTGGGTGTAGTGCTGAATCAGCACCTCCTCAAGTGTACAGCCTAAAGCTAGGGACTCATAAGAGCTTCTTCCATCTGCCTTCTGGGAGAAATTTTGATCATGTTATTTAGTTAAGTTTTATGATGATGAACTATTCGATGGAAATGTGGTGACACATCTGCATAAATTCCTGTGGGGAGTGTGCTGTGATTATTTACAATTCCACAAAGAAGTATGACAGAAATGAAGGGTGTGTGTGTGTGTGTGTGTGTGTGTGTGTTCACATGTGTGTAGGGAACAGAGGTCATCCTTGGGTGGTTTCCTCAGGACACTTTGCTTCTTGAGACAGGGTCACTCCGTGTGACCCGGGCTCACTGCTTAGTCTAGGTATTAGCTGGCAAGTGAAGCCCACTGTCTGCCTCCCCAGCACTGGGATTAAAGGCCCATGCTTCCTCTCCTGGCATTTTATATAAGCACTAAGTTTCAAACTCAGGTCTTCACACTTGTGTGTAGGCATTTCACTGACTGAGCTCCTTGCCCTCACCCCGGCATATGAAGCTTGTAGGGTGTACAACTAGTGGTCCTTTTGTCCTCTTTGGCTGCCATGCCACCCGGTGCTACTGACATCATAAGGACATCTTTTGATTTGTAAGCCTCAGTGTCTGCCAAGGTGTCCCTGACACCGAACTACACATGACTTTGGAGAGAAGGAAAAGTTGATGAATTTCCTCTGTGCGGCCCCCTGGTGTCAGACAAGTATGAGCACTTATCCTTGGAAGCGCTGGCTGCTATCTGTATTTGTGCTAACAAATATAGTGTGAAGAGCTGTGGTAAAGATAGCTTTCATGTTCAAGTGAAGGCCACTCTTTCCGAGTCATGTGTGTCAATAAGACACATGTATGTCCTGTGCTGGGGCTGATAGGCTTCAGACCAGTATTGGGGCACTTTGGGGAACACCCAGGGCACAGTAGCTAGGGTTCACATGTTCAGGTCATCATATCTATCCATGCAAAGCTGCCTGATAAAGAACATGGAACTGAAGACCTGACAGGAGCCAAGCTTATGTTCTTTGGCTAGTAACGAATCTACAGCATGAAGAAGGGAGGCATCACTAAATTTAATGCCCAGGAGTCTGAAGGCATGGTATCTGAGAAGGGTAGCCATCCCTGATGGCTGTGGGCTCAAATATATCCCTAATCATGGTCTCGTGGACAAGAGGCTGGCCATGAGGGCTTCCAGTGCTAAGTTCTACAGGTTTCCCAATTATGATCAGTAAGCCACCTCGGATCCAATCTGATTAAAGATCTTGATGCATCTTTTTCCTTTTTTCACCTCTTCTCCTACAGTTTACAAGCATTCTGCTTGAGTGCAGCTCAGAGCTGATATTTTAAAATGCAAAGTGTAGTAGGATACATAGAAATGATATAAATGATATGTTACGTTGTTGTTGTTGTTCGCTGAGAAGCACAAGGCTTTGTTCTGTAGTCAGTGGAAGCTGCTGACTCAGCTGAGAGCTGAGTGTCTGGGAAACCCTTTGCCTCTTATGTGGAGAGTAAGTTTGAAAGGGAAGTGGGACTCAATCAGACAGGAATGTGTGGGTGAATTGACTGGAAGGAGGTTCCCAGAGTTCAGCAGTCTTTGGGAGGTAGAGTCGTCAGAAGGTGGTATGGGGAGCCGGTGAGAATGACAGCTGAATGCAATGTTGAATTTCTGGTTTGAAAACTGAATGAAGAGAAGAGGACGGAATCCATGCTGCTTTTCACCTCAGAGAACAAGTTCAGGTTTTTTTTTTCCCCTTGCTTGCTTGAATCATACAAATACAGAGTTCTAAAGCTGCAGCGTGAACACACAATTCTAAGCCAGTGTCTGATGTGGGATCCAGATGTAAGATTTGGGGTTTGTCATGGTTTGGCTATGGAGGTGCTGTAAACAGTCTCTTGTTGAAGGATTTGTCCCAGCTTGGAGTTGCTATGGAGAGGTGATTGGATCATGAAGGTGCTACTTTCAACAATGGCTAAACCCGCTGATGAGTTTGTAGGCTGTTAGGAAGTGGGGTATAGTATCTGGAGACTGTGGTGTATGCTTGTGTTCCTGGCACTGGAGAGGCTGAGTTGCTAGTTTGTGGGCAGCCTTGGCTACATAGTAAGACTTTGTCTCAAAACCCAAACTAAACAGAACAGGTGCTGAGGAGCAGGTGTATCTTGGAGCATTGCTTCACTGAAGGAGTACCTCTGAAGGGTGTGCTTACCTCCAGATGTTTGTGGGCCAGTCTCTCCCTGTTTCCTGGTTACCACGAGGTTAAGCCCGTCACCATAATGTTTCTGTCTTGCACATAACCTAAAGCTGATGGAGTCCTGTGCATATAAGACTGTTCGCCAGTTTTCTTCCCCACTTTAAATTATTTCTCAGGTATTTTGTAACATAAAAAAAAAGCCACTAACAGTGCCATGAACAATGCCCCTTTCTCTTCTACTGTGTTCTTCCATCTCCATCCAACGTGAAGAATTTTAACCGTTTACTGCCCATGTGTCTCATCTGTGGCCTCTTTTCCTAAATGGTCTATGACGTCAGCCTTCTCTGAGTTCTTCAGTCCTGGCTAACGGCTGGATACTGTGTGGCCCATTTGGGGCTGAAACAGGCTGGGGGAGGCTGAAGGGGTTCCTGCTGCTGCCTCTTGGAAGTTGAGTGTGACCAAGCTCTGTCCATCTGGGACTCATCCTTTCTCTCCAACAGGGCAATATACCCCACCTCCTCCTCAGCTGTGTTCAAGCCTTACAAGTGATGTAGCTACTCTCCTAGCACTTACTCAAATCCAAGCTAAAGTTGGGTTTTTCTGGACACCCTGATTTCTATTTGACCTAAATTCCTGGGTGGGAATTAGTGTTCTTAATTTTTTTTTTTTACAGATTCCATTTTGTGTTTGAACTTCACTGGCTACTCTGAAATTTTCTTCTGTCTACAGAAGGCTTCGTGCTTACAAGGGTCCGGAATGAGGGGTACTGCTGTCTTGGCTGTGATGTCCCCCAGCCCAGACCTCAGACACTTCTTTTTCAACCATAGGTTTTGTATTCCCTAGTACATTTTCTCCAGTCACTGACCCCAGACCACATGCTTGGACCTACTACTCTGCCTACTATGAGAGCAAAGTGGGAAGCCAAAGGTGATGGCTGAAGATGGAGAAGCGGGCAGAAAAGAGGAAACTCGGAGCAGACTGGTCCCAAACACTTTGTTTGTCAGGGTGTCTAAGATGTGATGGGTGCCCATCTGCCTTGGTCACTCTGTAGTCATGGGTGTCTTAGCACTGGCTGCCAGCAGGTTGCTTCCCTGGGTGGCTTTTCTACAGGCAAGCACAGGACATTCAGTATTTCCCCCTCCTCTGGTTGGTGCCTATAGCCTGCAAGGCATAAATCAGAGTGGAGTTTTCACATTCTTTATATATTTTTCTCTCCATAACCTAAGATGATCACTGAGAAAACAGTTGCTTATAAGAAAAAAAATGATTTAGAAAGAATCAGTAACTAGAGGTATTAATTTTTGTGCCTTGCTGGGATGATCTGCATTTAAAGACATGTATGAATGCAGATTTGATTGTTTGGCTCCTACTACATTTGCTTTTTTTCTACTTATATGTTTAAATATCAGAAAGTTTGTGTAATAATCAAGATTTGTGATCTCTCTGGATCAATGTGTCATGTGACTATGGTGGCCTGGCTTTCCCTCAGTGCATCATCAACCTCTGCTGGGTCCCTGCTGCTTTTTTAGATAAAAACAGGATAATACTCAGTATCCCAAAGGCTTCTAATGTGGGTCATGAGCCTTCAAAGTACCAAACACACTATCTGATGTGAGATGGATGGATAGTAAAGGTGGGATGCTATCACCAAATGGTTACTGTACAGGAAAAGATGAGTTTGTGTGCTGGGAGAAAGTGATTTTGGACTCTCTGAACTGTATCTGTCAGGACCTTGGGATCCACTGGGATCATGTACATTTTACTTCATCTTGGCAGAAACCTGGATACCCTCGATTCCTGTCTTTCTTGCCCTACATCTAGTCATCAATTAACCATGCAAGTTCTGTTTTCCACAGGTTGCTTGGAATTTGACCGATCCTCACACTGTTGTAGCTCAAGGGCACTAATACCTCTCACTTGTTTACAGAAATGCTTCCCCTGCCTCCCCCCAGGCCCCACCCCCATGTGTCTTCCTGCTTCTGCCTTTGACCTCTCCCACATGACCACTAGCATGAAGGAGTATAACATGTCAGGCCTCTTCTCAGACCACCTCAGTGGCTCTTCATATTTCTGGTGTAAGGCCACCATTCTTACCAAGTTCCATACCCTTATCATCTGACCCTCCTGGCCTCATTTCCTTCTACCATCTCATGTTCTTTCTACTCTACTTCTCTTCTGACTGGCTTCCCTATGATGTGTCCAGGTTTACTAAAAAACAAAACAAAAAACAAACACCACACATTTACTTACTAGTCTTAGCATTATTTTTCCCCTTGGACAGGATTCTTTTTATAAAATAATATTTTAATATTATTTAAATAATATTAAATTTAATACATAAATGTGATTATTTAGATCATGTTCACCTCCCCGCCCTTCTCCCTAACTACTCCCAAATCCAACCATTACTACTCCTCCCAACTTCATGTCTTTTCCTTTTTTTTTTTTTTTTTTCATAGCCTGCTGAGTCCAATTTGTGTTGCCTAAATAAACATGGGGATGAGGCCATCTACTGGAGTATGGTTGACCTCGTTGGGAGCACATCTCTTAAAAAAATCTAATAGCAGTACCCTAGTCAACTAGCAGTAGCTCCTGAGATTGGGAGTGGGGCTCATGTAACCCTTCTTTATCTATGGTGAGATGTTACTTGGCTTGGTCTTGTATGGGTCGTAGGGAGGCAACAGCAGCTGTTCTGAGTTCATCAGAAACTTTATCCTATTGCATACAGAAGACACTGTTTTGTCCCCGTCCTCCTTGAACTCTGGCTTTCACTGTCTCTTTGTCTCCTCCTCGTGATACTCCCTGAGCCTTCAGAGAAGAGGTAGAGTGCAGGTGAGTCATTTGTGGGTGAGCCTTCCATAGACATTTATTCTCTCCATTTGGCCAGTTTTGACTTTCTGCAGTTACCACCACTACCCACTACACAAGCAGGCTTTCTTGAGAGGAACTAAGAGCTGCAAGGATATAGTGGTATGGAGACACATCAGAGGTCAGTTTGACACTGTCCATTCAACTAAATTTAGTAATATGTTCACCCCTGTGATCTGTGAGTACCACATCTGTGATTTCTTGGTCAGATTTACAATACGAGGCATGTATTTCCTGTGTGGAGCAGGATTTAAATCCAGTTGAGAGCAGTTGGTTAGCCCATAACGTTTATACCGCTATTGCACCTAAGGGCATGTCTTGCCAGGATGATCATGATTGTTAACTTCCAGAGTTTACAGCTAGGTGAGACGGTTGGTGAATTTTCTCCCCCAGCAGCCTGTGTAGCACCTTTCAATGCTATGAAAGGGTTAATACTAGCTCGGTTTCTTTATGTCCTGTGACCAAAGTATGGTGTGTGTGTGTGTGTGTGTGTGTGTGTGTGAGAGAGAGAGAGAGAGAGAGAGAGAGAGAGAGAGAGAGAGAGAGAGAGAGAGAGAGAGAGAGAGAGAGAGAGAGAGAGAGAGAGAAGCTACCAAATGAAAAACTCAGTGCCAGGTTTAGAATACCTCCCTGAAACTGTTGGTCAAGGGTGTCCTGAAGTCTCTCAGAGCAATACAGAAAATTGCCATCGTTTAGAACTTAATCATCCGATCCTGTTGCTGAAGACCCTGTATACTTTAGTCACCAGACAAGGATTTTTGGCTATGTGTTCTATACTGTCTCCTCAGTGCTCAGAGCAGCACAAAGTTCTTCCGTGGGTGGCCAATAAGTGTTTGTTAATGCAGGGATGAAAGCTAATTAAAGCATGCCACCAAGCAGGACTTCAGGTAGCACTCTTCTTTCCAAATCAGAGCTGTGGAGTAAGGCAGCAAATTAACACTTGCTATTTTTATGAGACGCAGTTAGCTTCTGTGCTAGAACTGAGAGCAGTCACAGGAGTTGCGGGTTATTTCATATTTTTCTTTGATTAAATGTAAGAGCCAGTAGGGGTGTGGCTCGTTGTTTCTTGGTTCCCTGGGTGGAACTTTGCTTAATGAAATAATGTTTGTTTCCTTAAAGCACACATTTGTCAGGGTACATTGGGAAGGCCTCCATATTTTGCTCCTTCTCTTCTCCCTCCTTTCCTTTGAGCCCTCTTTTTCCATTTATTGGGAAGAATGCAAAAGCAAGAAGTGTAAATGGTTTTCTATTAAAACAATAGTTTCTGTTTTTCTAGATTGAAGTAGATTTGTTTTTCTGCTCACTTGTTTTGTTTCTTGAAAGTAGTTCTCTCCATGTAATCCAGGCTGGGCCTGAGTTCTCATGCTCCTCCCTCAGCCCTCCTAACTGCTGGGATTGTATGTGTTGCCACAACACCTTGTTAGATTTTTTTTTAATATTCACAAATTTATTAATATTTTGCCTGTTGGAAAGATATTTTAAAATTTCATTCCTTGGGATGCTTTTCATTTGTGTCATTTACTCAATGTATTTGTCTTGTCCATACTATCTGCAAAATAATTTTTAAGCTATACATTGAAGCTCTAAAGAGAAATCTGTATTTTATGAGGTTCATAAATAAGAACAACAAGAGATTTTTCAGCATAATTAAAAGCAGCAACAAAATATAAGTTTCAACAGTCACTAGGGTCTTAGAATGTGACAAACACTGCTGTCAGCTTGTCAGAGCTCATGCCCTCATTTAATGAGCTGCAAGGTAGATGCTGTCACTTCTTTATTGATCAGTGAACTGAAAAACAAAGACTCAGTTCAAGATCACACAGGTAGGATGACACAGCAAGGAAATTAGATTTTAATTGCCGTCATTAGGCTCCCAAGGTCATAACGCCCCAAGATCATTTGATTCTAGAGTCATTTCAAAGTTATTCCTACTCCAAAGTCATGCTACTCCAAACATGGCCAAAGCAGTGTCATGGTAGTCTCCGGGAGGGCAAGATTCTACCTGTGGTGAGAGACTTCAGAGAAAGTCATTATCAAAGGTAGGTGGCTGCTGCTTCTTTTTTTTTAATTTTTTTTAAAATTTATTTATTTTTATCTCAATCACAGGTTAGGTACTTTGAATCCCAGGCGTAGCCCCCTCCCTCATCCCCTCCTACCCTCCCATTCCCTCCCTCATCTCCCTCCTCCCCGTCCCCTCCAAGTCCACCAACAGGGGAGGACCTCCTTCCCTTCCATCCAACCCCAGCTTATCCTGTCTCCTCAGGGCTGGCTGCAATGTCCTCCCCTGGGATCTAGCCAGTCTGTCACTCCCTGGCTTGTATGGGGGAGGGTCAAAGTGGCTGCTTCTTAAGGACAAATGTCAGGTCCTGAGCAGAGGAATAGAGGTACTGAGCATAGCTGTAGGCTTGTCACTAGTTTGTGAATTTGTATTTTACAAGGGGCTGTTGAGATTTGGGTGAGCCAGGTTTAAAGCATAGTGGCACAGGCTGCTGAGCACCTCTGTAGGAAGGAGACACTGGGTTCCTGAGCAGGTTTAAGGAAGAAGGCATCTCATTTCTCAGCTTTGTGAATTATTCTCTCTCGGCTGAGATAATTTTTACTTGAAAATTTTTACTTGACAATTTTTACTTGGCTTAACTTTAGGGACTGATGAGGTTGGGGTGGGAATCAGAGGAAGTCTAATGACATAGTCCAAAGCTACAAAGTTCTGGGCTTAGTCATCTACTAAATATGACTTACCTTGGGAAGAGTCTTGACTTTTTAAAATATGTTGAAGTATCTGAGGGTGAATTTGCAATGCTGATGTGTTAATTTATTAACATATACTTAACATTTCTTGTCTAATAATCATATCTTATTTAGAGATATAACTTCTCTATCCTCCCATTTTATGAATCTTTGATTTTGATGTTGTTGCTGTTAGTCGAGTTCCCCTTTAAGTTAACCAGCTTGTTTCTCAGGGCATCTTAACAGTCTTATGTTGTTCCAAAGTCCTTGTCCAGGGCTTAGATTCAGATCACAAGCAACAAGAAGCTTCCAGTACAATTTGTGACTTTCCTCTTCTTTTGCCTGCACTTATTTATGATTATCACAGGAGAATAGTTTGAAGTTTTCTCCAAAATCTCTGCCATGGCATTGTGATTATGTGTTCTGGTGCCTCTTTCAATATCAACACTGATATTGGCTAAGATTATGTCTGGTTTTTTTTTTCTTTTTTGTCTAGCTGAAAGTAAGTCCTTCATTTAAAATTGATAATTAAAAGTTTTATACTGTATAGTTTTATACTGTATACTATGTAGTAGTATGTAAAGAGCCAAGAACCAGATCTATAGTCTTAAAGTGATGTGTTTATTTAAGCAAAAGTCATCTCCAAGTTGAACAGAAACGAAATTATTCCAGGTAAGGTCTTCAGAGATGATGAACATAGATATTTGCCATGGCCACTCTGATTTGAATGCAGCAGTGGTAATGCAGTAAGAAGTTGACAAGCCACAGAGCATCTTATTGTCTAAAACATTATTGAGTCCTCTGTGTAGCTGTGTAGCAGTCATTTCAAGTCATGTTATTTTAGGAGCTTAGGTGTAACCCAGTGCCTAGATAAAGTTAGCAGGTGTGAGATCCTGTGTTTAATGGCCCAAATGTAAAATATAAGTACATGCATACATACATTACCCTAAGACAGGATTGGGGAAAAAAATGACAGATAAGTAAGAAATGTGGAGGGACTCTAAGAAATAGAGGGAATTAAGGCAGCCGAATCACATCTAACCAAGAGAGGTGTTGACCGTATTTATTCCAGAAAGTCGGAAGTCGTTTCACGTGCATCTTGTATTACTTGAATCTCACTTGCCTTTAATATTTAATGGTGGAACTGTGCTATTAACACATTTATTCATTGAAATTAGAATTTGAATAATAGACCAAATTATAGTGCTTTCTATTCTAAAGATTGTGTATGCTTATGGATATTCTTATAATTGGGTACTAGATTATTTCTTGTTAATTTTATTTAATTGACTAGTAAACAGTGGTGGTTGGGGGAGTAGGAGGGAAAGCAGAAAATGACATTTTGACTCCCATGATCAAACTCAACTATTGGATTTTAATTATTATAGCTACAGTCTCTGCAAAATATCTATTAGTATTAATGTGGTCAAATATTTAATGGAAGCATCACATATCTTCAAAGAGAATTAACTTTTTCAAACACTGCTACCAAGTTGATAATATACCTTGAGATCATTTAAGACTGTACTTAATCTGCTGCCCTATTGTGTACTTAGCCTATTTAAGGTTGGTTTACCTTTAAGAGAACAGTGTAACCAAGCTTACCCACCCTGGATTTTCCTATGTAATCAGAATTTACAATCAAAACTAGTGCATAATAGGTTATATACTCTTCTATGTCACTGACACAGAATGATTTATATGTATACGTATGTATGTTGTTGTAATCATCTGCTGAAACCCCCCAGCAGATTGAAAACAACCTTAAGTAAACAAACATCTATCCTCACTCTTGAATGCAACATGTGAATATAGCTTGATAACATTTGTTTGAAGTTCTGAGTGCTCTTCTTGGTCAGTAATATAACTTCTTCCCTGTAGAATTCCGTTGAAGGTCTCTATAAAGGATTCATTTCTTTACCATTTCATGCTTTCTGCACTGTTCAACAAGGACAGATAGATTGTAAACACACAGCAGATAGACAACCAACAGACCAGTAGCCACAGACTACCAATGGGTGGAAGACATAGGGGGAGAAGCAGAGAATTCAAGTTTGAACTTGCTCTTGGTCAAGCTAGTCCCTGAGGAGGTTTCTGTCTTCATTGCTTAATAAGGCAACAGCACATGCTGGTGTCCTAATGAAGTTATCTCTAGTGTGTCAGCTGTTACAGGTCAGTATCACCAGAATCTTACAGTTGTGGTGGGATGCTGGCTTTCTGAAAAAAAAAATCTTTTTTTTTTCATAATTGTTTGACAGCTTTTCTTGAAGCCATATAGAAAAAAATCACTCATCTCGGTCTCAATGTATGAGAGATGAGAGATGCTGGAGCACAAAACACAGTCAAGAATATGAGTAGAGCACACTGTAAGCCAAAAAAAATTGTTTCTTGACAAGTTTGCTTTGATGTGTTGCTTTTAACATGTCTCTCAGAGTTGGCATTAAAAAAAAAAAAAAACAACCAACAACAACTGTCCCTTTCATTGGCGTAAATGAGTTCATGGGGAGAGAAAACACCAAGTAGTAGTGTGCTTACATACACCTGGACATCTTCAACTTTTTATGTATGAAATACATGTTTAAAAG
This sequence comes from Pachyuromys duprasi, assembly GCA_028658305.1. Classification (NCBI taxonomy): domain Eukaryota; kingdom Metazoa; phylum Chordata; class Mammalia; order Rodentia; family Muridae; genus Pachyuromys; species Pachyuromys duprasi. Next base: position 43,506,858 of record CM053760.1, read on the forward strand.
AAGGTTCAACATGACAAGAAACCTTATAATTAAAGTTAGGGATAGGAGGAAGGCAATTTTGTGGTTCATAGTTTTAAATCTGAGAATCTTGGGTGATTATCCAATTACAGAGACCTTGACATTACAGAGGATGGGCCCAATTGGCTGTCACGGCGACTGCAAAGGTTTTTCATTTAGAAAGCTGTTCACATACATGATGTTTGGTTCACCAAAGCTGGATCATCCATGGGGGACTATTTTTTGTACTGGGTAAATGTCTGTTTCATCATTTAAGGCATCTGCTAATTAAATATTTTCTTCTAAGAATTAAGTTCAGAGGACCTCGTTTCTCATTTCCCAGCCTGCCTGCAGATATTTAAGGTTATAATGCAGTTCTTTCTCACTTGCAAGCTTTCATTAGTTAACTGTCAAAAATCTCTCCAAATCCCCTGTCAGTTGATTTCAGCACAAAGTGTTATTTAAATATCAGTAAGTCTTTTCTTACACAGACTTAAACACCACTGATAATTCAAGAGATTTGGGCTGACAGTCTGTACAGTACTTTTAATTAGATGTCAAGAATGGTCTGTGTTGGCACTAAACAGTCACAATATCTAGATCCCCTGCCTCACCTCCCTTAAAAATCACTGGTATTCAAAGTTGCCTGGGCCTGCAGTACAGGGTGTGGCGTTGAACATATAGATTGGCATGGCTTTAGCTATTTGAGCTCTGTGTAAAACCAGAGTTTAACCAGCTATCATATACCTACTGATCATTCCATTATTCAAGGGAATCAGAGTAAGGAGAGTGTGTGTGTATGCTTGTATGTGTGTGTATGTATGTATGTATGTTTATTCTTTAGTCTGTATTACTTGGGAGCAAAGCTTGTTAAAAGGAGAATTTGGCTTCTACCCTAAATTCTGCTGAGAAAGTCACTTAATCTTTCTAAGTCTCCCTTTCTTTGGTAGACAGTTGACAACAAAACACAGGATTATCTTGTTGAAGATTAAAAAGGAGATATGTGAAATGCTTAGTACAGAATATGTGACAGTGGGTCAGCAGAAAATAGTTGCAATGAAAGGCAAGTCATTGGTGCCATAGAATGTGGACTGTGTGAATCTCTTTCTCTTCCAGGCTAGAGCCTCCTGCTTGCCTTTTGTGTATTATTTTAGTTTCAGATATCTCCTCTCACCCCTACTTTGTATTAAAAAAAAAAACACCAAGAACAACAAGAAAATGTGGTACATGTAAGAATGAAGATTAGTTTAGGCTGCTCAGAGCTGACTCACTAGCAATTAGCCTGTCCATATCCTGGATTGTGGCAAGGAAGAGTTACTATCTAGAGTAATTTTGAAATGGGAACATATGCTCATGATTTGAGATTTTCTGTGATGGAAGCATTGGAAAAATCATTGCCATTTCATTGTCTGCTCCTAAAACACAAAATTTCAAACACCACTGAGATTCTAATGTGACTCACCTCAGAGAACATCCTTCAAAGTCTGATGAGGCCAAATGTGGTATTGCATTCCTGTCGTCCAGACCCCCTGGAAGTTGAGCCATGAAGTTTGCAAGGTCAGCCTAGGGTACGCTGTCTCAAAAGGAATACAAATAGAAAAGTAACATCGTTAATGAGAAGAAGATGGATCTGTGATGCAAGAATATTGAAAAGTTAGGAATCTGGAAGTCTGGAGTAAGTGTGAGATGTTCTACTGCTGTTTCTATGTATGTGAATTCTGAAAAATTCCACATTTAAACAATTTAGGGATGCTAACAACCTTTTAAAATATTTATAAATACAAAGCATGTTTTAACTCCTGCACAACTTCATGAAGCCATCATTTGGGTATTATTTAATGCATCATATCATTATGATAGCTGATATAATATTTTGTGTAATCCATAATTTATATTATAGGTTATAAAAATGGTAAAAAAGATGGAAGTTACATTCATGAGCAATGAAAGGAAATTGTTTCATTGCAAGAGCATGATGCTTGGGGAAAAAAATCTCAGTAGAACTGAAACTCACTGTCCTCTGGTTTAAGGATTATGTAAATTGAATCATCTTGTCACCAAAGCTATGCATACATTTATATTTAATGTTCCCACCAGAAGAAGTAATCAGGGCTGAAACATTACTAAGGTTTAGAAACCCCACAATATACTGCACTTGAATGATGAGAGATGTTTCAAAAATAGGCCTTGCTGCATTTAGATAGCCTATTAGGCAGGAAGATTCCACTGGCACAGCAAACTGCGGGAATATTTAACAGACCCATGCATTAAAAGCTTAGGCTAACTTTGGGTTTGTGATGTGTAAAATAATTGCAGAACCCAGCAGAAAGAGCTTTTGCTGCATTGTTTTCCCAAAGATCCATGTATGTGATAAACAGAAGTTGGAGCATGTCATCAGGATCTTCTTCACAGGAGACCTTAACATTTGCTGTCATTGCATTTGAATCCTCTCACTTTGCAAGACTTCCTATAAGGGTCCTGCTAGAGTTAACAAAATTGATCAATAACCCCTTCCACTGACACGGAAAGCTTGAGGTCCTATCCTGTGTCATTCCACCAAGACAGAGGATTTGTGCTTTCTTTGTCCTTGAAGTCAATGTTTCATACTTTGGATTGAGATGGTCCTAGGCACAAATTGCCTATTAATGCTATGTTAATACACAAACTCCCAGAATCCTCATAATTTAAGAATGAGATTGCTGTCTGCCCATAGAGTTGCTGTAAGGGAAGATGAAACATAATTATTCATTGAATGGACACCAATATAATAATAATTACTATAGATTATTATTCTTGTTGTTATGTACCATTGACCTGGAAACCCGAGGATTTGGATGTAGCTTGCTACCTCTTCAAGTTTGAAACTGCTTTTTTTCTCGGTTGTTGTGAAGAATTCAAAAAAGGTCACTTTGTAATTCACACTTGGAAGGGACTAGAAATCTCAGTCTAAAACTTGAAGGGCTTGGAGAAAACATATCTGGTGGCCATTTGGCCAAAAATGTACAGATGCCCTTGCACGTTGGAGTCAAGCCCGCATCTTTACATAATGGCTGTTTTATTTAGGTAGGAGTCGTGAGAAAACAGCTCCATCTGCTCAGGTTTCTGCTGAAGCAGTGAGGGAATCAGGATGTATGCCCAAGGGAGCAGCACACAGGGAAAGTTTCCAGAAAGGCTGAGTGTTGATTCCCCAGTTCCCTCCTCAGAAACCAGTCTCCTAGACTATATCAGACTCCCACATTCCCCAACTCAAGGTTACTTGCAGGAATTACCCACCAGAGAAGGAAGAGTGTGTCCTGGTGGGAGCTGTAGCTTCTTCTGAGTAACTGATTGGGGAGACATTCTCTTAGGGATGGTATTTTTAAATGGAAGATTCCGGGGAAGATGCTAAGTAGGAGTGAATCACTAAGGGGTGTACAGAGAAACTCCATGGCTGTGGCTATGTATAGAATGATTCCAGTCTATTAGAGATCCCAGAGGCAATAATAACTGTACCGCCGCACTGTTCATTCCTTTTGAACAGGAACAATTACCTGTTAAAGATGTCTTAATGTCAGGGCTCCTCAGGGAAATAGCTTATTTCATGTGTAGAAGGAAATGTGTAAGACAAAATTGAATATCATGCTATTCCCTAAACAAGGAAGCCATCAAAGACTACACAGTTGTCAACTTGAAGGGACTACAGTCCTATGAGATGCCATAATACCAGCATCAGAAAGACAGTGATTTAAATGTATTCAAACATACTGATATATACAAACTAATATCCTCTCAGTGACCTAATATTTTAAAAATGCAATATACATGTGAATAAACTTGTGGCAATCAAGTGTTTTTCACGGGTTAGGGCAGATGGGGATGAAATCCTAAATAGCCAAACACATCAGCAGTCTCATCTCTCCTTGTCATTACAGAACAGGGCTTGGCTTGAGGACATGAGAAGAGGCATAGCGACATGGAGTTCTTTAAGGGCAACTCACCTTTAAGGAGAAAACCTCACTTGATGTGTAGCAGGCATTTTTCCTACCTATTCTGCCTCCATGGTACTCATTATTGACCCCTGGTGTTTAATTCCTCTGCAGGGCAGGTTAGTTTAGGGTTCTGAGCATCCTGGGGCAGAAGGGGGCTTTTTCTTTCTTCTTCTTTTTCTCTCTCCATGTTCCTGTTGTCTGCTAATGCACCTGGCACAGTGTAGCACTCAGTAGATGAGAACTGGAAAAGTGCCTGATAGTAAGAAAGGCTCCTATGAGATGAGTGCAGAAAGTCATGGTACCCCCATAAATCCTTCATTGTGTCTCCTGCTTATTGCAAGTGACTTTGCCTCTGCTCTCGTCTTTAGACAGAGATTTGCTTTATAATTCTGGCAGCTCTAGTTCAGACTGACCTTGAACTTGCAGCCATCCTCCAAATTCAATCTCTCAATACAATACCTACCTTTTTTTTTTTTTTGCCTAAGCTTTATGATAGTTTTCTGGAGGATATAACTAATTTGATTTGACTCACAAACCTATGAAATCCCCAGTTTGCTTTTTGGAGAATTAATTCTCAGAGATCTTAAAACTTTGTCAAATTCATTCAGCTAAAAAATGGTCAGGTCCAGGTCAGCCAAACTACAAGGGTGATGTTCTCTTTACTTTGTCAGATATAGAAATGCAATCTTGGGCTTACTAAATGTTTCAGGTTAACAGAAAATTTGCAGGATTATCATTCTTGAGAATGACTTAATAAGTCAGCGGTGATTCTTTTTGCTGAGACATTTTTTTTATTACAAGAATTCTCTATTCCCAGCAGCAATAAAGCATGTAATTTTCAATACATTGTTTGCTGCCATGTATAGAGAATCTTTCTAGGCTAGATTTCCCCTTAGACAAAATTCTAGTGAAAATAATAAGAATTTGAATCTGTAGATCTGTCATGCTTGTGCATTGGGTAATCAGTGCATTTTAAAATCCGGTCTTGTGTAAATGAGATTGTTTCAGAATACAGCCTGTTTTGACTCAGGACTCATGGTGTCTATATATCCCTGGGAGAATATGCTAACTCTTGGGTCTACTGTGGTGTCTAAAGACTTCCTCTATCAATGGACTTTGGGAGGGGCATTTGTGGAGAAAGGAGAGGAAGGGAGGGATTGGAGCAGAAGAGGGAGGACACTCCAGGGGGGTATAAAGTGAATAAAGTGTAATTAATAAAAAATTAAAAAATTAAAAAATGAAAGAAATAAAAAAATTAAAAAGTAAAAAGAAAAGAAATGGGAAGAATTAGTTTTAACATTTAACATGTATTGAAAAGGTAGCTTGTTTTATCCTCCATTCATTCAATTTCCATCCCATTTGTTCATCTAAACGAGCATTGATCATACCAACCTGGGTCCTCCTTCTTGTATATCTTCCCTAGGTGTGTAGATTTCAGCTTGACCTTCCTATCCTATAGGTCTATATAAGTGAGTATATACCATATGTTTCTTTCTGCTTTTGGGATACCTCAGAAGTGATTTCTTAATAGGTCATCTACTCAACTGACTCTAACTTGTGACAAGTAGATAGAAAACCAAACAGTACAAAGTTTTCTAATATTTTTCTTTTACGATCCCATTATATTCTTAAAACCAATAAATGTCTCAGAGAACTTTGACCAAAATTCATTTTTATCTCCCAGGTTAGAGAGTAAAACAAAACAGGTCACATAGAAGAGTGTGCAGACACATGTGCCAGTAGCTGCAAGTTCTGTATCATTATACATGGTGGAATCTCTGGGAAAGTGTGTTGTACAGGCCCAGAAAAATGGGTACAGACAGCTTTGAAGCTGCGAATCATGCAAAGGTCTTGTCTGTTCTCCAAGGGTGCCCGGGCCATGCTTTGATAGTTGCACATGCTCACATGTGTGCACAGGAAACAATAGTTTCCCGATTTGTTTCTTTTTTTTTACCTACTTAGTTTTCTACCTGGCCATGCCACCTAGGAGTCCTTGGACACCTTTCCTTTTCTTTCTTCATAATTTGCTTGGTGTGAACATAATCCAGTCTCAAGTTTTAAAATACCATTTACATGAGATGCCCCTTCCCCCAAAGCGTATTTCCAGCCTTCACCTCCCTCCTGAACCTTGGGCCTCTGTGATCAATTGCCCAATTGATTTCTTCCCATGGGTGTTCTTCAGCATTTCTAGCTCACAATGTGCAGAGCACATCTCTGCAGCCCTCCATCAGTGCCAGTATATATGCCTTTGTCAATCAGTTGTCAGTTTCTCTTGAAAAGGGGACTCGATCTCCAAATCCTTCATCAAGTTTTCTTTTCATATATACCTTTTCCAAACCAGAGCTTTCAAATGACCCTACAAACTCCAACCTGGCTCGCTCCTTCCTTCACTTATCTTTTTGTAAGAAATTAAAAATTATCTTTCCGCAGGAGTATGTGTCTGGGTATGTGAATGCATGCAGCCACAGAAGTCACAGGTGTCCGATAGATACCCTAAAGCTGGGGTTCTAGGCAGGTGTGAGCCATGTAACATAGGGGCCCTAAAGCACACTGAGTCCTCTGTAAAAGCAGTGTGTGCTCTTAACCCCCCGAGTCTTCTCTCCAGCCCCCTTCTTCTAGCTTTCTTTCTGACAGATTCTCATCTCTCCACCCTGCCACCCTGTGGCTCCTCTGGGCATTTGCACTTACTTTATCATCCCCCACAAGTGATCAGTTCCATTTCTGTGATGTTCAAAGTTATAAGCCTTAGATCATTGTCTTTGCAAATGAAACCGTCTCTCAGTCCCCTCTTTAAGATCACGGCTTCTTCAACACCTCTTCCTACATTTCTTGCTTTATATTTTCACAGCCCCTTTTAAACCATCCAATAGAATACTTTACTATTATAAAAAGATGTTGTTTTCTGTTTGGCCTGTAGTCTAGCCATAAATGGACAACTCTTCAAGGCATCTGCTTTTTCCTTCTTTGTCATTCATCTTCTTATTCTATTGTTCTTCAGATTTTTGGCATTGCCTGAACCCTTAAGTAAACAGTCATCAAATGACTAAATGAATGCAGGTGAATTATTTTTGATCTTTAGAATAAGAATATATTAGACGCATCGAAGAAATGTAACAACATTAACTATCAGACACATTCTCCATTCTTTAGGCCACTGGTGGAGGGGGAAAGAACCTCACTAACTGACCTGGCCCATCAATCCAGGAAATCATGTCCAGTATTCACTGTGTTTGGTTACCTCAGATGTGATATTAGAGGATATACCCTGTGAATGGTAGGATTTCACAGTTTTAGTTGATGTTATGGAAACATAGATGAAGTTAAGAGAAAGTTACTCAGGAAAAGATCAAGTTTCGGCTTTCCCATGACCTGTTACTGCTGTTGTTATTGTTGCTGTTGCTTTTACTGTTATTATCATTGTTATTGTTGCTGTTGTCTTTACTGTTGTTGCCACTGTTATGTTGTTGTTATTGTTGTTTTGGCTACTGCTGTTATTGCTGCTGTTGCTGTTGTTGCTGTTGGTGTGCACTGGAGTCCTCTAAGGAGGAAGTACAGAATGTAGGATTTCATGGACTTATGGAAATACAGAGCTTTTTAGTCTTGTAATATCTTACTATGGGAATTTGAGAATATGAGCCTTTACTATTCACATGTGCCAAATATTTAAATCTTTTCTTTCTGGCAACATACGAGAGAGAGAGAGAGAGAGAGAGAGAGAGAGAGAGAGAGAGAGAGAGAGAGAGAGAGAGAGAGAGAGAGAGAAAGGTATAGCAAAGTAGAAAAGTCTTGTAATATTAATCACTTTTTCCAAACTGGCAAGAATGGGTGTTTTTGTGCTTAGAATTGGAGCAATGCTCCACTCAGTCTGTAAATGAATGAGAACAGCAGAAGTCAACTTGGCATTGTGGAGATTTGCAGGAATGAAGATTTTTACATAACTGTTTCTTTGTGAGGGACTGATCACACATTGCATCTGTTCTCTCCATCTTTTGTGCTTCTCTTTCCCTAGATGTCATTTGCAAAAAAGATTTGGTGAGAGAGGAACTCAGCTAGCCGGTCTAGGAACTGCTTTAGTGCTTTGTTGGCCACAAGTGAAAATCTTTATTAGTTTTGATTATCCCTTTCTCACACTTGTAGCTATCGCAACTCACAGTTAACAAGCCGAGTTCTTAGCCAGGCTCCTTCTCTATCTTAAGACATTTATCCTTTTGTTTCTTCTATCTCACGACAATTACCCTTTAAACACTCAGTAATAGCAACAGATTACTCCACGGTAGCCAACACAGTACAGCCCCACAAGTGTAGCCAGCACCTAGGAGAAGACAAACTGTGCTTCATGGATCTCAGATCATGCAGCAACATAGACATTGTGGAACTAACTGTAACCCACTTGTTTGAATGGTCTCCCATATCCATTTTGAGGTTGAAGAATACCATTCTTTAGGGACAGTGGTGGGAAATAAACCAGAGGGAACTATTGTAAAGGGTTTAGCCATATTTGTTGGGTCAACCTAATGCAAAGGTATCTTGCTGCAGCCCTAACCTGTGTTTAGGTGTGGGTGCTTCTGTCTTCCCACTGCTGTCTGTGTTGAGCTCTGTAAAACATCACCATGGTGAATGAAGCCGATCAATGGTGGAAACTGATAATGACAATATATCTTTTACGTTGTTAGGTTTCACTTGTCCCTACTTGATTTAGAGTTACTGCTCTTGAATTGTGGTCCAGGAACACATAGCCCAAGACCCTCTCAGGGGCTTTAGGAAGGCAGTGTGATGACGCTTGGATGCCACTTACTCTGCCCCACTCCCACAAGGGTACAGTGTGGTTCTTCATGGTCTGCACATGTGATGTCTCAACAGATTGAACACAGAAAGCAGACATTCCATCTGTCTTCTAAGAAGCCAGGCAGTAAGGAGATTTTAAGTGGAAAAGCTGAAAACCACAAAATATCATAAAGTGTTATTCATGTTGACAAGTAAGTTCTTGAAATTTTAAATAACTTAATAAGCCTTTAAATGCATCCTCACTTAGACTCTAATAATGTAAATATTGAACTTACATGAGCTAAAACTCTTTGGGAATTTGTTTTCACATAAATGGCCCACATGTTGCATGAATTATTACTTGGTAAACTTGGCATTCCTACTTGATCATCTTCATATATGCCTTAGTGCCTGGCTTTTAAGAAGAAGGTGGAGGAATAGCTCTTGCTTTTTATCAGCAGCCATTTCAGCAGGCTTTAATGACTAAGGGCAGGTTAGGCTACATACGCTCTTCTTCTGTCTCGGTGGTGGTTATGTATCTTTCTCTCCTTGAAGAAGTTAAGGACTACTTGAAAGGCATTGCTAGGAGGGTGCCAGACCTCTACAGCTCAGAGCAGTAGTGTCTACAATTTATCTTCATTCAGCTATTCCCTTAACTGCCAAACAGTGTAGTGTGTCTGCTGTCACTCATAGCATAGTTGTGTTTCCCTTCAGTGTTAAGAACGTGCATTTGCCAATCAAGGGCTAAAGGACCTCTCGAGAGGCTGCACTGGCATTATCATTCATTCCTCATTCATTCATTCTTCATTCGTTTGTTCATTCATTCATTTTCCTTTTCCTTTCTTCTCTTTTTTGCCTCCCTTTCTCTCCTCACCCCTTTTTCCTCCTCTCAGTCCCTTTCTCCCATTGTGCTGTGCAGCATGTGAGCTTTTGTGTTAGGTACTGACTCTCAGGAGAAAAGTTTAAAAAGTAATATCCTTGCCGTAAGGAAACTTATTATCCCAGAATTCTTTATGGTTGAGTTATTCTAATTAAGAAGCATATAAATCAGAAGGTAAATGTGTAACATTGCACTTAGGAGATTATTATTTCCTGTGTGTTCAGTTTTTCAACATCTACTCACAGAGAATGATAGAGTGTTATGAAATCTTGGGCCTGGCAGGGCCAGAGTTGGGCACAGGGAAGGCCCAGAGAGAGAAAGATGATTTACTTACTATGTATGATGTTTGGAAACCTACAGGCCAAGAGTTATGACATGCATGTGTGGATTTGTCTCTTTATTTTTCTGCATCTATAAAATTAGTTTTGTATAGATGTCAGAAGCAGTGAAGAGAGGAAACAGGATCAGAGTCCACTATAGAGGGTCCTCTGAAAGGATTCACCCAGCAGAAGATCAAAACAGATGCTGAGAATCAGGGCCAAACTTTGGGTAGAGTGCAGGGAGTCTTATAGAGGAGAAGAGGGGGCAGGATTAGAGGGACATGGAGGAGACAGGAGCCTCACAAGGAGACCAACAAAACCAAAAGTTCTGAGCCCAGGGGGTTCTGCAGAGACAGATGCACCAATGGAGAACCATGCTTGGAGAGGACCTTGACTCCCTGCTCAGATGTGGCCAGTTGGCAACTCAGTCTCCATGTGGATCTCTGAGTGAGGGGAGCAGGGGCTGCCTCTATCATGAACTCAGTTGACTGCTCTGATCACTCTGCCCTGGTGATGCTGCCGTGCCAGACCACAGAGGAAGAGGTTCTAAGCAGTCCTGTTGAGACTTTACAAGCTATGGGCAGATGGCAATAGTAGATAACTTCCTCTTTCAGTGGACTAGGGGAAAATGATGAGGGGAAGAAGAAGGGAGGGTGAGACTGGTATAGTTGAGGGAAGGGTCTTCAGTTGGGATACATAATGAATAAATAGTGAAGGAAAAAATTTAAAAATTAGTTTTGGGTGTGAGATTATTAGCAACATTTTAAAACAATATTCTTTTCTAAAATCTTGTGCTGAGGGCAGAAGTCCCCACCTGTTTATGATACTAGATATGCACTTAGAAATCCCCTCCATTCTGTAGGGTTGGCCTGTAGTATATGAAATGAGAATGAGGTGGATGGTTGGACTCCACACATGTGTTCTTTGAGGAGTAAAGTAACTACTAGATGATTCTTCTTTGTCTTCGTCTTCATCTTCTTCTTCCTGAAACAGGTTTTCTCTGTGTAGCCTTGGCTGTCCTGGACTTGCTTTGTTGACCATACTGGCCTCTAATTCAAAGCAATCTGCCTGCTTCTGCCTCCCTGAGTGCTGGGATTAAAGGCATGTGCCACCATACCCAGCTGAGGCCTTAGATTCCCAAGGCCCTATTTCTTAAATCAAACCTGCCAGATAGATACTATAATTCTATTATAATTATATCTTTGGGAAGAATAAATGCTAAGAAATGTAGGGCCCAAAGCATACAACAATTATTGAGATTTGTAAACATATGCTCAGCACATATTCCTTGTGTTAGACAAGGTAAAGAGTATTGGGTGGTGTCCTGTTTTCTTAGGCTTTGTTTTATAGAATTAAAAAAGGAAAAGAACAATTCACAAACCTCCACACACTCTTCTTTTGTCTTTAGTACTCTGACTTTATCGACTTGATAAATTAGACAGAGACAACGGCTGTCTGGGCATTTGATTTGCACTCGAAATGATTTCCTGGAAGGCCTAAGATGATTTGTTCTAGCTATTCTCAGGTGGATAAGTATGAAAGCAGGAAAAAAATAACAAAGGCGGAACAGCAAAACATTATAGGGAATATTGCCATAATTCAATATCTGAGGATATTAAATTGAATGTTTGAAGGGCTGTCATGCGAAGAAGGAGTTAGTTCTTCTCTGGGGACATGAATTAAAGGAACCAATAAAGAGGTATTACAGACGTGGGAGTATTAGGGAGTTTCATTGTTTGGTGGTTATTTGTTTAATGATTTTAGAATAATTACTTCAGAATGTTTGAGTTCTCTGGCATTGCCCACTTGGGGCATTCTACTGTGAAGGTAAGTTTCAGTTCTTAGTTTTGTCCCCCAACACTCCTGTTCTTACACACCACCACCATCCTATAGGTTCAGAAACTTCAATAGAAGTCTAGCCTAGATACTTACAGTGTGTGTTAATAGAGAAAGTGACTTTCAAGCTGCTTGATTAGGGAAGGAAACAGAAGCTACAGTGTTAGATTAGATGGGAAGGGACCAAGGGAGGCTGTTGACACTGCATCCCTATGTCATACGTAGGGACTGACAGATCAGCCACCTCCTCTGTTTCACTTTCACATAGTATGACTGCCCTGTTAGAACAGAGTCCAGGTGAGAAGTGGACCAGACATAGGACAAGCATGATGAGCAGCACCTGATTGGCCTTTGAAAATTCTTAAAATCCTGGTGTTGACGTTATGCAACCACTCTCCATGTTGAACAGTCCCAATCATATTAAACCTCAACATTTAGTTAAACAGATACCCAATGGCTATATATTTTCTGTTTAAATAAAACAAGTCAGGCTTTACAGCTAAGACTACATATCTCTTACTTCTTCCACCCCAGTGGCCGGTAGAAATTCTACGTGGGACTGGATGCATATTTACAGATAAAGGATGCGATTAGGAAACTGAAATCACTTACACTGTTCTGTACTGTTAACTATTTTGTAGTGACTTCTACTTGTGTAGGAATAAATGATGCCTTTAGAAAGCATAGAAAAGATAGAATAGAGAAGTTCACCCAGAGGCCTACAGCAGGAAAGTAGCACTGACATCCATTCTCTGTTCTAGTGGGGTCACACCATTGCCGTTAGTTCAGCTGCTTTTTCAGTCCTAAGTGGCATCAGCTGCAGTTGTGAATCACAGTTTAGCTTCCTTAATCTTATAATTTGACAAATCTTAGTGAGAGAGGGATGGTGTTGCTGAATTTTTCAGTGATCTTGTGAGTATTCATTTGTGTTTAAGGGTCCTGTGCTTCAGTGGGGCACAAGGGAGGCTAATTGTTGGGCTTCCATCCAGATGGCACAGGCCCAAAGCCTGTTGTTTGGGTTTTTGATTCACCATCTTTGTTTTCTTACTGTATCTGTAGTGTGTGATGGGGATATTACAGCTCTGCTTCATTTATGTCATCTAGCACCTAAGAGATGTCAGGGAAAATAAGATATGTAAGTAAAAAGGTCAAATCACTGACTGTGTGAAATAAGATGATTCAGTAAGGTTCCTAAGCAGTTTGTGACTCAGGAAAGAACACTTCAGCCTTTTGCCTTAATTTACCATCAACATCCAATCAAGATAAGGTTTGGTGCTGAGTTTGAGCACAAAGAATCTGAATACCAGATGGTTGTTTTGCCCCTTACTGGCTATGTGGTTTTGGTTGAGTTTATCCATCTCTGCAAGGCTTCATTTTCTTTTGTATAAAATAGGGATTGCATTGTTGGCTGCTTCTTTAGGATACTTGTGACAACGGCATGAGTTATTGTATAAGTTACTGTTTAGAACTGTAACTTAAGAGAGTAACTAGTTCAAAGCAATTTCTTTTTGGCTGTTTACTATTAGTATTGTTGTATCCTGAAATATTTAGTTCTAAATGTAATGAAACCATAAAATATTATAAAAATATAAATTATTATTTAATTTATTAATTAAATCATAAAATATTATGAAAATATAAATTATTATTTATTTTATATTCAGAGTGAGAAACTTGCCCTGTGTATGTAATGAGTGCACAAAACCGTAAAGGAATTACTAATGTGATTTCATAAACATTAAAAGTCTGTTTTGCATAAGTCAATAAACCAAAGTACAAATATTTATAATATTACAAAATAAATTTAAAAACATAAATAGCTGCAATCTGTCTGACATGTATAGAGTTATTAGGCATTTAACTACCTTTGTATAATGGCAAAGCTCATGCATTGAATTTATGTTGTATTATTTTATAGGTTTTTTTTTTTTAGACTCTGCTCAAAATGACACATGCACACCTTATAGTAGTGGATAGGTGTGTGTATATATGTGTATATTTATTTCCTTTATATTCCATGAACTATTTAAGTCAGGTTTCAGTGATGCAAACTACAAACCAGCAAATATGGAAAGTAAAAAAAAAAAAAATGGAGGGCCTCGGCTGAGCTATGGTCCACCTGTGCTTGAATGTGGACTGTGGCAAGCCAGAGTGATTGCACAATCCAGCAACCAAAGCACCAATTCCTTCTCTATAAGTTGCTGACAAATAGTTTTAGTACCTGGAACAGAAGAAAAATTTCTCTTTAAAGTCTTAAATATGGTATAATCTGCTAAACCTAGTGTCATATCCCATAATCCCACCCAATCAGGAGACCAAAGCAGGAGGATTGTAAATACAAGACCAGCCTAGGCTACAGAGCAAGTTCAAGCCCAGCTTGGGCAAGTTAGTGAGACCTTGTCTGAAAATAGAGGGTAAAAGTGAAGAGAGTTGGAAATGTAGAGCCTCATGGCAGAGCAGTTCCCTGGCACATGCAGGGCGTTAGGGTCAGCCCCCAGCACCCAATGAAGGAAGAGTCTGTGCGGTGAGGAACATTCCGATGCCACTTTCTCAAAAAGATAAACACGATGGGTTTCATTCTCTCGGTCTGGGCTGTTAGCATCACACTAAGGCCAGCTGCTAGAAAGCAAGTCCTCAGAGTGATGACAGGTGCTGTGGTGTTCACCCTGTGCCTACTTATCCTCAGCCTCCATCCCTGTCCTACTAGGCCCTATATGTTGGATGGGACTCTAGGCTTTGCAGTTTCACAGTCCCGGACTGTGTCAGTTGTCTTCCAGCTGGAACTGGCTAACAGGAGGTACCTGTGGGAGGCTGAAGGGTCGGTGGAAGGGAGAAACCAGGGTGCTTCTCCACCTACTTCACCTTGGGTGGTTGTTTGCGGAGCAGTTTCCCATGGACACCTTTCTTTGGGTACCAGCTTCTGCCACGTGACCGGGGTCCCAGCTTCCATTCCATTCAGTCACAGGAGAAGCTTGCTTTCCATGTTTGTGACTCTTTGGCACAAAGCGAAACCTCACTACTTCCCATAGCTTCTAGACCTCTCTAAATTTACAGTTTCCACAATATTCAAAATGATTCTGTTTCCTGTCCTTGGTCTACCTGGATTTTGGATGGCAATGTGCTATCTTATAACTTAACAAGAGGAAATGAAGGTACAGCTAGAAGGCTAATATGCCTTCAGATAGCAATGCAGGATCCACTACTTTTTTTTTAATTAATTTATTTTTATATCAATCACAGGTTAGGTATTTTGCATCTCAGGCGTAGCCCCCTCCCTCATTCCCTCCCACTCTCCCCATCCCTCCCTCATCTCCTCCCCGCCCCCTCCAACTCCTCAGGGCTGGCTGCAATGTCCTCCCCTGGGATCTAGCCAGGCTGTTACTCCCTGGCATGTATGGGGGAGGGTCAAAGAGTCAGCCATCAAGTTCATGACTGAAACAGTCCCTGTTTCCCTTACTAGGGTCTTCAGTTCGAAGTCACAGTTTCTATTGCATTTAGAGGCATTCTTTCTTCACCAAAAGATTGCTTTGGGATTCAAACTGAGCCTGGTTGTGGGCTTGAAGTCTCAGGCTTCTGATTCCCGGCATTCACAAGGGTAATTTCAAGGCAGGCTGCTTGAATGTCCTCTTGTGTTGAGCAGAAGATGTAAATCTGTGCTGTCATGGAGAATTACCATTTAGATTGAAGAAAACTAATTCATTTGTTTCAGTAATTTATTTTCAAGAAACTCGTGACCTGACAAATTTGACATAATTGGAACATTTTGGTTTTCTTGTTCACGAAAATTGCTTCCATCTCCAAATTAGTAGACAAAGAACATATAAATAATACTTCAAAAGATCTAGCCATGACTTCCCAGTTCCCATCTGTGCCTGACCAGACCTCCTCACAGGCCGCCCAGAATTTCCTACCTTGATTACTCTGTCCTCCACCAGCAAAGCCTTGAACTCAGTTTCTTTTCTCTTTTACTTTCTGATTCTAAATCCTTCACAAATATAGTTTTTAAAGTTTTACATATTTTATAATTTGTACATATTTATTAGCGAATGGAAGTAATTCTACTCTAGCCACATTTGTCTGTATTTACAGATTATTTTTCCTGTACTATGGAAAGAACTTACATCAGGTGATTTCATGCATTATATAATGTAAGATGGCATTTGTATTTCTTCGGTTAGAAATATATAGTTACATGGACATAGTATGCATGGTACAGATAGATACAAGTATATATAAAGCATTTTCATGGAAATATTAGCTAACACTGTTTATTCCTGAAGAGCATGCAGCCATAAATAACTGTACTACCTGTGTATAAATGACAAGGTATTGATTCATGCCGTACTTTCCCAGTTCACTGGCTTTAAGAACTCAATTTTGAAAGCATGATGGTGAAAACACTCATCCACTTTGGTTTTTAGATTATTATTACACTATTATCTTAGAAAATTTTATTTTCTTATGTTAGTATTTATGCAGATTATACTTTTTCTCATTCTTTTTTTTTTCACTTTACATCCTTGTAGTCCCTTCTCTTGTCTCCTCCCAGTAATACTCTCTCTCCCTCCTCCCTCCCCTCCCCCTTTCCCATCCACAGCAAGTTGCATCAGGACTGAGCCTGTCCTCTTCCCCTGTGGCCTGTCAAGGCAGTCCTGCCAGGGGAAAGTGATTAAAAAGCTAGCAAGTGAGTCCCTGTCCTATTCAGTCCCCACTTCCCTTACTAGAGGACCCACATGAAGCCTAAGCTGCCCATCTGCTACATCTTTGTACTGGACCTAGGTACAGTTCATGCAAGGCCTTTGGTTGTTGCTTCAGTCTCAGCAAATCCCTCTGGGCCCTGATTAGCTGGCTTTTTTTTTAGAGCTCCAGTTACTTCTGGGTCCTTTTATCTTTCCTCCTACTATTTCCCAAGACTCCCTACATACTGTATCAACCAATGATTGGCTGTGAACCTCTAAGCATCTGTTTTGAGGCACTGTTGGATAGAGCCTCTCAGGTGAAAACGTTGACAGGTTTCTCTGCCATTCGATATTCCTCTA
This sequence comes from Pachyuromys duprasi, assembly GCA_028658305.1. Taxonomy (NCBI): domain Eukaryota; kingdom Metazoa; phylum Chordata; class Mammalia; order Rodentia; family Muridae; genus Pachyuromys; species Pachyuromys duprasi. The sequence continues at coordinate 43,523,662 of CM053760.1, forward strand.
TCGAGAATTCTCTGTTTAGCTCTGTTCCCCATTTTTAATTGGATTACTTGATTTGTTGCTGTTTAACTTCTTGAGTTCTTTATATATACTGGATATTAGCCCTCTGTCAGATATAGGATTGGTGAAGATTCTTTCCCAATCTGTAGGCAGTTGTTTTGTTTTGACGACAGTGTCCTTTGCTTTATAGAAGCTTTTCAGTTTTATGAGGTCCCATTTATTGATTGTTGCTCTTAAAGCCTGTGGTGTTGGTGTTCTGTTCAGGAAGTAGTCTCCTGTGCCAATGAGTTCAAGGTTCTTCCCCGCTTTTTCTTCTAACTGATTTAATGTGTCTGGTTTTATGTTGAGGTCTTTGATCCACTTGGACTTTAGTTTTGTGCAGGGTGATAAGTATGGATCTATTTTCATTTTTCTGCACACAGACATCCAGTTGGTCCAGCACCATTTGTTGAAGATGCTGTCTTTTTTCCATTGTATGGTTTTGGCATCTTTGTCGAATGGCAGAGAAACACTTAAATGTTCAATGTCCTTAGTCATCAGGGAAATGCAAATCAAAATGACCCTGAGATTTCACCTTACACCCATGAGAATGGCTAAAATGAGTAACTCAAATGACAACACATGCTAGAGAGGATGTGGAGAAAGGGGAACCCTCCTCCACTGCTCATGGGAATGTAAACTTATACAACCGCTTGGAAATCAATCTGGCGCTTTCTCAGACAATTAGGAATATGGCTTCCTTAAGATCCAGCTATACCGCTGCTAGGAATATATCCAAAAGATGCTCAAGTATATAACAAGGACATCTGCTCAACCATGTTTGTAGCAGCTTTATTTGTAACAGCCAGAAGCTGGAAACAGCCCAGATACCCCTCAGTTGAGGAATGGATATAAAAATTGTGGTACATCTACACAATGGAATGTTACTCAGTGATAAAAAACAAGGAAATCATGAAATTTTCAGGTAAATGGTGGGATCTGGAAAAGATCATCCTGAGGTATCCCAGAAGCAGAAAGAGACATAGGGTATATACTTACTCATAAGTGGATACTAGACATATAATATAGGATAAACATACTAAAATCTGTACACCTAAGGAAGCTAATCAGGAAGGAGGACTCTGGCTAAGATGCTCAATCTCCATTTAGAAAGGCAAAGAGAATGGACATTGGAGGAGGGAGAAAACAGGGAACAGGACAGGAGCCTACCACAGAGGACCTCTGAAAGGCTCTAGCCTGCAGGATATCAAGGCAGATGCTGAGACTCATGGCCAAACTGTGAGCAGAGTACAGGGAATCTCATGAAAGAAGTGGGAGATAGTAAGACCTGGAGAGGACAGGGCCTCCACAAGGACAGCAACAGATACAAAAAGTCTGGGCACAGGGGTCTTTTTTAAAACTGATACTGTAGCCAAGGACCATGCATGGAGATAGCCTGGAACCCCTGCACAGAAGTAGCCTATGGCAGTTCAGTATCCAAGTGGCTTCCATAGTAATTTGGACAGGGACTGTCTCTGACAGGAACTCATTGGCCTGCTCTTTGATCACCTCCCCCCGAGGGGGGAGCGGCCTTACCAGGCCACAGAAGAAGACAATGCAGTCACTCCTGATGAGACCTGATAGACTAGGACCAGCAGGAAGGGGATGAAGACCTCCCTTTTCAGTTGAGTGGGAGAGGGACATGGGTGGGGAAGAGGGAGGGTGGGGTTACGAGGGGAGGAGGGAGGGAGGTATAGGGGGATACAAAGTGAATAAACTGTAATTAATAAAATAAAATTCATTAAAAAAAGAAACCTTTGACAGGCTCCTTCTGCAAGTGTAGATTATTAGCAGAGTTTAGCAGAGTATCTTTCGTAGTGTCAAGGGTTGGCACTCTCGGATGGGTGGGTCTTTGGCTGGGCCAGGCGTTGTTTGGGCATTCCCTCAATCTCTGCTCTATCTGCTCTAACTATCCCTGCACATCTCATAAGCAGGGTAAAATTTGGGGTCGAAGTTTTTGTGGGTGGGTTGGTGTTCCCAACCTTTATTAGAAGACTAGTCTAGTTTGAGGGTGTCCTCTTCAGTCTCTGTGGTTTCATGCACATTATACTTGAAGCCAAAATAGATAAAGCTTGGATTTTAAAATGACATTAACTGTTTAAAGATGTACCTCTAAGTAGACTGGAGAGATGGCCCAGTGGTTAAGAGCATTTAACTCCTCTTGCAGAGTTTAAGTTCAGTTCCCAGCACTCACATAATGTTTCTGATGTCATCTTCTGGCCTCTTTGAAACAAGTGATTCACACAATTTCATAAAAGCACACACATAGACACAAAAAAAAATTATCAAAAAGAAATAGCAATACATCAACTAGCTAAGTGCTTAGACTTTTTAGATCTGGATTTGAGGGTCATTGTGGCTCTGCTGTGTAACCCTGAGATATCTTAAGTAGAAGTTTTTTATAACTTCATGACAACATCTTTAGTATCCATTGTCTAGAGCTTTGTTTTCAGCATGGCAGCCGCCAGCTCTGTGTGTCTACAGAATACATGGAATACGGTTAGTTGAACTGATATGTGCTGTAAGTAGCAGTATATCCTGGGATTGGAAAACTGAGTATCCAAAAGAATGTAAATTAATCATTCCTATATTTTCCATTAAATTATATTTCAGAGATACAGCATTACCACTTTTAACCCAACTTAATATACCTACCAGAAAATTTAAAATTACATATCTTAATCATATTTTTATTGAGCAGTTATAGTTTAGATAGTTAAATGAGATAGTACTGTAAATCACAGAGCATATTACCAGGCAAGCACAAGAAGCTTCATTTCCCCCACTGTTCACAGCATTACTGTTGGTAGGAGGTTAGAACAGTGATGGTAAACTCACAAGTCTGATGAAGACTCCAAACACAGGAGGGAAGTAGGAGAGAGAATGGACTCTAGGATATGCAGAAGGACACACAGAGGTATGTGGAGGCCAGAAGGGTGAATCAAAGACCAAGGCATATTTGCTCATAGAAAAAAAGTATAGGCAATCTCCAGCCTTGGTCCACTAACATCCAGATTAAGGTGATAGTGAAAACATAAGACTCCATTTCTTTCTTTTTAAAACACTCCAATTATTGTCAATTTGAGATAATGGTATAGTATAATGTACACAATAAATACATTCTGGCAGCTCGGTTAGTGTCTCTTATTTGAAAATCACTGTTGCTGTGTGAGCAAGTGCCCTTGGAGAGTATGAAGGCTTATGAATAGCCGTGCATCATTATAATAATTTTATCTTTTGTGTATTTTTAAAAGCTACTGAACTCTAAGGTCTGAGCCTTTGTAGCTGTGCAGCATTTTAGTTTGTCTCCTTGTGCTCTCTCCAACAGTATCAGAGTGCTTTGTTTTGTTTTAATTTTTAAATATAGTAAATACAAATTTTTATCTTTTGCCACAAAAGCTAACAAGACCCAGAATCAGACAAATAAGCAAGCAAGCAAGCAGGCTTCAGAGCTTAGCTGAGCTTTAACAACAGCAACACTCACAAAACAGGCAGAGAGAGCAAGTGGGGAAATGTGGGAGGAAATCTTTGTTAAACATGTTTTCTATGAAGGGAGATGGATCTCTGTTCACACTAACATGCTCATGTGAAGTCGGTGACTCAGATGCTTTGATGTATGACTTTAAAATGGAACATGGTAATTTCATAAATGTTGCTTTGATTTTTTTTCATTGTTTAGGGCCTATTATTATTTCATCTTGTAAACAAAATCTTTCTCTGTTTCTCATTTAAAAATAAACAGATAGAGATGGGAAAGGAAAACAGATAGTGGATTGTTGAAAAGAAAAGATGTTGTAGAAAGGAAAGGACTCCAAACTCTTGGCTCTCAGCCCCCTTTAGTCCAATCCCAACCCCACTACAGGCAAAATTGTGTCTCTAAACTTTAATTGCTGAAGCCCTAGTTCCCAGTGCCTCAGGATTTTTCTCAAGATTTGTTACAGAGGTGGGGAGTTAAAAATGTCTAGTAGGATGTGGGTGTAAACAATAAAATGAGAAAAGAGAACCCTGGAGGGGAAAATGTGCTAAGAAAGGTGAAGATGACAAAGAGAAAGGAAGTTACAGGGAGAGGGTGGGAAGATAAAAAGTGGGTGGGATCAGGAGCATCAGAGAGAAGGGCGAGAAAGATAATCAACAAAACCAAATTTTATTTGAAGACACTGCAATAAAACTTAATATTATATATGCTAGTAAAAAGTATTTAAAGATAAAAAAATATGGCTACAAAGGTATATACATATGCCTTTTAATTAGGGCACCCGTAGAAGTGAGTGACTGAGGAAGGGGTCTTGTGGGGGATTTCAAGAGGAGGGGATAGAAACTGGGTGGTATGAAGGGTAATAGGGTGATAACGGAACTGAAATTTAAATGGGATGGGGGATGAGAGGGCAAGGTAGAGGCAGAAGTATGGGAAGGGAAAACTCACTTAACACCCTTGAGATGTCATATGGAGACCTACTACTGTAGATACTTCCTAAAATATACACATATGCAAATACATACAGAAAACGAGTTTAAGTGAAATCATCCTATACCAGGGGTATGTCAAGGGACAAAAATGCCTTCCCTAGATAACATTGGCTTTCCAATAAAACCCCAATGCCAAGTATGTTTAGCTCTTTTAGAGCTGTTCATCTGTCTTGATGATCAGGTACTATTACTGAAGACATCACATATTTGAATCACAAAACATGAAGAAAACAAGCTGGAGCTGACCTGGAAGCTGCATGGCTGCATGATACCAGGGGAGAAAAAAAAAAAATAAGAGTATTACTCAGAGGCAAATCCCACTAGTTATAGAAAAACTAGCCTGGTTAGATTTGCCCATGGGTGCAATAGTGGTACAAATGTTGGGGCAACCAACCACTTTCTGAGTTGAGTTGAATCCAACTCCACAAGATGGAATCCATACTAGGTACTGTTAACTGGATCAAAAACAGGACCTCTTAATAAAGTCATAGGCTCTAAGAGAGAAACTTTAATTTTTTTTCTGCCAAATGGACATGGTAATAGACTGTCCCTAAGTTTTTATCTTTATATGCATACATTACTCTGTCTCTTAACCCTCATTGGATAAGCTTCTTTTTATAGTAGATGGCAATTAATGCAGAGATATTCAACTGATCAAGACTCAGATAATAAGACTGTGTAGTGTTCAGGTCTAAATAGAACATCTATACCATATTCCCTCTCCTCTAAGGCTCAGGTTTCATCTCAGAAGAGGTGGCAGAAGATTGTAAGAGCTAGAAGTAGCGAATCTCTGCAGTGAAACAGTACTTTCTGGACATGATAGCACCATTTTCACACATGAGATCTCAGTGACCATAGCTACTTATGCAACAGTTGTCCAAGATCAAGCTGGCCAAAATCATGGCTTCACTGGCAGAGGACTTCACCAAGTTCCACGCCTTCCCTAAATAGGCATGGTAAAAGAGGAGCACTGTGGAACAGAGAATCAATTTCCTCAGGGATGCAGCTACTAAGAAGCTACCCATGTTCCAATGCCCACGCACACTCTGGCAGCATTAAGTAGATTTAGTGAACTTACACAACATAGAAGAGCACGTGAAGTTCGGAAGAAAAAGTCACAGGAGAGGGGAGGAGAAGCATTGCAGCGGAAGGAAAGAAGAGTGGATTTTATCAAAACACACTCAACACATGTATGGAATTTTCAAACTGTAGAAAAGGAATGATAGTTTTTAAATGAGAAAACAGATATGGCCACTAAGGAGGGCCCTTACCAATTCTCAAGAAGACCTTAGGACACAGAAAAGAATATATATAAACAAACACCATCTGAACAGGCAACAGAAAGAGGCTGTTTCCAAGGCAATGAGAGAAGACCCTGAGGGGAAAAGCTGACAGTGTCTCAACCTGGACACTAGCAAGGCTGATAGAAAATTTCAGCTTTTTCAGCCAGGTTGAAGTACTTGAATGGGGCCACCCTAACAATGTAATGCTCCTGTTTCCCAGGTTAAAGAGCACAGCTCATGAACAGAAGGCTAAAGGGATTGAAGCCCCGTCCCAACTCTCAAGTAACCAGTCTTAATTCAAAGGGAGTGGCTTGGCATGCAGGCAACATAGTAGAGTATTGGAAAGGAGACAGCTCCCATGGAGATGGGGGCTCAGTGTCAGTTTCTATTAGGTAACCCACTGAGCAGAGTATCCACGTTTCCATTCCCCTAGTGTCCAAAAGGGACTGCCAGCTTTGTGCTGTTCTTGTTTCTTCATGCTGGCACTGACGTATGGAAGGTTTCTCATCATTTTCAGCCCTGAGGCCTTGCAGTTCAGTTCTACATACTCCATGCCCTTCTCACCTGGGCTCTATTATCAGCAGCCTTTTGAGTCCATGTGACTTTACATTAGCTTTGCTGTTTCTTTTCTGTCAGAGCTTTGGCTTTTACATGCTATCAACTGGATTTCCCTTACTCCAAAACTCTTAAATATGAAGTGTTATTATTTCAAACATTTTAAACTGATACCAGAAGTAGAAAAGTCTACAATATGTTTTGTTTTGTGCACAAAATTGTTAAGAATATTATACAAATAATCTTTGTGCTATGTGCATCAGTTATGGATGAAATATAAGTAAAACTTTATTATCAGATTTGGACATCCTCAAGATGCCAGAATACGCTTATGCAAATATTTCACAATGGAAAAAGCAATTGAAATCAAAGTATTTCTGCTGCCACAGGAATTGGATAAGGGATATAGAATCTATCCATCCAAGTGTTAGGCCACTATATGGTTCTCTTGAGAAATCATAAGAATCATATCTCTTAATCTCCAGCCACAGATGCAGATAGTAGAGTAGTTCAAAGAGGTCAAAGTCAAGGCCTGGGAAACCTTTGAACTCTGCTTAATGCTCCTGATTTCACACTTGCTTAATAACTTGAGGAGATAGTTTGCCTCCATTGCATACTAACTTTTAAATGCTGGGAATCTATTACAATACACAAAGCGGCCACAAAATTGTTATTAGGACTATTCCTGCAGTATTATTTTATTATTGCAAAATATTGGCAACAAGGGGGTGGTCACATTATCTAGTTATGGTGGGCAAACAAGAGCAATGGCACTAACCTGTATTGTTTAGAAATTCCAGGGGCCATCTCAGACCAATATATAGAGGTATTAAATTATTTTCATATAATGGCCTAATTAAAAATATGTATGTCATTCAAATAGTATTTGAGAATAAATGACTGAAATAAATGAATGAAAAAGTATTGATATAGAAAGATATCCTCCCTTTGCAGAGATTGGTTGGTTCTTTTAGAATATTTATGCGTGTTTCTGGTAAACCATGCATCCTAATTATTCTTTCACCAATACTTATTCACTCATTTATTCATTCATTCATCCATTCATTTATCATTTCATTTTTAATGAACAGTTGTGTAGTGCTAGATCTAAAAAGCTTTTCTTGAATTTCTTATTCAGAAAATATATTCAGGGGCTAGAAAGATGGGACAGCCATTAAAGGTTAGGATCACAATCAAAAATATGAGAAAACATATTAAAATTTAGATAAACATATTTAAAATTAGATAGATAAATATAATACTTTAAACAATTGGTTCCCCATATGGGTGTAAGTGTAACTTAATGTACATCTACGGAATTAATGGTTATGCTTAGTTAGGAATGGTTGGGTAAGATGAAACTGAGACTAATGCATCTAAGTTCTGATTCTGTCTAAACTTTCTCCCTTACAGGCTATGAAGGCATGCTTCATTACACAGCTGGTGTCTAAGTTTATTCGTTTGGCTGCAGCATTCTTGTAATGGGACATGATACATGACAGAAGCTACTCCTATTTTTCTCCAAGCCTCTTTCCTCTTCTCCCTCTCTTATCATCACCCTTTATTGTTTTGGCAGTTTAGACTGCGGCTTAATGCTGCCTCACTCATGAGGAGTGCTTACCTGTTGCCTTGCACCTGCTAGCTTCACAGTGTTACTGAGCAGTAGGTCCTTCTTGCCTGCATGAACTCGAGGTTCCATCTTGATGCTGTCTACCTTTTTTAGGACATCACCCCAACTTAATCTCTGCTTTAAAATTAATTGTTTTAATTAGGAAAGGAAACCACAGAGCAATTAGTACAAGCTCTCTCATTAAGCAGTTGACTGGCACAGTCTGACAATTCGGAATAACCTCCTCTTTTAACACGAGGTCTTGGGGAAAGAATTGAAAATGTTCCCACATTCTCCTGATTAAGAGGATTAAACAGGGAAGTTGCTCAATTTGCCTAGAGAGATTGCTCTGTGCCCTTCTTTATGATTTTTTTCACTTATCTATTCTACATCTATTTGTCTGCATGAGAGATGACTCTTTTCGCGCCTCAACATCCACCCACCTCGTTTGCCTCTCTTATGTTCTACTGGCTTCTCAGCATAAGGCTTACTTCTCTGGGGGAACCTTCTGTCGTACCTTGAACAGGTAAAAGAAGATTCTATAGAATGTGTGTATTAAACTGCAAATATTTATTTCTCATACATACAGAGCAAGGCCCTGGTAGATTCCAGGTCTAGTGTAGAGCCTCTTCCTGGTTTGCAGGTGATGGTCTCCATGCTGTATTCTTACATGACATACGGGAGAAGCTCTGCTGTGTCTTTCCTATAGGGCAAGGCACTAATCCTGTTGTTGAGGCTCTACAGCAGGACTGAATCTAAACCTAATTTTCTCTCCCCAACTCCTAATGCCACAGACTGAAGATTAGGTTTCAACTTGGAATTTTGGAGATACATAAATATCTTATATTTGGTGCCTCTCTTCATTGGAGTCAGAAAGGATTATACTTTTCCTTTTTTGTGACCCACATGCCAGTCACACAGCTTTGAGTGTTTGTCTTTCTATTTCTCTAAGCATGATTACTTAAAAAAAAATCTCAATTTCTCTCTTTCTAACTCCTACCACTTGCCACCCTTTTCCAATGCTGAGCATTGAACCTACAGCATGGTGTGTGCTATGCAGGTCTTCCACCTCTGACATATATCCCTAGCTCCCTTTACTGCTTTAATTTGAAACAGCAAATCACTAAATTGTGTGGGTTAGGCTTGAACTCACAGTGCAGCCAGGCATGCCTTAAATCTGTAATCCGCCTGCCCTAGCCACAAGAATACCCACAATTTCAGGCCTCTGCTTCCAGGCTTGGCAGGTTCTTACAAAGAGCATGTACAATAGTGATGTGGGGCTTGGATTGATGTGGACACAGCCACATCACTCTACTGATAGCATTACAAAGCTGTCAGAGCATGCCCTCCCAAATTCTGTGTCAGTTAGCTTGTGGTATAAAGAACTACCCCAAAACTTAGGGGCTGAAAATTTTTCACTTCTCAGTTCCACAGGTCAAGTGAGGGATTCTTGGTGTCTAAGGTGCTTCTTCTGGGCACGGCTGCTGTAGGGTAGCCACCCTGACATGACCGCTGGTTGATTTGTTATCAGCTGGAGCAGTAGAGTGACTTTGCTGCAACAGCCTCATCACACAGCAGATTACCTTACATTTGTCTAGACTGGGGCTAGAGGGTTGGATTCTTGAACTAAAGAAAACATGCTTTTGAATAAAGGCCTTTTCAAATCTTATTTTTCCTGTCATTTTCTACCTGTTCCAAATGCAGCAAACCACAGGGCTACAGTTCAAACTGAAAGGATGCAGAAATAGTCTACACTTTTCCGTGGAAGGAACTTCACAGTCTCATGGTCACATAGCAAAGCAGTGCGAATACTGGACAGGAAAGATTTTTTGTAGACATTTTTGTTTTGTAATCACAAGATTCTGGCTAATAGAATTCTAGGTGAAACAAAGGTGTCTTTGATTTGTTTTGTCGTCTTTGTACTCTAGACAGACTTACAGCAACTTAGTCAGGACTGTGTTATATATTTAGCCAGCATTCTGTGCTCCAGGTACCACAGCTGTCCCAGTGGTCACGCGAGTCCTTGCCCTGGTTAATCTATATGGTTAACATTACAGAGCAGGAATCTGCTAAGAACATACATATGGGTTTCTAGATATAGGTCTAATTCTGATTTGCTAACACCTATAAGCCTTTGCTTTCTCACCTGTGAACTGGGTATGATGGTACCCAGTTTCTTGGTGCATCTTAAGTGAAAGAAAGCATAGTTTAAACTTTAGTAAGTAGTATAGTTGTTAAAATTGGAGATCCTTGCTTATTAACGAGACACTGTGAACCTCCAATGAGTTTCTATATGACACAGTCCAGGACCTTACTGTGTGTATGAGCCTATTGTCAGAGAAGGCTGACTAAGCACATTGCCTAGATTCCTGGATCATGATTTCACTGGGGACAGAGCACATCTGAGAGCAAAATGCTGGCTTGCTTTCAGAACATTCTGTAGAAACCAGTATCTTGTTCTCTAACCTAAGAATTCGATTTACATACTGGTCCTTCATCAATATTCATCTCATGTAAATGAGTGGCAAGGCAGGCAGGTGCTGTTGTTGCTCATCACAAGCAAGACAGGAACTGGGGAATGTGGTGGTGTATCTAACTGTGATTAGCAGTAGGATGGATGCTTACTGGATCTGCCCACAGGCTGAATGACAAAAATGCTGGCAGCTTGCCAAGTTCAATTATTGTGCCTACAGACATCCAAGAAGCAAAACACATGGATTATATATTTAACAACACAAACCCAGAAGGGCATGTCCTTTGTGACTTTAGTTCTTCATTCAATCCACTTTCCTTAAATTCTGAATTCCTGTATTTCTGCCCAATTCCCCAGGTTAAAGGAAGGGAAGAACACAGAGCAGCCGTTGAGTGCAGAAGGTCTGAGTACAGCAGTAGCGAGCACATGCTTGCTTTCTGCATTCCAGATGCCCCGTGGCTGGGCTGACCTCGTACCTGTGGAATATCACAGGGTCACCACCAAGCCGGCACCAGCGCCTTTGAAAGCACAGTTTCTTTCAAGACGTGAAAATGGTTATATAGCTGATTGTTTTATGTCCGCCTACAAGCCCCCATTTAAGAAAGATTCTTCAAGCTCTCTTCAACCACCCTCTCACCCTTTAATCCTTTCCGTTCCCCACTGCTTTTCTCTGTCTGTTGCCCAGCGGGTTAAAAACAACATCAGTCTAAGTGTTTTCAGTGGTCCTTCAGATTCAGTCTGAGGACAGTTTGGTTTTAGAAAGAACTCATTTGAAAATTCCAGTCCTCTGAACAAGCCAAGACACAAACTTAAAACCAGATCCCTCTGCGCAGAATGAAATTGTCATAGGTCAGCTTCTCTCCTCGGAGAACCGGTCAACCATTTCTGCCAGATGTACCCCACCTGCATTTATCATGCCTGGACCATATCCTGGTGCCATATGGCAGCCCACACCCTCACCTGTCATCATTCCCAACCTGAGCTGCCCACTATGGAAACCTCCCCAGGCCAGGGCCATCTGTTGTGGGCTCTTGCTGGATATGCTTTCTCTGTGCATCTCACAGATGCACTCTTTACCCCATTGGTGAGGTTAACAGCGTGGGTGCTGAACATTCCCAAGGAACCCCGTGCAGTTTCTCCTAAACAGTATATAGATCTTTCTCGCTTTTCCTTTTGTTAATATTTCTTTATACCACTAAACACTACTTGAAGTTATTTTTATTCTTTCTCACAGTATATACATTCCACGGGGAAAAGCCCCCAGTAATGTGCACAGCTATGTCCCGGGATCTTAAAGGAGCATGCAAGTCCAGCTACAGTAATGCTCATCACGGCTGTGTTTCTTTGTAGAATTGCAACAGAGTGCGGCAGTTGTGGCATAAATGGATATGCCATGCGTGTTTGTGCATCTTGATTTGGCCTGTCATTCTCTCCCTTGTGTGCTGTCTCTGTCTCTCCATCCTTTCTGTGACCCGCCCCTTTTTGCGGCTTTCTTATACTGTCACATCTCAAGGAATATTCATTGTTTGTGTACTCTATCCTTAATCCATATCTCCTTCCCATCTCATTTGCTGTGCTGCTGTGATCTGAATTCTGGATATAGAAGTCCTCTGAGCTAATGCTTCTATCTCTTGTCTCTGTCTTTCATTCCTTTATCTAGTAAATGTGTGAGTACTGATTGTTCCAAATTTCTAAAAGGCTGACTACACAGCAAGTGAGGAAACCATGAATCAACAGTATTGTACTGACAAGTGAAACTGATTATGAGGGAAAAGTACAGAGGGAAATAGAGAATGAAGGGATGTAGGATTTCCTTTAGGTGAAGGAAAAGTACCTTGTCCTTTTTCATCTTCTCTGTTTCAGGGCCACTCCAAGGCTTTCACATAAAGGGTCAGACTCCCTGCATAAATCCTTCAACTGCTTGCCAAGGCAGAGTGAGGTACTCCGTGGGGTGATGCTCTATTCCTGGTGTGAACCCATCAGTCAGAGATGGTTTTTACACTTGCTAAGTTTTGGGATCCCCATACAAGCCATGCATTCCTGAGAGCAGGATTGGTTTGTATTCATCTGTAATTGTGGTTCTCCCTTGCGGATTCTGGTACCCAGCAGGAATGTAACAACAATAGATGTCAAGGAAGGAAAGGCTATGGGAAGCTCATATCTGTGCTTCTGTTAGTGTTTATATCAGGGAAGCCAAGCCATGCCAAGAATTATGGCAAATGTTTTATCATAGATCAGGTATATTTTTGAAGGTTAAGTTTTGTCTAATAATGTTTTGTGTAATTCCAAAAGCATATGCACATTTTAGAACATTTGGAAAATACTGAATTTATGAGAACAATGGAGAAGCCTGTAATTTGAACCATGTTGCTTATAACCACTGGTGATATATTTCCTTCATAGCCTTCAGACCCAAAGCTTGATCTATCTGTCTATCTCTCCCTATCTCTCTCTCATGTATCTATATCTCATCTAGTTAGCTACCTATCAATCACCTGGCTATTTATTATCCATCCATCCATCCATCCATCGATTGATCTATCTATCCATCTAGCTCTCTATCTCTCATCTCATCATCCATCTATCCTACCTCCTATTATCTTTCACTTATTTTAAAATTCTGTATAATTTTCCTACAATTATAACTTTCCTACACATTGCTATACAGTGAATGCCTCCCTCTGCTTTAGAAGATTACTAGTGTGTGTTTGCTAAGTCCAGGACCCGAGGCACCATCACTCAGTGTTGCATAAAATGAACCATTTAGCTTGAGGCCCGCCTGTTGCCCACACAGATGGTAGGGATGTGCAGTCTCTTTACACACAGTGAAGCCAGGCTGTGTTTTCTACTTCCAGGAATGCCTTTCATTCTCTTTCCCCAGGAGCAAGGTCAGAGAGGCAATTTTTCTTGTGCTTGCCTTCTGGGAACAGATACTGCTTTCATTCATCATGACTCTGAGGCTGTAATCTTCTGAAGTGCCAGCTTTAGGTTAGCATGGGGAGAAGAGGGTATAGGTTCTGGGGTGCTCCTCAGCCTGGATTAGGCAGTTTTATTACTGGTCAGGTCTATCAATGTAGCTTTCCAAACAGTGAAAGCTGTTCTCTAGGTAGAGCTTCCTAGGCCATTCTCATTGGCTTGTAATTCCCAGCTTACTTGACAGCTTAGTAACATATTGAAAATAATGCTAATTAAATTTTTTACTGAAAAATTTGGGTGGAGGTGGTTTTTTGATTTCTCTCTTACCATGAGTTAAATAGAAATGTCAGCATTCCTTGCTTGAGAATATTTAATTAGTCTCTAGGGTTTTGTTATCATTGATAAGTTAAAATAAGCGCTTTGTAAAGATGCCTTTGATTAATTTCTGCATATATTTATAAAGAAAACTGCTATAACAATGAATGTAGACATTTTTAAACATTTTGAGAGATGTGTCCAAATGTTAACCCAGAATGACTGAATCAAATTCTGTACTTACATCAATGTCCATTTATTTATTTTTAAATTCTATTCATAGTGATTGAGAATTCTCCTGAGACTTGTACATGGAGACACAGAAAAGCCTGAGATGCCTTTGGAGCCACTGCAGTCTCACGTTTACTCTGAATCCAGAAGGCCATCAGAAATCATTGTTGACACAAGTCTGAGGCCTACTTGTGGTGGATGAAAACGCTTGGTGTGTAGCTTGTGTATATCCTTCTCTTAGGAAGCTAGTCCCAGCCAGGCGGATGAAATTAAAAGGATGGATAAAGGATTGTGATGCATCAGAAAAGGGTCTAGGCTAAGCCTGGGGGTTACTAATGTCTCCAGAACATTATAGAAATAGTCTTTTCAGAGGCAGAGTTTAGTGGTGCTTGAAGAATGCAAAATATCTGATTGCAATCACAAGGATGATGCTCAGCACTCTCAGTAACTGTGGTGGGGCTTTTGAATACTGTTCCAGTCTGTGGAAGAGTCTCTGAGCATGTGGCTTGGTTGTCTTTGTGTGGTTTGGAATCCTCCCAAAGTGTCTTTCTCTAGACATCACCAGACTCATATTTAAATCAGCTCAAGTTTGGGAACCTTATAGAAACCAAAGGCTGAAAGCACAGAAGACCTTGTCAGCTCTGCTGAAAGATCAGGAGGACAGTTTGAAGGGCTTTAATCTGAGCTGATGTCTACTGCCCTTCCTGGGTGGCAAGCTTAGTTTTCAACTGGAGCTCCAGAACTTGCAGCCAATTAAATATGCACTTACATTGCCTGCTATCCCATGTGTATTCGAATGGCTTGCTTGAACCCCCCTTCAACAGTCTCTGAAAAAACATATTCTTCAAATATATAAAACTATGTTTGCAAGCACACTTTAAACCTGCAAATAAGTGCTCCACACTAAGCTTGGGTCACAGTGGGGCATAGAAATAGGGGCAGAGATGGTACAGTACCTCATCAGAGCAAAGGTGGGGTCTCCCAGCACTTGTGAAGGGCTGGAGATGCTTGAGTTGTTCAGTTCCTGCCTATCTCTGCTGGCCCACCAGAAGCCAAAGCCAGGTCTCAGGAGGAATCGCTACACTGGATAAGTCCCCAGGACAAAGTGACAGGAAAGAAGAGATTGGAGCCCAGTAGGAAGTTAGATCATTTTTCCTTCCAAGGTTTTAATGTGCCTATTCTGCTGTTGATCTTATTGGAATGTTCAGTTGTCACTTTCATAGTAAAAGAACAATGAAAACGGTGAGAAACCTCAGTTATCCTGGGCAGAACTGGGTTCTAAAACATCTCCAAAGTTATCCCCTACCTTATCTGAATCTGATTTATTCTGAATCATTCACCTACAGAGTTAGTGATATGGATGTATGTATCACAGTTATTTGACCTTCTAGTGGAAAGAATTATAATGTGATCAATCTTCCAAGATGCTCTAAAATAAACCAAAACAATATATTCTATGTGTCACTTTTGAAGTTTTAAACTATGTTTACATATTAAGACAGCATGAAGTCACCCAGTGGCATAAGTGAGATTCATGCTGAACTTCATATTTTGTCTTTCCAACTAGTTATGTAAGCCTGTGGTTTGGCCCTTAGTATTAGGAAAAAGTTCATCCAGTCTATATTCACAAACAACTCATACTGCATTTTCAGGTACATAAGTATGTGGCTATTTTACTTTTCTTCCTTCATGTGTCTGTTTCTCTGATAGTTGATTTTGATTTCCAAACTGACATGATTTACGATCACCTTGGTGGAAACAATCTCTGGGCAAGTCTGAGAGGGATTTTCCAGATGAAGTTAACTGAGGTAGGGGCATGCAGTCTAAATGTAGACAACATCTTTGCATGAGGTGGAGACCCTCCACTTCATAAAAAAGGAGAAAAGGCACGGAGCAGCAGCATCCATCTCTGCTTTCTGACTGCATGTGCCACGCAATCAGCTACTTCACCTGCCACCGTGACTTCCCTACTCTGATGGATTGTACCCTTGAGCCATGAGCCAGAGTAAACCGTTTCTTCCCTGTGTTGATTTCATCAGGTGCTTTCTCTTCCCACTGAGAAAATTTAACATCTCGTAAGGTGCCTGTTCATCATGTGTAGTCGCATACCTTCTAACTTCTCTCCTTCGTTCTCTACCCACCATCCTCTCTGCCCTCCCACCCCCAGGACCACTTGGGGTTTATATCCATGGGCAGAATGTGGAGAGATTCCAGGCTCCGGGCATCTATCTCTGGATGATTCTTCTGCCCTTCATTTCCACAAAGAGAGATTTTTTACGAGATGAAACTGTCCTCTGCTAATTCTGGACATCTTCCAAAATGTAATACAGCATCATTCTTGTCTATTTTATAGAAACTCCATCTTTTATTAGAGTCATAATAAAAACTGAAGAAGAGACAAAAAAAAAGAGAAGTGATGTGATGGAAATCCTACATAGGTCAGAAGGAGCAATGATCATTCAATATTTGCAGTCTCCCTGAACAGAACAAACACAGTACCTTGTACACAGCTAAGATTTGAATGGGTATTTGGTTGTTGACTGTTCCTTGGGTTTCTGATGAAGAAGCAGTGATTGGTGCTATGTTATTGGTGCTATATCCTTCCTGTTAGCTATTGGAAGAAAGCCCATGTCTTATTTGTGTAAAAACGTTTTCATTTGACATGCAGATTTTCTCTAATTTACAGCTATGGCCACCCAATGCTGCAATCCCCTGCTTACACTCTGAGTTGCTTTAAACATGCTTTCTGAAATCTAAAACCAGATGTAGCTCATCTGGCTTCAATTTTTATTTCCGCATGAAGGAGCACAGTCAGTCCTCAAGGGATTTGAGCAAGCCAGAGATTGTTTATCACTTTGAGTCATGACAAGGAAAAACTTCATGGATGATGCTGTTTTATTTATGTAATGCCACTAAACCTGAATTTTTAGGTTAATTCATATATTCTGGACCAAAATATAACTAACAGAATGATTCCCCTTCTTCTAGAGAGGTTTGCAGAAACATTTTTTTTTCTAAAAATCTAAATGTAATGCTCTCATTAAGATGCAAATTGAACTACAACAAAACAGAGCTGAGTCAACCATCCAGAACACTGAACCATTTGGGAGTTGTCAGCCTTCTGCTTTAAGAGAATGGGGAAACACTGAACAGAGATTATGTGTTTCTTTAAGTAGCCAATATTCAGGGTGCATTGTAACACATTACAATTCCAAGACCACCAATTCCTGAACACTTTCTGCATCTGTATAAAGTCTTCAGAACAATCACTTCGATTCTTTGATTTACTTAAGGCCCCACATGACATCCAGATCGTAATCAAGAGCAGCCATCCCAAACTTCATGCACAGGCGATTTGCCGATAGAGTTTTAGTTAAACTTTAAATTCTACTCATGATGTAGAGAACTAGATTCTTCCTTTGCAGTGTGGCAGATGCTACTGGTTTGTGTGAGTGGCATTAGAAGAGGAAAGATAAAAGGGATTAAAGGACTTGCTAAATAAAGAGTGCAGTAAGACATTCATCAAGACAAGACTAGTTCATTCATGGAAAAGCTGTGGCTTACTTTCTTTTCCTACTGATATGATAACATGTCCTGCTGAAAGCAACCTAAAGAGAAAAAAAGTTTGTTCTGGCTCACAGCTCAAGGATATTGTCAATCAAGGTAGAGAAGCCAAGGTTGCAGCTGACCTCATATCCCAACCACAATCAGGAACAAAGAGGAGTGAAGGTATGCTGCCGCTCAGCTCCCTTTCGGGACTCAGACTAAGATCCCAGCCAGCCAGGGGAACCACTCCAGTTATGATGGATCTCCTCACATCAGTGAACTTAATCAAGATCATGCCCACAGGCCATTTCCCAAGTGACTTTGGATTTTGTCAGATTGTCAGTTACAGGAACGAGACGTCAATGTTCTCAATTTTCTGACTAATCAGCTGTTAAGTTATTGTGAGTTACAGTTTTAATCAAAATGCAAGAATTAGAAGAAAATGAACCAGTTCTTTAAAAAGCAAGTTTATCTAACTTCTACACAGAAGACAAAGAAGTCTTCCTTTCTATTTCATCCCATGAGTTGTGGACTGAGTGTACCTGGTATTGTGAGCTGCCATCTCTGGAGAATACAGTCTGACTGGTGTTGTTCCAGAAATACGGTCAAGCCCTTAAGTTATTCCTTTTGTTTTCTGTTGTCCATTCTCTTTTCTTAGCAACAACCTTTGTATGCACCTTGACTTCCCCATGAACATGGAGAAGACCAACTGAAGTTTGTTCTTTGGGTGTGATTTGTTCTGCTTGGGACTTACAAGGTGGTAAAGGCAAAGCTTCTGAATGAGATCATGTAGCAGAAAGCCACCTGTAGCTCTTTCTTTAAAAAGTCTATTTGGGGTGTTTAGGCCTCTCCCTCCCTTTCACCAGCCTGTCAACCTTAAGTAAGAAGGTCAGTGGGTAGAGGGGACCTGAACCCCTTTACTTCTCCCAGCTAGTTAGTGTCAAGGGGTTCTTTTAGAGCTATGCCAACCTCTGTCCACTGCAGATGCAGCTGGCGGTCTCCTCCAAACTGCTGCACCCTGAAGTGTTTCTCTCCTTCTGTATGCTCCAAACCACCACATTGGCTCTGATCTCTGGTCTCTACAAACTGTTCCAAGCCAACACCGAATGCCACACCCACATGAGCCACTTCTTGGCCTTATATTTATTCTGTCAGATTCCTAGACCACGCCCCTCTCCATGTAGCATGTGGAAGCCCATTACCAGCTGGCAAAGATCATGTCCCACTCGTGACAATTAACAGGTGTGGACAAATGATAGCCTGACTAAAATCCCACACTTGGGATTAAAACAAAAGCATATTTACATAACATACAATGAAACCAAAACATCCATTACAAGATCACTTTTCTAATGGGACAGAAGTAAGTCATCAATCACCTTTATGGTTTCTGTTCTGTAAACTTGACTTCCAAAGGCATGGGAATAGAAGGTAGCATCTTTCTTTATTCTGTTTCTTTTTCAATAATAGCTTTGGATAGACTGTATTTTTTTAACCTTTCCATTACATTTTTAGAGTTAACTTATTAATTTCTTTACAATCACCTGGCAGGATCTTTTTTTTTTTTTTTGATTGCCATGAATTCTCAAAGCATTCAACATCTGAACAATGTTGATCAAATTGTTATGCAAACTCCTGTGATGGAAGTTTTGAAGGTATTACAAGGAGGAACATCATCTGCTCTGAATTGGAAACACCCCCAACTGAAGGCTGAGAGCATCCTATCAGACACTCCTAAATATTAAGCATCAATTATCAGTCTCAGGTTTTATAATCCTGAAAGTGTCTTGGCTGGCAGGGCACACTGTGAGATTAGAAAGCTCAGACTTGCTTATTGTGCACAATGTTTTCTGGCTTGGTGGATTGTGCTGCCTTCTTTTTAGATCATTTCTGTGCTGTGACATGACAATGGTGCTTTTCTCCATAAATGAAGCATAATGCTTGTAAACATCAGCGGGGTAATTCCATACATGTTTTCATTGTATAATGATCAAATCTGGTAATTAACATTTCAGTCTCCTTAAACCTTTATCATTTATATGTGCTAGAAATGTCTAGACATTTCTAATTATTTAGAAATATGTGATTGATTGTTGTTTATTAGCTCAGTACTCAAGAGTGCCAGAACTAATCCTTCCTAGGTAATGTACTTTGGGACACCTTATCCAGCCTAAATTCATCACCTCCACTCCTTCCTAGTCAGTATAATTACTCTTCTACTCTCTATTGTTTAGAAGTGTGTTGCTCTGATACAGATGGCCTCCATCCGGCCATAGGAGCAGTGTCTCTCAGATGCCAGGGTCTGTGTCACCCCTGTGGCCAAGAGCCCTGGGTAGACCATATTCCTTCTGGTTGAGCACAACTTTCCAAACAACTGTGTAAACAAGATGAGCTGAAAAGAGTGTGAGCCCTGCCTCAGGTGTCATTATCAGAATAAAGTCCCGCTGGTGTTTCAGATGACTGCTTAGCTCCTTCCACATTAAAAGGAACTCCATTCAAACCTTAATTTGTGTAATGTTTGTCGTTATTTTCTTACTAACTAATTGTTATTTTAGATCAGTAAATATTAAAAAATGGAAGTGATCACTAAGTTGCATTTGGGATCATATGCCTTCTTGGAGCCCTCTGAAGTCTGTAGTAATTTATGAGCCTCTGCATTTGGGATGTATGGCGACCATTTAAGGACTTGAGGAGTTGCTTTAATTTTTATTTTAAAAAAATGTAGATTATTTTCTTTGAAGGAAGCTAATGTGAATAGGGAAAATAACTTTATAAGCTATCTGGAGGTCCTGCAATTGATCTTTTAGGGAGACAAGAGTTTATGAGGTATATAGATAAAAGAAAGTGCACTCAAATTGTGCACTGCAGGATAGAAACCTTGTAAGATGTCCATCAAGTTCAACAAGCTGATTTACAACAGGATTCCATGCAGCCTCCATGCTTCTGTTGAGCGAAACATTAAGAAAGGCTTATGAATTATGTCAAGTAGTATACAATTAATGATGTTCATACTTTATAAGTGAGGCAATGGCTGATGGAGCTATGGACACAGTAATTAGTGAATCACATGACTCTAAGGCAATGTACCGAACAGGCCTTGGCCATCTCACCAGTAGAAAATGTTCACATAATATCTGTACTCTTTTTTTGGTGAAGACAGAAATGTGAAGAGAAGGTGCTACCTTATATTTTAACAAAAATAATTTAATTATATAGTTCTCCCATTGACATTTAGAGTCTGACAAAAAGGAAGCGTGAGTCACCAGATTGGGAAGTTTATCTAGTCTTCACCCTCATCCATCGTATACATATCTCTAAGGTGTCCCAGGGGTCAATTCTTCCATGTTTGTTTAAGCATACATAGCTCTAGTCACAGGAGTCAAGCCAGGCAGGAACATGTCCTTGACATCCCCACATGGCTTTCCCTTTGGACTTCTTTGCAGTCTGCATCATTTGCCCTTATCAAGCTCTCTACTTCAGCACCCCAAGACTGGTGCTGCCGCTGGGGGTCAGACATCAGCATAGCTGAACCTTGCCTTGATCTTTTCCTTTAATTAACAGAAGCCATTTCCGTGGTAAAAGGAACATTGCATTTTTTTTTTTTTACTTCTTTCTTCAAATGCCAATTTTTTTTTTAAGGCTGCCAACTTACTGGCTCCATTTCTAATTTAAAATATTAAACAGAGCTATTATTCCCCAGCCACAGCTGCAGTCAGTAGCGAATTTGCCTTCTACTTTGGGAACATAAAACTTGATTAGAATTTTGTCCATAGTGTAAATGGAGAAAGTATGAAAAGCAGAGTTCTAAATCCTTAGGTAATGTGCTTGGCCACTTTGCAGAGGGGTAATTTCCCTAAGGAAGAAGAGAACCATGCCATTGCAACTCAGTCTCAGGAGATCACTGCTGGAGAGGACACAGAAAGAGGGCATCCCACAAAGCACTCAGACTTGTCATATTGTTGCCTCTCCATTTGACTTTTTATTTGATTTTTTTAGAAGTGGAATGGGCCTACTGAGCCTGGAAAAATGAGCGCAGCCATGGATGAATGATGCATAATCTCACTGCAGGAAAGTACATGTTGAATTTGGCATTTATGATTTGTCTTTGAAAAACAAAAAGAAAGGTTAAAATTAAAATTCTTTTGTTTTCAAGCAGTAACGTGTCATTGTGGATGAAATTAAAGTCCTTACCCCAAATGCTCTCATATAACCCAGTACCTACAGCCCAAGGATAATATCATCCACAATGAGTGGGCCCATCCACATAAATCACTAAGAAAACTTATAACAGTTGCTGGAGGCCAATCTTATGGACACATTTTCTCAATTAAAATTCTGTCTTCCCAAATATATCTAGGTTTGTGTCAAATTGTCAGACACAACCAGGACAGACAGTAACTCAAATTATATAATGAAAATTGCTTATTAATATCTGTATTTTTTTCTTGATTGTCTTTGTGACACTACCACTGAGAAGGTTGTAGAGAATATGGGAAATATGGGATATTAAGGAAACTTGTCCTTTGGGAGATAAGCCAAGTGTAACATGGAAGTGAAATCCAATGGACTCACACTATCAGAGCAACAGTGTAGATTATCAGTAAGACACGAGTTCTCTCTTTCATAAGAATCTACTTTTACAGTGACTAGCCTTGTGGCTTCATACCATTCAGTTCTGCTCATCTGTAAACTTGGTAGCATATGCCATAAGCTTGTCATGAGAATTAAATGAATCAACCCATTTTAAGTCTTTAGAAAGGAACCTGAAACACAGGTCAAATGGTTAGTTATAACAGAATAACCAGAAGCCCATAACTGCGCTTTTGTTCCTGGGGTAAATGGGAAGAAGTAAATGGTGATAATCCCACTTGAACTGGGAAAGCATGGAGGATTGACAAAGATTTATGATTATATGATAGTAGAATTTTGTAGGTTGAATGTGGTAGAAAATGTCAATGTAGGAATGAAGTGTTGATTAAAGAAACTTTAGTGTTGTAAAAATATAGCTCAATCTTAAATTACATATGGCACATGTCCCCATCCCTAATCCAGAAGCTATTTTCAATTGATAACTGCCTGAATATAAAAATTTAGCTGACTTCAAGGGAGTCTCACTGGAGGAAAAACTACTCTAAGGGTAGGCTGAATGCCCAGTGGTAGACGGCCAACACAAGAGAAACTCAACAGTATCTTTTGGAGGTTCCTTATCTCAAATGTTGTGTCAGGGCTTTTAAAAACTATCTTTTTTGATTTTTCATTTTATTCCATAAATATTATATATACTATGTAATTATATAATATATAAATATATTGTTATATATTACTTACTATATCATATATTTATGATATGCAATTTATGTATATTAGAGATTACAGTTTTGTGTTTTTATGAGATTCCTGCGTGTGCAAATGAGTAGTTCTCTGCCTGTATAGCCATTTCCTGTGCCTTTTCTTGGTCTCTTTTCCTTCTGTGTGTCTGTGCTGTCCTATTGTAATGTGTTAGTTATTTTACTTTATTGTTTTATTTTTTTGTTATCCCTCAGAAGCCTGTTTTCTAGTGAGACACAGAAATGGGATAGATCTGGATGGGTGGTACAGAGTGGAAGAGCTGGGAGTAATAGGAGGAAAACTATAATCAGGATATATTATATGAGAGAAAAATCTATTTTCAATAAAAGGAAAAAATGTAGATGGCACATTTGTTTCTGCTCTCGCCCAAACTCTAATTTTAATGACTGTCCTAAGGTCACATGTAGATTGACCATGTCCCAACGTTGTGATGTTAGGATTTCTGAGGCATTGCAACATGGCAGCCTGTAGAATGAGCAAACATTTCTTCTGACCATAATCTCTGGAGCATTGTAGTGTTACCACCCATCACAAGCAACTCATATTAGGTTCATGATGTATTAGGGATCCATTGTGGAACTTTATTGAGAGACATTGAAAGAAAGGCAAATAATCCAATGCTGCCATGGAGACATCTTCTTGGTAGCACATTAAATCTGAAAGCTAGACAAGTTAGGCCTAGATACTTGAGGATTGGTATTCCAAGTCCCTGTTTTACAATGCCAAAGCCCTGGGGTGAGACTGTCTTTGTGGGAAAAGCACCATAAGGAATGGAATACACTACTTACAAAGGATATGATCTTGTCCAGGCATCCATTTTCTGTAAGTCTCACTTTGTTCATCTCTAGCTTGGGGATGAGTAGGCTTCTTTAAAGGTCAATTGAAGGACAATGCACCAAGTTCTCAGTGTGGCCACTGGTGTGAAAAATGTTCCTGGGAAAGGTTAGTTTCCCTGTCCCTCCTTCTTTTCTAGGTCTCCTATGTGAGTGCTGCTACCAAAAGTAGCCAGCAGGAAGATGTAGGGCCACTGCGACTTAGAGCTCTGCATATTCTGTTATTCTCAGTGACAGTGTCAAGCTGGAAACTCTTTTTACATGTAGGGATGGCTTCCTGGCTGTTTTCTGGCCTCATCTCATTTATATCATATCCTTCTTAACATATGATTTGAAATTTCAGTAAAGAGCTTCAAAGAGGTGTCCATGCCAGAGGGCCTCTGAAAGGCTCTGCCCTGCAGACTATCAAAGCAAATGCTGAGACTTATGGCCAACCTTTGGGCATGGTGCAGGGAATCTTATGAAAGAAGTGGGACACCGTAAGATCTAGAAAGGACAGGAGCTCCACAAGGAGAGCAACAGAACCAAAAATTTGGAGCACAGGGATCTTTCCTGAGACTGATACTCCAACCATGTACCATGCATGGAGATAACCTGCACAGATGTAGTCCATGGCAGTTGAATGTCCAAGTGGGTTCCATAGTAATGGGAACAGGGACTGTCTCTGACATGAACTGATTGACTTGCTCTTTAATCACCTCCCCCTGAGAGGGGAGCAGCCTTACCAGGCCACAGAGGAAGACAATGCAGCCACTCCTGATGAGACCTAATAGATTAGGATCAGAAGGAAGGAAAAGAAGACCTCCCCTATCAGTGGACTTGGGGAGGGACATGTATGGAGAAGGGGAAGGAAAGGAGGGGTTGGGAAGGGAGGAGGGAAGGAACTACAGCGGGGTACAAAGTGAATAAAATGTAATTAATAAAAAATAAAACAAAAACAAACAAAAAGAGGTGTCTATGTATTATCTTCCCACCATTAGAGTTGTGCAGGCCATAAGACACGTTTCTTAGAACCCAGTGATCTTATATTTTGTTCATGAAAATGAGAATATTAGATTTGGTGTGGGTCTTGCCTGCTTCCTTTGAGAAGGAAAAGGTCACACTGGTGGTGACAGAGACACTGGAGTGCAGAAAGGTGATTTTCCTAAAAGTTTACAGGAGGCCACTTACCTAGCTTTGTGATCTTAGTCTTTCAAATATTATATGGTTAAAATAAGTGTCACACAGCATCGTCATAAGGATGTGGATAAAGGTAAATTACCCTCTGTGGTTTCAGGCTCACAGTGGGCATGCAATACATATTTGTAGTGTTCTTTTTTCTTTTTTTTTTTTTTAATGCCCAGGAAAGAGCACTGCTCTCGCAGGCTGTAAAGCTGAGGGTGTGGCAGCTCCTCTTGCTCAGAACAGACTCTCAGCATCCTTTGCCTCCACGGTGCCATCCATTCTAACCACGTGGCATGTCCTGTGATAGAGAGTATCTGAAAAGCGTTGGGTTTCTGGACTTTGAGTGCTACAGGAATGCTGTGTGGTCCATGTCAGCTGTCTTTCCTCATCATCTTTAGGCTTGTATGTGTCCGTACATGTGTTTGTATATGTGTGTATGTTTGGGTAGTCAAAAGTAATTTGGAAGGATTTTCTCTAAAACATTAAAAAAAAAAGGCAAAAATGAATAAAGTAGCAGTAAACCCAAAGCTTCTTTCTTAAAATACTGAGATTTAGAAAGAAAACACAGGGAAAGATGAGAACTCTCTTTGGTTATTCAAGTTTGCCTCGTTTGCAAGTGTAGCTTCTGTTGCTTTTCTTTAACTCTGAAACAATAATAAAAACAAAAATAGTAGTAAGACAGAAGTGGAGCTAGGCTCCCCACAATTGTTAATTCTGTGCCTTTTGATTAATGTGGATCTTTGTAGTAGAGTTTTTTTTAATGACGTTTGATAGTGTCACAGGATGTTACAAAGTGAATTTCTAGAAGGCAACTCTTATAGAGTTTCCATGTCCTTGAGCAAGTCAGAGTTTAGAATATGATATATAAGGACACTGACTATCAAATAGTGATTTTTGCTGCAGTACCCAGGCTCTATCTGCTTCATCCTCACACAACTCCCTGTTTGTCTTTAAGAAATGCTTCCCTTGGCCTCTTGTCCTGTGTTCCAGACATAATATTTCTTCCTGTGAATTTGCTTAGACCCCTTCATTGCCTGGAATGAACACTGCTACATTCCTGTCAGTTGAATTCCTAGCAGCAGATTAAAAACTACCTCCACAGAGTAGCCTCTGATGCCTTGAGCTCTACAGGATATCATTACAACACTTCATAGCATCTTTGTTGTGCTTGTAATACATCACCTTCTATTTGTTTTTGAACCTCTTCCGTATGTATTCTGGACTGTCAGATGTTTTTAGGAAAAATGATGCACCCTGATTTATTTGTCTTGTATTTATGGGTAGCCAGTGGTTAACATAAGATTGCATAGTAGTTGTAGAACCATGACCAGTTTGAATGTTTATTAATTGAGGAGAATAGCAGAACGTAGTCAGGAGAATTAGATGTTATGCCTAGAGTGCACACTTCAGCCATAGAGCCTTGCTTCACTGATTAACGCATGGCTGGGTACCCGTTATGTATTATGTGTTTTGCTGGCTTCTGGGGACAAAATGACAAGAAGAGCTTAGCTTCATTCTTCAAGTTATGCACAGCCTCCTAGAGGAATTACTATGTAAGCAATCAAATGCAGTGCTGCATGGCCCTTGCTCAAATCACACAGCCTGTGGGAAATGGATCTGTGATTAAAATTCAGTTCTATTCATCTCCAAAGCCACCAAGCACAATACTTCCAGAAAAGAAAAGCGAGCGGTGCTGAGGGTAGATTCTGCTTAGACCCTTGGAGAAAAACAGGAGTTTCTGCTGAACAAGCATGTGGTACTGCACTATAAACACCATTAAATCAAACCATTTTGTTTCATTCACAAACTAGGTCCTCCAGAAGCTGGGGAAAGCTGATGAAACAAAAGACGAACAGTTTGAAGAATATGTCCAGAATTTCAAACGGCAAGAGGTGAGTCCAGATCTTAAGTTTCTATGGGACAAAGAACTGTGTTATTATGTTTTAATATATGGTATGGTTTGGATGTCTCCCAAAGCTTGTGTTTCGAAAGTTAATCCCCACTGTAAAGTCTTAAGTAGGTCCCAATTTAATCTACTATGGTGTTTAGAGGCAACACTTTTCAGAAGCTTTTAGGATTAGAAAAAGCCATTCCGGTGGCTTTATAAGAAGAGGGATAACGACCAGAGACACATGCTTTCTGACTCTTGTTGTGTGACTCTGAGCTGCCTCAGGTCTCTGCAAGTAAGCCTGTCATTATCCCATGTACCCAAGAACTACAAGCTAAAATAAATTTCAGGTCTTTATACTGTACTTAGTCTTTGATCCTGTGTTACTGGCAGTAGAAAGTGGACTGACCCAAGCATGAAGGTGAAGTTTGCTATTTCTATATTTTGTAGAAGTCAAGAAGACAATCACATTGGAGTTTAGTCTTGGGATATTATACGTTGCTACACTGGACCTCTACAATATAGATAACTAAGCTAAAGGAAAGATGGTATTTGGGGTCCTTCATTCTCCACAGAACCCTGGGGAAGCATTAAGCATGTCTGTCAAGTGATTTTGGTTAGTACATGCTTTAAGACCATGAATTCTTGGGCTAGAGGGATGGCTCAGTCGATAGAGTGCTTACTACACAAGCAATAGGATAAGAGTCCCATTCCTATCACACATATAAAAGTACAGGACTTGATGGTGCACACTTGTAATCCCAGGGCTAGGAAGGCGGAAGCATAACCACCCCTGGGGTTTGCTGTCCTTACTGCCTATTCTAATTGGTGAGCTCTAAGCCAAAGAGAGACCTGTCTCAGAGGATGCGTGTGGTCTGAGGATGACACCTTCCGTTGTTCTCCTGTCTCCACCTGTACACATATTCAAGATCAACCCCACAGGTGTACCCAACAGTTCCTGAGCACATAAAAGACCATGCATTTTTGACAGAGATTACATCTTTCCAAGGGGTTAAAACCTATTTCCAGTGGGCAAAATAGAACTAAACTCTTGATGCCTAAAGTATAGATAAACAAGCATTACATTCATAAATACATGGCATATCTATGCTACTAAAATTTCATAGAGTATATAATTAGAGAAAAGATGTCTAGTAAGACTCCATATAGCAGATGATAGAAAAGAGTAAGCTTCAGAAGCAGTGTGTGTTATTTGTGCCTTTTGTGAACACTTGTGGTTTAACAGATAAATAAATAACTTTTTATATGACCTGTTCTAATTTGTAAGGCTTGGATAATTTACTCAAATATCACTCTCATAATAGAGAGGGGGTGGGAAGAGAATGGAGCCATCAGACTACGGAAAATGGGCTTGTACATGGGCCAAAATTAAGATGAAGGTTGACAATCTTGACAAGCAATAATGGAAGATCTTTGCAGGTTCTTTGCTCAGCTTTGCTCTACATAAAGGTACCTGGTCTTAGATGTTCTCGCTTCCCAGTTGCACCAGGGCTTCTATTGTTTCTTTTAATAGGAGGCACACCATGTCTATTCCTTGCCAAGACAGGTCATAAAACTCAACAGGTATAGAGCCTTGTAGATGAGTCTCCATTAAAATATGTTCCTGAATGTTGCCAGTTATATTCGCAAACTAAGGATTTGTGTGTACACATAGGAACTCAACTTGCTACAAATGATGGGGATCTTGTTCAATTTTGAGAGTAAGAAAAAGGAGGAAGTTGCAGAATGTTTTAGTCAGGATTCTCTAAAGGATGAGAACTGATAGGACCTGAGATTTATCAGATGGGCTCACAGGATGCAGTCTGGGTATTCTAACAATGTCTTTCTCACACAGGACAGGCCACGTGTCCAGCAATTGTTTAATCTAATAGGCTGGTTGTTTCAGTAGTCCCACTATGACAGTGGAGGCCTAGAATCTTCCTCGAGAACCGAGGTTCTTCAGTTTAACTGGGAATTGTCACATTACATGCTCACATGACAGTAAAAGGACAAGCAGGCAAAAGCGAAGCTTCCTTCTTCCATGTCCTTTGATCTAGGCTGACAATAGAAGGGACTGCCCTGATCTAGCATGAGTCTTTCTGCTTTAAATAATTTGATCATGAAAATCCTTCACAAGAATACACAGAAGCTTGTTTCCATTGATTGCAGATGCAGTCAAGTTGACAACCAAGATTAGTCACCACAGAGAACAAGGGAGTGGGCGGGGGTAGATACCTTCAAATTGCTATTACAGTGAACTTGTGGATCCACTGAATAAATTGTGCCTAGTGTCTTCAAGGATAGCATATTCTTTGTGTCAATATCTGCTTTCCTCTCCACTGTTCTCCCACGTCTCCTGAACTTGGGTAGCACCCCAGATGATGACTTACCAATCACTGCCCTATTTCTTTTCCACCCTTGAAGGCCTGTACATGATTGAAAAATCTACATAAACCTTAAAAAGCTGGGAAAATGTAAACAACCAGTCCTACTTTATAACAGTCAAATATGTAGACTGCACAGGGCACATGCAGTTTCTCAAGGAGTCTTTGAAAGGTCCATTTTGAAAATATTTTTAACATCAAAACATATTACGTTTCTGCATATTTTTCTTGATGTTTCCTATTGAAATCAGGAAGAGTTAGCTTACAGTCTTTATCACCACATCGAGACAGAAGGTGCCTGTCTTCTATGTATATAGGAAGAGAAGGAAGGAAAAGGGAAGGAAAGGGAGGTTAGGAGAAAGATTCCTTCACTTTTAATGGAAAAATATTTGACATTAAGAACTAAATTTGTAGCCTGAAGAGTTTTTTTTTTTCTTATAGAGAACAACTTCCTTTTTACCTTTAAAATGTGTTATCATATCAGTCAACTTGATTGGGACTGGTACACACCTAGATTAGTAGAGCAAACCTGTTTTTGAGACTATTTCCTAAGAGATTAAGCAAGAAGAAAGTCTCATGAATCTGAATGAAACCATCAAATAGATAGAGATCCTAAGGGGAGTAAAGGGAGATGTGAGGCTCTACTTAACATTCAGGCATTCTTCTTTGTTTTCTGGTCTCCTATGTCTGTTCTGGCATTCTGTCTCACCACGGCCCAGAAACACTGGAGCCATAAACGGAAACCTTTAAAATGGTGAGCCTAGGTAGATCCTTACTTAAAACACTTCCCCTTTCAAGTATTTGCACACTGTTTAACCACTGTGTTAAAAAAAAAAAAGAAAAAGAAAAAAACTGACTAACAGTATCCAACTCACATTTGTTGAATATGATGGAAAAGGTGTGATGTCTATGTACAAATACTAACTTAATAAAAATGACCTATCCAGACAGTAGTCACTGCTACAGAGTCCAATGTTATGTTGAGTCATGGTGATTCATTGCCTAAAGACACAGAGGCAATATCTAGCCTTGGCATCCTAGAATTCATGTTTTCCCAACAAGCATGTGTTTTGCAATCCCCAATGATGTGACTGACAGTATACCATGAACTGAATTTTTGTGGTATTACTATAGTCACATGACATTCAATTTTTAAAATATTTTAAAAATCCATTTTTGTAAAATAGGCATCCTTGCTGATATGTTCCTTACTAGTCTATATTGGAATAATCGTGGCATGAGGGTTGCCCTTGAATTCTAGTTTGGAGCTCACATTTAATTTATTCCAACCTCCCCCCTCCTTTTTTTAAATCTCAAGTCTCTTTTCCTGAAAGACGGTTTGTTTGAGACAGGCTGTAATGAAGTACCTGCATGCATGATACTGCTAATCTGTTGGACTTTCAGTTGTAGTTTTTGTGACCCATATTTCAAACTGCTTAATTAGGATGAAGAGGAAGGAAGAAATGAGACTATAACAGCAAATGGAATCAAATGTAGTCTCTTATGAAGAATTTGGAATTTTCCATGATGAGAGCTAATCCAGCAGGAAGCAATAAAATCTGATGTTAATCCTTCCTCCCCAGAAGTTCCACCCCCCTTTTTCTGACTGTCCTCATTTATTAGAGCTTCTAATAAGTAGCAACATTGGTTGGTCTGGGCACCAATTATTTTCAGTTCACCTGGCTGCCCACTGACAGCTCCCTTAATAAGTGG
Organism: Pachyuromys duprasi; assembly: GCA_028658305.1. Taxonomy (NCBI): domain Eukaryota; kingdom Metazoa; phylum Chordata; class Mammalia; order Rodentia; family Muridae; genus Pachyuromys; species Pachyuromys duprasi. The sequence continues at coordinate 43,554,424 of CM053760.1, forward strand.
AGAAAAGCCCTTTAAGGAAGGAAGGAGCTTGACTTTTCTTCTTTCTGCCTAATAAACTTGTGTTTCCTGCTACGGAACTCACCTTTAGCAATTGGGCTACCTATAATGAAAGAGCTGGTGAGTTAGCTGAACCCAGATCAGCAAATGTAAGACCGCATCTTGGTGAAAGAGGAAGGTGAGATCCAACAACATTGTTTCAAACAGAGGGAGATCTGTGATTCAGATGTCTCCATTTCCTCTGGGAAGGGCCATGGCAGGGGTCTTTCTTGCTTCCTTCTCATCCACTCTTCAGGATACCTTCTTTTGGTAAGATGCTTAGTACCAGTTGTTTTTTGGTCCTCAAAACTTTTTTTTCCCTCAAGACAGGGTTTCTCTGTGTAGTCTTTTCTGTCCTGAACTTGTTTTGTAGACCAGGCTTGCCTCAAACTCACAGAGATCTGCCTGCCTCTGTCTCCCTGTATGTTGAGGATAGTGGTGTGCCTTCACACCTTCTGGTACCTCGAGACATCTAAACTTGGGAATATTTCTATAGGTTTTACTTGTCAAACATCTGAAAATCCAAAATGTGATCTAATTCTGAACTCAAGACTTTAAAAAAGTTTCCATTTCAGAGTTTTTCTGACTTTAGCTGTTCTGATTGGAGATATTAAACCTGTGCTCACCAAGAACCAAAGCAGTCCTGGGACCTTGACATCCTCTTCTGTTGAGAATGCAGATCCCAAGACTGCAGTTCCTAGGCTGCCCTGGCAGCTTCTGGCTTTCCTGAGCCACAGCTCTGCTTCACCACTTTCCTCCATGGGACCGGAAGTCTTGCTCTTAAGTTGAACACATACTTTAGGATACTTGAATCTATTCCTAGGGTAGATTTTTAAGTTCTGAGATGAAAGTGGTTTATAATGTGAATCAATGAAGACACTTTTAAAACATATTCAAAGAACTTGGAGAATGTATATCAATGACTAAAAAGAAAAGAATTAAAAAATACATTTTAAAGGCACATGAATAAAAAGTATATTACCCTATGTGCTGACATATGAATTGAAACTCACCATTTTATTATGATAACTTGTGCTTCTGAAATGTTGGCAGTTTGGCTGAGTAGCTAGGCCTAGCAAATATCTTCAGGCCACTTTTCCAATAATAAACAGCCATAATGTGCAGATGTTGGCACATTCACCCATCATTAAATATGAACCATGACCTTTCCTTTCTGAGCTAGCCACTACCTTGATTGAAAGTGAGCCCAACAGCTCTGCTTTGCGTAATGATCTGGTTCTAAATCACAGCCTAGTGAATCTCACTCAGACACCAAATCTTCCTTTCTGGTCATGAGACCTTTGGATTTAGAGTAAGAACCTCATTTGCTGGGTTGTATGCTTACCAGGGGAGTTTCAGTCAGAATTTCACTTCTTTATAACCACCCAAAAGGCCTTATCACAGTGTAAATTTCTGGGCTGAAACCTAGAGTTTTCCTTTTCATAGTCTCAAGTGTCTGTGCATTTCTGCACTTCTGACACACCACTGACTGAAGTCAGTGATACCGGTGCAGATACCGGTGCAGAGGTCCATAGACAGAACATGGAGGACCTGTGCATTGACATGACTGATGTATTCCTTCCACGCTGTTTTCTGTTGCCTTCTCCAGTTAGGCCCTTAATCTTCTCACACTAAGCAGGCAGTGCCTACTTTTAGCACCTCGACACATGGGAAGGGTGTGTTGGTCATGCTTTGACTCATCTGTCACCTTCATCGAATCAAACCAGTGCAAAGGACTTGCCTGTGATGCTTTTGATGACAGGTGTTGTGGTAAAGCTCCTGACGCCTCAGGGTTGCCATGCCAATGGAAGCTGGGCATCCTGCTAAAGTACAGGCATCCTTGTGCTTGTATTATTGTGAGGATGAATTAAATGGGGATAGGCCCTTAAGGTTTAGAAAGGGAAGTTTTAGTTAGGCTACTGGAGTGAAGTGAAGAGGGTTTGTTTGGGGAATCAGATACATTATAAAACCTTAAAAATGAAAGTGTCTTCTCTGAAAGCCGGAGCCTTACTGGAGGAGAAATTTAGAAGATTAAGTGCATACAATAGAACTAAGAAATGATAACAAATCGTTAATTTAGTTTTTACCTCAGGAAATTAGAACAAATGCAAAATAGACCTGAAGCAAGCAAGACTAAGAACACAAAAAAGGTATGAAAAGAAATTGATGATCCTGAAAATAAGAAAACAGTGAGAAGGTACATGAAACAAAAAAGCTAGTTCTTTGAAACGTAAATCAATAGAATTGATAAATCTCTAGGCAAGAGTAACAACAACAACAAAAAAGGCACAAATCACCACTCTGAGAAATGAAAGATTCTCATGTTAGACCCTGTAGCCAGTTAAATATTAGTAAGAGAATGCTGTAGTCACCTCTGTATGTGAACATTTAACAGTCACAGTGGACCAAGTTCTTCATAGCCACAAACTACAAAGATGGGATGGACAATCTGAATATAAACATTATAGAAAGTAAATTTGTGATGTAGAGTTTGATAAAGAAACTATTATGCCCACGTTGTTCTGCTGGAGACAGAAGATACTTGAATGAGACTTAACATCAATTTTTACAAACTCTTATAGAGAACAAGAGGAAACACTTCAACTCAGTCTAAAACTGTTCTGCACCTCTGGTTACAGCCCACCATCTCTTGACAAAATTGAGCCTTATTCCCATCCACATTGGTACCTCCTCTTAGAGCGAGACACTTGATGCCCAGTATTCTCTACATAAATATTTGTGTAACTTTTTTTTAGTAACAGTTCTTCTGACATAAGTACCATCTTTCCTCCTCCTGACCTATTGTACTATTGGATAGTGGTACCCTGTGAGCTAGCTGTAGACTGACTCACACTCCTGTCCCTTCTCCTTCCTTGCACCCTCAAGGACTACTGGCCATGAACCTGTAGCTTTTTCAGCTCATTAGCTTAGAGTCCCCCCTTTCCTGGTACAATGTCTTCAGAGAGCCTTCTCCCTTTACTTCTGCTAATGTTGGCTTTGCAATGAGGTAATATCTTAGTTATTAAATATCAATGTATTCAATTTCATAATGAAGATTATAAAAAAGTGCCTATAGCACAAAGTTGACCCATGGCTACACTATATTGAACTTAAAAGCTTTATTATATATCAAATTACACTGAATAATAATAATAATTATTATTAATGTCTTAAAAGTTGTTAGTTTATATTGTATGAACTGAGCATGAAGGCCATTAGTTGCTTCTTTAACAGTTGTGGTATACTGTTAGGTGACCATCATGGCTTTGGTGACATGACCTTTAAATATGTTGACCATTATGATTGGGGTAGTTTGCCTTTAGACTTAATAGACAAATTAGTTAAAATGCTGGTTTGTTTGTATTTATCTTTGGCAGTGGTTCTCAACCTTCCTAATGCTGAAGCCCTTTAATACAGTTCCTTATGTTGTAGTGAATAAAATTATTTTTCATGCTACTTCATAACTGTAATGTTGTTACTCTTATGAATTGTAATGTGAATATTTTTGGAGATACAGGTTTGTCAAAGGGGGCTCAGCCTTACCGAATTGTTCTTTGTTCTTAGGAGTGAGAAACCTGCTTGATATGTCTTTTGTGTCTACCACATACAGTGACCCTAAAGATCTCAGGCAGCTCATTTATAACCCACACCCATTTTTTAAAGAAATTCTTCAGAGAGGTAAAGCTGTACATCCCACAGCCTATTGGAGCTGACTCTAATTACTCTGTTCTGATCATGACAAGTAAGAGAAGTCAGAGTAGCATCCTCAGTGCTGGGATGAGCCTCACTCAAGCCAGGAAATCTCTAGAACAAATTACAGGTTTGTTGTGTATAGAACATGCCTTCCTCCCCCCCCATGACTACTTGGAGTACATTACCTTGGTAAGCATTATTCCAGGTCATTCTGAGAAAAGGAAATCATTTGCTTACAGCCATGGGATGTAGAAAATAAAATAACTAAGTTGTGTATCTATTGCAGAGCAGAGCTCTGTCAAATCACAGTTGTCAGCATCTGTGAGAGGACTTGCCACAAAATCTGTGAGGTTTATGTAGCAGGATATCACAAGCGTATGACGAAGTGGCTGATGTTCAGGTTTCAGCCCTTTGGTTGACAACCTTCAGTGACTCGCAAGTTTACACTGGATTGGGCTTATCTTTGTGCCCCTTATGCAATGGCAAGGCTGTTTCGAGGGGAGGGGAGGTTGTGGCCATTGGACATCTCCTACACAGAACAAGCAGTGGTTTGAAAAAATATGAAATGGTGTGGGAGTGATGGCTTTTCCTTTCATCTAAGGACATGTAGTATAGGAAGACATGACATATGGAAAACTGTGTTCTACTCACTCGGCACTTTTCCAGAAATTTTTCTACCAGAAATTTCTCTGTGTTTAAAAATACACCCCACTACCCACACATATATCAAAAACAGAAAATAACCTTTTGTCTTATGTTGCTACCTTGGTTTGCCCCTAAATTATATGTGAGTTCGAACAAATCTTACATGTTTGGCCTTGTCTTCATTTAGATTCCTGCACTGCTGGATACACATTGTTTGTTATTGGAATTAAGTTTGAGCTTCATCTTACATTCAGAACACTAAAACATTCTTTGGCCAAACCCAGAGACTTAATCACACTTCCCCTTCTAGTATTTGGCAGAACTTAGCCTACCAGCCAAGCAAATGCCATTTCTCTTTAAGGATCATGATAAGGAGACACACTTGAGTTAAGACAGCTCAAATTAAGTGAGGAAAGGGTCATTGAGGAGGTTGTGGTCAATGTGTTTGGAGGGGTTTCTCAGGGACTGGACTGCTTGTCTCCGAGTTCTTTCTACATCCTCCAGTGCACCTGATCCCTTATGGCTGCCTGGCCTTCTCTGGCCCTTCATATCCACACTGAAGCCCCACCTTTTAAAAGATTTGTTCCTAAGCTACATTTGACCTTGTTTTCTAGTCCTTTCAGAGTGTGTTCCTCTCTTTACTTCACTAACACATTATTTTTCCACTCTTTTGCATGACATCTAGTTATCTGTTTATTAATGTTGATTAGATTGCCATACACCTAGAGAAATACTCCCTGTCACAATCATTTAAAGAAATTCTTGGTGGCTGCCATCACATGCCAGGTGCTTAATAAGCGCATCCCATTTTTGACTTGCCTCCTTGGAGTATGTGTTTTGTGCTTTACACATTATGTGCCACCTCTCTTATTCACCATCAGTTCCTCTCTTTGTTGTTACTAGAGTTTTTCTTCTTTCATCCCAATTGTTGGTAGCAAGATACCTGTAGGTAGATGTCTACATGGCTTGGGCTTAACAGTAACCTGGGTTGCAGAGATACCTTACAACTATGGGTGCCATAAAGATCGGCTGGCACATACTCCTTTCCCTCTCAAAGAGTCTTACGTATTCTTAAATTCTTAAATCACTTTACTTAGGCTGCAGAATTTTTCTCTTATCACTGAGTTCTAGTTCTGTTCTTTAACTTTCTAGCATTAAAAAAGATGCATAGGGTAGACAGTAGTCAATGCAGATATATGCAATTTGCCCAGATGATGAGAATAAGAGACTTACAGTTCGTCCCTAAATCAACTATCACTATTAATCACCCTAAACACCACCACTGAGGGAACATGTAGAAGAGGAGATGGGAAGTAAGTAAGAGTTAAAGGATGTTGTCTTTGTGCCATGGTTTGGCAAGTGCACTCACAAACTCGCGCCAACTATGGTTGCCTGTACAAGATAAAGCCAGCCCAAGTTCTGGCATAGGTGAAGGAAGTGCTCTCCAGGTCCCACTCCTTACGGAGCAGTTATTGGCAGTTGTTAATTGGCTAGGCATTGAGAATTGTTCTGTTTTTGAGGATATGGGAGCTGTTACATTTCCTGTACTGTGGCTGATGCCCTCCTCCTCCTCCGCACACACACCGATGGCATATACACCTATTGGCACCACTTTTTTTTTTTGACTTAGTAGATTATGAAAAAATAAGATGAAAGAAGGATATATGAACTTCTGAGGGAGAAGTATTGGAGGTCATGGGGGAAGGTAGAAAGAGATCACATTTCTTTATATATATTCAAATATGTATATAAAATTCTCAAGGTGGATAACATTGTTAATAAAAATATGCGTTGAGTTTCAGAAAAAGCGCATTCATTCTGAAAGAACACTTTATTATAAAGCATATGTTTCCTAAATTGATATAAATAAATTACTTCTGAGAGAATTGTGAGTCTTGTTGCCTGAATTTATACTTGATTTCTATTAAAGTGAAAATTTAGTTCTCATATTTTATCCTGTTTGAAGATAAGCACTTGTCTGCATCTCTGGAAGGTTCCTGCAGGATCGTTCACTCTATTTTCAGCAGACCTCTACAGTATTGAGTAACAACGTGGTCCTCAAAAGGTTACAGAATTTAAGCAGAACCCAAGGTCATTTGTAGATTATTTGATAGTTGATTTTTATGGGAAGGCATATTTAGAACAGTGTGGGCAAGTGCTTAAGCATCCATTTGCTGGTTATTGGCTAGCTTTACATGCCAGTAGCAGAGCTAGTCCTTTAGGAAACTTTAAGTAAAAGACAGAAAACCTTACATCTCAGAACAAATCAAAATGTAATAAATAGGAAATTTATTGCCTTCTCTGAAAAAGTCAAGAATATGGAAATACAGGTAAGTAAGGAACAAATAAAGTAGTGTGCTTGGTGCTGGGAGCCTTGAGGAGATCCGTTCTAAAGCTCTGCTTTTATTGGAGCTATAGTCAGCAAGATAAGACTACAGCTAAGAAAGAAAGTGAAGCAAAACAATATTTTGTTTAAGATGACAAATATAGATGATAATGGAAACCATTATTTCCCAAGAATGGGGTACTGGTTCTTCATAAGGATGATCAGCAGCAGATCTGCACCTAGGTGGCAGGAGAAGGTGGGATGGCATACCCAAGTGGGGTAATTGGCTTGAGGAGGAGCCCGACAGCTCTTCTCAGGCAGTGAGTAGAGAATAACTTCCCTTTGGCAAATACCTGCCAAGCACATTCACATCTGAGAACCCACAAGCACCTAACCTTCAGCGATCAGGGCATTGGTTACTGGCAAAAAAGTGAAAAGCCATTCTGACATCACTCTTGCTTTGGCTAAGCTTTGCTTTAGTTCACATAAATCTTTCTTTTGACACAATTAAATAAGCAGAAGGAACAATGTTACTTATTGGACAATGTTACTTATTTCTACTATCATGATTCAATCTTCTATTACAGTTTCTTCAGTTTAGTGTATGAGTGTACTCTAATCACGATTAATGTTCCTAGAAAAAGAAATGACTTCTGTACTTTCTCATGATACCATTCCCAACTGACCTTTCCAAGCTTGGTGAAAATATAACAGACATTACAGAAAAGGACAAATAATATACTAAATATCATGAAATATATTGTAACTTGCTGTGAGAGGCTTTCTTTAATTGTTTCAGGTGTATTAATTATACAGTAGTCATAGTGAGTTGCTCACTAAGTTCTGACTGAGGACATTTTCTGCAGGGATGGATGGGCTTAGCAGCTCGAGTTGGGGTCATGGTCTGCAGGTGATAAAAATGATGTTCTGGAAAGGGCCTGAAAAGACAGAAGGGAAATGAGTTTCCTAGGCAGGCCACAGTGGTTTGTTTATATATATATATTTGTGTGTATACATATATAAATATATATGAAAAAATATAAATATATATAAATATGTGTATATCTATATAAATATATACATACATTTAAATATGTGTGTGTATATATATATAGTTCATTCCTAAATCAACTATCTCTATTAATCACTCTCAACAACACCATTCATGGGACATGTGGAAGAGGAGACACACACACTTATTTGTATATATATTTATATATGAGTGTATGTATGTGTATATAGTGTGTGCTGTCTGCATAATCTTGATATAAAGTCCTCAAAAAATGTAACCCATCAAGGCTGTCAATCACGTTGGGTCCTATGAGAGGTTCCAGAGAGTGCATACATGTGGGTTGGGTTGGCCTATATCATATCCATGCCACAGTTGCTGTCTGTGGTGCCAGATGAGGAAAGAAGTTGGTCATATTTGTTAGATAATCTGAACATCTCTAACCTCCTTACTCATGTGTCTACCTTATTAGCAATGGTCTGCCTCGCCCCAATTCTATCTTTCACAAATCAAAAAGCTTTAAAAAGAACTGGAATTTCCATCAGTGAGACTAAAGACATTTCTAACATTATTGTTGCTGCCATTTCCTGTGGTGCCTGTTCCCGTTTGAAGAGATTGTTCTGGGAAGGCACTCTTCATGTTATTCTCTAAAGCCTTCTGTTAATATATCCTATTCTGTTACTTATCTTTAGTTATCTTTTGCCTACCCAGGTCAATCATCACAACTGAGGATGGTTTGGTTTCTCATTATTCAATATCTATTAAGAGGCTAAGCCTCTTAATATCTAATTAATAGATGAATAATGAGATTGAATATATATACATATATATGTATATCTCTCTATATATATATTTAATTATGTATATGTATGCATGTACATATGTATATATATGTGTGTGTGTGTGTGTGTGTATATCTCCACTTCTACCTGTGAGAAAAGTTCATTACCTATTTGTGAGCATCTCTCTAAATGACTTTGTCATGCTGGTACGGCATGTAGAGAAATAGGCATCTTTCTCATGGGTACCTAGGGAACAACCAACTGAGATGGTTTAAATCTACATAAATAAACTGCAGCTGACTTCAGATTGCAGCCATTAGATTGTTTCATTTGGACTGTGCCCTTCATAAGTCACCCTGTAATCCCATTGATGGCCCTGCCATTGGAGTAACATTCTAAATGAAAGATGCATTACCAGGAATCTCTTATGGCTTGTCTGAAACCTGGAACCAGACATGTCTAGTGTAGTGCTGTGCACTGGATTCCAGTCTACATACGAAGGTCCTGTAAAGTGATACATGCAGTGAAGAATTAAAGAAGTTTCCAACAATCATCAGCTTGGGTCTTTTAAAAGCTTGATTCCTACGTACTACTTTGGCCTTCTAAACTGAGTTTTACATTTGAGGTGTGCCCCGAAGAGTCATCCTGTGATGGAATCATAGTCCAATATTTCATAGCTACAGGAGATATAATTGCCCTTTAATTGCATATGTATTTGAATATGAATCCATATCTGATTATGTGTCTTCTAAGGAAGCTTGCAATTTTTAAGTTTCCAAACCCCATTGAACGACCACACAGAAAATATGAATGTGTTTGTTTCTGACATGTTCTTCAGGAAGAGCTTTGCCAATTAAAAGCTGTAAATACAGTATCCACTTGATTAACATAGTGACCTACGATTGCCATTTTGCTGTGTATCTGAGAAAACTAAAGCTATGTTACACAACCTTCATTTTGGGAATTAGCTTAATTATTCTTCTGCTGTTAATATTCATGCTTTCTAGTTTCCACGGTCAGTAAATTTTCAGATCAGCTTAATGTCTCCCATATCAAATGTTAACTGTTTCCCATACACCTGTGTAAATTGCTTCTGTGTGCCCCTGCACTCTTTATTACTGCAATATTTAAAACCATAAAAAAAAACTTTCTGAATAGCTTGACTATGTATTTGATACTTCGAAGTGCAAATGAACACCAAGGACACATTCTAAATTCCCACGAAGGTTGTTTGGGAAGTGTGGCGTGTTTCTAGTGAAGGTTTTCATCTGCATCATGGTGTGCAGCAGAATGTAATGCCTTTACTTGTTAACTATGGAGGGGATGTCCTTGGCTACAGCATGTGTATGGCAGTTGGAGGACAGCTTTTAAAAGCAGGTTCTTGCCTTCCATCTTGCTGAGGCTGAGTCTGTTGATAAGCTTTAAATTCCAGAGTATCTGGCCTGCAAGCTTCCAGGTGATTCCCCCATTTCTCTCTCCAATCTCACATAAGAGTACTGGGATTATGGATGCGTGGTACTTGTCTGCTTAGATTCCAGGGGTCAAGCTTCGGTTGGCAGGCTTGCCAGAGTAGCACTTTTACACACTGAACCATCTTAGTTCCATTGTTTATGAAACATTCTCTCTTAGCATAGTTGAATACTTGAAAAGCATGGGAGAGGGTAATGATAGTGACATGTGGAGTATACCGAGTGCATGTAACATGCCTGGGACTTCTACTGAGACTTTCACGGACCTCACTTGTTTGTTGTTGCTCAAGGAAGTAAGTCCTGTGATCACCTTCATTTTGCCAAATAAAATTACAGGGGCTAAGTGACTTGCTCAAGGACACAGATCATATTTTATTTATTTTTACTTTTAATAATACTTAAGACTATAATAGAATTACATGTCTTCTTTTCTTTTCTTCCCTCTAAGCCCTGCCATATACCCCTTCTTGCACTTTTTCAAGTTTATGGCCTCTTATACAAATGTTATTGCATATATATGTGTATGGCCATTTGGTATTGGTTAACCAGGCAGAGTTTTCTATCTTGGAGAAGACTGTTTCTCCCACTCACAGTATTCCTTGGTTGCTGTAGTTCTTTGTGTAAAGTTGAGGCCTGATGGTATTTTCCCCGTCTATTTTGGCATTTCCATTGGTGTCGTCTTTGTTTAGCTCATATTTGGGCAGTTATGTTGGTTAGTCCTTATGGTGTTGCTTCTGGTATTACTAGAAGGCACACTCTCACAGCAAACTCCCTGACCTTTTGGCTCTCATAATATCACCTACTCCCCTTCCATAATGTTCCCTGAGCCTTAGGTTTGGGATTGTTTTGTAGATGTATCTACTGGGACTGGGCCACACAACTCTGCAGTTTGATTGGTTGTGGCTTACTGTAGTGGTCTCCATATGTTGAAAAAAGAAGTTTCCCTATTGAAAGGTGAAGGGTACACTTATCTGTGGGTACGAGAACAAATGTTAAAATTGTTGTTGGGGAGAGTGATTGTTTACCCCTGACAGGAATGTCTCATCTGTGAAGACTAGCAAAGACACTAAATTCCCAAAGGCACTATACAAACTTCCCAAAGACAGAGGCAAGCAACAGTCCTACCCAGATATGCCTGTGAACCAGATCTCACATTTTAAAGCCAGACAATGTGATCAAAGCACCTTGCCACAATGCTATACAAATTACATCAAGAAAACTCTGTGGAATCATGAGATTTTTTAAAAATTTATTACAATCTATTCACTTTGTATCCCAGCTGTAGCCACCTCCCTCATTCCCACCCAACTCCACCCCTCCTCCCGCTTCTCCTCCCATACCCCTCCCCCAGACAACTGACAGGGGAGGTCCTCCTCCCATTCCATCTGACCCTAGCCTACCAGGTCTCATCAGGACTGGCTGCATTGTCTTCCTCTGTGGCCTGGTAAGGCTGTACCACCCTCAGGAGATGGTGATCAAAGAACATGTCACTGAGTTCATGTCAGAGACAGTCCCTGTTCCTATTACTAGGGAACCCACTTACTTGGAGACTGAGCTACATCTGTGCCATGGTTCTAGGTTGTCTCCTTAGTTGGAGTATCAGTCTCAGAAAAGACCTCTCTGCCCAGATTTTTGGTTCTGTTGCTCTCCTTGTGGAGTTTCTGTCCCCTCCAGTCCTTTTTTTTTTTTTATCTCCCCCTTCTTTCATAAGATTCCCTGCACTCTGCCCAAAGTTTGGCTATTAGTCTCAGCATCTGCTTTGATACCCTGCTGTGTAGAGTCTTCCAGAGGCCCTCTGTGGTAAGCTCCTGTCCTGTTCCCTGTTTTCTCCATCTTCCAATATCTATACCATTTGCCTTTCTGAATGAGGATTGAGCATCTTACCCAGGGTCCTCCTTCTTGCTTAGTTTATTTAGGAGCACAGATTTTAATATATTTATCCTATATTATATGTCTAATATCCACTTATAAGTGAGTATATGCCATATATGTCTTTCTGCTTCTGAGATACCTCACTCATTATGATTTTTTCTAATTCCTACCATTTGCCTGCAAATTTCATGATTTCCTTGTTTTTACTTGCTGAGTAGTATTCCATTGTGTAAATGTACCACAATTTCTATATCCATTCCTCAACTAAGGGACATCTGGGTTATTTCTAGCTTGTGGCTATTATGAATAAAGCTTCTACGAACATGGTTGAGCAAATGTCCTTGTTGTTTACTTGAGCATATTTTGAATATATGCTTAGGAGTGGTATAGCTGGATCTTGAGGTAGCACTATTCCTAATTTTCTGAGAAGGAACCACATTGATTTCCAAAAACAAGTAACAAATTTTGTCATCTTAAGTTATAATTGAGGACTGTATGAGAACACAGGGAATGGTGTCCTTCGTTGTATTTTTCTCATTGATCAACAGTTGACTTCTCCTGGATGGTTTCGTCCTTCATTCTTGTCACAGCCTGTAGCACAGAATTGGTAGAGAATCAGAGCTTAGTTCTCGTGCACATATAAGGCTTAAATAGCTCAGACTACCTAAGGTCAAACAGTAAATTTGTGTGTGATAAATAAATGTAAGTTGAGACAAGTTTTCTGCTTCTGTGTCCAATTTCTCGTTTCTAAAAGGAAAAAAAATATTCTATTTCTAGAACTCTAAAGCCCTATTGTAGTCTTAGTTGGTAGAAGATAGCAGAGCTGTGATACTTGAAACATTTCCTGTAATAAAAAGGCAACCCGGTATCAGATTTTGTAACTATATTGCTGTATTGACTGCTTTTGTTGAGAACCTTGTTCAGTCATGAATTGCACTTAGATTTCCCCAAATCCATATGTTGAGTGCTAACCCTCAGGACCTAGGGATGTGCCTGTATTTTGGGATAAAATCTGTATAGTTGTAGATTAGATTAAGGGAGGTCAGGTGGTGAGTCCTAACCTGGTGCAGCCAGTGCTATCATGAGAATAGGTCAAGACTGCAGGGGAGCTTTTCACACTGTGAAGATGCACTGAGAGTAGCTCTTTCTAATCCAAAGAGAACCCAAACCTCTAATAGCTTGGGTTCCCTGCATCCAGATTTAGAGACCTCTGAGGAAGTATATTTCTGTTGGTTAGGGCTCCATGCTATGGTAGCTTTTAATAGAAACCCTGAGAAAACAGCTTACACTTCAGACTTTGTAGGTGTCAGTTCATAAGCATTTTAGATATTCTGTTGTGACTGGAATAATGACAGTCAAGGCACATTCTTCCCCCTCATGAATGCATTTCCTTACCTTGCCACAGCAGTTGTTTTTATAGAGCTTTCAGGTCTGTTCAATTTAGTCATGAAAGAATATGGTAAGAAGAGCTGCCAGCGTGTGTTCAGTAAAGGACACTGAACAAGAGAACCTAAGGGGAGCTTATTGCTGGGGTGGGACTCCTCTTGAGTTTCCCTTGGTTTCACCCACCCTTTCCTTGTCTATCGACTATTGTGCTGTAGGTATTAAAGAAGTGATGACAAATACATTTAAATACTGGCCTAGTGCACCTTACAAGTCGACTCCTTCCCCTTCCCTCCTCCAAACAAACGCATGTGTACATACTAAAACAAAGGGTCATAAACTTGTAAACTCAAATCTCGAAGGACAGCAGGTCACATCTTCCAGCTGTATTTCACTGGCAGCTCTGATGACTTCATTGGCTTCCTTTTATGTGAGTTCTTAATACACATGGTTATACAACCAGGTTAATTGGACTCAGGGAAATTAATAGAGAAATCATACAAATTATTCTTAATTAGCTTTCTATGTTTTGCCAAAAGGTATAAAATATATTTAATTTTAACTCTGATTTTATGTATTCTTGAAGTTAATGACTGAGAAAACTAGAAATTCGGCCACAACTAGATACAGTTGCAAAAACAAGTTATTTTCCCTGATGTCTTGCTGTTTTATGTACAGCCTTGCATCTCCATAGATCCGCAACTGTGATTTCCAATACCACTCACTCTTGCTTCTTGTATGCATTATATATTCTGCACTAATATTAGTATTTACCAAAAGAATATACAATCAATCAGAGAAACTTTTATGGAAACCGAACTGTTTTCCATAAAAGTTTTTGGAAAGTTTTTGTTTTTAAAATATTTTATGTGAACTTCATACATGAGCACACCATCTACATCACTCCTACCCTTCTCCTCACTCCTTCTGTGTCTTATACTTCCCTCCTAAATGCATATCTTTTCTCTAATTATTATTCTTATATATATAAGCATATGTGCATATATACCAGACACTGATTCCTTTCAACATTATTCATGAATATGAGTATGGGGCAACCACTTGGGATTGGATACCTACATGGGAGTTTGTCTTCAAAGGAAACTGATTCTTCCACCCTCAGGAGCCATGACCACAGGTAGAACATAATTGTTTTTACTCAGTTTTGTTTTTTCTGCATGGGTGTTTTGCCTGAATGAATGTCTGTGTATAACTTGTATATCTGGTGTCTGGAGAGTCCTGAAGAGGGTATCAAATCTCCTGAAACTGTGGTTATAGAGAATTGTGAGCTGCCATTTAGGTATAGTGAATCGAACCTGTGAAAAAGGAGCTAGTAGTCTTAACCACTGAGCCATCTCTCCAGCTGAGTCTACGGTTCTTAACAATGCCTTCTGTTGCTACGTAGTGCTCAGAAGGAGGTGAGAGAAATGTGTCAGAGGTGTTGCCTTCTTTACCTTTGAAATGCTGTCTTACAGTTTAGCAGCACCCAAACATGTCTTAGGGAGGACTTAATTTCTAGCTCTCTGAGGGTGCTTGTAATGTTGAGTAGCCCTACTGGTCCATTTGATCACATGTGGATTCAGACATCATTACTTGCTAACCTCCTATTAGTCAAGGTACTGATTATGGCCTAACTGAGTCTCAATTCTTTGATAATGTAATTTCATTTAAGTCTAAAATATGATAAGCACTTTTTGTTATTATTACTTTTATATTGCATTAACTTTCCTAAGCTCTTATAAATCATAGCCAGTTCTAATTTTGATGTGTGACTTCAACCATTTTCAAGACAGAAATGTCAACAAAGGCCAAAAATAATAAAGTTAATGATGGGAATTCATGCAGGCATATCATCATGGATGAGATGGTGACATTTAATCTTATGAAATCACATTGTGAAATTCTGTCTTCTGAAGTCCAGGTTTCATGTATCTGCTATTACTGTGGGTTTCACACAGAAGCTTTTTTCTGAATGTCAGTTTTCAGCATCTTGATGAGAGAGGTGAATTAATGAAACCTATTTTCTATATGTGCCATATATATATTTATATGTAACTATGAATGACACTTCATTGAATCATTTCTGTACAACTGACATTCAGGGAAATAAAAAATAACGCCATTGCTGATAAGCTTCTTGTAGACACCATGAATGGTTTCAACTTTGGGCTCCATGGTGTTCCAGGCACTCTATCTAAATGAACCTTTCAAGCCTGCTGCCTTGCAGTTTCACTCTTACCCACCATTTTGCTTGGGAAGATCAAGTCCCCAAGGATGGCATGAAGCACCACAGTCCGTGTGAGGCCTCGGGATGCTCTTGCTTTGGTTCTTACGGCTTCTTAAAGTTGGATTAGGCCGATGCTCCTCTGAATAGTGAACACAACATGCTTTTTACTGAACTTTTCTCCCCCCAGTTCACACCATGGCCGGACTTGAACTTTCTTGAATGATTCTGTTTGAAGAACTGGTACAAAAATTACTTTTCAATAACCAACAACTTCAGTTTCCTCAGCCTAGGTGAGGTTGAATTCCCACAGCTGTGATTTGAGAGCTGAGTTCATCTCCAGCTTGACAGATATCCAACTCTTGAAAACTCAAAATCTTGGTGCTTCACCTGAATGTGGCCTTTTTTTTTTCTTTTAATGGAATGCCTATTTACAAAGAGGTGTTTCCACTTGTGTAGCAAAAGTTACCTGGAAAGATATATCATTTATTACATATACCACATTTAATAAGCTGATTCAAGGTTGCTGCTTTTTAAACAGACATAGAGGCCCTGGTACCTTAAGGTGATTTTCAGACCCATGTAACCCCACTAATTACACCTGTTGGGCCTGGTTTGCTGAGGTCAGTGAGGGGTACATGATTGGCATCCCCTGCCTATGGGTGTCATATACAAGGTGGTATGTAAAATAGCCCCAGAATGATCAAGGACTAGCTAGTGCTTGATTTTAATGCACTGTGTTCATTATCCTATCAAATTAATACCTAAGCTATGGCTTTTTTTTTTTTCTGGAGAGAACTAATTGGGATAAAAGCAAGCTAATAAAATTGTCCTCTGTTGACTCTTGCGGCCTGGGATGTACGTATTTACTATGATTAGTTCCTCATGTATTTTTTAAATCTTCAATGTTAGTTTTTACATGTATTTATTATACCTTGATGGAGACCTGTTTCTGAAGTCAAAGACCTAGAAGTCTGTCGCGGGGCATGGCAGCTGCTTTCATCCTCTCGCTTCACAGAAAGCCCACCTGTCACTCCCAGAGTATACTGTGGCATTTTACTTCAATGGCATTTACTGATGCTTGTTGGGTGCCTCATAGTGCTTTGTGGACAGTGGCACCTGTCCAAGACTCTGAAGACTCTTACAACTGAAACTGTTTTGAAGCTTGGGTTGTCTGCCCTCTCTGACAGACATATAAATAATTAGTGAGCTTTTGTTACTCTGGGCTAACATGCGGAAAAGCAACTTCAAAACACATTGAGTTAAGCGTGAAATATGACATTCTTGTACTAATGTGGGTCTTTGCAATGTTAATTGTTGATGTGCTCACTGCAGTGTTTCTCTGTTAATTTGATTTTTACTTTCAAACTGATGCTTACTTAGGTGGTGTGTTGATGAGAACTGTCCACAAGAGAAAGAATCAGGAAGCCACGGAACTCATTAAGGCTTTTTGAGTGAGGCATCTATTCTCAGATCTATGCAGAGGCCTCTGAATCGATAAGAACTTTGTATGTGCTGGCTAATTTTTGAAACCTCTATGGTGAAACCTTCCTACATTTTCCAGGAGATCTTAGAAGAAGGCAACTTGAGGGGGTGCCTCCTTCTTCCCTGTGCTGGAAGTGTGTGAGACCCCATGGGAAGACTGAGTGAGAGAGCTTTAATGTGGAAGAAAAAGGGCTATCAATCCCTTAGGCTGTGTGTGGGAACACGCAGGCTGGGGAAGCAGCTCAACTTGAGAAATAGCAAGTAGCTACTGACGAACTGATAAATGATAAGCTGAAAAAAGAAAACTTTTGAACAACAGTGGAGCTATATTGCAATACTGTAGTATTTGGAAGGATAAGGGATTTTGTAGGTAGAAGAATCTTCTTGAATCTTTTCCAAAGAAGAGCATTACTAAGAAATTCAGATGACTTAATTGTAATAGATTTCTTGGCTCCCCTGTGCCCATAAACTCTGAAGAGACTGTGATCAAAGGTGAAATAATAATTTTAATACCATTTGGTGGAGAATTATATAAAACATGGTTGGGAAAAGTAAAGGCATGTAGTAGTGTGGGGATTTAAATATATTTTCTACACACAGAGAATACCAAATTCCAGACTGAGTTATAGAAATGACCATCCTCGGATGGATTCAGATCCAACGAGATCAGAGCAGTGGGATAAGGATTTTTCCACTTAAGTCGAGGAGAACTTGTGTTGAGGTCTGAGTTCTGTGGAGATACAGAAGAAGCATTGGAAAAAGTGGAGAAATCATTACAAGTGAATGTGAAGAACAAATATCATAAAAACACAGTGTGTTGGATCTAGACCAAGAGCAAGCATTTTCTAGAACAGTAGCAAGTCAGTGTTTCAAGGTGTGGCTGTATTACAAAGAATAAGGTATGCAGACAAGGCCAGTGCAGACAAGAGGAGTAGGGAAGGAAAGCTACCAGCTAGACTGTTATAGAACGGTAAAGGATTACAGGAAAAAGGCTACGTCTCTATGCTTTTCTGTTATAAGCCAACAACAGCCAACCCCTAGAAACATTACACCTAATCAGTGACAGCAATCCTGGCTTATTTTATAGATGTGAGCATGGTTACATGTAGATGAAGATTTAATTGCAGGCATCTTTGGTTCATCCACAATAATGATTTAGGCAATTTTCCACATGTAAAAGAAGCTACATCATGACATGCTGTAGGTAAAGAATTTTTTTGCAAAGCCTTTTGCATTTTGGGATCAGGCAGAATTTTAGATAGGACTCAATGGGGTTGTTATTGAAAGATTTATATGACCTTATGGGGAAAATTAAGCATGTTAATAACTGGGAAGGAAGAAAGTAATTTAAATTATCCCTAGTTTTTTTTTTTTTTTTTGGCTCAAATTGAACTCATCTATTTAAGCTGGTATTGTACCTCTGAACTATTCCTCACTGTTACATTAAAAAATGATCTCTTCTGAGAATCTCACTTGATTTAAAAAAAACACTATTGTTTCTTGTTGGCAAGATGAATCCAGTGTATAGAATGGAGCATGAATAATTTAGTTTTCTTTCTTGTTTTCAAAGAAAAGACAGTGGCTTAACTGTGGACTTTATCTGACATGCATTGTTCCATGAATGTTTGGGAGATGAGCATTCCTGTGACTATTGATATTTCCAGATACTCTAAACCACTCTGTGACCCATGGCTGCCCATTTTCATAGTGGACTCTGGCATACCCTGGTGGTCCCTGGCCACCTGTTTTCATACTGGACTCTGCATGCTGTTTGCATGAGATGCTGAAGGCAAAGCATCTTTCTTGGTGTGAAGTGAGGCTTCCTTCATATCTGTGACCCTGAGTTGTTACCAAGAAGAACCATGAACAGCAGAGGCAGAGCCTGAAAGTTGGAGGCATCTGTGAGGTTCCTGCCTAACAGCTGCAGTGTATCATTCTTCTGTATGAGCCCTGGAGAAGCCACTGACAGAATCCGATTCTCTACTTTTCTGGTTTGGGAAATGTGACATTGGGGAACCCAGATCTCCCTAAAATGCACCCTTTAGAACTTTCAGCTTCAGATTGCTTTGGGTCTAAATCTTCCCAGGAAAAGTGAATGTCTGAATCCAGGTTTGATTCCCCCTAGGTCTCCTAAGCTCTGATGGGAAACCTAGCTTCTCTGTCAGCAACATCCCGTCTCTTTCCATTGTTCAAGCTTCTGTGATCGTCTGACCGTTCTAACTGTCCTCAACATTTCGGCTTTGTGTTCTTTCCTGAATATTTCTGCAAATTCCAACGATGCTTTTCTGCTCAGCAACTCTGCCGAATCCTTTGTTGCTGTATTTCTGCCTTTTCTGCAGGTCAGCATTCTCAGTGTTCACCATGACTCATTTAATTGGGCAGTTTGGTCTACATCCTGTTGAGGTATCTCCATGGCGTTCTACAGAAATAGTTCTTACTTTCAGAAATGCAGAAAGGAGCTTCTTTGCTTGTTCCTGTCATGCAGGACCCAAGGCAAACAAGAAGCTCCTTTCCCATGTGGAACACTGTAGGGCTCAAGGCACAGAAAAGACATATCAGGGCTGTATGATGGCTCCTAGCATAGTGTCTCATTGCACTTCCAGTTACTACATGGCCTACGCACTACATTTAGTGCTACTTGGACCAACAGAAGTCCTATAGCTGCTCTTTCATATACAACACTTTCTCTTCTTTGGGAAATACAGACCAAATTTTCTGAAGCCACATATTATATCAAACCTGTATATATTGTTTTCCCCATAATTCATGCCTTAATCTTCATGTTTGTAGATGAGACACAGTAGGCTAACAATAATAACTTTTTATAGCTGTAAGGTTGTATAACCACATCAAACTATATTTCTTCTTTCTTATGTCCAGAACTCTCACCTTTTTACTCTATGCAAGACCTTTATGGAGTCTCTTTGGTATATCTAAACCATCATGATGAAAGCTCCACTCTGGTGGCTATGATAAGATCAAGTTTCCTGGAAGACAAGGGTAGTGATAAAAAGGGTGCGAAGCATACACAGCATGTATACCTTCATCAAACATAGGATTTACATTTCTGTGAAAGGGAGATCAGGGTGTGACTCACCACGGCACACAAATAAAAATTCAGGATTGCTTATGGAATTTTCCATTAAGTGCCTTTGAACCAGGGTTGACAGTGGGTTATGGCCTCTGTAGAAAGTGAGGGGGTGATAAGGCAGGGGCTGATGTACTGTATTTAGATTTAAATTTTAGTGGGAAAAGTCCTTTTCTCAAGGTTGTGCCTTAGCAATGAGGACAGTGGTTCATCTGGAAACCCTTCACTCTCCACCTCCACGCTCTCCACACATGTGCTGCCTAAAAATCCTCTCCCTTTAGCTTCTCTGTGGAATGCTTTTCTAGAGCACTCTTTTCTTTTAGAACTTCACCCACTTTTCCTAGCTTTTTGCTGTTTTCCTTCATACTGTGGTTCTAGATGGTTCATCAAGTCAAGGGAACCCTAGAATATTTATTTTACGCCCTGTCAGTACAGTAAGAGGGAAGTCACATACTTAGAACTTGACGATTTTCTTCTCCCATCCTAAATGGAGTCACTCCGATTGAAGTTCACATGTTCCAGTAAATGCCATAATCCTCGGCTCTTATCTGATGTCAATAGTGTACAGAGTTGTAAGACTAGCCTGAGATTAACTCAAGTATATACTTTACCTGCGTGCTACATGGATTCCACAGAAACAGTGTCATTCTTTCTGCCCTCCATTGCTACTCCAAAAGAAGCACCTTGACTCAAACATGGTCTTCAGGCAAATCATTTATTTTTCAGAGTTTTTATATATGTATATATCACTGACTATATTTTAAAATATTTTTTATGTTTTTATGACATTTCACAGCTGTTATATATCTCCAAGTTCTTTGACTGGCTGTTTAGGGGTATATGCCATTTGTGTGTGATACACATATTTGCTTAGATATTTTAAGCTCTGTGTTGGATGATGACTTATAATTATATGCATAAACATTTGTTGGTTTGTTAAGTGAATATGACTGCCATATTGTTCCCATTTATCCATATTGTTCCCATTTATCTCAGGTGGAAAGGTTTTTTTTTTTTGCAAGTTTATCACGTGATCACAAGACTAAGATGTGTGTAGGGCACTGTGCCTCAGCATTTGCCTTCTCACAGGCCACCAGACTGACTTACACCAGCCAGGTACCATTCTGAGCAGAGGAGACAGCATCTGTATTGCTATTCCCAGGTGTCAAAACTAAAAGAGATAGTGATTCTTAGGTACATATGAGTCTGTCTGCTAGACTGCATTTTCAACTCTTAGCAAAATCTTATTTGTCTTTTTCATTCTGAATACCACCAAATAATAAGTACCAAGACTGGTGGGCACATTATCTGGCTCATACTGTGCTCATATAGTTATGTTTTATCAATAACAAGGTTCTGGCAATGATAACTCAATCTTATTGCTTTTTACGTATTCGCATGCAAAATATAGATGTTCAGCATCTCTGTAATTGTGTATTTTTCAGGCAGAGGGTACCAGACTTCAGCGAGAACTTCGAGGATATTTAGCAGCCATCAAAGGTAATGTGTGTATATGTTGTTTACTGCCTGTTTCTAAGCACAAGGTGTTCTTGCAAACTGCAGAAGACAGGAGTACTGTTAATGAAGAAGCCAATTGGCTTTCTGGCAAGTAGTATACTGGAACACAGGTGTTTTATTCCACCCACCTCCAATTTCCACTGAAATGATAACCAGAATACACAAGGGCAAATAAATATACATCTGCCCTTACGCTGCAAACTAAGAATAAGTGCCACCCACATGCCAGGGATTTCTAAGAAGGCATACACACAATGAGTTGGAGACTTCACTGAAACAAAGCTGCATCTGGCTTCCCTTCTGAGGGAGTTATATCCCAAGAGTACAATACTCACAGACTCAGTTAAGCACTCTCACTCTAAGGAGCAAAGCCCTGCAGTAGAAGGAGGTGGAGGTTGGGTAGCGGGGAACTGTGCCTATGACTTGAAAAGAAAAGAAAGAAAAGAAGAGAAGAGAAGGGAAAAGAAAAGAACAACCTCAAAAACCAGTCATTTACAAAGTCTTGCAAATGTACAATCTAGGAAACAGAGAGGACTTCGCATTGGTTACTGACCTTTGTCATCTAAGCGAAGAGGCTACTGGGAGAGGGAAGAGAGGGACTCACTGGTGAGGGGTACTCAGCCAGGCTGCTTGCTCTCTGTTCATCACCAGCCCCCCTTCTCAGAGTCAGAGCCAAGAGCACCAACAGATGTGATACCACACAGAGCAGACTTCCAGATGAGTGGAGACAGAATGGAGCATCAGATACTTCTCAGAAAACTTACCAAACATTGCTAGGGTCAGATGGAAGAGGGGGAGGACGTCCCCTATCAGTGGACTGGGCAAGGGACATGGGAGGAGCAGAGGGAGGGAGGGTGGAATTAGAAGGGGCACAAGGGAGGGGGCTACAGCTGGGATACAAGTTGAATAAACTGTAATTAATAAAAATAAATAAATTAAAACACACACATGCACAAAAACATGGAAGGCCCAATTTCACACTTCACTACTTCCTAATTCAGATAAAGATTTAAATATGTACATGTAAAAAGTTTCAGTATTAGATTAAACCATGAAGTCCTTAGTCTCCATGTTGGGGTGAATGAGGTCCCTTACAAGATATTTCAGAAGATATAAGCCAAGAACAAGAGATTTGAGCATGTAAATGTATATTTTAAATTACCATAATTTTGACAATGCAATTGAACTAAGATACAAAGGACCTAGGAAGTAAACTAAATGGTGAATGGTTACTTTTTCAAATGGAAAAAATGTTTGAAGAAAAAAAAATAGCTGGAGGACAATCAAACAAGAGAAGGTGAGGCAGGAGGATCATAAGTCCAAAAGCGACCCTGAGCAACTTAGTGAAACTGTCTTGAAATAAAAATGTGGAGAGGATTAAGCAAGGGCAGGTGACATTGTTTGGTGGTGAAGCACTCACTTGCTGCGTTGAGGTAGAACACTAGGCCCAGTCCCCAGTACTACAAACGCAAAAGTAAACGAAGAACTTCCGCTGGATATGACATGAGAAATGCTTAACCTCACGACTTATCAAAAAATGGTTAAGAAAGTGACATAGGGATTCCATCACTACCCCTCCATATGTTGAATGACGTACAGAAACTTTTCTGATAAGATAGCTTTCCTGGAAATCAACTTGGCAGAATCTTCAAATGAGTATTCTTTGAGTTTTTTACACATACCTTGAGATACAGCACTTCCTTTTAAGGAAGGCATTCTGACAGTTCAGGGTGAGTGTGTAAAACTGATTATAACAATACTGAAAAATGATGAAATGTTAATCCTGAAAAATTAATAATGATACTGATTAGAAAAATTGATTTTTAAAATGAAGGGTATGTAGCTTTTTACTTGTCAGACCCACACTTTCAACCTTCCTTGACAACTCTGTGAAGCAGACAACTTCTGTTGTCTTCATTTAAAAAGATGTTATTCCTTTTTATTTTTAATCCTGTGTGTACCTCTGCTTCTGTGTGGAGGTTTGTGTATGAGTGTTGGTGCTCCAGGAGGCCAGAGCTTCCACAGCCTTTTGAAGCTGGAGTTACATGCAGATGGTTGTAAGTCACCCAAAGTGGGTACTGGGTTCTGGGAACCAAACTATGGTCTTCTGCAAGAGTAGTATTTGCTCTTAACTAAGCCATCTGCCCAGCCATATATACATATTTTTTTCCGATGGCATAAAAGAAACACCTAAGTTTAACTGGTCCAAATACCATGTGTAGTAGACCACATATATGGTACCCTGTCTTTTTGTGTTCCCAAACCTTTGGTTTTATCTGCTTTCTGACATGGCCTCAAATTTCTGACTAATGGTGAATGTCAATTTCTCTGATTTTTAGCACATTTATGCAAAACCTTTGATTACATTTATTTGTGTGTGTGTGTGTATGTGTGTGTGAGAGAGAGAAAGAGAGAGAGAGAGAAAATCAGATGAAAACATACTAGAGTTGGCTCTCTCCATCATATGGGTTCCAGAGATCAACCTCGGGTCATTAGGTTGTTAGCAGGGGTTTTTTCCAGCTGACCCGTCTCTCTGGCTCTCCCTACTCTTACTTATTAAAGAGTACTTTGGTTTACTGACTCTGTGCTAAGCACTTCAGGCCTCTTACTTGTTTACAATCTTCCAAACAGTTATATGACAAATGCCTTTAACTCTATTGTACATTTTTTCTATTCAAAATTTTTAATTTTTCTTTTAATTTTTTTTACAATTTATTCACTTTATATCAAGATTGTAGCCTCCAAGTCCTACCCTCCCTTCCTCTTTCCCCCTATAACTCTCCCCTAGTCCACTGAGAGGGTAGCCCTGCTACCCAACAATCTGACCCTCGCCTATCAGTCTCCTCAGGAGACTTCTTATGTGGGCTGGCAAGGTCGCCCAGCCAGGAGGAAGTGATCAGAGAGCTGGCAACAGAGTCCATATCAGAGACATCCCTGCTTCATTACTAGGGGACCCACATGGAGATGGAGTTGCCTATGGGCTACATCTGAGCAGGGGTCTATGTCCTCTCCATGTATGGTCCTTGGTTGATGCATCAGTCTCTGCAGGGCTCTCTTCTTTGTTGTTCTCTTTGTGGAGCTCCTGTCCTTTCTGGCTCCTTCTATTCTCCCACCCCCTTCTTCTATAAGACTCCCTGCGCTCTGCCCAAAGTTTGGCTTGAGTTTCTGCATGTGCTTTGATCCCTTGTTGGATGAAGTCTTTCAGAGGACATCTATAGTAGGCTCCCATCCTGTTTCCTCTCTTCTGCCACTTCCAGCATCTATCCTGTTTGGCTTCTGAATGAGAATTTAGCATCCTCCCTAGGGTCCTTCTTGTTGTTTAGCTTCTTTATGTCTGTAGATAGTGTGTTTATCCTATGTTGTATGGCTAATATCTGCCATGCAGGAGAGAATGTGGAGAATGGAGAACCCTCCTCTATTGCTGTTGGGAGTACAAACTTGTACAACCACTTGGAAATCAATCTGATACTTTATCAGAAAAAAATGGGAATAACACTACCTCAGGATCCAACTATACCACTCCTGGGCATATACCTGAAAGATGCTCCACCATACAACAAGGACATTTGCTCAAGTATATTGGTAGCAGCTTTATTTGTAATAGCCAGAATCTGGAAACAACCAAGATGTCCATCAACTGAAGAATGGATACAGAAATTGTGGTACATTTACACAATGGAATACTACTCACCTATTAAAAAACAAAAAAAAATTATAAAATTTGCAGGCAAATGGATGGAACTAGAAAAGAGCATCCTGAATGAGGTAACCCAGAACCAAAAATACACTCATGGTATACATTCACTTACTTTATATTTTCTAACAAATAATGCCATGACTTTAATCATTAAGAGCTTCAAAATTAACTTCAAGTTCTATTTGTAATAATTTTATCAGAGAATATTAATGTTTCTAGATATATATTATTATTTTATTACTATTATTGATTGAAGATATGGACCCAGGAAGTCATATTATTTCAAGATTGGAGTTTTTCTCTGGTTTATGTGATATTTTGCATGGACGTACTTGTTGAACTAGTAAGATTTCCTTCTATATAGTTCTATATAAATTGGTCTCTATTGCTGCATTAGTATAGAGAATGTGTACTAAAAGACTGGCATAATTCTTTTCTTTAATATGGTATAGAAAAGTATCCCCCTTGAGGGAGGCTCCAGCTCCAATGAGAAACTGGGTGGCACATGAAAGCAGCACCCGCTGGTTGCTTATGGAGGACACATCGTTTTTAAGGAGCAGAGGATAGTATGAGCTTGCTCTCCTTGATTTCTGCTGATTGGATGGTATTAGCTAGTTACAGTCCACGAACAGTGTTTTTTGTGAAGTTACTTTGGCCAAAGATGGTTAGAATGAACGTCTCATGAGCTTCTCAGAGTGTTCTGCAGAGCTGCTGTGGGGTAGGAGGGTATCCCAGTTGCTTCTCTTCTCAGTACAAAGAGTGAGCCATGTTTCCTGGAACACATTTGGGGTTGGGAAACACACTTAGACACAGGGTGTATGCATGCATTAAGGATATCATAACTGACCTTTTGGAAGACATTTCATTTGAGGTCAATATCTGTTTTTACAGAGAACTTTGGCTAATTGACAGTAACTGCGATGCACACAATATCATAACAGCATTTTAGGAGCAGCACAGAAGAATTGCTTTCATCCCCAGTGGGTCCTGGTAGAGGCAAGTTTTGGAGAATCGTTGAGCCACTGGCTGCATTCACAAACACTATCTTGAAAGTAGAACCCTCTCCCTGGCTCTTACACTCTTCCTACCCACTCTCCTGTGAGAGTCACCAAACGTTAGATGTAGAAGTTGTGTTGTAGATGTGCCAAGTGGAGTTTGTTTCTCTGTGGCCACTTATTCTTTGCATTTTGGCCATCTGTGGGTCTCTGTAGGAGCCTTTGCTTACTGCATAAAATAAGCTTCTTTGAGGAGGGATAAAAATCTATACTGTGGGTATAAGGATAAAGCTTTTAGAATATAGTTAGAAACCATATTGATTTAGAAAATTGGCAGTAGTAGGTTATCCATCCTCTAGGTCCATTACTCTTCCAGCCATTGGTAGTTCGCTAGGCTGATAGTGCCAAGTATGAATTTCCTCCCATTGAACAGCCTTAAATCTAATTAGACAGCACTTGGTAGCTCTTAAGGCAAAAGTTCTAGTGCTGTTCATTTGGGGACATCTTCTCATGCTGTTGTTGCTGGGTTTTATACACTTTATATTTGGGAAAGACTATTGATTGCTTTTCCCCTTGGTTGCTTGCATGATATTTCTAATACTGTGAGAACTAGTTAGTCCTCAGAGAGAAAGGAGTCCCCCAGGTCAGTTCTAGCTTAATTCCTCCAAGTCCCATGTCTGAAATGTGTGGTGTGTCTTCAGAAATAACATTTTACCTTCAAGTTCTGGGAGGCAACCAATTATAATGGCAGTAGCCTACATTGTTTTAGGAGTCCTGAACACCCCTGACCAACAACAGGAATTTTCTCTGCCACGGACTGGGGTTTCTGTTAGGTAGTCTGTGGATGTTGAAGGGATAACTGTCACGCCATGTAGAGTGAATTAAGAGACAAAATTCTTCAGGCTTATTGGAGTGGTTGCTTATTGTTCTATATAAGCTATGTTATTTTAAACTAAAACATATACCCTGAGGGTACGCAAGCAAAGAATACTTATATTGGAGTGCAGTATCTACCATCAGTCTTAGAGGACTAAAATGAGCTCAGAAAGTTGGCCTCAAATGGAAATCTATTTTACTAAATGCCTTGGAGAAAGCCCAACATTTTCAATAGAGGCTCTTATCCAATAAGATCCAAATAATCCTCCTATATATGGTATTCTCTAGTTGCAATACAATGTTAAAAATAGGCTCCTACCCAATAAGAATTGAATATTCTGTCTATATGTGGTACTCTGTAGTTGCTATACAATGTTAAAAATTACTAATCTTATAAAATATCATGAATGTCAGAGTTCAGCATGAACTCTTCTCTAAGGTTTAACAGATAACTTTCTAAGGAAACTGGGTTTTAGCTCCTTGCTCTTTTATGTAGTATTCTGCCATCAGAGTAAGTTCTTTGTTTTAGTTTGGTTTTGTGCTTGTGAGTAATTTAAAAGGAATAGAAATTGAACTGGCTCATCTGCTGTCTGAGAAGTTCAAGATCAAAATCTCATATCTGGAAAGCTTCCCTGCTGCCCTGGAGCACAGCAGACGCATTCCCTGGGCAAGAGAGAGGGAGAGACGACAAGCTCACTCTTTAGAAGCCCCACCCTCTTCACAAGGAGCCTACTTGCTCAAGAGCAGCATTAGTCCATGTTTTGAGGACAGAACCTCCTGAAGGTCTCTGTTTGAAGATCTCACTTCCCAACACTGCTGTACTGGAAATTTAGTTTCTAAAACAAGATTCCTTGCACTCTGTCCGGTGTTTGGCTGTGAGTCTCAGAATCCGTTTCGATCCACTGCTGAGTGGAGTCTCTCAGAGGACACTTATGATAGACTCACATCTGCAGGCATAGCAGAATATCTTTGATAGTGTTAGGGGTTGGCTTTCTCTCATTGAGTGAGTCTCAGGTTGGGCCAGGTATTTGTTGGACATTCCTTCAATCTCTGCTCTATTTTCATCCCTGCATATCCAGTCTCCATGTGGGTCTCCTAGGAAGGGAACCAGGGTCTGGCCTGCTTTTCTCTCAGGTCCCGCTGGTGGGGCTGCATTGCCAGGTCATAGGGGCAGAGGATGCACTCAGTCCTGATGCATCTTGATGTGCTGGGATAGGTTGGGGGAGGGGTTCGCATTTCAGAGGAGTAGGGGAGGGGAGATGAGAAAGAGAGGGTATGGGAGGAGAGGGCGGAGGGGGCTCCAGTCAGGATGTGAAGTAAAGAACCTGTTTCCTTAGCTATTTATCATTTTTGTCACACTCAGACGGAGATTTAAAAAAATACCAGAAGCCTTTGTCATCTGGATTAGAGAAACACAGCAACCTGTGTTTGTTGTGTAATTAGTGTTTGTCACAAAAAGGAGAAGTGTATTTCTTGGTATAAGATTGCATGTACCTGGGTTGGAGTGAATATAGCATATGGGGTGATATAGTTGTCATCTCAGATGTGAGAGAATATGTATTTGCCTGCTTGAATCTAGGAGTTCTGCACTACCTCTGTCTTGTCTATACTTGCGTGCCTGTGCTTCATCTGATTCCACAGAGGCTTCTGTCCTTGCTCTCTTTGCCTTTACTGTGGCATGTTCCTGCAAGTCTCTTCAGCCACATGGGCTTCACACCTCATTGTCAAGGACATCTTCAACCATTCTCAGGAGTGCACTCCTCACTGTGGACTTTCTCACCTCAGATGTCTTCAAGGCACACACAACCTCAAGGGTGCAAGGACCATTATCTGTGTACAATTGTCAGGGAGATATGGAAAACATAAGGTTACATGTCAAAGTATGTGCTGGCCCTCCCACACTGTTCCAGAATATGTTGCATCATCTCAGACCATATTATGTTGTCTTTTTAGACTCCTTGCCGTGTCCAGAACTGACTACCGTCCAACAATTATGTGGCTGTTTTCAATTCACAAATTATTTCAATCTTTGCTTCACTGCATTAAAGTTTCTCTCCTTTCCTTTATCAACCCCCGATAAAGGTGATAAAATCTTAGACCCCAATGTGGCCAGGTTGAGCCTGCCAGCTACTGTTTGCCTATTGTTCTGGTGTCACTCATGAGTCACCTCCATGTGGACCCAGCATTTGCATCTTTTTCTCCATGCTTTCCTGGGTCTGGCCATGCCAAGATGAGGTTAGGGTATGGTGACTGCAAAGCCCGGCAGCTGGTTTATACTCTGCTGCTCACAGAAACTTCACATCATGACTATTATTAAGTGCATGTTTGCAACCCAGCAACGAGTAAAGAAAATTTAGACCCTTAGGTTCATAAAGCCAAAGTTTTCTGAAAAGTTTTATTCAAAACTATATTTTTAGTCTTGAGAGATATTGAGAAAATACATTTTCCATGTTATTTTAAAACAAAAAGCTCCTTTGGAATTGTAACCACTTTCAACAATTTTACTACTTAAATCATTAAACCACTTTCAGCTGACATATACTGAAGTCCTATTTATACTTTTCCTGCCTGCTTCAAAAGTGCTTTAATTTTATACAGTGACTCAGGATTAATTTTGCTTTTCGAATTTTGCAGCTTTCGCTACTATTTCAGTGTTCTAGGTATTTACTGTTAGCTTCCCTTGAACAAGTGACTGGAGAACGTTGTTATTGCAGTTCTTAGAAAATAACAGTGTGGAACTTTACTGAGACCTGCTGTTTTGTTACCATCGTGTAAAGTAACTGAAAATGTGTGTTGTGAGAACAAACCTAAGACTTAGAATCTCTCAATGAAAGATGTAGGTGTGCTTTCACATTTGGATTTTGCTTTTTGTTTTGTTTTTGTCACCTTGCAAAGCAGGGGAAGAGAGAGCAATGCCTCTCCCTCTCCATGTAACAGGAACTGTTTTTCTCCAATGCCAGGCATGCAGGAGGCATCAATGAAGCTCACTGAGTCACTGCATGAAGTCTACGAGCCAGACTGGTATGGACGGGAAGACGTAAAGATGGTTGGTGAGGTAAGAGCTGGGTGGCAGCTGCTAGGAGTCCCGGGATGGCTTCCAAAATACTTCCACTGTCCATCCCATCTCCAACTTCCTCATTTCAGAATATTAATCATAAAGCAAGACTGGTTACTTAGAAAACAGCCCGAAGTTCTATTGCCTAAGCAACCTCCAACTTTTAGTGTAAAGGGAAAGTGATTCCAAAACCATTTGAGAAAGCTTGGATTAAAGATTGTTTTTCTTCAAAATAACAATAGCTCTTTTCTATCATATACCATAGGTCATAAGTAGTATTTGTGGCAGAGCCTTTTCATAGGCTTGATTATGAAGCAAGTTCACCCTTATATTCCCATCTTCCTTTTAATCAACCATCTTGGAATGCAAAAGCATTCCTCTAAAGCACAGCTAGTCCGTCAACTAAACTTAACTGACCTGCATGGAAGCCTTGGACTTAGAAACATCCTCGCACCTGAATTGAAGACTGTAGCTCTGGGTCACTCAGCCTGCAGGAAGTGAGCAAATGAGTGTCACTACTTTGTGGAGTGGAACAGACAGCAAGACTGGCTGTGTAACATCAGGCAATTCTTTCATCCTCTTTGGATTCATTCCCAAGATGGGACCAATGATTATACTAACTGAAAACACATTGGAAGCCTTTGTGTTCAGGTCCTGTCATCAGTGCTCAGGACAAGTCCTGGTCACTGCTGTGTGGGAGCTTCTAGGCAGATATCATCTCCCCTCCAAGCCCTCTGTTGAAACGAGGAGCAGTTGTTTGTCATGTCTTCAGGTGAGTCCAATACAGCTCAGCTAGAAACAGAATATCTGAATTAGATGATGCAGCCCAGACCCAGGGGAAGGTTAACTCAAGAGCTATGCACTTCTGCAGCCTTGGGAAAGGGGTTCACAGTGACATTTTGGCTGCTGCATGACAGTGTTTACACCCAGTGTTGATCTTCATAATCACTTTGGAACTGAAATGAAAGTGGATTTATCTATGTGGGAGGCTTTTGTTACATATATTCCATCTTCCAAAATCTCTCAGGATGTGAATTTGGCAAAACTATTACCACACAGCATTTTTTAAATGCAATTATCAAGTGTTTTTTTAAATCATTTTATTTTTTTTCCAGTAGGAAAACATCATATTTCGAGAGCATGTTGTTAAATGTTTATCTTACTTTGTATGTTTCTGACTAATAATCTAGTCTCAAAACTCATCACAAATAAGAAAATTTGAAGATTAATGAAAAGATGTATGTTCAGTGTGTCTATTCATAATGATGATGAACCTTTTTTCCTTGGTGGAATTAAGTTACTTTATTTGCATAAGATTCTTAAATTGGGCATTATAATAAAGGATTAGTTTTTGAAGTGCAAAAAAACATTCAATAAGGGCATTTGCTCAACTATGTTCATAGTAGCTTTATTTGTAATACCTAGAATCTGGAAACATCCTAGATGTCCCTCAACCAAGGCATGGATACAGAAACTGTGGTACATTTACATGATGGAATGTTACTCAGCAGTTAAAAACAAAGAAATCGTGAAATTTGTAGGCAAATGGTGGGAACTAGAAAAGATCATCCTGAGTGAGGTAACCCAGAAGGAGAAAGACACATATAATATATATTCACTTATAAGTGTATACTAACCATAGAATATAGGATAAACATTCTAAAATCTGTAGTCCTAAAGAAGCTAAACTACAAGGAGGACACTAGTGAAGAGGCTGAAATCTCACCCAGAAGGGCAAATAGGATAGACATTGGAAGTAGGAGAAGACAGGGAACAGGACAGGAACCTTCCACAGGGGACCTGTGAGAGACTCTACCCACCAGAGTATCGAAGGAGATACTGAGACTTATAGCCAAATTTTGGGCAGAGTGCAAGAAACCTTATGGAAGAGGAGGAAGATAGAAAGACCTGGAGGGGCCAGGAACTCCACAAGGAGACCAACAGAGCCCAAAAACCTGGACTCAGGGGGTCCTGCGGAGACTGATAGTCCAACCATGCATGGAGAGGACCTAGACCCTCTACTCAGAGGAAGCCCATAGGCTGCTCAGCTTCAAAGTGTCCCCAGTAAGGGGGTCAGGGGCTGTCTCTGAAATGAACTCAGTGACCAGCCCTTTGTGACTCCCTGTTTGTTGCAGCCTTGTCAGGCCACAGAGGAAGGTGATGTAGTGAACCCTGATGAGACCTGATAGGTTAGGGTGAGATAGAAGGGGAGGAGGTCCTCCCCTCTCAGGGGACTAGGGAAAGGGCAATAGGGGGAGAAGAGGGAGGGTGGATGGGTCCAGGAGGAGATGAGGAAGGGGGTTACAACCAGGATACAAAGTGAATAAACTGTAATTAATTAAATAATTAATCACAGGTATGGCATGGTGGATTGACAAATTCCAGCAATGTTTCTGTAATGATGGTTAAGCCACATTTTGCTGCATGTTTCTGTCTGGGTTGGCTCTAATTTCATTAGTTGCTGCAGATAAGCTAGCTGTCTCACAGGAATTCTTCTTAATCTTTTAGCTTCAGTGCCTGTCTACTGGGACGTTGGAACCTCTTAAAGCTTCTTCACTTAGTGTCTTGGAATCAGAGATGTACTTTAAATAATCTAAGATCCTAGCTTGTATTGTTAACTGGAACACTGGCCATATTGCCTTAAAGTTTGATTGCATTCTAATTAGTTCATATTGTTACCGTCTCTTATCTTAGGAAATACTGCTTACTAAGTTTATGGTTTTAGATATTTTAGAAGTTCAGTGAAATGTGTCTGAGATTATGAAGCCACTGTCCATTTCGCTTTTAGAAATGTGATGTGCTGTGGGAAGACTTCCATCAAAAACTAGTGGATGGGTCCTTGCTGACACTGGACACCTACCTGGGCCAATTTCCTGATATAAAGGTATTTCGTTCTCGGTGTGTGAAGGAAAGAATTGAATGGTCTTGTATAGTTATTGAAACCAGAACGAGAGAGGAGAAGTAAAAGTTCTCAAGCTGAAATGAAGGACATTTGTAACTCTTCATTCATTTACGCATGGTTTTTTTTTTCCTAATCCATTATCGTAAAATAAAATCCAGCTACAGAAACCAAAGTGCCCCATTTAGTGAACACTTCACTAAAGTGTTTCTGTCTTTACCAAAGTCTTTTCAAGCCTGTAGTACAAAATCAGAAATCAAATGTAGCAAAAATTGAAATTCATTATATTCAAACTATATAGTTTGAATGTGTGGAATGATTTTCATTAGAGTAAATGATGGTCACAGGGAATGGAGAAACCCAAATGTAAATGTGAGGAGAAATCTGATATTTCACTATTTAGTGTTAACTATACAAGTGGTCACATTGCCCCTGGGCAATTTTGCTGTCCTTAAATTTTTCAGTTTATAATTGAAATATGAGCCCTTTAGGTGCATTTGCATCAGGATGTAAAAGTGTTATGTTTAAAACAATGGATTTAGTTCTTAACTCCCATACAAGGGTAAGTAAAGTAGTGAGTGGTTGAATTTTGTAGATTTGGAACCGACAGTGGAGGTGAGGTGGGTTTGAACAAACATCTGTATACAATATATATGCAGCACTAGCTCTTTTGCTTCTGAGCTCAAGGTGAAGTCAGAGTATGCTGGCCTTAGCAGGGGGGCGAGGAGGCTATGCGCCAATACTGGTGGGCATCTGCGGCATTTCCTTGCATAAATGCAGTGTGACCTGGCCTTCCCTGTAGTCGTGAATAAATACCAGGAAGTGTTCTGTAAAGAAGGCGCTGGCCATGTCATACTGTGAAATGAAGCGATATCACCAAGTCAGCACTCAGAGCAAGGACTAGCTTCTCTGCGCCCACACAGTATGAACAAGGAAGTCTGACCAATATGGAAAAAACATACTGGGCTTCCTGGACTGCTGGGCAGTAAGTTAAGTGGATCTCTCCAAACAAACACATCTGAATGATGGGTTCCCAATGTTAACTTAAGCACCAGCGATTTTCCCCTGTGTTTTCATTTTCTGTGAGCTTCTTCTGTGCCGGTGTCTGCACATTAGCTAGAAGAGTCGCTTGAATGTCAGCAGACAGTGGAGTCTAGAAGACGACTAGAATTTGCGGGGTTCTTGTGTTTCAGAATAAGGGATTAGACATGTGGATAGTGACAGAAACAGATGTTTTGTTAATAAACACATCTCCCAGCAAGGTAGAGGGCCAGAGAACTGGGGAAGAAATCAGTGGTGCTGCCTTCAGGCATGCTGGAAACTGTGCTGTTGACCACAGTGTGCTGCTCTATTTTCTGTTATCCTCGGTTCTGGGAAGTTTCTTTGGCTCCCTCTGTCATTGGTTTCTGTAGGCACGACCTTATGCCTGCAGGTTTCTGATGTGTTCATCTTGATGGTCCCCTCTTGGTCCAACCCTCATAAGCCATCCCAGTTGGATTTTGAGAACCTGTCAGTCTTCCTGTAGTACAGCTCACTTCCTGTTCTTTTTAAAATAAGCTTTGTTATTAAAAAAAACTTGCAACTAAGAATACTACACCCCCAAATTAACCAGACCCAACACCTATACAACTTAATGAACTTACAGTCATTTAAAATTGGTATTCAAAATGGAACTTGTGAAACTTCCCATCAGACTTCAGTACTGCATATATTTTTCATACTTATCCACCACCAAATCCATCTACTCTTCACATCCTCCAAGTATTTAAAGAGAGCTTGGCCTCATCAGTGCCAAACCAAACTCCACAGGCAGTCTCTCTAAAAGTGCAACCACTACACACTTGAGTAGTATCACAGTACTGTCTCAAGACTGAGGCAGCCTAGGAATCCCATGTAAAAGTTCACTGTCAGATACAGGATCTGGGAATCTCTATCAGGTTAAAAGCTGGAAGTCAGGTCATAGTAGCCATATGCCCTCGACTGTGCCAGGTAAGGGAATTACTTAAGTCATTGCATACTTGTTGAATGTCTTCTAACCAACGCTGTTTGTTGCACTTGCTGCTTGTGTAGGAGCCTTTCAACTAATTTCTGTTTTCCACAAGAGAATTGATTTGTAATTTGAATCAGTGTATCCAGAAAAGAAACCAGAAACCAGGTTTCTGTTTCCCCCATCTTCTGATATTACCTCCATTGAATGATTACTTAATCTTTATAAAATCAGGATCCAAAAGTCAAAAGAAGATAAAGTAGTGTTCTCCTTCTTGAAAACTTAAATCAGCTTGCAACTTGTCTTACTCTGTTGTGTTTTCATAGTGTGATGTGACTAAGTAAGGTTGGGATTGACTAGATAAGTAGATAACTGAAAGGCACCTGAATTTCAGGAGGAAAAAATGGGATGCAATATTACCCAGAGGCAGTTATTTTAATGTCTATGTTTCCTTAAAGTATACAATTACAAAGCAAGCACGCACAGAGTTACATGCTTGAAACAAAGTCATAATCTATTATACTTGTTACTCATTTTAGTTCATTTGAAGTCAACACGATGTAAACTCAGTAGAAGGTTTACCTATGGAGTTTCTTTCTTTAAGTATATTGTTGAATTCACACACAAAGCTGATTATCCAGTTACAGCATGTCTAGGAATTATGGATAACAGAATTAAGGGCTCCTCATGCTACTATGAAGGTAAATGCATGCTAAAGGTTTACATATGTCGTGTGCAGGGGCTGGATCAGTCTCTCTCTCTCTCTCTCTCTCTCTCTCTCTCTCTCTCTCTCTCTTTTGTCCTTTACTCTTAAGCTACATTGACAAAATTATCAACCCAGTCAGAGGGTTGGAAAATTGTGCAGCAGGACAAATAATTAAGAAAAAATCATGGGTATTTCAGGGAAAAGACCATTGGAGAGTGAAAATAGCTATATTCAAGTTTTACATGTACTCAAGGAGTGCAATTTAGAAGGAGGAGTAGACTCCCTAAGGTCAGAAAAGATGGTTAGTGCATATGTAATGAAGGGGCTTCTGATAGAAAGGAACTCTATGAGTAAGATTAACTGAGTGAAAACATTTCAAAGCATGGAACAAAATTGACTTCTTTGTTTCCAATTAAAATCAGCAAGCCATGTGCATTTAGAACCTCAGGCAAATTCCCAAACATTTGCTGGAGCCTATCACAGAAGGCTATGAAGTACCATTCATAGGATGATGTTTGACCTTTGAGCTGTGGCTGGAGGGCACTCTGAGTTGTGGTTCCCATTGTGTATTGCTGACATCTAAAGTCAACATTATAATAAAAACTCACAAGTCACCAACCCAGGCAGGCTTACAGCTGTGAACAGTTATTATAAAATGTAGTTTAGAATCTAAGTTGGCACCATGCATGAGCAATTAAGCATATATTTACTTCAGTGAGCCAAAATGAATTGGGGTGGTTAAGAGAATTTTAAAAAGTGTAACAAATTATTCTCTAAAGAACAGAAATTTAAAGCAGTAAGAAATTTTAATTAAAAATGTACTACTTAATGTTTATTACTATTACTTAAATTGACTTAGAGTTTACTGTTGGGTACCCAATTAAAATTGTGTTGTATGAAAAAGTTAGAATCTGAGTTAGTTCTGTTTTTATGAAGTTGTAAGTTTTATCTATCTACTTATTTACTGCTCCAAACTTCCAAAATGTCATATAGGAAAGAATTAGTTTGTTTTTATAGCACAAAACTATCCATGTCAAGTGATTGACAGATCTTAAAATATTCACTTCCACCCTAGTGAGCTACCTTCTGTGAGGGCCTTGCCAGTTACAGAGGGAAATGTCTCACAAGACTCACTTGACTTATTTTTCGAACGAAAACCAGATTACCACTGCATTCCTCTACCTTATTCTGAAGCATGGTGTTAATTCAATTATTTCAGCTCTTTGAAAAAAAAACCAATGCACTCTTCAAATGGTCATGATTTGGTATTTGGAGGGCAGGAACACATCTGTACAGAAGCACTCTGAGGGCACTGAATGCTACACAAGCTTCTTTGAAGAAAATAGTCAGGTGCTTGTTAAAAATAATGAACATTATCACCTTTCTGGCACAAGAGGTCAGCCAGCCTCTTAGAAGGAATTCAGTCTCCCCTGCCTGGGCTAGCTCAGTGACCATCTTAAAGCTGCTCTGGGTATGTCTGGAAGCATTTCATGGCCATTTAGAAGTGACAGAGACAGGAAAATATCATTGGAATGGAGATTAGGATCTGAAGCTGCTCAGTTTGAACAACCTTCCCTATCTACCTGTCCCCTGTGTCAGCCGGCTGTGGAGAAGTTGTGTTGAGTGGCAGGAAAAACTAGTGGAGTCTGTGGAAGCATTGGAAGGGGCATTAACAGTCCTTGGAGCAGGGTACATTGACAGGAAGTCAGCTAGGAGAGAGCTCAGAAGGTGCAAATGGGAAGAAGACCTTCTCTGGCGGGTCCTCACCTTGTGCTCACACTCCTGAGGGTCAGCTACCCTCATGAGTGCTGTTTTTCTCGCCTCATCCACGCCTGGTGCTGATGGGTGCAGTGGATTTCTGATTTAATTCCCATTAGGTTCATACAGAGTGACTAGTTCTAGCCAAATTACAGATCCCTATGAGTAAAATCCTTACCATATTCATACTGTAGGTTACTGTGCAGATTAGTGGGTAGTAACTGTGTTATGTAAAAACAAATATCTTATTAATATTGTTTTCCCTCTTGTTAGTATCTAAAACTCCAATTTAAGAGGTTTTCAAATGTCATGTTTGTTATTAGACGAGCTGGATATAACTAGACAGTTGCAGAGACATAAAATGCACAGCTGTCAAATCTTCTCTCAGACTTATTAAGTCAGAATCTAAATCGGGTCTCAACATTCAGCATATTTTACCCTTTTGGTTTATTGGTTCCACCTCTTTGACTAAGCATTTTAGTGATTACCATACACTTATAAATACACATTTTCAACTGTCATATTTAACTCTGTAGCATTTATACCTCTTAATACATCATTTGCAAACCTTGCAAACCTCATGATACACTCTAATCCTTTCTTCTTTGTGCTGATTTCCTTACATTTTCCTTTGCTTGTGTTGTAAGCTCCATAATACATTGTTTCTGGTTTTTGTTTGTTTGTTTGTCTGTTTTGTTGCTGTTGTTGTTCTGAATGATTAGCAATGTTTTCATGCAATTAAAAGTAAAGGCAGTTGTATATAGAAGCCTTGAACTTTGTCCTTTATGTTCCTTACTGCCTCGTGCAGTTTCATTTATGATGTTAAAAGCATTCGTTGGCAATGAATCCCCGATTTTTGTTTGACTGAAAATAATTTTCTTTCACTTTCATTTCTGGAAGTTATTTCTACTAGGTATAGTCTGACTTGGGAGATTGTTTTTATTTTTTCATAGGTTATGTTAAGTACTTTACGGCTAGTCCATTGTTCTGTGCTTGTATGGTTCCTAAGGTTTAGCCTGCTGTAGTTCTTATGGTTGTGCTTACTGTCACTGTTTTTAAATTATCTTTTATGTTAGCATACAAAACAATGAGTTACATTCTCTCATTTTCATATGTATGTATTATTGTGTTTTGCTCGTGTACATTTCATTCCCCCTCTTTTGTGTTATTATTGATTTTAAGTAGCCTGACTATAACAGGACTATGTGTCTACAAATGAGTATTTTGCCCTTCTAGTTTTCTGAGTTTCTCGAATCTGTACTTTTGTTACTGAGCCCCTAGGTTCACAAACTTGAAGCTCAGTTTCCCTGTTTAAGAAATATAAGGAAGCAGGAATATATTTTTAAAAATGGATTTATGAATGACTTGGACATCAGTGTAAATAGGAGATAGGCTTCAGTCTTTCCTGAGATGGTGGTAAAACCTTATAGAATATCTTAGAAAATCCAGGAAGTCTGTATAAGTTGATTTAACTGTGGGGTAAGGTACGGGAATTGTATGAAATCTCTTCCCCGGAAGCCAGTTCTTTCGGTAGTGCTGGGTCTTTAGCTGTCCCTGACCATGTGTGGGATTTAAGGCAAATTTTAATTCTTTTGGGTTCATTGTCTCAACAGTTTGACCTCTGAAAGGGCGGGACACAACTTGTCTTAGGGTATCACTTTATCTGCCAGAGCTTCAATCTAGAATCCTGGTTACACTTTCTCTCCTCACCCCTTTCAATCTTGAATGAAATACTTAGGTAGCATACAAATAAGTGTTAAAGTTAAAGGACATTCAGTTAATGTAAGGTTAATGTAAATTTAATGCATAGGCATCATGCCATGCTCAGATTTACCAACTTTTGGACGGACTGGAACAATTCCTTAAGCTGTGTTTTGTTGCTAGCCTGCCTTCCTGATCAAGTGGGAAGGTGTCCAGGAAACCCACAACTCCAAGGCCATAAATCTGAGTCATAGCATCAAAAATGTTGTTCTTGTTGGCTGGCCTTGCTGGTACTTGAATGGAAGGGTGTCCGGGAAACTTACAACTCTGAGGTCTGGAAAAGTATCCCAGATCTGAGGTGGGACAGTGTCCCAAAGGAAGGGCATCCTGAGGCATGGGGGCCTCAGCTCTGAAAGGAGGCCTCCCCAATAGAGAAGCTGCAGATCCTGATCCCAGGGGAGGATTTCCTCAACCCCTGCTGAGCTTCTGAGCTTTGGAACCTGAGCCCCACTCCTTCTCCAGCCATTGCTCAAGGACTAGCTTCTGGTGTGTGTGAGGGCAGTGGGGCCAGTGAGCCAGAGGTGGGGAGGGTTGACAGTGGGCTTCTAGGATTCTCTGCTTTCACAGGGGAGGGGTTGGGTGAACAGCAGGTTGGGACACTCTCTCTGCTGCTAAGGTGGGCAGCTTTGATCACTGCTGCTGCTACAGGATGAAAGCCCTACATACTGACGGTCTCCTTCCTGATGAAGTCCTTTTTTGGTGAGATTGAGTTTTGTTGTGGGCAGCTTCCTGGAAAGTAGTTTGTTCCTTGTGAAGGAGAGCAACCCATGTTAGCGGCTATACGGTTCTGGGAGCTTTAATGTGGGTCGCTGTGCACAAATTTCTAGCTGCATTATCTCTATGCCTGCAGGGGTCATGCAAATGAAGATGATCCTGTTTGATCAAAGTCCAGCCCTGATCAAAAACTTGGTCATGGGGCAGGAGTTCTGTGATACAAGATACAGCACTCTATAGCTAGTGGCTTGGGATTTCCGGATGAAGGTTGTGAAAATTCCTTAATGAGGTGGTCATGGAAATGAGGTAGCCCATTAGCAACGTCCTTTGTCCTGGACACCAGCATTTCCGAAGTGATACATTAGCTCTAGAGACTCTAATGTATAAAGGACAATGATAGACTGAGGAAAGATTTCTCAAGCAGTAAATCTGTCTGAGAACACTGTTGTTAGTATGCTATTGCAATCACAAAAAGCCTCGAGTAGCTTTCTCCTCTCTGCAAACTGCAGCATATTAAGAGTGAGAGTAGATGCTGGTAGTCCAGGTTTGCCTGCTCCCCCAAAGCAACTCCAGTATTTTCCCGGTCTTTGACACAAACATGCCCTTAGCTGCTCATAACTGGCCTCATTGTTATCAGAAGGGGTGCTGTTTAAAGCACAAAGGCCTAGAAGCTTTTTATCTGGTTTCTAGCTGTCTTTTCTCTACTTCTCTCCCTGCTCTGCTCACCTTCCATTCCAGTGAGATGGCTCAGTAGGTAGAGTTGCTTGCTCCCAAGCCTGATGACCCACCTGAGTTCAATCTCAGAAACCCTCATGGTAGGAGGAGAGGACAGACTCGTGAAGGTTGTCCTTTAACTGTACTCACACGGGCACATAGACACACATGCAAATGCAATGATTCCTTTAAAGTCCTCAGCTGCTTTCAACACAGAAAGCATTTTGACCTATGACTTCTGGTAGTCAGGGACCCTGTGACCCCTGTCCTTCAGTTCATGTGGTTCTCCATGTTGGCAGAATCGCATTGCTAAGCGCAGCAGGAAGCTGGTGGATTACGACAGTGCTCGCCATCACTTGGAGGCTCTGCAGAGTTCCAAGCGTAAGGATGAGAGCCGGATCTCTAAGGTAAGAATGGATCCAGTGGTCGAATCCACTCTCAGAATCTTAAGGCCTGTAGCAGCAGCCTTGTTTTTAAAAGTTAGATGTGTCCTTTTTAAAGGATGACTGCAATCAGGACAGAATTCTAACAAATTTATAGTTTTCTAAGTTACCTAAAAATAAGTTTGTTTGCTTGTTTTCATTTTATTATAAGTAAGATCACATGAGTGACATTTACTGACACTGGTCACACATTGTGACCAGAATAACTTTGAGCCTCTTGCAGTGATGCCAGATCAAAGAAACCAAGGAATGTTTCTGCACTTCAGACAAAACCCCCGATCAATAATAATGATAGAAGCTACGTCTGCATAACAATAATTTTCTTGTAGAAGATCCATTCCATTAGCTCTTATTATTGTGTTAGTTACTCTTTTTTTGTTGTTACTCTTTTTAATGCTGTGATAAACACCATGCCTAGGCAACTTTCAGAAGAAAAGCTTGTTTGAAGCTTAGTGTGTTGGAGGGATATGAGTCATTCCCTCATCGTTACAATGGCAAAGTATGGCAGCAGGCAGGGATGGTAATTAGATCAGGAATCTGGGAGCTCACACTTTAAATCACAAGCAGGAAACCGAGATCAAACTCAAAATTGTACAAGGCTTCAAGCTATCAAAACCTGTCACCAATGTCATTCTTCCTCCATCAAGGCTACAACTTCCAATCCTTCCTAGGGATCGTCACTAACTGGGAACCAAGAAGTCAAATGCCCAAGACTTTGGGGGTCAACTTATTGAAGCTACCAACAATCATGTATTCCAGCAATTTGCAGATGCCAGCTAAATGGTGTCAACTAGTCACTATTTCCTTGGAATCCAGGATTGATTTGTCTTTTCTATCACATACCACTTGCCAAGGCCTGTACCAATATGGCGTCTTTAGATCAGGTTCCTGACTACTCACCTCTTTTAATTGATCTCACTAAGAAAAAAATCCTAAATTCCCTAGCATAACATACAAGACCTTTACAGAGTGGGTATGACTTAATTGTCTACCCTTACTAACTTTCAAATCCTTTCTGTTTCCTATTTAATTAGAAAATAGTGTCAATTTTAAAAAAAATCTCTCCTTACAACCCTTTCAGGATACCATAAGGCTATTCCTGTTTAATATAAAATGATGTGATGCTTTTTTGTATGGAAATGGTTCCCATTGTGCATTATTTCTAGGCAGAAGAGGAGTTTCAGAAAGCACAGAAAGTGTTTGAAGAGTTCAATGTTGACTTACAAGAAGAGTTACCATCATTGTGGTCAAGGTAAGCATGCGTGTGCTCCAGTTTTCACAGACACCCTTCAACTGCTCAAGAGGAGTGCTTTCTTCTGTGTCACTTTCCTTGTCCATGATTCTTCTATCCTGTTCCAAAGAAGTTTTATACCTATGCTTTCCAATATGGAAGCCCCTTACCACATATACCTGCTGAATACTTGGAGTATGGTTGGGGGAGACTGAGGAACAAAATTTTATATTTATTTTGTTCTATTTATTTTATATTTATTTTGTTTTAATTAAATAGCCATATGTGTGTGGCAGCTGTTTAGACCTTGTTATGTCTCTCAGGGGGAGATTCTCAATAGCGGTACTAGAAGAATTTCCCCTAGTCATAAGGCTTACAGCAAGACCCCTTCAGCTCTTGGTTGGATTTCCAGTATTCTAAGACCTCATTTCATCCTCTGACCTTGTTCTTTGGACTTTTAACCTGAGCTATATTCCACTTACAGACACCAAATGCTGTTCTCATTTACAGACATTCCACAAATTTAATGGTATGTCAGAGAAAGATTTGTGTCGTTTAATCTGCTCTCGCCACTCAGCAGATAAAGCTGCTGGGGGGCAGTGATGTTTTTTGTTCCTCAGTTCTCATTAGCAGTTCCATGTCACCAACCCCTCGGATAGAACTTTGCTTGCCATGCTGTATTACTTTTGGTCAATCTCTTCCCTTACCTTCCAAATAGCTGGTGGCCCAGAAGAGATTAAACACATCTGCAGGCTTCATTTCCTGCTGCTTTAACCTAAGGCTCCCTCTAACTGAAATTGCACACAGCCATGATTTTTCACAAGTACATAGTTCTTTTCCCATTTGCATTGCTCAACCCTGAAATTGAAGTCAGTACTTGTAATCTTCGGTGTCTCTTGTGGGGAAATGCTCAGGATTGGACATGCAGCAGGGAACATGTATTCAGTGACGAACGCTTGAATTCCTGCATCAAACACATCTTAGACTTTCAGAAATTCTACATTGTGTCCAGTTGTGTTATGGTGTTCATCAGGTTCCCCCTTCTCTGTCTTCTGCCTAATTATTCTATTTATCTACGAAGCTACGCTATTGACATCAACTCTTTCCGGGCCCATTTTTCTCTCCAGTTCCCTCAACTTTTTAAACATATATTTTACTCCCTTTTCAGATGTGAATATTTTCATGTGTGAATAGGAGGATGTTAGCCTTATAAAATGTCCTATGCTTTTGTTTGCTTATTTTGAAAAAGGCTCCCATGTAGCCCAGGCTGGCTACACTTTGCAACTCACTTTGTAGCAAGGGATTACCTTGA
The DNA here is from genome assembly GCA_028658305.1 of Pachyuromys duprasi. Taxonomy (NCBI): domain Eukaryota; kingdom Metazoa; phylum Chordata; class Mammalia; order Rodentia; family Muridae; genus Pachyuromys; species Pachyuromys duprasi. The sequence goes on from CM053760.1 coordinate 43,598,102, forward strand.
ATTCCCAATCCCCTTGACTTTACATCCCAAATTCTGGGATTACAGGTGAACACACCACATGGAGCTATAAAATATCCCCTTTCTCTCTCTTAATAAGAGTTTGCCTTGAGTAACAAGGGAATGTATTGTGGACATATACAAAGAATTCAGCTTTTGCCAAAAAAAAAAAAAAAAGAAAAAAAAAGAAAAAAAAAGAAAAGAAACCTGATCAGAAGCAAGCACAAAAAAAAAAAAAAGAGTTTGCCTGATACCTGCTCCAGGTCTGCTTACTTTTTACATGGTACACCTTTTCCATTCACTCTGCTTTTATCCTTGACGCTAAAATGTGGATAGCATTAAATGTAATGCTTGTTTGTCTTTTCTTTTCCTTTCCTTTTTGTTTTAGTCTCTTGGGGTTTTTTGTTTTTTGTTTTTTTTTAAATCATCTATTATTTCCATGCAAAGAAAATTATTTCAAAAGTTTGGGTGCATAAAGAAGAGAAGTGAGGTCTGGGGAGATGGCTTAATGAGTGAAGTGCTTGCCATGCGAGCTTGAGGAGCTGGTGTCAGCTCTCCAGTGCCAAATAGAACTGGGCATGGTGGCATGCATTTGCAACCCAGCAGGAGGGCCAGAAACAGACGCATCCAGATGGATCATTGGAGCTCACCAGCCTCCAGTCCAGCCAGTCGGTGATCTGCATGTTCAGTGAGAGGTTTATCTCAAAGGATGAGGTGAGAAGTCTACCTCTCGTCACCACATGCACACACATACACACACACACACACACACACACACACACAATCTACTGCCAAGAGGAAGCTATAGGTCGAAGACAACTGTTAAGTATTATTTATTTTCTCCTTTTGGTAATTGCTGGAAGTTGAACTCATGCCACAAAGGTAGATACTTTACCTCCTTACCTGTGTTTGTATTTTGACCAAGCTTGTGATTCATGGTGATAAAGTGTTACTATAAAGAAGGAGGACTCCATAAGGAGTACTTAAGCTGAGTTTTTGAAGTATTTGGTGAACAAATATTCCAAGCCGATGAATGCACAAATAAAGGTATAGGTTTTGTAGATATGGGATTATTAAAACTTTTTTCAGTTTTGAATTTTTTGTCTTATTTTATGCAGATGGTATTTTGCCTACCAGCATTTCTGGGTATCATGTGTATGCCTGGTACCCATGGAAGCCAGAACAGGGTGTCAGGTACCCTGGAACTTGGGAGATTTATGGATGGTTGTAAGCCACCATGCAAGTGCTAGGAATCAAACTCAGGTCTTCTGAAAGAACCGATAGTGCTCTTTACCATTGAGACATTTCTTCAGCTCCAGTTCTTAGAAGTTTAATTATTGTAATATGGCATGAGGCTAATTAGAAAGAGAATGCAAAGGAGGGAATTGTGTGGAGAAAAGGACAGAGGCTAGGGGTTAGATGCATTTATTTATCAAATATTTATTTATTGACCACTCACACAGCATGTCTAGCTTCTCTGAAGTGTTATAGGTCTTATATTGAAAGTTTTATTTTCTTACAGCTTACGTTGAAGGATAGAAAGTAACAAAAATTAAAATAACAGACAAAAATAACATAACAGATACTGAAATGCCTAGGTGACCACTGTAACTTCAGAGATGAAAAAAGGCTTCCCTCAAAGGCTTAGTTCAGAATGAAAATGAAGGTTTGGAAATATACTCAGTTCCATCTTATGTATGCGGTGTTTGAAGAAGCATTAGGAAGTTTATAAAGGTAATGAAGACTGTAGCTCCAAAAGAAGGATAGGAAACGCTAAGTATGGGTGATATCATAGCCCAGATATCTGAGCAGCAATATGAAGCAGTACCTAGTAGCAGAAAGCCCTGAAGGAAAACCTGAGAGGAAATAATGACATCTTCATCAGTGTCCTGAAAGAAAGTTAGCCACCAAGAAGCTGAGAATGGAGAACACTTTGATAATGAATGTGTTCCAGGGTGCCCATTACAGTAGGAAGAGCAAGTACGTGAGAACCAATGATAATCAACCTCGAGGACGAGCCCAGTGGGAGGAGGGACCAGGGGCTCCGTAACAGGCACTGGGGACCCCATAGCTCATGAGGGAGCAGCACATTGGATGTCTGTCTGGTTTGAAAACCTTGGTTTTCAGAAAGGGCACGGGGATTCATGCAGTAGCTATAGAGAACTGATAGAACAATGGAAACCTTTGAAATTCTTGTCACTTTCAGAAGATGGTAGTGCCAGTGGCAAAAAGTGCGGGGGACATTTAGCCTGAGAATGTGTGGGGTGAGTGGCAGACATGAGGATGTCTATAGGACTCGTCAGACCAGGCCGAGGTCTGACTTACATGACTCTGGCATGAAGAGGACTGGACCCCAGTGGACTCCGTTGCCTAGAATAAAAAACAGGATTAATGCACATATGAACTCACAGAGACTGCAGTGGCACACACTGGGCCTGCACAGGATCAGGACAAATGTAGTCCCAGCACCGAGAAGGGGAATGAACACCGGCTCCTGCCCCTAACCAAGACGCTATCTACCAGCAAGCAAAGAAGAAAAGAACAATTTTCTCCAATGGAGTCCCAGTTAGTTTGCATCACACTTGCCAGCAAGCCTCGGGTCCAGGAATTGTTGGGAAATACAAAACAAACCCAATGGTATTTTTACAACCTTTATGTTGCATTTTGGTGTGTTTGGACATTTTGTTTGTCTGTTTTCAAGTCAGGGTCTCTCTGTGTATCCTTGGCTGTCCTGGACTCACTTTGTAGGCCAGGCTGGACTTGAACTCACAGAAATCTGCCTGTCTCTGCCTCCCAGATGTTAGGATTACAGAGGGGAACCACCACACCCGGCTTACTTGGACATTTCTTATCTTTTTTTTTGTTATCAATCACAGGTTAGGTACTTTGCATCCCAAGCGTAGCCCCCTCCCTCATTCCCTCCCACCCTCCCCAACCCTCCCTCATCTCCTCCCCGCCCCCTCCAAGTCCACCAACGGGGGAGGACCTCCTCCCCTTCCATCCAACCCCAGCTCATCCTGTCTCCTCAGGGCTGGCTGCAATGTCCTCCACTGGGATCTAGCCAGTCTGTCACTCCCCGGCATGTATGGGAGAGGGTCAAAGAGTCAGCCATCAAGTTCAAGACTGAAACAGTCCCTGTTTCCCTCACTAGGGTCTTTAGTCCTACACCGAGCTATCCTGGGTCCCATCTGAACAGGGGTTCCAGGACACATCCACACGTGGTCCTTGGTTGTAGAAACCGTCTCATACAAGACCCCTGTGCCCTGCTCAGTTTAGTCATT
>CM053760.1:43601879-43621983 GCA_028658305.1 Pachyuromys duprasi
GAGGCTCCGAGCTCTGCCCTGAGCTTGCTGCTAAAGGCTCTCTTCTGGACTGGAGCCTTGGTTCCTCCTTCTGGGTCAGGGGCTGTGCACCACGGTCTGAGATGGTATTTGGGGCACCTCGGTCTGGACCTGATACTATGAGTCCCAATCCGGGGTGGTGGCTGGGTGTGCCTATGGGTGTGGGTCTGACCGGTGTAGCCAGCAGTATCTGGGTGAAACTCAGTCCATCTGTGGTACCATGTGCCCCAGCCCAAAGTGGCGGCCGCTGGCACAGAGGGTTGTGCGCCTGTGCAGTGCAGCCCGTGGATTCTGGGTGAAACTCAGTCCGTCCGGGGTACCGTGTGCCCCAGCCCAAAATGGCGGCTTAGGCGCCCAGGCCAGCTGTGTATAGCCTGTCTCCCTCTGGAGTTTTTCCTGGGAATAGCTGGGTGTCCCTTGGACTTTTCCACTTGATTTCCCCACCGTAGGAATTCCGCTCACCTGGCAGTTGCAAACGCTGGTGTTTTAGGTCTGAGATCTCAGCCTCCCGGTCGCTGTGCCTACACTATTGTCCTGCTCTTCAGACACAGTGTCTTCCTGGGGCAGCCATCTTGGATCCTCCGACATTTCTTATCTTATTCGTCCTTTTCTTGTTTATTTTGATTTCTGTCTTTGTGATTTTGTACTGGTTTTAAATGTATGTGTTTCGCTTTTGTTTTTGTTATTTTGTTTGTTTGTTTTAAAGAGAGAGAGAAGGAACATAAGGTTGGATAGGCAGGGTGGTGGGGAGGATCTCAGAGGCATTGGGAGAGCAGAAAATGTGATCAAAATACATTATGAAAAACTTGAATAACAAAGCTTACAAAAAAGAGGCAGTAATCTTTCACACATTTTATAAGTAGGTTCACAGGTGTTTGCAAATAAAGTAATGAGGGATTTTTGCCTGTGATAGTTTAGAAGTGAGACAGTGGGTTGTTCCAGTTCATAGGTAGAGCCGTGAGAACAGTGCCAAGATTCAAGATCTCACATAGATGAGGAAGAAAGAGAATAAATATGATGTTCGGGCCATGGTGTGGGTACTTGCTCTTTCGGTAGATAGTAGAATGACTGTAGGGTTCTACTGTGTTCCTGCTAGGACTGCGTGAAAGAGAGATTGAATCCATGAGACCCACCCTAATGCAAAGTAGATGGGATAGGGTTGTAGCTGCAATGTGAAGAGGCTAAGTACTTAGCAATATGAGTGTGACTTAGCATCTGGGTAAACTTGGAACAAGAATCCCCATTATCCACCCTATCTCCATGGCAGGTGAGGTGTGGTCCTCCCACCTGACATGCACAATGCCTCCTGTGCACCCTGGAGAGAGCAGTGTATGTATGGGCTTATGTATACTATCTGATGAGCTTCCAAGTATTTCTTTTTTTTCTTTAAGATGTATTTATTTATTATATGTACAGTGTTCTGCCTGCATGTGTGACTGCACTCCAGGAGAGGGCAGCAGGTTTCATTACAGATGGTTGTGAGCTACCATGTGGTTGCTGGGAATTGCACTCAGGACCTCTGGAAGAGCAGCCAGTGCTCTTAACCTCTGAGCCATCTCTGCGTCTCATTTCCATCTTTTCTGAGAACAAAATAGGTATCAGTGATAGCAACACGGTGATTTCATTAAGCTGACTGAATTAAAAAAGAAAAAGAAAAGATTTTGACAGTGAATCTTTTTTTAAAAATTTTTAATGTTAATCACAGGTTATTTACTTTGTATCCCAGCCGTAGCCCCCTTCCTCATTCCCTCCCAATCTCACTCTCCCTCCCTCATCTCCTCCCTGCCCCTTCCAAGTTCACTGCTAGGGTAGGTCCTCCTCCCCTTCCATCTGACCCTAGCTTATCAGGTACCTTCAGGATTGGCTTCCATGCCTCCTTTGTGGCCTAGCAAGACTACTCCTCCCTTGGGGGGGGGGGGAGTAGGTAAAGGAGCTAGTCATTGAGTTCATGTCAGAAATAGTTCCTGTTCCCCTTACCAGGGAAACCCACTTGGTTACTGAGCTACCTTGGGCTATATCCGAGCAGGGGTTCTAGGTTATATCCATGTATGGTCCTTGATCAGAGAAACAGTCTCATAGAAGACCCTTGTGCTAATCTTAAGGGTCCTGTTGTTGTCAAGACTTTTGGGGAGAACTGGTAAAGTCTCAAAATCCCTTATGAGTGAAGAACTTTAAAGTGAGCCTTCTAAGAAATATCAGCATCCAGAGCCTCACACTTTGTAAGCATGTATTACTTTGCTATTTAAACTAGCATTTCATAAGTCAAGACACATCAGAATGTACCCCTTCCAGTGCCACTTTCATTTGTTTATTCATTTATTCATTCATTTGTTTGTTGTTCCCTTACTCACAAAATAGTCACTGTGTGCCTTCTGTGTCCTATGTGCCATGTCAGGGGCCAAGACTACAATTAAGAACAAGTCAAGGACCCCTTTGGTCTCTGATTTCAAATATAGGGGAAAAAAAAACTTCTATAGGATCAGTTGCATCACCACTCTGACCATCATTTTTCCAAATTAATGCATGCTACTTATTCTCCAAATTATAAAATAAAACAAAATGTTATAAAAATATACATGTGTCTTTCGTTATTTAAAATATAGTCTCTCAGGTATTGCACCAACTATTTATTTATTTATAAAAACTGATATAACAAATGATGTGACAGAGAAAGAAAAATTAAGCATGAAAATGTAGTGCCTTAGTTCCTATGACTGTAACAAAATACCATGACAAAAGCAACTTAAGGGAAAAGCACTTCTTTGGCTCTGAGGTCCAGGATACAGTCTATTGTGAGAATGAATTGACAGTGTCAGTGAGGGAGCAGGTCACATTGCACTCACAGTGCAGAGAGAAGAGCAGTAACTCTGCATGCTACAGCTTAAGTGCTACAGCTTAGTCTCTCGCTCTTACACAGCTCAGGATCCCTTGCTTAGGGAATGGTGTCACCCACAGTGGACAGGTCTTCCCACCTTCAGTTAATATAATCAAGACAATCTCCTGCAGACCTATCCAGAGGCTCTTCTCCCAACTGCTCCTGACAGCTCTAACGTTGAAAATTTCATACCAAGAGTCACAAGTGCCTATTAGTTTTCCTTTCATGGTAACTGGATTAGTGATTTAATATATTTAATATTAACATCCTTTACCAATGGAAAAATATATTAAGAAATATGACTAGGTGATAAAAATGGGGAAATAAATACATGAAAAATGTTTCTTTCACTAAAGGAATCATAAATTTTAACTTGATGGATGATGCATTATTGTCACTATCAAATTTATGGTAGTTATCTAGAAGATGATATTCAAAATTAAGAAGGAAAATGTCTTAGCCAATAGTAACAGTATGACAGGGAACATCAGAGCTTCCTTATTGAAATATTACACTAGAATTTGCATACAAGGAATGTAAGAAAATATTAAGCCAGGGATAAATTTTCATTTATTTCTCTACTCTGGAATTCTATCATAATGAAAAAGAAACTCAAAACAATACTCACTGTCATGGTTTAAATAAAAGTGCCCTGCATAGTGTTCAGCATTTGAGCACTTGGTTTGGAATAGGTGATGCCGTTTGGTGAGGCCTTGCTAGAGCAAGTATGTTACCGGGATTGTCTACGAAAGCGTAAGGCCTTACCTTACGGCCAGTTTCGCGGCTTCATGCTTGCTGTGTAAGACATGGGCTCTTAGATTCCTTCTACTGCTGCCGTGCTGTCTCCACCAATTTGGATTCTCCTCACTCTGGGATTGTGAGCCAAAGTAATCTGATTCTTGTCCTGGTCATAATGTTTTATCAGAGCAGAAGACAAGTAACTGAAGCACTCACCAAGTAATTTTAATGACATCTGTACCCATCTCCAAGTTAAATCTGACCATCCTGTGTCCTCCCAAGGACATGTTTGCAGCTGGGTTCTTTTAGCTGCTTGTGCCCATATCCATTTATTTCTTATATTTAATCATGCATGATCTACTGTGCCATTCATATATGGTTTTATACTTTAATTTTATAACTCCATTTAAGTATTATTGGAACACATGTTCACTAATTTTCAACTGAATTTCTTGGTAGCATTTGAGCCCAACACTATGGATGAACCCAGACATGGATGGGTTTTCTTGAGTAACTGAACAATGAAAGGACTGATTACAGTCTAAGAAAATGTGCTATATATTCCACTTTGATTCTCCAGAAACATTTCTCTTAAAGTACTACAGTGAGTGGTTTCCTTTATACAGCATTGTTAGGGAGCCCGCAGTCTCTCCCCTTTCCCACATAGCTATGTCTAATCTTGTTTCCTCAAATTCCAGTGTATATTTTACCTTCTCCCCTGTCTCAAAGTACATCTACATGCTTCTCTAGTCTGTAAATCAAAGTGATTTACAAGGGCCTTGCAAGGGCCTCAACCCTTCAGAACCATCTGCCTCTCACCTCCCAGTCTCTCACCTGAGTCCTATTTCCAAACACACTATTGCAGGGTTTTTACCACTACATTCCTGTAGGCATCAGTACATGTTCAAATGCATACATTTGTCCCCTGTATCTATGAGTATTGGTTCGCAGAAACGCCAGGAGAAGCAAAAATCAATGGCTGCTGAAGCCATTTATGTAAAATGATGTGGTACTTGTGTATAACCTACTCATATATTCCCATGCACTTTCAGCCATCTCTAGATTCCTTCCAAGTAAGCTAATAGATGACCTAATACCATGACAACATTATACACATAGTTGTTTTGATGTAAATTGTTCAGAAAAATTAAAGAATACTGTCTATGTTCAATGAAGATGCCCTCTCTTTTCTTATGGTTCTGATCAGCTGATAGTCGAACTACAATATACAGATCCATGAACACAAGGAACCATCCTCATGCATATATATGTAAAACAGAGGATTTGAAATCAGCTATAATAAGAATATGTGAACTCAGGGTCACATGCTGACTGTGGGTAAAGGAAATAAATGTCATATGGCAGGGACTTAAGGTACAAGATAAGCCACAGAAAAACAATGCCATATTTGTGGGGCAGATTTACCATTTAATTCTCACTTCATTTCAGAGCTTTTAAATTTGGTTCCAAGTTTTTGTTTTAGTTTAAATTCACAAACACACCTAATTTAAGCAGAATTTGCTGACACTGAAGTAACAATATCATGGTTAAAAATTATTTTCTTGTGACATATTCTATGACTTTCTATTACATTTTCCCCTTTTGTGGTTTAAATATGGGTTTTCTCTACCTGTGAACTGCATGACACTCTGGACAGTTAATCCTATTTACTTTTTCTAGTGAATGATGATCACTGTCCCAGGGGATTGCTGTGAGCATCAAATGAAGGAACAAATAAAAGGACCTTCATGGCTCCTGGTTCCATTGATGCTGATGGTATCTACATTTCTTCTTCTACACACTGCAACACTCAGCTTAAGCAAGAGAAGATTATTAAGTTTCCTGTTGTCTTAGACCTTAGTTTTTTCATTTATTAAATTTATTTTTTAGTTAATTCACACAAGGATTATTTTTTTTCATGCCTTATTTCTTTTCTGCAATTTCGTTCATGAGTATTTAAAAATTTTTTCTTCACTATATATATTTTTTCTTCATTATATATCCTAATTGAAGCCCCCTCCTTCAACTCCCTCAGGCTCATCCTCCCTCCCTCTTCCCCTCATCTGCTTCCCCTAGTCCACTGAAAGGGTCATTCTCCCTCATTGCCATCTGCCCATAGCTTGTTAAGTCTCATCAGGACTGCTTGGATCCTCTTCCTCTGTGGCCTGGCAAGGCTGCATCATCAGGGGCAAGTAGTCAGAGAGCAGTCAACTGAGTTCATGATAGAGGCAGCCCCTGCTCCCATCACTCAGAGATCCACATGGAGTCTGATCTGCCAATAGGCCACATCTGAGCAGGGGGTCTAGGTCCTTTCTATGCATGGTCCTCTAGTTGGTGCATCAGTCTCTGCAGAATCCCCTGGGCTCAGATCTTTTAGTTTTGTTGGTCTCTTTGTGGGGCTCCTGTCCCCTCCCTGTCCCTCTAATCCCACCCCTCTCTTCCTCTACAATTGAGAGTTCAGATCTAATTTAATAATCAGTACGTTTCAGGTTTATTAATTTTTTGTTTATTTGTTTTTTGAGAATACCTTTGAAACAATAAAATGAATTAAACTGAAGTTGTTGTTACTCAGATGAATGAAAAAGAATTAAGTAAAATAGAGTCCAGATATTCTTCAGTTGTAAAAACAATTTATCCCGAGGGTATAGGCTAAGTCTCTAGCTTTTGTCTTACTCGTAGGGAACTCAGATAAAGACAGATGGAATTTGCTTAATGTCCCAGCACCCTTCCCATGCCTTCCCTTTACAAATGTGTTCAAGATGCTGCTGATGGGCAGCATGTGTGCTCAACAACTGAGAAAAGTTAGGCTTACTCTAGGATGTTATTTAATCCAATGTTGTTCAAAGTTATATATAGGAAACATAGTCTTAATTTGTTTTATTACCATTAAAATCCATTTTTGCTAACTGGTCTCACCTTTATTTGTGTTTTCCCTTGGTAGACGAGTTGGCTTTTATGTCAATACTTTCAAAAATGTCTCCAGCCTTGAGGCCAAGTTTCACAAGGAAATTGCAGTGGTGAGTAATGGTGACTGTTCCCACTACGAAAGGCAATGTACAGCCTCTTTCATGGTTTTTGTAGCAGCAGTGTGGTACTATTCTCTGCACTGCTTTTTTTTTTTATTTGGTTTTTTTTTTTTTTGAGAATGTCATTGAAACAAAATGAATTAAATTAAAGTTGCTGTTATCAGATAAATGAAAATGAATTAAATAAAATATTAAACACACAGTTTTCTATATTATTTGAAGATTTTGTCATAGCCTTACTATCTTGTTTTCATCCGCTCTTGGTTGAAATGTGGGAATTTCACCTGATGTTCTAAACTGATGAAAAACTGATCTCAAAATATTTAGATAAGCAGCAGCCATGTTGTTGTCTATTGATCTCTTAGTTCATCGGAACAGCCATAGGACTGTGTTTAACAGGATTAAGACAATCAGATTTTTGTTTCTGCTTCATATTCTAGTGAATGCATATTTGATTAATTTAGTGTTTGGTTTATCTCAGCTTAGCTGTAGATTTTAAATGTGGTGTAGGGAATTTCAAGTGCCCTAAGACCAATCTGACTCTCAGAATAGTTTTAGCTTCTTGTTAAACAACCTCTTTTTGGAGGGGAAAAACATGGGTGGGCACTTGGAAGTCCTGTGGTTAACAGGTCCTTGTCCCCTTAGCTTTGCCACAAACTCTATGAAGTCATGACGAAACTGGGTGAGCAGCACGCTGACAAGGCCTTCAGCATCCAAGGAGCACCCAGGTAGGCCACTGGTCCTCACAGCTAGGTCTGCTCCATATGAAAGTGATGGATTGTGTGTTGAACTTTCTAGAGGGCAGAGACAATGTTATACTCTTATATTCACCTTATAAAAGTCTGAAAGGAGCCTGTCCACCTAGAGAGTATTGAGCTCTTCTATTTACTTTTGACCTTCCGTTACATCAAGGTGCTACTGGTCACAGTAGAAGTAAGTAGCTGCCTCTCTGATTTGCATGGGATCTGGGAGCAGCAGTGTGGGGTAGTGATCATTTCTACTTGTTACTTTCTCTGGAATAGAAAAAAATCAAAAGCTCCACAGTTTTATGCTTATTCTTAGCTATTAAAGAAAAGAAAGAAGTGGAAGAGACCTCATCACCCTCCCTCTACCTCTGCCTTGGCGCTTACTCTGCAACATGGCTTTGTTATCATTTCATTGCATGTTGCTGTTAATGTGTCAGTCATAGACAGGGGCCCAGTGACACAGCTCAGCTGTTTACCTTGGCTTGACTGCATACCCACTTTTTTTCTATGATTTTTAAGTCTCTTTTATCTCACCCAGGCTTAGCAAGCCTTGAGCAAGCAGTCAGAAATCCTAGGTTTCAATTCTGTGTTTCTAGGTTTGACTTGCTTTGCTTTCGTTATTGAAGACCAGTAGCCTTTGTATTTTTATTGCTCACTTAAAAATAGCTATAAAGAAAGTTGGGTGCTCTGGAATAAAATGATTTCTAAGGTGATGTTTAGTTCTGAGATTCTATACTTGTGGCTTCTATGCCAGTCATTGTAAACAGTTACAGGAATGTATTTGCAGAATCACACATATACATACGCAGTCACCAACCTCTCCATATGTCACTGACTGAAGATTGCTATTTTGATCACTTACTGCTTCTTACCATGGCTGTATCTGTAGCCCCTACTATAACTGTGAGAGCAGCAGGTGTTTCTTCTCTCTCCAAGGGAAGGGCGTGCCTAAAAGAATCTAGGAAAGGAACAGAATTAAGGCTCTGATTTTTTTTTTTTTTTACCTTATTGAGCTAGAAAGAAGAGAAGAATAAGAATATCAAACTGCCTTTTGGATGTTGTAAAAGTAAGGCATGTTAAGAAATTAAGAGTGGCTCCTTTGCATGGAAATGAAAACAACAGATGCATTTGCAAATATCAGTTTCATAATCAGCTAAAACAAGAAGTAGGGTCAAAGCCACTTAACAAATGTCTCTTATTCTTATTCTTTTTTTTTTAAAACATCCTTTGCAGAACAAGGTGGTAAGTTAGCTCTGTGGGTAATCTCTAGACTAGAATATAGATTGGGCTTTTTCTAGTCAGAGGTCATGATTGCTGGCCCTGAGCCCCAATCATGTAGCATTTCTCTAAAGAATCCTGCTTCCTTAGCTCTTGACTGTGTAGACCATGCTGTTGTGTCTCTATTCTTATTTAGGTCACAGACTCATTTCCTTCTGGCTGTTGTCTTTAGAAGTTCTTAGAGAGTAGGATGTGTCCTGAGTGCCGTCTTAGTCATGCTACTTAACTGTTCCCAAGCATTTGGCAAGGTGCCTAGGACATGATGGCTTCTCAGGAAGTTGTAGAATCTCACCTGTCATGTGCTCTGCTGGCACAATACAAGGTGTCTAAGTTAGTCATTGTTTCATAACATGTAGAAAGAAATAATTGGTGACTCTCCAAATGTAATCCCAACCCACTCCTACTAAAGATTTATTAACTCGTTTCCAAGGTGCCTTTAAAAATAAAAGTGTCAGTTTTCTGGGTAATTTTCTATAGATTGTGGCATGGCATGATTCTCCTGAATATCAAACATGAAGTCGGTTTTATTACTACACCTTCTATTGGGAAATTTTTGAAGCTTGTTAGGCTTGTGGAAAGAACAAGACATTTATACTAAGACTTAAATGTAGTAAAACAATGAGTTTCTTTGTTTTTAACCTATTTATGCTCTGTCTTTTACATATATAAAGCAGGGTCAATATTGCATGGCTGCTGTAAAGAAAAGAACTCATGCATGGCTGAGTTTGGTCCACAGTGAACAATAAATGGTGCCAATTATCAGCATCTATTACTATTACTAATAACCAGAATTAACAGGGTAGTGGGGAATATGATAACAGTAAGATTAAGCTTCAGGATTTCTCTGGGATAAAGACTCTTGGGTCAAAGGAATCCTGCTTCTCAGAAGGCTTCTTGATCAATCCTGTGTTTCATCCAGTGATTCAGGTCCTCTTCGTATTGCAAAGACACCATCGCCCCCAGAGGAGCCTTCACCCCTGCCCAGCCCGACAGCTAGTCCCAACCACACACTAGCGCCTGCATCTCCTGCCCCAGTGCGACCCAGATCACCTTCACAGGTAGGAAGTGTATGCCAGGGGCATAGGAGAACTCATGGGGAGCTGACTTTCTCTGGGATCTTCCTGTGATGACCAAGAATTATAGAGAGTTTCTATGGCAAGGTATGAGACAGTAGACATTACTATTACCACTATGGAATAAGTCTGTTTGCTACTTAAATTTTGTTTTTCCCTCCGATATTCAGTGTTTTTATCATTCCGGCCTTCTTACCCTATCCTCAGCTTCTTAGAATGGACCATCCTCATCTTTACCTTCTCTTACTCTTAGAGTCCTGCCTTTCAGAGGCTGTGGGAGTTCCTGTCAGTGATGGAGCACTTGCCTGGCTTTCCCCATACTCTGAGTAGTTACTAGCCTTAGAAACCAAAAGTTCCATCTTCAGAGCTCTGTTCATTCTACATTCTTCCTGAACCTCCATTTCAGGGCTACACTGGGGTCAGGGAGTTCCCGGATTGCAGTATTTTTAGGTACCCCACCCCCACTTTGTGTTAAACAAACTCAGTAAAAGCTGAAAACAGGTTAAAAGAAACTCTAAGAACCAGGGTAAAAGAACTAACGAGAAAAAAATTTACCACTTTTGATTTCCCTACATTAAATTAAAATAACGTTAGTGTAGAGACATTTAATGCTCATGGTCCAGTGTAAGCTTTCATATATATGGTTGAAGCTGGAAAGTTGCAAGAAAATACCTGTAATCGATTCTGAAGTTCTCATTTCAAAATCATGGATTGGAATCTGTCTCTGGTTGGTCTCACTGATTCCACTGGGAAACACAAACAAGCAAACAACTGGCTTGATTTTTGTTTTGAAATTCCAATTTTCTGCTGATGAGAGATATCATTTGTAATTGAGGTGAGAGAATATGTGCCCTCTCCTCAAACTGATAGGTCCTGCAACTCTGGGCAGTGCTCAAATAAGATATATGGACTTTCATCTCATTACCCGATTTCTTTCAGTTAGACCCTTGCTTGTCAGTGTTCAGAAGGCCACCCAAGTGGACAAAATTCTTAACTTGAATCAAGTAGTCTTACACCTATGGGCAGATCAGTTTCAGTCAGAAGTCAGTCTTCTTACATAGCTGTGCTCATGTCACACTTCCTCAAAGATATCACAGACAATGGCTTTGGCTACCATGTTTGTATTTGATGCTTCCTAGACAAGGAAAGGGCCTCCTGTCCCACCTCTGCCCAAAGTCACCCCAACAAAGGAACTGCAGCAGGAGAACATCATCAATTTCTTTGAGGACAACTTTGTTCCAGAAATTAATGTGACAACACCTTCCCAGGTGAGTGCTCAGAGCAGCTGGGGTAACCTGAAAGTGCTACTGTGGGAGGGAATCTCAGGTTGACTTTAGAGGAAGCAGCAGATATCTGAACCATTAAGAAAACTTTGTCACTTGGGCTTACTTCATTACATTGTAGAATCAAAAGATTATTAAATGTAAGATGTATAGGATTTTAATATTCTAGCATTTATTGAGAAGAATATATTTATTACAGGGTCTATTGAAAAGTATAAAATGAAGAAGACTCACTGTCAACCTACTACTGAGATATAACATGAGTTTTCTTTCAATCTTTCTACCCACTCTTGAAGATTTATCAGTTTTACATTGTAAAATGCAGGCTATGTTTTTATACAGTCCTGAGGTAGCATCTTCAGTTCACTGATCATTTTTATATCACACTATTGTCTTCACAAAAGCACTGAATATTACTATCTTACCAGCTGGATGTCACAGCCCCTGACTCTTAGCTAAATGTCAAATTCCAGATTGCATCAGTCTGCACCTTTGCTTCTAGCCAGAGTCATTTTCTGTTTCTTCCATGTTCACATTTGCACTGACCATATTTTAGGGTGGCTCGTCCTTGCTCAGTTACTTTAACCGGTCTCCACCCGTAGCCTCCTCTCAATTCCAACGCAAGTATGGGCTGTAGTCCTCCAGAAGCCTGTGTACTTAGCTGAGGACATCGCTATCTAAGAGACGAGGCTCCTTAAGTGGCAAGAAGGTGACACACAGAGAAGTTCTGAAGTTGAGATGAGGTCCAGAAGTGTTCTTTCTTTTTAAGTGTTTTTATTTGAAGTTTTCTGGCTCCCCTACAAGGACCCTCATGGCGGGGAGAGGGAGAGCCAAGGTACTTTTGGAAATTACAGAGGTCAGGAGAGTCCTTAAGTACTTCTGGGAGCATTAACTCTTGCTGGTATCACTGAAAGAGATGGGAAACGGGATTGGTTAGAAGAAGGAAAAGGGCATCCTTCAAGATGGAAGCCTCATAGCTTACAGGTAGAGCTACTCACCTGGCTGGGTACCACTTTCTGTAGGACCTCATAGAAACCTCTCTGCCATGACATGATGGATTATGTGTCACATTCATTAGTCTGTCAGCTGAATTTGAAATTACTACCCACCAGAGACATATAGCAGTCCATTGGGGCTAGGGGAAATTCCTTGTCATTTAACCTGTTTTCTTTTAGTTTAAAAGGGAGAAAGAAGACAGGTTCTGGTTTTGTTTGTTTGTTTGTTTTTGCATGAGAGGCACCTTGGCTCCAATATCTGGATCACAGAATATGAAATCCAATGCTTCCAATTAATTAAATGGCCCCTGGTTTCACACCAAGGTGTGAAAAGAAGTGAAATGGGGTTTAGGTTGCAGTTTGTCATTTTGGGCTTTTGAGTCAGGGAGAAAAATCTAGTTTTCTTTTGAGTAGACAGAAACTGCCTTTTCCATAGTATTTAAAAATTTTTTCTCAGCCAATTGTCCTTCTGTGGCTGCAAGCCGCATGTGTGCCGCTTTAACACATATCCAGCGGGTCCCCACTCTTAAGACCTCACTCTGAGAGCTGCTGTTTTGATCAGCTGGGAGTCTACGTAGTCCAAATCAGTGATGGCGAGCTGGCTGCTGCGGTGAGTTAACAGCTTCTGTTCATGGAGCTGTCCAGCCAAGCCAAGGGAGTGTAATGACCATCCATCTCTGACAGCTCCACTTAAAACAGTCTATTTCAAGTGTTTCATGTAGGATTTTTGAACACTTATGTGTTGTGTGCTTGTCATATTACCTGCATTGAGAGGACTGTATGTTGGTGCATACACTAGAAGCTAATGAATTGTAAAATCTGGATAATAATGTTTTGGGCAGTGCACAGATGAGTGGGTAGTAGAGGAAAGAGCAACTCTTGATGAAAAATGAAATAGTAATTGCAAGTATTGAACCCTGGAAAGCACAGGATCATCTGAACAGATTTCCCCCCACATTAATGCAAAGTGACTCTTTTCAGTGTTGCCACGGTTTTTTGCGAAGTGAGTCATCCTACATTTAGAAGATAGTTTATGTCTGCTGATGGCTATTTTTATCATGCGCTTAATGGGGAAGAAAAACACTTGTGTTAATCCTGGCCAGATGCTGCAAATGTAAGAAGCAAAACCTATCCTGTCTGATGGAAAAGTCGCCTCAGCAGCAACACTTTCCCAACTGTGTCTGGGGACGGAGAATAAAAATCCACTAAGCCTGCAGGGCCCTCTAATGGCCCAAACTTTAACTATAACTCAGAATTTTCTGTAGCAAATGCTTTCTTTTTTTCTTTTCATTCTTTTGCTTATACGGACACTATGGAATGTCAGACCTAAATGCTTTCCCTCAATTCCTAAATTTTTGTTCACAAAAATAAACTGACAAAGGGTGGGCTCACTCTTTCCTGATAGTCTCTCCCAAGAACTTAAACAGTAAAATACAACCCTGTGTACACATTCTTTATTATGTTTTAATTTTTATTACTTCTTTGAGAATTCCCTACTGTATATTTTGATAATATTCACCCCTTCCCTGGTTCCTCCAAGATCCGCACACTTCCCTATCCACCTAACTCAGTGGCAACGACTTCTCCTCTTCTTCTTCCCCCGTTCCTTCTTATCGTCTTCCACCCCTTCCTCCTCCACCTTCCTCATCATCTCTAATTTATGCTGCCCATATATTCTTGGGTGCATGACCTTCCTCTAAAATGTGGTCAATCTGCCAAATATCACATCAGAAAGGAAAACTGACTCTCCCTCTCCCCATTACCAGTTGCTCCTCAGGTCAGGGTGGAACTTCCTTAATACTTCCCCTTTCCATGCTGAAATTTTGTGTATCTGGGTTAATTACCATCTACTGCAGGAAAAAAGCATCTCTGATGATAGTTGAATGAGTCAGTGATCCATGCGTATAGCAATATGTCATTAGGAGTCATTTAATTGTTGTGTTCCTTTTGCAGAATAATAGTAGTGGGTTTTCTCCATAGGGTCCAAGAAATAGCTAGTCTCAGATTCTTGGCTACTTTAGTGGTGTTAGGATGGTTTCTCTCTCTTGGAGTGGGCCTCAGGTCCAATTTTAAAAAGTGGTCAGTTACTTACATAATATTGTGTCATGCCAGTATTACACTAGTATTTGAAGAGAATAGCAATGTGTATTCTTTAAAAAACACTAATTTTATCACATGCTATGAAAAGAGGGACTCAGGCTGGGAGTGATATGAGATCAGGAGGATCTTTATCAAGTTTCTATTTATTATAGTTCATGCCAACATGCTCAAGGCTCTGAAACATGCTACAACAAAAAGCGCCAATTTACTTTTCTTTAAGCCAGCTTCTCTAACGGTCCCAGACCTTGTCCTTGAGAAACAGGTTTGGTAAAATATTTTAAGAAATGATGATTTAAAAGTTATATCCCTGGGAAACAAGTCTTTGCCCATATTAAGATCTTAATAGTTACAAGAAAAATAAGGTAATCACATAGATACACACAACATCTAGGTACATTTATATAGGATTCTAGTCCTCTCTTTCTCTCAGTTATCTTCAGAAAATGATTTTAACTGCTTTCTAGTTTACCTTAAAGATTTGATTTCAACTCTATTCTTATCCCCCATCAGAGCCTTCCTTAGGGATTCTTGGGACAGAGCAAGTTTTTTTGTTTTTTTCTATATATGATGTTTAATTACTTGAAATGTACGTGTCAGTAACATACTCATATCATGTCCCATGGGGTTATATAGGTTAACTATGCCATGTTAGTCAGAGAGGGCAATTTACTCAGCAGCCACCTTCCCATACTGAGACCGCTTCACACAACCCAGTTTACCTCTCTATCAATCCACCAGTCATCACAGTAGCTCATTCTAAGCAAAGCAGACATCTGTCTTTCTTGCCCTGTCTATCACTGTCAGCTTTCACACTTAGTCATGACATAACAAAGTCACTGCATAAATGCCTTGATGTACTGATCCCAGAATGAATTTGCAGTTGTTCAGCTGGCTTCTGAGAAAACAAAAACAAAATAACTAGGAAATTGGTTCCCTAGAATGTTGAGTTTATTGTGTGCCAACTTACTAGGCCACTGGTAGGTTCCTATGTGTGTAGGAATGTGAGACAGATGTGCCAATAAGATGGTGGTAAGTCGGTTTATAGATAAAAGGACCTGAGTTATATTACTCTTTTAAATATTTCTATAATAAATGCTGTAGGGAAAGCACTTTCTAACATTATTTTTAATGAGTAAAATTTGCTTCACTCTAAGATTGTGACTACTTAAATTCCCTCAGTGGCTGTAGCTCATGCCGATGTTCAGGTTAACTATAATACATCTGCAGCACTCTCTTCATACAGTTCCAGTCCTGAAAGTAGATTTTCTCAGCTGCTGCTTGCTCATATGCATTGATGAAATACTACAACTTTTCTTTCTGTTAGAAATTATCAACTCTTTTGTTAAGTGAAAGCTATAATTGGCCTAATAACGCCTAATTGGCCTTGTTACTACAAGCTTTATCTTCTCTGACTTAAACTTCCCACTTGAAATTGGGATAAAGTAAACATTCTTAAAATATGTTGGAACAGCAAAAGAGGAAAACAAAAGAGGAAACAATCTCTAGAAGAAATAATACCAATGCCCCCATTTGATCTGTCTTATTAAAACACTGTGTTATGATTTAACAATATGTGTGCATGTATACGCATATGTGAAGTTATGGGGTCTAGTTTGGAAGTATGTTGCAGTACCTGTTACCTTATATGATTAAAGACTTCGTATGCTAAAAGGACATCTAATTAACACAGAAGTTTGTAAAATAAACTAAACCACAAAATAAAAACTAGAAAGTATAAATCAATTGCCTGGAAATAATACTTTTAGTAATTCTTTTATGATATCATATTTTTCTCTTTAAATAGTGACACAAAATATGGTTTTAAAATTTAATAATTTTTATTGGTTTGTAATCTTTTGAATATTTTACTGCAAATATGGTAATATAACCTCATGTCAGTTTGGGTTGATCTCATCCTTATAAACAGCAGGATGATTTCATTGTGAGGGTGTGTCATGACAGATGTAACTCTTCCTACTGGTGGTTCTTTTCATTAGTTAGTATTTTGTGTGTTTGTTAAAGTTAGTTTTATAAAATTGTGCTTGTTTCTCAGTTTCTCTCTTAATGGCTATCACCCAAATAATTGAGACTCCATTATATTATTTAAGCAAGCTTCACAGCACAACAACTGAGCAGTTATTACCCTATTCTTAACCTTCTAAGCTTATCTGTCTTTCTCCTAGCATACATCCCAGAGATATTTGAACTTTGTGGCTTTTTTGTTCCAGCTCTTTTCTGTTGATATCACTTGGACCTCTGCCTGTGGCTGAATCCCCTAGTCTCTTTTAACTCCTCCTCCTCTGGGTAACAGGAAATCCAGCCCTATACTCTCGCCTGCTCAGTGATTGGCTGTAAGCTGCTTGATTGACATATCAGCGAACAATTGAGGAGCAGTGTTTACACAACATTGGCACAGGAGAGTCTCACAATCAACCAGATATGGGGTGTACAGAAATCAGCATTTGAATTATACAATAACATTATGCCTACATGTGTTAAAATACAATAAGATGCACATATTTTAAATGTACTGCTAAGTTTTGGCCTGTGTATACACCTAAGAAACCACCAGTAGAATGGATAAGGTAAGTACAATTGTCTGATTGTTAATCATACACTCCTGCCAAACAAGGTGATACTTTCAAGCTTCAGAGAGACACACATTTTAGGTGTTGGGATGACATTGTTGAACCTAAGTATAGTTACTGGTTGATAATGAGTGATAGCTCTAAATTCTGATTTTTCTAACCCATAAATTCAGTGTATCTCTCTCTTAAGCTATTTTCTGGTTTCATTGTGCCTTCTTTTACAGTTTGCATATTTACTTATTAGACATTATTTGCTTGATGTGTTCTCAAGTATTTGAGACTTTAGTACATTATAAGTCATATTTAAATTTTCAGTTTGTGATATTGTTTATATTATATGTAAATACAACTAATTTTATGTATGAATGCTGTGTTATGCAGCCTTGAAAACAGTTTCTACAGTGTTTTATGAATTTTGTTATATTTTCTGTATATCTCATAGCTTTCTGTGAATAAACACAGTTTTATTCTTCCTTCTAACTATGATAACATGGCTTTCTTTCTCTTGCTGTATTTTGTTGGCTTCTATCTTCATTATAATGTTGAGTAGAAATGACAAAGGAGGCATGCTTCTATTAGTCTTAGGGCAAAAAACTTCCAATAATTCACTGCTACACATGCTATTCAATGCAGACTTTACAAGGTAGTATTTTTATGTTTTTTAAGATACTCTGTTTTTTTCATATAAATTTTGAGTACTTGGAAATGTAAATATGAGCAACATTCTTGTGACAGTATTGTTTTGTTGTTTTTATAATTTTATCGAAATCTTGTATAATGTGACTGCCTTCAAGAATGACCTTAAGATTAAAAGAGTAAAAGTACACAACTTGAAGCCTTTAAACAGGACACACACTTGCAGGCAGTCAAATGACTATTATGAACTTATAATTACAATGATTTTATGTAGTCACAGATAATGTGTCATTAACAGCAATGATATCAGCCTCAGTTGTTCATATATTCTATATTTATATACAGCACACTTATTGTCTTTATTACTCATGAAAATTCTACTAGGTTATATTTCATTCATTTTGTGCAAATTAAGAATGACGTTCAAAGAATCTGAATTAATTAATCTTTGATCTCTCTGTTTGCATTCAAGCATCCCTAAAGTAACTCATTAGTCTCAAGGGACAGATAATACTCATGTTCTTGTAGCCCAATTTTGTATGGCAAACCATTCCCTAGGGAACTTTTGTGGTCTCTGTTTGAAAGACATGAATGATACAGAGTCCCAGCAGCAGTCTGGAAAAGGGCTGGGGTCCAGAAGACTTGACAACAATGCTGCCTGTGCTTTCCAGTGTATCTGGAGAACACAGAACAATGGATGACCTTGTTCACCCAATTCTTTTACTCCCAAATGAACACATGACACCATTCTCCTTCTCCTTTTTATAGGGATCATATTAAAGGATGCAGGCAAAAATGCAGTTTGGAGAACTGCGACGTTTTTAAAGAACATAATTGTACCATTGTCAAAGACTTTATTGAAGTATATTAACATTGTTTAATGTTGGCACATGCCATCTTCTTAGAGTATCACCTGCCTAGTGCACCTCAACTTTTTGTTTGTTTTTGAGAATTTTATATATCGGTCATATCTATCCTGCCAATTTTCCCATATTCCCCATTCACTACTCAAATTCATATTCTCTTCTTCTATTGGGCTGTGTATAACTAGTGTTGGTGGCATGTGCATGGATACAGGGCTTGGCACTGTAGCAGTGAAAACCTCCCAGGGAGCTCCTGCCTGAAAAACTGACTCCTCCTCAGTAGCTGTAGCTTTTCATCTAAGGATGAAAATTTTGTGAGCCCCCTTGTCATGCTCAATGGAATGCTGACTGCTAATATCTTGTGTGGCTATCCATAGCTGAGAGTTTTGGTTCAACATATTTGCCATGTCCAGAGAACAGCATTTTCTAATAGTCTTCTCAGTTCTCCGGCTCTTACAGTCTTTCTATCTTCTCTTCTACAATGTTCCCTGAGCTTTTGCTGTAGAAGTTGTGTTATGCATGTCACATTTGGGGTGAGGCACTTGACAGTTGCTTACTCTCTGTGCTTTGATCAGTTGAGGTTCCCTGTAATAAACCCTATACACTGTAACAATGAGATGCATTGGTAAGAGGTGGGAGCTGCACTGTGAGGATTAGTGTTTTGCAGGCATTTGGATACTATATCAGTTTAGCAAATTGGCAGTAGTAGGTCCTCCGATAGAGCTTATGTCCTCCCTAGCTGTGAATTCTTAGCTAGGTTTACTGTATTATGGCCTCTCTACTATTAAGTAGGGCTTAACAACTAAACAGCTGTTGGTTACCACAAGATAATGGTACTATTACATCATTAAACATCTCTTGCCAGATGATTAGTGTCATTTTTGTAGTTCACAGGATTTACAATTTAGGACTGCTGATAATTAGACCCAGCAGCCTCTATTCTATAATCCACTAAGGTTGGAATTTCAAATTTATTCAGGAAAGCATTACAATTAATGATGAGAAAAAAATCAGGCTAATGAGAATAGAGAAGGAAGTTAAGGAAGATGAAGAGGAGGAGGACAAAGTGGAGGACGGCCAGAGGAAAAGAGGAAAAAGGGGAGGAGGGGAAAGAAGTCAAAAAGTTAAGAAGGAGGGTAAAATTCTTGCATCCGATTCTTTAGCACATTACCATAGGGTTCTGGATTTAATACACAGTGATAGATCTTTCCCAACTGTACTTAGCCATCACACAGACTCAGATCTGTTTAGGTAGTGCTGCCTACCTCTCCCATTATCCAGGCTTCTAGGTCTTTTTTTTTTAATGTAATTTATTTATTTTTATATTAATCACAGGTTAGGTACTTTATATCCCAGGCATAGCCCCCTCCCTCATTCCCTTCCATTCTCCCCATCCCTCCCTCATCTCTCCCTGCCCCTCTCCAAGTCCACTGATGGGGGAGGACCTCCTCCCCTTCCATCCGACCCTAGTTTATCTTGTCTCTTCAGGGCAGGCTGCAATGTCCTCTTCTGGGATCTAGCCAGGCTGTTACTCCCAGGCGTGTGTGTGGGAGGGTCAAAGAGCCAGCCATTGAGTTCATGACAGAAATAGTACCTTTTCCCCTTAATAGGGTCTCCAGTTGGATACTGAGGTACCATCGGCCACATCTGAGCAGGGGTTCTAGGTTATATCCATACATGGTCCTTGGTTGGAGAAACCGTCTTGTATAAGACCCCTGTGCCCTGATCTATTTGGTCTTTGTGGAGATCTTGTTCTCCCCAAGTCTTACTAACTCCCCCTATTTTCATTATTATTCCCAGCCCTCTGCCAAAGGCTTGGTTGTGAGTCTTAATATCTGCTTTGATACATTGCTATATTGATTCTTTCAGAGGCCTTCTTTGGTAT
>CM053760.1:43622483-43649531 GCA_028658305.1 Pachyuromys duprasi
TTAGGGTGTTGGGATCAATGTGTGATTTCAGTTTTAATAATGTTTGATTTATATATGTAAATCACAGTACAGTGAATCACAGTAAGACCACCAACTCCACAAAAAAAGGAACTAACAGTCATTGGTCACTATTATCTATCAACATCAATGGATTCAACTCTCCAATAAAAAGACACAGACTAACAGAATGGTTGCAGAAACAGGATCCAATATTCTGCTGCATCCAAGTAACACACCTATAGAACAAAGATAAATACTACCTCAGAGTAAAGCGCTGGAAAACTATTTTCCAAGCATATGCAACCAGAAAACAAGCTGGGGTAGCAATCCTAGTATCTAATAAAATAGACTTTCAACCAAAGTTAATCAAGAAAGACGAGGAGGGGCACTTCCTTCTCATTAAAGGAAAATTCCAACAGGAGGACATCACAATTTTGAACATTTATGCCCCAAATACAAGGCTTCTAGGTCTTTTTAAGCAATTCATGTTCAACAAAAACAAAGAGCTTGCTTGTCGTTACCTTATTTGCTACACTGGAAACATACTTTCATAGGCAAACACTCTCCAAAATGCTTTATGGGGCATTGTCAGAATTGTAAAATATATATTATTCATTCCTTTCCCCACATTTATATAGTATATTTTAATGATAGCCATCTCCATCATTCCCTCTTCAACTCCTCCTAGAACCCTCCTGCCACGTCTTCCTTCCAACTACATATACCTGATTTACAACGGACATTGTATTCAATTTGAGGATTTAAATTATTAACAAAAGAAGTGTTTTTGGGAAAAAGAATGTCTACAAAATTTTCAAAGCATATGAGGAATAATCGTGCTGAAAAAAGAGAGAGCTAAAGACTCATATTAAAGCATACATATAACATATGACATATATTTTGGGACATATGTATATATATATTTAAATATGTAAAATATATAAACATATATTATATAAAAACATGTAACAGAAAAAAGCTATATTGGCAAATATTAAAGACATGAAAAGAAGAAGCAAATTGTCTATGAAAAGAAAGGGTACTATGAGAGGATAGAAGAAGAGGTAACGTGTTGGGATGATTATGGTCAAAATATACTTGATTTAAAAGACATTTATGAAAGCCTTTACCCCTTATAATAAACATGCATAATTAAAAGCATAACAAAGGGAACACATATTGAAGTAAAGAATATGTTTTAAGTTTGACTTAATCAAAAATCCTTACATTTTAAAATAACAAACAAAAATATGATAAAATATCTATCCCTAAATATTAAAAATAGTTTAGCAAACATAAAGTCTTAACCTAGATAATAAGAATGCATTACTCATTTTAAAGGGGGCCCACAGACCAGAACACAAGCAGCATTCCTACACAACAAATGTGGGATGTTAAAGTTACATCCTTCCAGCTGTTCTTTCATTTCTGTATTCTGAAGTTTGTTTCTTTGACCAGTAATGAAAACAATTCCTGTTCTTCAAAATCTTTCTGCAAACACTTCAACTTTATGTAGCACATTACCCATTGATGTGACCTTTTAGTACCTACACATAAAAAAAAAAACCTGTTCAAAAAAGAAACATACCAAATATCAAAACCATGTCATTTGCCTGTGTGAAACGGCCCCCAATTCCTGTCACTGTGGTATGGTTTATGGAGATCTTGTCTCAGCTCTGCCCTTTGCTTTGTAGCTTGAGCTCAGGTTAAAACAACTTCAAGCCCATGCTCTCTTCTTATGTCCCGTTGCAACAGGTGAATAGATGCCAATGTTTTACATAGCCGTGTGGTATTAAATAGACTTTCATTCTGTTCTCAGTTGTTTACCTGCTTTCCAACATAAAATATTACAGGATGGGAGGGGTCATGGTGTGGCAAATGTTGACTGGTACAGCACTCTGTGTCTTCTTCCTTTTTATCTACCATTCTTAACACATGCATGCACGCACGCACACACACACACACACAATCGTATAATGGATCGTATAACCAAACCTAGGAATGGAGTAATAATTCCTGATGTGAAGCAACTGAAGTCAGGGTGCATTTCAGTTTTTCTTTTGGGGCTCAGTTCATCATGATAGAGAGGGAATGGCAGCAGGAACTCAAGGTGGCTGGTCACCTTGAGTCCACAGTTTGAAAGAACAGAAAGGATAGGAAAGGAGCAGGCAAGAAAATATCAAAACTTCCTTCTAACACTTCCACGTAAAGTTACCATAATCTTCCAAAAGAGTGCCAGCAGGTGGGGACCAAGTTTTCACACACTTGTGCACATGGGACTTGTTTCATATTCAGTGTTCTCATGGGACCCATGGGGAGGATGAGGGAGATGATATGGGCAGCAGTGTCTCCCTAAGTTTTAACATCATAGATGCATACCACTGCAATAGTTTATACCAACTGGTTCAAATCTCAGTACATTTTTGTATTGTTATTGTCATGTGCATTTTTTTTGACCTGTGTAATTTTCTGATTTCTATACCTTGAGATAACCAAAAAGGAGATTACTTCTTAGCAGTGTGTCATTCCAATACCTCTCCTCCATGGAAAATATAGCCTGGGGTGTGGTCCAGGGAGATGTGTTACGTGTGCAAGACTTTATCACTGAATTGGATAAAGTGCTGGCATAACCCAGGCATCTCAAAGATACATTCCACCTGGTCCATTCCACAAACTCCTATCCATCTGTCTTAACAGAACGAAGTCCTGGAGGTGAAGAAGGAGGAGACTTTGCTGGATCTGGACTTTGACCCTTTCAAGCCTGAGGTGGCTCCTGCAGGTTCCACTGCAGTAACGCACTCACCCATGTCTCAGGTATGAAGTGAGTGTGGGATGTTTAGGGATGACAAAGCTTGGTAATTACGCTTAGTTAGTTAACTGGTGATCCCTGTGCCTTTCAACTGATGATTATCCACCTTTCTTTCTGGTGAACAAATATTTCCTATTTGTAAAGTATAGAAATAAAACTTTATTAGTACCAAATATATCACTCTTCTCTATGCCATTAACCTTTTCTTGCCACAGAGCTGTTTGCCTCAGACTCAGATCTCACAGAGTAGTTTTCAGTGCCTTTCTTGTTCTCAGAGGAGTGCACACTCTGATAATACACCTTATGGTTTTCCTAAATAAAACTCTTGTAGTTTGCTGTTTTCCCTACTTTTTTCCTCATATTTTGCAAGTCAGGGTGTGTTAGAGTAACCATCAGACCATGTCGCACAGAAACATGCTTGTAGTCTGGGTGATTCTGCACTTGAAGACACACTTGTGTCCATCTTGCAGAACTGTGTCCTGGCTGCTGATCACAGGTGGATGTGGAGTGCTTTGCTTCTTGTGTTTATTCTTGCTAATGGCTTCCTCACTCCTTCCTCCTCCAGTTGTTAATGTAATAAGATTCTCTGTTAGAAGGATGCCTGCATTTGGCTAAGTACAGCTGTGGATGTAAGGATGATGCTTTTGGAGTAATTATTGTATTATTGTCCATTTTAATGGAAGGAGGACCACACAAAATTTGATGAAACAATAAACTGTGGTGATACAGATCTTGAATCCCACTCACTACTCAGGAAGAGGCAATAGGAGGATTGAAAGTCAGCAGCCAACCTGCATTTCAGTGTCTCAAAACAAAACACAAATCAGCATTGACATTGTGTGTCTTAGGGGCAGTAGGGACACATTTGACTTTCAAAGAATAGCCAAGATATTCAAGTATATTATAGAATATATTACAATTTAACACTAACATGTATTACAAAATTCAGTTGGGAATTAAGAACTGACTTGATTTTCTAGTCTTGATGACTTGAGTCATTATAGCTAGCTCCTGAAGAATGCAAACTGCTCTGTGCAGACAGTTTTCTTGCTAATCTATGCTTTGCTAGGCTGACTTGGCTTCTGGAGGTCTACTTGTTTTAAATGAGAGAAGTAATAATCTAAAGTAATAATCTAGTAATCAAATACAACCAGCCTTACAGGTACTTTGTAAATAAAGATGATCTCTTAGTTAGGAGGCTGTCTCTAATCTCTTCTAGGAGATTCACAATGTGCATAAATTACCACAATTAGGACAGGCTCTGTGTCCCTGTGATCTTCCTTCCTACCAAGGAGAAAGTGATTCGGGCTTATCTGATGGCTTAACTAAAGGAGTGACCCTGAAGTCTACATATTTGGATCACCCCTCTAAAGAGCAAGTCAGATTGAAAGTGACCACAGGAGTCTATTACGTTCTGAGATGTTCTTTCCCTTTCACTCAAAGCCCATCTCCTTTACCTACCACCATTGTCTTGTCAGCTAATATTCTAGCTGCCAGGGAACAGCTTATCTCATGACCTCTGTAGTACTCACACATGTTAGAATAGCCTTTCATGTTCCCAAGGAGCGATTAAACACAATATGTTCTATTGCTTCTTCCTTAGGAGAAATTTGCAGAGACTTGTGTTATATTGCTTTTATTATCTGTTTTTATCATGGGGTTATAGAGAAACCATCAGGATAGTCAGCAAATCAGGATAGTATCAGAAATGGAGGCATCTGCAGATACAAATAAGTGTGGTTTTAAAAGGAACCTTTGTCTCCTGTCTACCCTCTTCTCTGATTGGTGCTAACCAAAAGCTGCATAGAAGGCCAGACTGTATAAGAAACATTGGTTCACACCACAGGACCTGGCTTTCTATGTTACAGGTTCTGTAGAAACTCATTTAAAATAAATGTCTTCCTAGTTTTCTGTTTACCTTTAGCAAATCAAAACAAGTGGGGAAATGCAGCCTGAACCACAGAAGCATGAGTATAAGGCAATGTGGCTTTAGTAGCAATTCTCTGTCTCAAAAAGAAAGGAAGGTCTCTCCCATTGTCCTCACCCTCAATGCAAATTACTCTAAGTATCCAGATTCCTTCGTGGTTCAGCAAGCTTTATAATGAAAATATCAGTCATAAGTGCATGTAAGGCATGCCATTAATAGGTTTTAATGGGTGCTTCCTAATGTGCAAGATTGTCAATTAATCTGTGTGATCTCTAACCCAGCATATTGGAGAATGGCATTTTAAAGGTCTGTTTGCTATCAACGTGGTCATAATATATATTCTTGAAGTATTAGGGAGAGAGAAGCACATTACTTAAAATTAAAGTCTCCATTTCCTCAATATATGATAATGTTGGAGAACATTTTTTCTTTAATGATGTTTGTATCACACTCAGTACCGAACAAGGCCCTCCAAAGAGCAAAAGGCAGATTGGTCAGATCCCTGCTGTTCTCAGAGTATCCACATATGGCTAAACTAAAAAAATTATATAAAATTTAAATATTGGTTCTGTTAGACTAGCACATTTCAAGTTAATAACTGCCACATGTGATGAGTGTCCACCAAAGTAGGTTACAGAAGTGGAATGTTTCTATTATAAAAAGTGAAGCTATGGAAGAGTGATGCTCTAGATGCGTATAAGGGTTCATGGTGTCATCACCATCGCTAGCCTCTTTATACTTATCACTAACTATATGGACTTTTACTCATAGTGCTTTTCTTTGTTTGCTTTTAGACGTTGCCCTGGGACTTGTGGACGGTAAGGCACCTGAGAACTAATTTTACATGTTTTGGTCTATAAAACATTGGAAGCCTCAGCGTACTCTTTCATTTGTGAGAAAAATAAAACTCATACATTTAATGATAAGGTGTTCCCCTAGAAAAATACCTGAAAGTGTTGAGCGTTTCCCAAGCTGAAAAACCTACTAGAGAAATGTGTGTCAGTGGTCCACATTGCTGAACTAGTAGTGATCATGACAATGGCATTGTGCTCTTTGCATCCTCCTTTGGGGCCTGATGATCAAAGAACTAACATAGCAGAAGATACGACATGCACACATGTGGTTCTCTTAAGTAGAATCAAAACACAGAGTGTAGATGAGAAGATAGGATGAAATGGGAACTATTTTCATCATTATATTCAATTAATTTTCGTTGAAATGTTTGGAAAATTTGAACTAGACAGCCATGGATTTGAGTTCAGATCCTAATGCTTATAATCTCATAAATTTGATCAATTTCTAAAATTCTCTAAGCCTCAGCTTTTCTCATTTATACAAAGGATGGTAATGACATCTACCTCAGAGGATTGTTTGATTATTTAATAAGATATGTGCCTGGCATTTGTTCCAGTATGTGGTGTATATCAAGGAAAGGTAGCTATGATTACAGTGTTATTTTTAGAAAGATAGCCTGATGTGCAAGGTTGAGTATTTCAGAATTTAGACTCAGGAGAGAGAGATGAGCATAGCTTTCTACATTAGAAGATTAGGAGACTAGTGAAACCAATATGATTTCAATCATTACTTAGGTAGGGTCTTAATCTTTAAAAAGTTCCTTAGAATTTATATTCCAATTTTTAGGATCTTTGAAAGAGACCAAGAGCATAGCTAATAGTTTTTGTTAAAGTTACACATGACTAAGTCAGTACCTTTCACATTGAATTAATTTTACTTGTGTATTTACAAAAGGGGGAGAGTGAGAATTCTAACCTCAACATTTTGTTATTTTTATTGCAGCTTGTGGGAATAATACTAATCTTAGTTATCCCAGAATTTTGTAGCTTTAATTAGAACTATAACACTTTTTCTTTCCTCTCTAAAAGGAGTGTGGTGAGGGAAAAGATACCTTATAGAAGGAGCTTTTTACCGCTTCAGAGAACACTGACTTTCCAGGAATAGTTGTCATAACAAAAAAAATATATGTTATACTATCCATGAATATTTGTCCAGTCTACTTTACAGGGTATTTTTCTTGTAGACAGAAAATGGCTTCCAGGTTTAGGGAACACCAACAAGAAGTAGTCAATACTCAAGGTAGTCAATTTGGCTAATATGAATTCATTCTTCATCCAGGATATACCTCAAAGATAGACCCTAGTGAAGAATGGGTTTGGGAAGATTTTATTTTGATGCTCTTACAGAGCATATGACATGGAGTAATTTCTTGACTTCTATGCTTGGAAGCATCTTGCTGTTCTCAGACTCGTATATTCATTTGGATAAACATTTTCATTTTATGGTTTCCTAAGGCAGAAATTGTGAACCAGCTGGGAAATATCCTCATTGATACTGGAAAAATGACACAGGCTCTTTGTGTTTCACTTGTGCCTCTTCCACAATTGTCTTAATAAATTATAGAACAAAATCATTCCTATAACAAACAAGTTGTAAAATTTAATTCCTGAACAGTAAAAGCCATAGCGTTCGGGAGTATGTTGTCTCTAGATAGCTTTAACATTGTGGTGAAATGTCATCTTATTCTTTATTCTTTTCTCTCCTCACCTTACAGACAAGCACTGATTTGGTACAACCGGTAGGTTGATTTTTCATAAGATTCTGGATTTTAATGATATTTAATATCATTGTACTTGTGGTATTGTTTGTAGAATGACTTTTGCCCATGATATTGCTAGTCTCAGACTTGATCTTAAGCAAATCAACTCAAGGACTTTCTGATTTTATTTCACTGGTACTACATTACTGAAGAGCTGTATGTTTCTCATCAAATATCTCATGGTCTATTTCATCTTTTTTCCTCCTTTGCTTTTCTACATACTTTAAAGACTGACTCTTCAAAAAGTCTTTCTATGTGTAACCTCATCATGGAGGAAAATCCTGACAGTGGTTTGGCTGAAGAGATTCAAAGATCTGAAACTGATATAGGTGCATTTATTTGGGGCCCTCATGCTAGGACAGACAGTGTCAACCAGGAGGTGACCCCAAGTGGGTCTCAAGAAGACATTGTCTGTCTTTCTGAAGCAGAACAAGACATGATATTATCCACTGGAATGCTTCCTTCTACTGACTATTCTACTGTAGCTCAAGAGGGTGAGGATGCTCTGGGGCCAGCCCCTCCAGCTAGAAATGAGCAGCTGTCCTCACAGCCTGAAGTGGAGGCTGGAGTTGCGATTACTGCATGCATGGAGATGGACCGGTCATATGCATTACTTGACTCAGAGATGCCAACCTTGGGAAAAGCTGACCTGCTCAAAGAAGGTCATGAAGAAGCTAAAATATCAGATGGAGAAATAAAACAGAAACTGAAGGTAGAAGACCCTATATTGGGATGTGTGGATTCATATCAAAGGGTAGACACTGGAGCTATTGATATCAAGGCAATAGAAGACACTGAGGGATTTGAGGAGAAAGTATGTAACAGTCTAGGAAATAGAACACTAAATCATCTCAGAAAACCAGCAGAGCAAAGCCAGAGGACCTTTGAAAGAAGTGAAGTGGGAAGTAGGAAAGATCTAAGGGTGAAGTGTAAGGGGAGACTAAAAACCTATGATAAATATTTTGAGGAAGCTGATCTACTAGAAAAAGATATGGAAAGAGTATATGTGGCAGATAATTTTGGTGACAGACTCCAAGAGTTAGCTGATGGGATTCAAGTAACAATCCGTCATCATCAAAATGTTGAAGGCTCTGGAGCTATACCTGCCAATGACACAGAGATCTGTAATCTGCTTATTCAGACTGACCCTCTGTCTATTATTAAAGATTCAAGCACTGGGGAATGGGATTTCACAAAAGAAGAGCCAGGGAAACATTCAGTAGGCCCTCACAACCATTCTACAGAGCTTCATCTAGCACGGGGAGGTGCAGGTGCAGAAGAAATTCACTGTGGCATTGTAGTCAATGCTCGTGGAGCTGACAGACGTAAGAGTGAGACTGTTGTTTTGTCAATCAAATGTGCAGTGGCAGTGGAGTCTAAGGCTGACCCTAAGGGTTCCCTGGAAACTCTTGCAAATAGAAAAGGGCAATGTTCATATGAACGAGAAGACTCGTCAACAGAGGGTTCTGCAAGTACAGTGCCTAACAACTCTAGTCATGACATTAAATTGCCAAGGACTAAAATGACAGATTCTTGGGGAACAGATTCAGGTCAAATCTGGCAGCCAGACTTGAATTCAGGAATAATTAGTGTGGATATAGTAGGAGTCTCTGGTATTCCAGATGGCCAAGCAAACAGATTTGCCACATGGCATGAATCTAATAGCCACTGGCCTATCAGAGATACGGAAGTACATTTAGTAGAAAGTAAGAAAGGACTGGAAGAGGACTTATCAGCAGATATATGTGGGAAACATGCCAGTGCTAGCAGCTTGCATCAAAGCCAGGAAACAACTAGACCATTGGTTCAGGGAGCCTCCTGGAACACTAGCATGGAGAGTCCTGATAGTCCCCAAGACAATGACATCAACAACTCAGATTTATCTGAAGATGAAATTGCTAACCAGAGATATGGATTGTTGTACCAAGAAATAGAGGCTGATAAAGATGAGGTACTTACCCTAGAATGTAGCATAGACTAGCCAGAATTCCTTAGGTTCTGTTTTCCTTATGTCTCTCATCAACTACATTCTACATCATTGATTTCCTTGACAGACGTACCTCTTGAAACCTATGTAAACCAAACAAAAACAGGTTGACAAAAAAATCTACATAATGATTGTACTCAGAATTAGTGGAGTCTTTCTTACCGTCCTACTTTCTGAGTAATTCTCTCTCTCTTCTTCCTCCCTCCCTCCTTTCCTTCCTCTCCCTCCTTTCCCCTCCCAGCCTCTCTCTGTTCAGACACTAAAATGTGTTAAACCATGAGCAACACAGACTGACTGTTTGTAATATGACTCCACTCCAATAAAAGCAAATGAAATGTTTCTACCCAGGCTCACTGAACCAAAAAATTTTAGTTGCTTATTCATTAAAGTGATGCATATCAATGACTGAAAATAGATATTAGCTCCCATGGTTCTTGCCTAGAATTGTCTTCTCATTATTGAGAAGGTCAGTGTTGGTGAACACTGAACTACATGCCAGGTATGATTGTAAAGGTTTATATTTTTTACATGCCAGGGATGATTACAAAGGTTTATATTTTTTGTCAGCCTATTTATAATAATACAGCATGGCTTTCGTAGTTCCTAAGCACTTTCAAGCAAAGCAACTTGCTGTATTATTTTTAAATTTGTGTGTGGTAGTCATTACTCTCCAGCTTGTCTAAAGGATAATCACTTATCCCATAAAAGTGTTGAGAAAAAAAATCACACCCATTTTCCATTTCTTTTAGGCTTCTGGGGGTTCATTTAATGGCTTTACCCAGGTAAGGAGAATCTGTTTTCTTATAGGAGCAACCTGCTGATGATAGTGTGATTCCTTTCTGTGTGGGTTTTGTGTCACGAATCCAGCAAAATGATTAGAAGCATCAGCACAAATTTGATCTCACTACTTACAGCTTGAGCAATGGAGACAGTGCTGTGCGAGGCAGTGCTGTGATGAAATGAGCTGTCTGTGCTGTGCCCTTAGCCCAGCGACCCAGGAAAAGAGCTCCATAATGCTATGTCAATTTTTCTACTAGTCATTAAAAGTGCTTCCAATCTGAAAGATCCTCTAGACTCAGCTGTGGGAAAACAAAAGATAAGGTTATTTTGACTAAGGTGATGGATCTTAGAGACGATGATTTTTAAGAGCTCTTTCTAAAATGTTATAGTGAGCTACAGTACATACAGCCATATCTTTAATGATTCTCCAGAAAAGAGCCTTCTGAAGTTTCAAAACCACACTCTGGCTCTCTCCAAGAAAGCAGTGATTCCTGGGTGTGTTTGCCAGCACAGACTTATGTTTAGACTAATTCACCTTAACACTTGCTTGCTATTCTTTTAATGATTTAAAATGTGACTTTCAAAAACATTTCAAATGCACTTATTGATACAACTGACGGTTACTAATTTGGACAGCTTTTTTACATGCCCCATTTTCTTCCTCTTTTCAGCCCCAGGACACTTCTTTATTTACCATGCAGGCAGATGAGAATATGGTAGGTGGTTCGGTAAGTTGACTGGACCATATTTGGGGACAGTTGTTAGTTATCATGAGATGTTCGAGTTAGTTGGTCATACTGGCTTGTATGGAGCTTTAATATAGAGAATACGACTTCTGCCACTCCTTTTCAGAAAAGCAAGAAGAAAATCGTATGTAAAGTCTGACTTTGAACTTGTTTACTTCTGGCACAGTGACACCAGCAGGAACCAGCTTCTTGTGATAATAATGGCCCTCAGTAGAGCACAATGAATCCGTCAATGTCACGGGGCTCTATGTGACTATGACATAAGCTACAGGGGTGAAAATGAACTTGCCTCAAGAACTTACACTTCAACTAATGTATCATTGCCTTTTACCTTGAGCTTAAAGCTACCAATTTTTTCTTTCAACTCTTCATTTTGTAAGACCTAGAGAGAAACATTTACGGGCCAGCTGATGAAAAGAGTAACCTCGTGGAATCAGTGGGAACAGAGGAGATGCTTAGAAGGTGGAAGTTGCAATTATCATGGGAAGCCTTTCAACAGATTACTAATCAGGCTGATTGCAGAGTGCTTGAGAGATGTCACTGTGTGTTTACGCTGCTGCAGGACAGACGGCTTACACTTGCTAAGGGCTGAAGAGGCTGCTAGCATTGCTACGGGTTTTCTATAGAAATACTATGTAATTATATTAGCTAACAGCTTTCACATTGTAATTTTGGAATTGAATCCACATAGAATAATTTTTTTCTTTCTATACTTTTTCACTTTTAAGAAGGCTAAGAAATTTGTGAAAATTTAATTTTGGTAATATTCTGCTATCTTGTCAGTGAATTATCATTTCCACCATCAAGTAGAAGGCAGAATCTCTGTGGGTCTTTTTCAAGTATATGGTATTAATTGCCAAACCAGAGAAAAATAATCTTTATGTTCAATCTTTATGGGGAATCCACAGCCTTGATGATACAACTTGAATGATGAGGTTTATAGTTATTGATTTTGAACAGTTAGGGAAAACTCAGAAATGCAGGATAAAAGAATGACTATTGGTCATGATTAAACTCATATCTACTATGTCCATCCAAAAAGTCCAAGCTCAGAGCCATGGTCTCTCAGTACCTTGAGTATCTCCACACTCTCCGTTGTTAGTTGTGCTGGTCATGTAGGTTTTTGTGCTTCATCTCCCAAACATACACCATACTTCTTAAACTCTGCTGAGGAACTCAGATTATCAGGCCCTGCATTGCAAATGCTACTAAAATTCTTGCTACAAGGAATTAGGCAACCACCATGCACTGTAACTGTAATCTATAACTATCAGTAAGTTTTTACTGTGTAGCATCTCAGGAGCAGCAGAAGCTCCCGCATTGGATCCATTGACTGTGTTGAACAAAGGGGATTGAAGCTGGTATTCAGTGTACATCTCCTTGTTCCTGTCTCGTGAACCACAGAACATCACTATGTACCAGTTGAAATCATTTTGAGCCTTCAGACCTCGTTCTTAGTTGCCCTTTTCAGTTTGTATTAAATAGCTTTTCTAAGCCTAAAGAAGCAGTGCTAGAAGGCATGCGCCATGTTGGCTTATGAATAGACTCTCGACTCTCCCAGCCCATCTCTGCCTCTGCCTGACCTGGCTTAATCTCATTACTGAGGGTTTTCAGAATATGTGCTCCAAGACTACACAGCCAGCTTTATTCTGAGGAATTTTTATTCTTAAGAAAGACTTATTTCTAGTGCCCCAAAGTAGGTATAGCATGTTATCAGTCCATTAACAATGTCTGTCAATATGTTCCTACCTTGTAGGAACAACAATAAACACAGTTGAAGCAGAGTCCAGTTCACATCATAGAACTTCAGATTTTTCCACAAGATGTTGCTTTAAAAGCTGATTTTGTTGGTATATTGTAATAATCTCAAAAGGAATAGAAGAGTGACCTATAAGTCTAATTTCAGTATTAGAGTTTATGCAGAGCATGCTTCATACTTGCTCATTATTACTGAGCTGCATTTGGCCCCTAGAACTTATGTCATAGACACAGTTATTAGAACTCAGTGAGCATATGTACCTTGTGAGAAAACTCCAATCCAGGGTCTGTTTCCTTCCATACTATACTTGTACTTTTTGATTTTAACAAGGAGATACAATTAGAAGCATGTATAACGCCATCCTCATTATTCTTACTTAAATAAAACTTCAGAATTTCCCCAGATTTCTAGAAATTGAAGCCATTGACCTGAACATTGTTATGTATTTTCAGGTATCATTGCATTTTTAAAATTCATGATTTTTTAAAAAAAAATTTTCATATGAGTTCTGTATCAAATCTTGTCTTGGCTCCTCATCGGCTTTAGATGTCCTCCATAGCACAGACTCAGCTGGCCATAAAAGAACATCTTACAGGTTGTAAAACCCTGTAAAAAGTTTAAATCGCTGCATACTTGTCTGCCAAAGTGTCTTTTAATTTTATTATGCCCTTTGAAATTATCAGTTGTGTGGTCATGGTACATGCCACAGTGAGCCATTTGGTGGAGGCTATGAGAAGTAATTTTTGTTTCTTCTGCACTAAGTGGCTCACTTTAGAACAGTTTCTTCATTATTTTTCTGTGACATTCATTGTGTGCTGAATTAATGAAGTATACAGGAAAAGAAAAGGGTTTTGAGCTAAGAGATGCTAGAGACCTGATTCAGCATATAACAGGTATTGGAGCCAAACTCATGAGGACAACAGTATCTCACCTCACCCCATAGTGTAAAGGGTCTAACTGAGACCATGGAGAAGACTAACCTATGATTCCTTAAGTAACTAGTTAGTTATATTAAATAAATGGATTGCTACAGATTTTTTTTTTGATGATAGAGAAAAATGGACTGAACCAGAACCTCAAACAAAACAACAAGGATTCTGTAGTTTATGAAGTCGTCTGCTCTCCCAGCTTTGAAAATGATCCACCGAATTAAATAAATATCTTATAATTTGCACACTGGAATGATTTCTCCAGTTTTAGTATAATATATATTTATACACTGAAAGATCACAGAACTATGTGCCCTACAAATTCTTCCTGACTCCTTCCACCTGGCCAATGTTGGAACTTCTAGAGATATTTTCTCTGGCTCTCTCTCTCTCTCTCTCTCTCTCTCTCTCTCTCTCTCTGTGTGTGTGTGTGTGTGTGTTTGTCTCTGTCTGTCTATCTCTGTCTCTCTTCACACAACAGAAGAATCATTTTAGATTCTCTTATACAGGCCATAGCAACATGAAGGCAAACTGTTAGAGGTGATACAGTGGTAGGTCTTTGCCCGACTTTGAAGGAAACAGTTCTGGAGCCTGTTCAGAGGAGCTTACACAATTCTACTCCTTGCTTTAGTTCTGCCCATGACACCAGATGAGAGATTTTATTTCCTAGAATGGTTTTAGTGAGACAGGTCACCTGTTGTAAATGATGATGAGATTATGGATTGTCCAGTATTCTGCAGTTTTACCTATTGACATGTTGAATCTTCTTTTCTTCTTACCCCTGAATAACTCAAGGCTGAAACTGAGCAGGCTGTATCCACGGAGCCCCAAGCAGAGGAGCCTCCTGCCCCTGCTGCTGCACCTGCTGCTGGGCTGGACCTTGGACTAGATATGGAGGAGCAAAAGGAGGAGGCAGTGGTGAGTACCACTCCCTGCCCCTCTATCCATTCTGCTGCCTCCCTCAAGCTTCTTCCATGGTCCTTTGTATCACTTCCTGTCTAGGTCTCTGCTGGCCTGGATCTCCTTCTCCCATGTTTCCCAGGATCAAAAAGCCTTTTCTATTTTCATAGTAGAACTCAATTTCCTGATATTATTGGATTTTTGTTGTTTTGTTTTGTTTTGTTTGAGACTGTACTAAAGAACTGAACTTATAGATTAGGGAAACTGCTATGTAACCAGAAGAGCAGGTCTGCAAAAACTGTGCCTTTATTGGTTCTGATGCATTCCTTTTGTCAGTGGAGAAGCTGCAGAATGTGTAAACAATCAACCCTATTTATATGTCCTTCCTGAGACAGCTAGAAGCGTCCTGTAATTTGGGATCAAATTGCCCGAGATAAATGTAAGGATAACTTTGTTGGTCATATCTGTGCGTTACTGGCAGTCAGGTTTGAACAGAATGTTACCAGATTCTTGGCCCTTTATCCGAAACAATTGAAAGTGAGGTCTCGTACAGACCTACAACAACAGCAAAAAAAGATAAATATATTTGGAGCAAAGTAAAAGTTTGGATTAAAGAGAGATACTCTGACAAGATTGTCAGCAGGCCACACTAGGGAATATGCTCACAGTTTTCAATTATGCTTCTTCCTATAGTGCTCAAGAAGATGAGCTGGCTACTAAGAGGCACAGTTTGAGTGGTTCTTGATTTGATTCACAGATTAGGTTACATCATCATTTCTCTGCTATGCATGAGCTTTCCCATAATGCATCTAATTTTACTCATCATAAGCATGACCAATTATGCATAGGCATGAGATGGTCACTAAAAGAGGACACAGTTTTGGCTTACTACATATACAGCAAAAAAACCAGCTTGGCCCTTTTATTCTTCATACCCAGATATGTTTGGAATTCACTTGAGTAGTAGCTGTATAATTTGATTGTTACCGGGGAGGGGGACATATCATTGTTCAGAAATGGAAACACATTTAGCCTGATGCATACGGGAATTTAAGGAGTCTGTGGTTTTAGGTTCATTGCTTATATAGGAGTGCTTGTACATAGTATGTGCAGGTAATAGAACTAGGCTGCCAAGTGCATTATTACAAGTGTGTGGGGGGTGCATTTCATAACCCAAATCCAAATGGAGGTCCACAGCTCCAATGTTTGCCTGACACATATGAATTGAATCCTTTTGGTTTTACTCTCATAACTTGTTGATGGCCCAATATTGAACTAATGGTATATATTTTAGACCTGTGACTCTATAATGATTGATTCTTCTCAAATATATCTTCAAAATCCAGTCTATGCAGGCCTTGAAGCTATGAGGACTTTAAAGATATCTTTTGTGCTGGGTTGAAGATCCACCTGATAACTCAGATACTTGTTCTTACCCTGATGCAGACAGCCATGAAGAACACCTGCTGGGGCTAGTCCTGGCCATTGACAGAGTGGCCCAAGAGGAGATAAGGAGTCCATGAGAGAGGAGTGAGTCAGGCACAGTGGTGAAGGGTCTCTTGCAGCTCTGACTGACTAGCAATCAAGTTGCTTTTTTTATTTATACAGGTTTCACAGAACAGAGACAGACTAATGGTTACCCAAGAAGTACAGATTATATCATTTTGTCTCTGGACATGTGTTTGATTTTTCATCATATGTCCAGGGTCACAAGTTCAGCCACAATTAGAAAGTACAAAAGAGAGGATTTTATTCATATTGTTAGCCGTATAACTCCAATTCAAAAAAGTCTAAAAAATGTCTCCACCAAAGCAAACACATTTATTATATGACAGCCTGCTTTTAGTCTGGCAGTATTTGCAGTGTTAAAGTACTCAAGACAAATAGAAAATATCTGAACTATTCTTTTTATGAATAGAAAATACTAATACCTAATTCCTTTTTACTGTATCATTTTATCATGATACAGTTATATATGTATATATATAACATATATACTATATGTTATAAAGTAGGAAAGGCTATTTTAGTCAATCACTCTTATTTACTGAGTTCTATTCCTTCAGGAGTATACCCTGTATTATCCCCTATCTTTAAATCGCATTTTCCAAGAGTTCTAAATGAATTTCAAAGAAGATGTTTTGAATCTGTTACCATTTCTGGCCAGTCAGTGTTGGTCAATTGTTCTAATTACAATTAGAACAAGGTATTGTTCTAATTATACTGTCTGAGTTTGCATACCCTGAGAAGATTCCTGGAGTCATGGCCTCATCTATGCTTATCATGATTTCAAGAGCATAAAGAAGACTTCCAAATAGGACCA
Source organism: Pachyuromys duprasi (assembly GCA_028658305.1). NCBI lineage: Eukaryota > Metazoa > Chordata > Mammalia > Rodentia > Muridae > Pachyuromys > Pachyuromys duprasi. The sequence goes on from CM053760.1 coordinate 43,639,258, forward strand.
GATAAAGTTATTTCCCTAAAAGCAGAAGTGAAAGTAAGTTTAGGATTTTCCTAAAGAAACTTAGACATAATTTTCTTGGGAAAAGACATGAAATGGATCATAATGCAGAAAGTTGCCAAGAATGCAACATGTAGAGACCAAAACCTAAAAATGATAGACCAAGTGATTGTAGCATTCAGCTCAGTTTTGCTGGAACTGTGTCAAACAGCTGTGCTGGCTTTATGATTTTCACTGTTTCCAGTGGATATGGCTGTGCCTCAGACCCACACTACAAACATGGATAAATGCCAACATTCAGTAAGCTCATGAATATCAAAATGCCCATGAATGTATATATAGAAAAAAATGGCTCCCAAGAGTTTAGTGTTCATTACAGCATTCACAGAATATACACAAATAGAAAATCAATTTTCCCCTTGCCAAAATGCTGTTTCCTGGACTGTGTACTACATAAATGAAGGTTATAGTAAATGTTATTGGTTCCTATGGATGCCTTAAGGGGAACACATAGGTAATCTGTCAACTCAACAATTTACTAATACATCATTAATAAATATTAACAAAAATAATAGATTAATAAATCAAAAACTAAATGTAGGGTACAACAGAAACAGAAAATACCACTTAAGTTTATTTCTTAAAAACTAAGGCTGAAGAGATGGTTCAGGAGTCAACAGTATTTGCTGTTCTTGCAGAGGACTTGGGTACATTTTATAGTACCCACGTAGTGGTTTGTAGCCATTCTGTACTCAGTTCCAGGCATTCTATCACCATCCTCTCGCCTCCACAGAAATCAAGCACACAGGCAATGTCCCTACATGCATACAAACAAAATGTTCATACACGTAAATTAAGTCTAAGTAAATATTTAAACAAAAATTTTAAAGCAAGTTAAGAAAACTCTAATATTGCCCATTGAAAATGTGGAGTGGGAGAAATGTGTTCAGCTAGTGAACCCCTTCTAGAAGTGTCTATTGCCTCTGTGGACTTCATGTCACCCCGCCCGCCCAAATCTGTTGGTGGGTGCAAACGTATAATTTTCACAAGGTGGTATGATGTTAAGTTGTGACCTGTTTACCCACCTTAGCTGTGTGGCTACTTTAAATGAAGGAGAGGGGCTGAGGCTCAGTGTGTGGCATGCTTGATGTACAAGTATATGGGCCTGAGTTCAGATCCCCAGGACCCACATAAAATGTCAAGCATGGTGACATACAGACATAATCCCAGTACTGGGAGACAGAGACAGTAGAACTGTAGGAACTTGCTGGCTGGACAATTTAGATAAGCAGTGAACTCCAGGTTTAGTTAGATATCTAACCTGTTTCAAAAACCAAAGTGGAGAACTAATGTCTCAACTCTGGCCTCCACAAACACATGTGAGTGCATATATCCATGCATACATGCACACACACAAACACAGAACAAGGAAAACTACAACTGATATTCTTGACCACTGTTATAATTAAAGATATCATTGATTTTGTGATGATTGTGGTCAATAACAGGAAGGTAAAAGATGATGATTTAGATTTTGAAGAAATGATTTGATTCTGAAATGTTCTCGTCCAGTTCCCATTTTGGATATCAGACAGCTGCTTTTCCATCTGTGCTTTTGTAGTATATTGATCCCAGGCCCCAGAACAAAGCCTAACTGCATAAAGACCATGACACCAAGCAGCAGGGTGGAGATGCAGGAGACAAGCTAGTGCTCTAAGCAGAGGCACAAGTAATGGTGCTCCATGATCTCCTCCCAGGTTGTCGAGACCACCCGTCACCACACTCCTCCAAATTTTATACTTCTGCAAGTAGATTTTTAAATACATTTTAAGTAAAATATAATTACAATATTTAGCCCTGTCCATTTCCCCCCTCCAGCCTCTCCTATACCCCTCCCTCCAACACTTCCCATGTTCCCAACTCAAATTGATAGCCTTGATTTTTATTTATATATACATAAATACAACCTGCTGATTCCATTTTTTGTTTCTGTGTATATGGTTTCAAGGCTGACCTTTTCATATCAGGTAACCAAAGGGACTCATGCCAGGGTGAAGCTAATTCTCATTCTCTCATCTCTCACTAATTACCTGTGGTTCTTTGTTAATGAGTCAGACCCCTTAATATTTTCTCTCTTCTATTTTTAGTGTATCTGTTATTACTGCCTATTCAGGTTTTGTTTATGTAGTCATATCTAGGAAAGACAATCGTAAAGCAGATTTTCTGGTACTCTGGCTCTTATAATCCTCCCTTCCCTTTCTTACTCGGTGTTCCTTGAACGACATCTACAGAAGCTGTGCTATAGATGGGACTGGGCTCCCCAAATCCCTTCATCTCTGTACTGTGTTTTTCTGTGATGGTCTTCATTTGCTATAAAGGGAGGCTTCAGTGAAGGTCATTAGGGCTCTGGGTAGGCCAAAATCTCAGCTAACATCAAGATTTTCCACAGTTAGATTTTAGACTTGAAAAATACCCATGGGGTATAGCTGAAAAGTCAAAATGAAACAAAAGCTCTTACTCAGCCTCAGCCTTGAGCTTCCCAAAGGCAATGTATGTCCTCATTCATTGCTTTGACTGTAAAGCAGTTATCAAAGGGGATATAGCAATGATACTCTAAAATGGCAATGTACAAAATGAGCTCTGTGGCTGTAGGAAGTTGTGTTGGGGAAATCATTTTGCCTTCTGTGACTGTTTCTCATCTCTCCTTTAAAGGATTTGCACCTGATAAACTTTTCTTCTGCTCTTAAAAATCTACAGCCAAATGCTTTAAAATGTAAGGACATTCAGATCCCTGTGGTGTGGTGAAATACCCATTTATAGCTGTCTCAAGCCTGTGTTTACTAGGCAATTGGGATGACAGATCGCCATGGAGTAGTTTACTCAGTAATGCAACAACTGTTCCAAAGCCGAGGGAGGCGTTCAAGGGAGACATGAAGCTAGATGGCTGCTAGTCTATGTGCCTGGTGTGATGCTTAGCTGCCTTCTCAAGCTTCAGGCCATACACTGCTATCTGTCAATCCGAAGACTACTCTGAGACATATACATGGTCCTTGACACAGCCAGGGTTGGAAAAAATTTCCCACAGAACATAAGAACATTCAAGTAATTTTCAGCCCAGTCTTCTTTCATCTACTCCCTGGCTGTGCCTGACATCTTTCCTTCAGCTTTGTCATTCTAATCAAAAGCCACTTAGGAAGCATTCTGCTGCTCTTGTTTGGTTGTCAGTGTTTGGAATCAGAGTCTTGGTGTGTAGGTTAGCTACTTGTGTAGCCCAAGCTATCCTCTTACCTCAACCTTCTAAATTCTGGAGTTGCAGGCATATGCCACAATTCCTGACTTGCAAAGGCATCCTTTCGAAACAATCTCAGAGCCAGAATTATGACAATATTTTCATGCTTGCTACTGAAGCTCAGGTTCAATACCAAACACTGTTAAATAAAGTTAAGTAAATATATATATAATATATATCTTACAACCTTGGGCTATCTATTATGATTGCTAATCCACTACTTGCTTATGTCCTTATTTCTGAGCAAGCACAATATACAATATTTACCTTTCCTTTAAACGCTACACCTACTTCTAGTCATTTTTGCAGGTAAAGCACTAATCAGAACTTTTAATGCTACAATGTTTCATTAATGCATAGTATGCCCCATTAACAGCAACAAAAATTCATTAACTTTGGCATCTCTGCAGAGGATGATTTTTTAAGAAAGGCATGGAACTAAGTTTAATAGCCGTTGCCGTGGCAACAGTGAAGCAATTGGTTGAGTTGGACTAAAATCCATCTGCTTAGGGTTTCTGAGGGGATAGAGGAAAGACAAGGGTAGCAGGTTTAAACCTTAGTGAAATTCAGAGAGTGGAAAACTCCCTTAATTCTCTTTGGAAGGAAATGCATGAATATGTGAACCAGATTTGCAGTACTGGGTATTACTTTGGAAAAAAGAGATGCCTATAGGGTGTGGGCTTCTAGGACAGCACTCTCCTTTTGGTCTTGCTGGGGGGAGATTGTGGTGGGCAGTGTTTTAAATATCATTAGTGTAAAGAGGCATACCAACCGCCATCCTATGTCAAAGTAACAAAATCTTCTCTGTGAGATTCTAATGGTCTCTTCTAGACCTGAGCTACCTCTTGACTTTCTCTTTAAAATAGACCCTGAAGAAAATATGTAGTCCTTAATTTTAATTCTTCTAAATTTAAAAATTCATAAAATGCCAGGATTTTCAGCATACCAAGAGCTCTAGCTGGAGCCTCATTTAGGGACAGTCAGTAAAAGGCAACAATGCTCTGTGGTTGGGACTCCCACTGCTTCCGTCCCTTTGCTACTTTCCTCTGTCATTTTACCCATTCGGCTCTAAAGGGAACTAACAGTCCACCTCCAGCCCTGAAGCAGCACTCCTTTCACTCTATCTCATTTCTTCATCTGGATAATGAGAACACAGAGCTTCAGGGGCTTCCACCTTTGGGATGACATTAATCTTTAGCTGGCTAACATACTGTGAAATGTTCCTATTTGTACTGCAATAGAGAAATCCAGCCAAAAATCAGTAGGCCTTTTGTACTTTCTCATTCTTTCCATAACTTTCTAAACAGTGAAACCTAGAAGAGAATTGTCAAAAGTAATGTAGAAAAGTTCTACTCAAGTATTCTGATTTCATTCTATTGCAGGGATAAACCATGACCAAAGCAACTTGAGAAAGAAAAGGATTTTTTTGACTCAAATTTCCATATCATAGTTTATCAGTGAAGAAGGTCAGAGCAGGAACTAAAGGCAGAAACCATGAAGGAACACTGCTTGCTGTCCTACTTGTTCCAACCTATGCTTAGCTGCCTTTCTTATACAGTCTAGGACCACCTCTTTAGGGAATGACACTGCCCACAGTAGACTCATCTCTCCTTCATTAATTAACAGTGAAGCCAATGCCTCCACAGACATGCCAACTGGCCACTCTGATCTAGGGAATTATTTAATTGTGGCTTCCCTTTAAGCTGTGTCACATTGACAATTAAAACTAACTAGGACACCAACTAACCTCTTCTTGAATTCTGAATTAGTTGCAAAATATGCAGTTGATTAGGAGAGATATGTGATACGTCTTCACTAGTTCCCAAATAGTACATAAAGAGGAAAAAGTTACTTAAAGAGTGGCATTCCAAGAGCATAAAGACACATACCAGCTGTTTGAAAACATACTTAGGTGTCCCCTTCAACCATGGCTGGCTTGAGAACCAGTACTAGGGTGTCTGTAGGTAGTGCTCAAGTTCTAAGGATTACTATAAACCCCCCTAATTTAGATGTTTATCTTCTGGGGTACAGATTGTTATGACAAAAAAAAATGGACAGACCATTAGAAACCTGTTTACTGTTTGAGCAGGTTACTTTCACACTTGTCATCTTAGTTAACTTCTAGGAAATGGGAATAAACTATAATAGAGATAGTAAGAAAATATGCAATAAAGACAAAACTTCTGTGATAGCACCAGGAGAATGTTGCATTCATAGTAAATACAGTTCTTTTACCCATGTTACAGGATGAACATATTAGAAAAAAAATTGACAGCAGTAGCCTATTTGTGCATCAGAATTATTATTCTTTCAATATGGATAAACTAGAAAGCCTAAATTTTCAGTCAATTATCTCTATAAAGCAAACATTAGGAATATTACCATATTCTGATGCTAATATAAACTGTTCTGCCATTATCAAAATGTGTCATTTATCTAAAACCTGTAATATATACTTCTTATAGTCTTCACTTACTATTTGTGTCATTTATGCCAGAAATAGTGTAAGTAAAATCACTGCATAAGTGAAAATGAGATGAAAAAAATTGAAAACTCTAAAATGTCATAAAAATAAAGTTAAGTTTTATTAATTCTTCTATTGTAATCCTCAGCATTGATGATAAAAGAGAATTTTGACAAAGAACATCAAAATTTCTATACTGCTATATTCTAGAAATGTCAGCCATGACCAGGAGGCTGTTCCATGAGTGAATGCATAGAAATAACTGAAGTCAGAGCCAAGCCTACAGGGAAAATGATGGTTGAGTTTAGAGGTACTTTTCTACAGCGCCCACGCTTTGGCAGTATGCTGCTGGGATTACACTTTCATACCTTTGACAGACATTTGGGATATTCAAAGTAGGTGATTGTAACAACTTGACAAATCCCTGCTTTGGTTGTGCTTCCTACTGCTGTAATAGACACCATGACCAAAGCAAATAGAGGAAGAAAGGGGGTTATTTGACTTACACATCCCAATCACAGTCCGTCACTGAGTGAAGCCGAGGTAGGACATCAATCAGGACAGGACCGTGGAGGAAGGGACTAAAGCAGGGACCATAGAGGAATGCTGCTTACTGGTTCATTTCCTATTACTTGCTCAGCCTGATTTCTTACATAACCTAGACCTAGCACCGGGAATAGCCTGGGCACTTCTACATCAGCCCTTAATCAAGAAAATGCCTCACAGGCTTGCCTATGGAAAAATCTTATGGAAAAATTTTCTCAATTGAAGTTTCTTCTTTCCAGATAAGCCAGGCTTATGTCAAGTTGACAAAAATAAAAATAAAAATAACAAATCTAATCGAGAAAATGCCTTCCAGCTGTTGACCTGAAAGGGGTGTCTGAATGTTCCTAGATGAGATGTAAAATGGAACAAAAACCACAACAAAATGTTTCTAACATACAAAAACTGCTGAGGCGCCACTGAATTTGAAGTAACTAAACAAGATAGAAAGAGTTTGTAAGCAGCATAGGTCATATAAAGCAACACAGAAGAAGGAAAGTATCGCTTCTGAGATAAAGTTTCACTTTAGAGAACAGATTACAAAAGTATTTTTTAAAATCTGGGGCGAAAAATTTGAAACTATCATCTGACAGTGAAATCCAAGATAACATCAGTGAGAGGAAGACTCATTGAGAGTCAGATGGAAAGAATGTAAGAATGGATTTTAAGGGAAGATAATGCAATATTAGAATTAGGATTAGAGGGCCAAGTGGTAAGGACCAGGGACAACTGTGTACAGAAGTGATTAATGATAGGAGCATACACAGAGGATCTCCCAGCACAGAGGAAAAGCATAGCAAGGGCTACAGATTGGAAGGCCAGAAGGAAAGGTTCAACTCATGAACCATTGGTGATCCTCAAGAAGGGCCTGGGCAAATATCTACAGCCTCAAGACAAGGCATGCCATGTTGAACTGAAGTTTTCTAATTGAAAGAATTCTTGAGGGTAGATTATAAGAAATCACAATTATCAAGAGACATGGTCTCTCTAGTGAATGTGTGTGATTTCATTTATGCAGTTAATATGGTTATTTGTAGACTGACAATGAAGAAGACTGTTTAGAGAAAAAAGGGGGCGGGGAATAAAGGAGATAGAACAGGAAGGCAACATTGGAAACATAGTCCAAGTAACAGTATACCTACGGAAAAGTCTATGAAACCCATCGCTCTGTACAATGAATATATGCTAAGAACACATCACACAAAGGCAAAACTAATGACAATAACATCTAAACATATTGTTGAATTTTTAATTCAAAGCTTAATTAATTTTTTAAAAAACAAATCTTTAAAAGTTCTGCAAGCAAATAACAGAGAGGCCTGCTTCGGACTTACACTTTTCAAACCAAGGTCAGAAGTTGTTAGAACAGCCTAGAGCTTCCATGCACTGTGTAGCATCTACTCCAAGCCAGTAACTGACAATTATGAAGAAAGCAAAGACATTATCAAACACATAGCAATGTGATATCTCCAGAAGAATCCTGAAATAGTTTATGGAAATACATTTCTACTGACTCTACATGAATCATATAAACATGAATAAGTGAATAACTAGCTTGTTAGTCGCTAGGTAGATAATTAAATGTTTGCTATACAATTCTTTTCAGTTTTCTATTTGAAAATTTTCATGATGAAATAGTGTATAAAACCATTCACTCAATCTCACTAGAGATAGAGCAGTTTGATATTTAAAATGATGGTATTTATAGTTGCTCACAAACCCAAGAGACCTTTCTCACAGAGTATAGCATTAAAAACACCCAATGTCATGAGAACTGTCAAATAGTTAAACACAAAAACAATAAAAGTATTATATGCCATTGATATAATTTTTAAATGAATGTGATTAATCTTTAACTTAATAAATAAAGCTCTGGGTTGGAGTATCAGTCTCAGAAAAGATCCCTGTGCCCAGATTTTTTTGGTTCTGTTGCTCACCTTGTGGAGCTCCTGTCCCCTCCAGGTCTTTCATCTTCCCTTTCATAAGATTCCCTGCCTAAAGTCTGGCTATGAGTCTCAGCATCTGCTTTGATACCCTGCTGTGTAGAGTCTTACTGAGGCCCTCTGTAGTAGTCTCCTGTCCTATTCCCTGTTTTCTCCCTATGTCTATATTGTTTGCCTTTCTGAATGAGGATTGATCATCTTACCCAGGATCCTCCTTCTTGCTTAGCTTCTTTAGGTGTACAGATTTTAATATGTTTATCCTATATTATTTGTCTAATATCCACTTTTTATGTGAGTGTATACCATGTGTGTCTTTATGCTTCTGGGAGGCCTCAGGATGATCTTTTCCAGTTCCCACCATTTACCTGCAAATTTCATGATTTCCTTGTTTTTAATTGCTGAGTAATTTTCCATTGTGTAAATGTACCACAATTTCTGTATCCATTCCTCAACTGAGGGGCATCTGGGTTGTTTCCAGATTGCTAGCTGTTATGAATAAAGCTGCTACAAATATGGTTGAACAAATGTCCTTGTTGTACACTTGAGCATCTTTTGGTAGGAGTGGTATAGCTGGATCTTGAGGAAGCAGTATTTCTAATTGTCTGAAAAAGCACCAGATTGATTTCCAAAGTGGTTGTACAAGTTTACATTCCCACCAGCAATGGAGGAGGGTTCCCCTTTCTCTTCAACCTCTCCAGCATGTGTTGTCACTTGAGTTTTTGATCTTAGCCATTCTGATGCTCATAAGGTGAAATCTCAGGGTTATTTTGATTTGCATTTCCCTGATGACTAAGGATGTTGAGCCTTTCTTTAAGTGTTTCTCTGTCATTTGATATTCCTCTATTGAGAATCCTCTATTTAGCTCTGTACCCCATTTTTTAATTGGATTACTTGATTTGTTGCCTTTTAACTTCTTCAGTTTTTTATATATTCTGGATATTAGCCCTATGTCAGATATAGGGTTGGTGAAGATCCTTTCCAAGTCTGTAAGCTGTTGTTTTGTTCTGTTGACAGTGTCCTTTGCTTTACAGAAGCTTTCAGTTTCATGAGGAACCATCTATTGATTGTTCATCTTAGAGCCTGTGCTGTTGGTGTTCTGTTCAGGAAGTTGTCTCCTGTGCCAATGAGTTCTAGGCTCTTCCCCACTTTTTCTTTTAACTGATTTAGTGTGTCTGGTTTTATGTTAAGGTCTTTGATCCACTCGGACTTTAGTTTTGTGCAGGGTAAGAAGTATGGATCTACTTGCATTTTTTCTACATGTAGACATCCAGTTAGACCAGCATCATTTGTTGAAGATGTTATATTTTTCCATTCTATGGTTTTGGCTTCTGTGTCAAAAATCAAGTATCTGTAAGTGTGTGGGCTTATTTCTGGGTCTTCTATTCGATTCCATTGATCCACCATTCTGTTTCTATGCCAGTATCATGCAGTTTTTATTACTATTACTCTATAGTACAGCTTGAGATCAAGGATGGAGATACCTCTAGATGATCTGTTGTTGTACAGGATTGCAAGGACCATGCATGGAGATAACCTAGAACACCTGCTCAGAGGTAGCCCATGGCAGCTCAGTCTACAAGTGTGTTCACTAGTAAGGGGTACAGGGACTATTTCTGACAGGAACTCACTGGCTGGCTCTTTGATCACCTCCCGTGAGGAGGTTGGGCAGCCTTACCAGGCCACAGAGGAAGATAATGCAGCCAGTCCTGATGAGACCTGATAGGCTCAGGTCAGATGGAAGGGGAGGAGGACCTCCCCTATCAATCCACTGGGGGAGGGGCATAGGAAGAGAAGCGGAAATGAGGATAGGACTGGGAGGGAATGAAGGAGGGGCTACAGCTGGGATACAAAGTGAATAAATTGTAATAAATAAAAATTAAAAACAAGAAAGCAAGCTGAGGGGTCAAGTAGCAAGGCTACCCTCATATAATATACTTTGCTTGAAAATGCACAATGACATCTAATGCCTTGCATACTAATTTTTAAAATAAACCTAATTCAAAAGAAAAAATACATCCCCTAGATTATTTTAAAATTA
>CM053760.1:43650031-43684292 GCA_028658305.1 Pachyuromys duprasi
CTGTGGGAACTGCAGTGTTGACTGAGGGGGTCCCAGTGGAGGAAGCAGAGGCAGAAAAAGCAGCCGTGCCTGCTGAGGAAGGAGAAAGTCTAGAGGGATCCAAAATAGATGCTGAAGGCACTGAGGTGGCAAGCGGCCAGAGTCCTCAAACAGCAGAGCCTGAATCAGCTGCTACTCAGGTGAGTGTTTCTTGAGGGACTTGTAAGGGATCTTTAATGGGCTCTTGTCCACTAGCCTGGGTTGTAGCTGTCTGGGTCTGGAATGGATTTCTTATGTCTGTGGCTGAAGCTTAGAAAAGGAGAAAGGAAGCTGCATTCATGTTAGAGGAGAGGAATGAAGCACAGATGATGAGCGTCTTAGGGTTTCCATTGCTGTGAAGAGACACCATGACCATGACTGCTCTTATAAGGGAAAACATTCAGGGTTTTAGTCTTTTACTATCATGGTTGGAAACATGGTGATTGAGAAGGAGCTAAGAGTTCTATATCCACATATATCCAGGCAGCAGGAATAGACAGCCACTAGGCTCAGCTTGAGCTTCTGAAACCTCAAAGCACCCCACACACACACACCCGTCCCGTGACACACTTCCTCCAACAAAGCCACAGCATTGCCTTTCCCTACGAGTCTATGGGGAGTGGGGCATTTTCATTCAGACCACCACAGTGAGAAAACCTGCAGTGGAGAGAGGAAGAAAGAGTGTGATAAAAATGATAGGGCTGTTAGAGTGAGAAACGCCCTGCCTCTTGCCGTCCCCGGCAGTAATCAAAGACAGCACGTCCCAGGCTCCACGACTTGGGCAATTACGAACAGCCATCGTGTAGTGTGACAGCAGCATGAAGCTGCCCCTTCTCATTTCTTTTTAGGATAGCGTCCTGCCCCCTCAGGACAGACCGTCTCTCTTTTCAGCTTCCTACATCTCTGGATTGCTCATTGAACCCTCCCGTCTTCCAGGCAGTGTGACTGCTCAAGGACGTGGATAGGATTCCCACCGTGAGTTTAGTACTCAGGAAAGACAATGAGGAAGGCCAGGACAAACGCGGAGTATGGACCGACGTTCTGCAAACTTAGTGGGCTTCGCTGTGGGTTAGTGAGATAGAGAAAGTGTGGGTGGCCGGGAGAAGACACTGATCCAGGAGCAAACACACCTGTGGCTCCCCAGGCCGTGACGCTATCCACTCCTCTACCCACCAGGAGAAGGTCATCCCTTCTGTGGTCATCGAGCCAGCCTCCAACCATGAAGGGGAAGGAGAGCACCACGAAACCACTGTGGGTACCGAAACGAGGGTGGCCACTGAGGATGTGGCTCCTCAGGGCCCAGCCGGGGAGAAGCAGGACCTGGCCACAGAGCCCACGCCTCTGGATTCTCAGGCTGCTGCGCCTGCGCTGGCAGGGGCTGTGGATTCCTCGCTGTCCGCTGGGGATGCGACTCAGGAACTGCCTCCCGGCTTTCTCTACAAGGTCTTTGTATTGTCACTTCAGGGTTCTTTGAGTCCCCTTTACACTGGTTTTCCAGTGTTTCGTTTTGTTTTGGTTTTAGTTTTGCATTGTGTATTCTTAAATCTGCTTCCCTTTATCTTGACCTCCCCGGGGGAAAATGCCTTCTCCCGCGAGCACCCCACCCACCTGCTCTCCTGTCCATGCTTTCGGCAAGCAAGATCTACAGTAATACATTTTATATTTCCAAATAGAATAATTAAAATGCATAGGCACCGCCTCTGGGTAGTGAGTAGGCATAATGCCTTCCAGGCCTCCTTCAGAACTGAGTCTGTTTAGCCTGACTCAGACCAGGCCTTTGAAGTCAACTGTACTCCATAGGATATTCCAATAGCAACTGTCAAACAGGAGACAGAACCATCTAGTCCGAATGCAGATTGAGGGACAAACAAAAGGCACTATGGGCCTTTTGTGAAAAAGGAAGAAAGAAACAGCCCTCCATTCCTGGGAAAAAAGTTTTTCTGGCCAGGGACTAAAGCTTCTTTGCCAGTCAACAAAACAACAGAAATTGCCTAGAAACACCACAGCCCAGTGTTGCAGATAAGGTCCCCAAAAGATTCTGATTAGAAATTGGAAGCAATGTATAATTTGATACTGTATTTCAAAACGCAGCCCTTGTTTTGCCGGGTTGATTCTTTGCTTCAAGGTACTGAGAGTGAACTCAGAGTTTTGCACATGCTGAGCAATCCCTCTGCTACTTTGCTACATGCCTCTGTACTTTTTAATTTTGAGACAGGATCGTGCTAAGTTGCATAGGCACAACTTCACCTTGTGGGCCTCTCTTTTAACTTCCTAGACATCTGGGTAATAAGCCACAGACCGCCATGCCCGAATACCTATTTTTTTAATATATATGTATAATTCGTGTTCATAAGAATGGGATTGAGTATCTCTACTCTCTCTGTCCCTCCTTTAAAAGGAAACTGCCATCTTGCCACTTGTAGTGGGTGCAGGTATAACAAATTTATGAAGGGATTAATGTGGGCCAAAATAATTGAACATGTGGGTTAAAGTTAGGGCCGAAAACCTGCTTTGTTTAGGCAGTACACATAAACTCCAGGAAATTTGTGCCAGGCACAGCTAGGGCACAAGGGACACTTCCTTAGCTTGCCAATCACTGCAGTGCGACCCAGGGTACACTACTCAGTTCTTCTCTGGACCTCTGATCTCATTGCATAAATTAATTTGGGGTAACAGTTATAACTCTGATCATTTTTAGTCTACACATGAAAATAGTATTTCACAGGCAAGCTATTTCATCTTGACTATGCAGGTGTTTGCAAGGAACCAATATAGGAAAAATAAAACTGGTCAGAGCTAGCCTCAGTCTGAGAGATGGGTATTCAATGTGTCAGCCTTTCTGCTTTTTCCATAATGTAAATTTTAATTTTTTAATTAAATTTTTATTTTTTATATTAATTACAGTTTATTCACTTTGTGTCCCAGCTGTAGCCCCCTACTTCCTCCCCTCCCAATCCCGCCCTCCCTCATCTCCTTCTATGCCCCTCTGCAAGTACACTGTAGGGGAGATCCTCCTCCCCTTCCATCTGACCCTAGCTTATCATGTCTTATCAGGACTGGCTGCATTGTCTTTCTTTGTGGCCTGGTAAGGCTGCCCAATCCCCTCAGGGGGAGGTGATCAAAGAGCCAGCCACTGAGTTCCTGTCAGAAACAGTCCCTGTTCCCCTTACTAGGAAACCCACTTGGAGACTGAGCTGCATGGGCTACATCTGAGCAGGGGTTCTAGGTTATATCCATGAATAGTCCTTGGTTGGAGTATCACTCTCAGAAAAGTGCCCAGATATTTTGGTTCTGTTGCTATCCTTATGGAGCTCCTGTCCTCTCCAGGTCTTACTATCTCCCCCTTCTTTTCTAAGATTTCCTGCACTCTGCCCAAAGTTTGGTTATGAGTCTCAGGATCTGCTTTGTGGTCTAGTATCCACTTATAAGTGAGTATATACAGTGTGTGTCTTTCTCTTTCTGGGATACCTCACTCAGGATGATCTTTCCTAAATCTCACCATTTGCCTGCAAATTTCATGATTTCCATGTTTTAAATTGCTGAGTAGTATTCCACCCATCAGAATGGCTAATATAAAAAACTCAAGTGACAACACATGCTGGAGAGGTTGTGGAGAAAGGGGAACCCTCCTCCATTGCTGGTGGGAATGTAAACTTGTTCAACCTCTTTGGAAATCAATCTGGCACTTTCTCAGACAATTAGGAATAGTGCTTCCTCAAGATTCAGCCATACCACTCCTAGGCATATATCCAAAATATGCTCAAGTACACAACAAGGACATTTGTTCAACCATGTTCATAGCAGCTTTATTCGTAATAGCCAGAACCTGGAAACAACCCAGATGTCCCTCAGTGGAAGAGTGGATGCAGAAATTTTAATTTTTAAAAGTGCGAAGAAAAAACAGGCTGTCATGGCATAAAGTGGTAAGATAGAAAAGGGTGAAATTTTACTTTTTAAAACATACACTTGTTTAATTAAATAGTAATTCTTATATAACATGCAAATGGTAGTTTGCCTTGTTTTTTTTTCATTGTTTTACAAATATCTTTTTAGTGTGGCATATTAACTCAATTTAAGCAATCATCATGATGATAAAATATCTAGTAAAAATCAACAAGCTAGCTGGGTATGGTGAGACACACCTGTAATCCCAGCACTCAGGGAGGCAAGTAGATTGCTATGAGATGTAGGCCAGCCTGGGCTACAAATCTAGTCCAGGACAGCCAAGGCTACACAGAGAAACCCTGTCTCGAAAAAACAAAAACAGAAACAAAAAATTAACAAGCTAAAGTTTCAGCTATTGCATAGTGCATTGAATTAATAAATATAGATATGAACAGCCTCATATAAGTCAGCAAGAAGCAAGGGTATTAAGTAAATAGAAAGTAGTATTCCCAAAAGGGTTTTGAAGTTTTCTTCTCCCCCTGGGGTTTGTATTAGCCTATGTTATATTACAATATTAGAATGCTGGATTCTAGATCTTTGGAAAGATAGGTAGTTTATTTAGCTCACAATGGGAAGTTCAAAGAACGACACAGGCAGAGGTTCTGCTCTGGGCGAGTGGCAGATGCTATTATGCTAAAAGGAATGGTCGCATGATGACAGAGGAAGCTGGAATATGGAAAACATCTCACTCTCCGTACTCTTTTTGCAGAATAACCACGGTCATATGAAAAACCTGCTAATTCCTTGAAGGCAGGGGCCTCCTACTATATTCCTTGTCCTATTGTTTTCCATGCCTCTCACCACACATTTGGGGAACCCAGCTTTCCTGTGCAGCAAGCCACATTCCATCCATAGCAGAACTGTAATATGTATTTTCATCCTTTATTTACTTGGAGAAAGCTTCTAGCTGTGCAACGTTATCCATCCCTCTACCCCCTCTCCCTCTTTCCCTTCCTCCTTTTCCTCCTGCTTTCCTTCTCTTTTCTTCTTTCTTTCTGAGGCAGGGGCTCACTGTGTAGCCCGCAGCCCTTACTTGTCTAGAGCTCACTAGTTAGCCCAAGCTGGCTTTGAAGTCGTGGCTGGCGTCCTCCCTTAGACTTCTGGATGCCGGGGTTACAGGCAGAGCTACCACGCGCAGCTTGTTTCTAAAACTAATCAGTCCCTTTTAAATGTGTTGCAGGTGGAAACCCTGCATGATTTCGAGGCCGCAAATTCCGATGAGCTTACCCTGCAGAGGGGTGACGTGGTGCTCGTGGTCCCCTCAGACTCAGAAGCTGACCAGGTAATGCATAAAGCTGGAAGGTGTGTCTGGCCCACACTGGTTTTTTTGATGGTCAGTTGAACAAGTGACTTCCTGAAGCATTTCTGTTTTCTAAGATGCTGCAAGCCAATTCTGAAGAGGCCCTACGGGCTTGCGCGCTGAGCGGTCCATCGGCTGGGTGTTCAGGGTACCCATTCGAAAGCCGCTGTTTCTGTACAATTGGATGAGATGACCTTTTCTAATCTCAACATTTCTTGTTAGAGATGCTGTATTTCAGGAAATGCTGACACTGGGCATGACCTAAACGTCCCTTTCAGAAGTGGCTGCTTCTAGTGGTATGGTTACTCATGGAAAGAACCTGGGAAAACATTAT
Organism: Pachyuromys duprasi; assembly: GCA_028658305.1. Classification (NCBI taxonomy): domain Eukaryota; kingdom Metazoa; phylum Chordata; class Mammalia; order Rodentia; family Muridae; genus Pachyuromys; species Pachyuromys duprasi. The sequence goes on from CM053760.1 coordinate 43,655,629, forward strand.
AGGAGGGGTTAAAATGTTTCAGATCTCGGTTGAGTCACACCCATATAGCCTTTGTTCTATCTCATTGAACTTTACAGCTAACGACTCTGCCATTATAGAGCACAGCATTTAAGTTATACCTCAATTGGGAAATGTTTCTCTTATCAGAATGATTGGATAATAAGGTGCTAGGGGCTCCAAGACTGTTCCTATTAGAAATTTGAGTAGTCCTGAAATGGAATGCAAAGCTTGGGTAAACAAGCCTATGAACATGTATTTTACAGAGAAGAGCTATAACTCCCATAGGAATTTCAAAGAAATGTATTTATAGATCTTCTCCCTAAAAATAAAGTTTAAAACCACGGCTTTTAAAATTAACATTTATATGACAACATTTCGTTCTTTCTTTTGATTTAGCCATATAAATCAACTGATGTCTAAACACTCAGATTCTATACCTCTATAAGAGTTAGAAATTACTTTAAAAATAATATAATTTAAAGCTCCAAATATTTTAAAAATTAAAAACCTATTTCTATGATAAATTTATCAAATAAACATTATAAGTAAAAAATATTTCATACTTGGTCTGGAGAGATGGCTCAACAATTAAAGGTGCTCTTCCATAGAACTCATGTTTGATTCCTAAGCATATATGGTGGCTCATACCATTCTGTATCTTCAGTTTCAGGGAATCTAACACCCTCTTCTGGCCTACAGGCATTGTACACATATGATGCATAAGCAAGCAGGCAAAAGAGCATACACATAACAATAAATAAATAAATAAATAAATAAATAAATAAATAAATAAATAAATAAAATTATGTATATTTATATATTTAAATATAGTGAAAAGAAGGAAATGATTAAAAAATAAATTTACAAATGAATGCCACCAATAGCACTCACTAGCCAGAGATAATGGCCCATTTCTGTATCCCAGCACTCAGCAGGCAGATACGGATAGGGAGGCCTACCAGTTAGAGACTATTCTGAACTACATAGTAAAATCCAATTTCAACACACACACACATTGATATACATGCAGACACATAGGCACATACACACAGAGACACACACACTCAAAAACAATAACCCAGGAAACAAAAATGTACCAAAAAAACCCCCAAACCTTACAATTAACAATAGTTATTAAGCCCTAAATTAATTCTTTAAAAGGATTAATAAAATTATTATTTATTCGGCTACTTGTGAGCAAAAGTTGGTAAAGCAGAGATTAGCAATATAGGCAGAAGCAGAAACATCCCTCTGCCTTGTAAAGCATTAAAATTCCATTTAATTAGTTTTCTCATTGCTGTGGTTGAATACTTGATGAGAAGCAACTGAAGCAAGGAGGGGCTTATTTGGGCTCATAGTTTGAGGGAAGGTAGTCCATCGCTGGGATTGCAGTTCATCATAGGTGGCTATGAAGGTCTGACAGCAGCTGGCTCCAAGGCAGTAGGAATATGATATGTATCCTGGCCTCCTCACACCTTGGCAGATAAGGAGTAAAGAAAGGGGCATGCCAGAACTTACCTGGGCTTCTCAGATTTCCTTTTTGTTTAGTTGAGGTCACAACCCACAGGACAGTCCTGTGTCTATTTGGGATAGTTTCTCTCCTCTCAGTTAACCCTCACTGGTAAAGCACTCACAGAGAAGTCCTAAGGCACACCCCATGAAATGCTCTGGGCATTTATCAACCTAATCAAGTTGACAATATCCCTTGTCAACTTGATAAGCAAACACATGACTGCAAAAGATGATGTTTCACTCTTGACCTCTTTATCTCACAATGCAAATACATTTAGTCCATCGCCAACATCCTCCAGAGTCTTAACAATTCTAACATTGCTCAAAAATCTAAGTTTGGAGTCTCAACTGAGACTTCACAATCTCTTAACTATAAGGCAAGAAAGAAAGAAAGAAAGAAAGAAAGAAAGAAAGAAAGAAAGAAAGAAAGAAAGAAAGAAAAGAGAAAGAGAAAGGAAGGAAGGAAGGAGGGAGGGAGGGAAGAAGGAAGGAAGGCAGGAAGGAAAAGAAAGAGAGATAAAGAAAATCCTGTTGCATACTTCCAGTATACAATGTCACAGTGTAAACATCCCCAGAAAGAAGGAATTGGAGAAGAGCAGAGAAATACTGGACTGAAGCCAGGCAGAACCCCAGCGACTCAGCACCCACCCTGCCAACCCCATCCCAGCTTGTGGAGTTATCCCCTGCGCACCCGCAGGCTTCACTGCAGGCTTCACTGGCCCCACCCCCTCCAGCACCAAGTCTTTTCTCTTGGGTAGGCTTCGCTAACCGTGTGAAGCTTTTCTTGGCAGACATCCTTTGCCTTTCCAGTATCTTGTGGGATATTGCAATTTGGTTTCCACCTTCACAGCTTTGTGCATTTCCCTCTTAGATCCCCATGCGGACAATCTGACTCTGCTACACATTGCTAGACCCTGGCTTCCTGGAACCTTGGTGCAAACCTGCAGGATCCTATAACATTCGTATGTGGCATGTTTGAAAAACAAATGGGTACTCATGGAAAAAGCAAAGCTATACTGTCAGTTCAAGATGTAGCCTGGCTTCCTTGGGCCACAGTCAGAGTAGCTTCTTTGTGATTTCAAGGCTGAACCTAGGAAACCACTTTCCTCAGTGGCCCATACTCTGTCAGGATGCCTGCCATGCTGTCTTCTTCCATTTATTATATTTCAAATGAAGAAATTCAAATAACTTTGCATGTTTACAAGCTGGAGTCTTTGGTGACTAGAGTCTACTGATCCCAGTAGCTCTCCCAGTTTCTGAGTACAAAGTTTCAGGTCTTACATTAACTGTTAAGGGCTGTTTTGCCCTTAGCAGTTATGTTTATAACCAAGCTCTTTGCCTTAAACTACACATTTTCTACATCTTTCAGCTTTTTTTACACTATAAATCTAAACCAATGCACTAACCTTGGGCTATTAACATGCCCCAGCCTGGATATTACACTGTCTTGAAATGTCCTCTGCCAAACAAGTTAGCCCATTGATTTTTAATTTTTAGTTCAATGTCACTCATACTTTCAGGGCACAGGCAAACACAGCCCAGTTCCTTGGCAGAATAAAACACAAGTGGCCCATGAGCGTCCTGGTTCCTCACTGCAGCTTCATGGCTAGGTCATTCTTTGCCTCCTGCACTCTATCCACAGTCTCATTTCCAGAATCACATCAGACTATCCTGATAGGCTGTGGGAACAGCTTCCAAGGTCTGTTCTCGCCCACATATCCAAACTCTTCCACAGATCTCCCACAAAACAGTTCCAAATGCTTACAAACCACACGGGCAGGGAGTCACAGGCACAAGCCCATTCCACAGCACCGATCTCTGTATTAGTTAGCATCCTCATTTCCCTGACCAAGAATCAGGGAACAAGCAACTTCAGGGAGGAAAAGCTTGTTTGAGGTCATGATGCAGTCCATTGTGGCAGAGAAGGCATAGTAGCAGGTAGCTCCATTTTGGTGGGGGAAATAGGGATGGGCTTTCCCACCTCCTCATATCTTGTAAGAACCAATGCTGTGTCATATTATACCCTTGGCATAAATCCCATCAAGTTGACAACTGAAATTATCCATCACACCAATTATATAAATTAATTTATTTTTCACTAACTGTGATATACCTTTTTAAAAAGTAAGACAAAAGAGCTAGTCTTTTATAATTACCAGTATTATGTACACACACACATATATGAGTATCCTCATTTCTTTCTGATTAATTTTTCTTCCTTTAGCAGTTCCTTGAATACTGATCTGCTAACAGCTAATCTTGTGAACCTGTCTACATTTGTATTCATGTCAAAAGATTTTTCACTAGGGAAAGAACTCTAGGCTGACTTTTTTTTTTCCTCTCAGCTCTTCAAGATGATGTGTTCTGGTCTCCATTGTTTATAATTAGAACCCAGCTGTTGTTTGGTTACTATAACTTACCAATAAACAATGTAACTGATAAATTTGACTGAAATATGCTAGAGTGGTGTGTGTGTGTGTGTTTTCATACTTTGGATTCATTTTGCTTCTTTGACATATAGCATTTTAGTTCCCATTGTGGAAAAGTATCAGATATATTTTTAAATTTTTTCCTATGTCATTCTTTTTCTTCTCTATTTCTGATTTCTAATCATATTATGTTCAGAGCTAATGCCTAACAGCCTGTTCTTTTTTAATTGACAAATATCACACTATTGTAATTTATAAGAATCTGTTTTATTGCTCTGTGTTTGTTAAATTTATGCAGTAGCTAGCCTAATGCCAGCATCATACTACACAGTTCTATCATTTCTTTCTGGTCCTTTTATGTGGTTTCCATTTCCTTGTTATTATTTTCAAGGTATTGTCTCATAATCACTGCCTTTCAACTCAGATTCTTGAAAAAATTGTAATAATTGATTTTTAACTGATATTTCAAAATCTGTATGGCATAAGGGCACACTGCTACCCATTGTCTGTGGGGACATATTATGCTGATTTTGTCCTTGGGTCTGGTAACATTTTTATTAACACTGGACATACTTGTGTACAGTACACTGCACAGAGCTGTATTCTGTTTTCTAGAACGGAGGCTATTTAGTTTTGTTCTAGCAGGCACTTAAATTACTAACTTATCACCCTAAATTTGTAGAAGACTGTTTCACATTTTTTTAGAATGTTCTCCTGCTGACTTTTCATAAATTCTTAGCCCTAGGACAGTATTTCTACCTCTAAATCATAAGATATTGTTAGGGGAGTTGTCTATAAAAAGTCTGAGGTATAGGGTTTTTTTTTCATCAATTCTTCTAATTTGGTATGCATTATTTTTAAGATTTATTTTTATTTTATTTCAAATATTCTATATGCTTATATAACTGCATGGCACACAAGGCAGGGGCCTAGGTAGGTTGGGTATCAAATGTCCTGACCTGGTTGTGAGCTGTCTCAGGTGGTTTCTAAGAACCAAACTCGGGTGCTTGAAACTGAACTTTGATGCTTGCAAAAGTACACACTCTATCCACTAAGCCCTACTACAGCCCCACTCAGGATATAAACTCCAAACTCATCCTTTACTGGCAGGTCTAGGACTCTCTTTGCAGATCTCAGCCATTTTGCTATTGTTTCTCTCCCTAGTTCTTAAACTCTCATTTATAGACACAGCCTAGGATTTAAGAAAAGTGTCTCTGAGTACTTGAGAACTTTCCTTCTTCCAGAACTTCCCTGCCCGTTAGTATAGGCTGCTTTTGTGGCCTCAGATTCTATAACTCTGCAGCAGACGGAATGAAGACAGTCTTTGGGAAAAGCTGAAATAACCTGTTCTCATCCACATTCCCTACATTCAAAGGTCAAATATTTCTATCCTTTGCTTCTTTTTGCCACTCTTAGTGCCTTTATCTGCTTATGATTTGTGCCCATTTCACCACATGTAAACTTATTACATTTTATAATCATATTTTAAAACAAACAGTTGTCTATGTATAGATTCATTTATACACACACATGCAGTTATCTGAGCACTTCTGTGTACAAAAGCATTTATACAATACAAGCTGTTCCACCATAATCAAAACTGAAAATTCTTCTCTACCACATATTTCAGGCTATTAAAATTTTAATTTTCCTCAGCTAAAGATTTACATTGCTTAATATCCTTCACTTTACAGTTAAAGTTGTATTTCAGAGTAATGAGTTAGAATGTATCTTCATTATGGGTTTGTAGCTGTCGCCTCTTATCTTTTTGCTCTCTATTGAAACAATTTTAAAATGCCTAGCTCTATTTGGCCTCATTAGATTTTGACTCACTGTAAATAAAACCCAATAGAGATGTGTGGGAGGGGAACCGACCTTTCCTATGCGTACTAGAAGCTTGGAAAATGTTTACTTATCATCTCTTACTTTGTGTAACTTTGTCCTTCACGTAGGTGACATCATAATTTGAAGGAGAGCAACTTTCCTCATCAGGCAGAGTATTATCAGTTAGTTTACTGGGCATTTTTCCCCTCTGTTATTTTGTAAGGTGTTTTTTTTTTCCTCTATTCAAAAATTGGCCTGTCTAAGTGCTTATATTTCTTGTCTTTATAGAAACATCAATTTATAGTCTTAGATGATATCGAAGGGGATATATCCAGCACTTTATTTAATTTTTGAGACCTCTTTTTATCAGATGTACTTGAGCTTCATGGAGGATTGGTTCAGATTAAATCTGGCCATCCCTCTTTTTAAGTGGCTTTCTTTCCAGCTTTGGTTAACATAATAAAGATAATAATTTCCCACTCTGTCCCTGTGGTATGTATCCTTCCATGTTCCTTTTCCTCTGGAGGCCAAGGGCAGAAAACAGCCTGCAATTCTCAGTTGCTGAAGTTGTCTCCCTGTAGGAGGCCATCCAAGCTTAAGTTCTCTAACCTTTCTATAGCTAAATGTCTTTATTTGCATGACGGTACCTATGATAGAAACAAAACTCCTTTAGAAAGAACCTGTCTCCACAAGAATACCAGAGCATCAGATTTCTTTGCGATCACATAAAGGTGAAACAGCAGGCGGCAGCAAGAGCAGTATCAGGCAGCACTTACTAGTCCATTATTCAGTAGTGATGAGCCCCGCAAAACTTGCTTTCTTGGGGCTATGTGGTGTGAACTGTGGGACAGTTCTTTCCTATAAGAAAGCAGCCCAGGGCACACACAAGACATGTGGTGGCCATGTCAGTGTTATATTCTAATGTAACAGCTTTAAAATGTTTGACCCTAATCAGCACCGAGGATTGTTTCCTCAATCCTTGTTCTACTGTGAATCACAAAGACAATTGGATGTATTCATCAAATTCCACGTTTTCATGTGAAATCCTATTTCCTTAACAACTTACAACTCAGTTAATGCTAACTAAATATGCCCTCCACACAATTAGAATGTTAAAATTGACCTTCAGCTAATTATAAACAATAACATATACCTTAAATTATTTATCACTTCTTTTTTTTTTCAACTACCAATTTTTTACAGTGTTTTATAGTAGTGTGGCATCCGGAAGCCACAGCACTAGCTGAATGGGTTATTATGTGGGTTCTTGGTGCTATGGCTGTGGCCAGCAGTTTGCCGGACTCTGAAACACTGATCTTGTCTTGCAGGACGCAGGCTGGTTGGTGGGAGTGAAGGAGTCAGACTGGCTTCAGCACAGAGACCTGGCCGCTTACAAAGGCCTCTTCCCAGAGAACTTCACCCGACGCCTGGAGTAGGGCTGTAGATGTTGCAGAAGAGTCACGTGACTGGGCTTTTAACCCTTCCTGAAATGAGGAAGAGTTCACTTTTGCTACTACATTCTTAATGATTGACAGACTGGTGCCAGATGAGACTTGGGAAGACTGATCAATAGAGAATGTATGCAAAAACTGTCAGAAGAAGGGGAAATAGCAAACTAAGGGGGAAAAAACCACTTTATTTTGTTCCCTGTGTTCAATAGAGGTTGATTTGTGCTTTGTCTAACTGTGAACACTGGTACTCGATTCCCTTCCCACCAAGTCTAAAGTAGCTTTCTCTAGACTGGACATTGACTTCTTTGCATCAAGTGTGTGGTGTCAAGTGGCTGCCCTGCAGATGTGACGAGTTATCTTGTAGTAAGACACCATCTTACTTCCTTGCCCGATGTGAGCACGTGCTCTCTTTCCCTTCCAAGTTTACCGTGTTTAAAACTAAACAGCTGCAAACATTCTTAACAGTCTTTTCCCATCACCTCTATATACATAAGTATGGACACACAGTCGCACAAGCTAGTTCCCATTGCCTGCTGGACCTATGTATATGCAGATGGCTACATATGCATAGCTGATTCCTTCCCTTTCCACTCTAGCTCTTCGCCTCTAAGTGTCATCGATACACGCATTGCTCTTATTCCGTCTGGCATTACAGCTGCAGTTTTGCCTCGGTGCAAAACCACTCATCCCATTGCCAAAACAGTTGACAGTGTCTGTGTGTGTTGTGTGCCGTTTTCAGGATGATATAACAGATTGCACGTCCGTGCTGCTGCCCCTTCGGAAGAGAGCAGGGCCTGGTTGTGTAGCTGCCCAGCTGCTGCGTTCACATAAATACAAAATCCGGACCAGCAACTGTGCAGTCATCACTTCTGCCTTTATGTGATTGGCTAGATTAAGGGGGGGGGCAAAAGGACCTATTTACAAAAGCTCCTATATACTTCCACGTTATATTTATGCAACTCATCTTCACAGATCATTCTAAAATGAACGAGGTGATGTATGCTGTACCGCAAACCATCTGTAACAGTGGTGTTCTCAGTGCTGTGTCACTCCAAATAAACCTTTGGTAATCTCCAACTCACACTGATCCCTTTTCATGTGTGTTTTTTTCTTTTTGAAACCTTGTTCCAGTTGGACATGCCACTTGAAGCAGTTTATTTTGAAGTTGTTATTTGTGCAGACATGTGCTTGTTCCACCTCCGGGTTGTGCTCCGTGGCCCAGCCTCGCTTCCCCATCCCTCCATCCCAGTCATTGCTGGTCACTGGTGCTTCCTGGGAACCAGCAATTACTAGAGCACAAATAACAGCTGTGGGGAGACCCCCTTCTCTTGCTGGCTGTGGACACTCAGTCTGTGAATCACTGGCAACCGTATGACACATAATCAGCATCACAACGGCTTCATTTTTGGTCACTTTTCTTTCTGACATTTTGATATTTGTAAGTACATAAAGAATTAGATCTGATGGCATAGAAAAGTCAGTTCATGGAGCCATGTAGCTGGAAGAGAGCACATCATACAAGCATGTTTCATCTTGAGGAATTTCTACTAATATAGTTATGTATACAGTGTATGCTGATCAAGAAATTGTGTGAATGTGGTTTGCATTTGTGTTTCAAACTCTCCCGATGGATTACTGAGCTTTATATGTTTTTTAAGTGTTAGAAGGGAAATTTCTATTATCGATCCACTGTTTCTCCACAGGCTGATTTATGGGAGGCTTAGTCATTTTGAATGCTAGTCTACTGAAAACATGAAATAAAATGTCACTGTCCAGCAGCGCCTTGCCAGAAAATTCAGCAGGCAAAGCGCAGTGAGGTAGACCTGAAAGGAAATCACTCCTGACGTGAGAGCATATGGACTGCTGAAAAATGACTGAACAAATCAGGGGGCTGAATTCTCTCTTGGCTTTGGTTTTGTTGCTGTTTGCAGTGTTTGGTATTAAACTCTGACCCTTGCAAATGCTAGGTAATATATTTGTGTCACCAGAACCCCAAATGGTTTAAATAATAATATATATCTAAACATACAAAGCTAAGTGCCACATCTCCAGAAGCGGTTACTCTGAAATTCCACCGGGAACCTCCCCACCGTGGCTGACATATAATACAGCAGATAGGATGTGGTTCAGATAAATTTTGCCCTGAACTTCATAGATGAATGTAGCTAGGTGAGCCTTCTAAGTCCATCCTAGACAACCTGCGTTTAATCACTTAATCCTGTTTTTAAGATACTCTTTGTCTTTGAAATACTAAACACAGGTAATCAGATTGTTTCAGGAACTGGAAAGATTCAAGAATTCCCAGCATCCCGAAGGAATGACTAGTGTTCTAGTCCCATGCCATGGAAACTGCTCTTACAGGCAGTGTTCATTCTTTTTTCTGTTGGGCTTTCTGAAGGGTTTTCGGGAACTTCCGTGGTTACTGCTGTGGCGAACCCGTCCTGTGCACATCATTTGATCACATCTCTCAGTCCTTACCTATATATTATCCCACATGACCTGAATCCAGAAAGCTGTGTCTGAACCACTTGATCTTTTACTTCCTCTGTGGAAACCAGTGGCATGCAGATTTTCACATCTTTAAGAATCAGATAGAGAAAGCCTGTGGTTCTCATGAAGCAGATACCGACCTGGCCCCTGCTAGAACCTGACTCCATTAAGGCCTATGGTGGACATAACTACAACTTTCTTTGCCATTTTCAAAATTCAGTGACTCAGGCTATACTGTTCCCTAGAACAGGAAAAGCTCCATGAACTATTCTACTCTACCATTACAAACAAGATTCTTTCTGTCAAAGCTAGGGAAGCCTTTGAGTCAACAAGAAAATCATGATATGGCATCTGTTGGGTAGAGTGTGAAGATTCATTTTGATGCTCTTTTAAATCATATAGAAGCCTTGGATTGCATCGTTAGAAAAATCCCGTAGTGATTCCACACCCCATTCAGATGGCCTGTTTAAAAAAAAAAAAGCACCCTGGGGAAACTCCAAACACATGAGAAATGAAGAATTTGATGATGACTGAGGACCAGTGGTTTATTCCACACAGATTGCAGGACTGAGCACCTTGAAGCTATAGACATACAGACACCAGTCAACAGAGTGACATTCTAGGACTCTACTAGTCTTTTCTGAAAAGCTCAACTTAAAACCTGTCTTCTGGTTTTTACTTATTGATGAGAGAAAATCCTTATGTGCCCTGTGTAGCTGGCCTTGGTGCAGAGAGCATTACACTCTTCCTCTTGTAGTAGTTACTGTCTTCCAACAAGGTTACCTCCTCTTGAGCCTCAAGTAAGTAGGCATTTAGTGGCTTCATTGATAAGACAATGACAGTCTCTTTAGAAAGTTAGACAACTAAGAGCTGTGGGGTTTTGTTAAACCTGGAGAAGCTCCTTTCCTGACGCAGCCTTTATTTGAAGTTTTTTTGTTTTTTTGTTTCCTAAACCTGCAACTTTAGGCTGAGATCAATGTGAACAGGGACCAACTCTCTGTATCCTATCACACAGTGATGGGCTGAGCAAGTTCAAAGGCACCAAACATTCAAATGCATGAAAAAACTGAGAAGTCTCCCCGAATATTTTGTGACTCGTTAGTAATACTTTTCTCAAGATTGCTTACTGACTTTTACAGTTTAAAGGATAATTGTGACACAACTCTTAAATCTATGCAAACTGAGAGAAAGACCCTAAAACTTTTTTCAAAGGAAACTTAAACTTTGTATTAGTTTCCTAAAATCCAAGTAGTCCCCAGACCCTTACGATCTCAGGTCAAATACTCAGGTTGTCTGATTCCTGACAGGCACACAGAGTTGCAAGCTTACATTTGCCTCCCTGCAGCACCTATGGATGTGTCTGCATTTAGCTCTTGAGAAATGCATCCTTGTACAGCACAAAACTGTGTACATTCAGTCCCCTGTGAGAACATCTTGTCCGTAAGCACTTCGCCACAGGAATGACACTCTTGTGCCCTTTCCCCAATCAATAAATATTTTAGAACCTTCACATTGCCGTATCTCCCCCATTAGTGACCACCAAGTGATTTCTGTGGTACACAGTGACACCATTAAACATTTCAGGATCCAAATTCCCATTGTCCTAACCCTCTGATTTTTTTCTTTCTTGCTTTCTGTGCTTGTTTTCATTCTTTCTGAGGGTACTGAAAATGAAAATGGGGTGCTAAATGGGGAGATAACAATATCCTTCAGTTTGTATTGCTGCTGTCCAAGGACTGTTCCCTTGAGGGGGGCCTGCTGTTGCTAACGAGTCCACATATTTGCGTGTTCATTAAACAATTGTCAAGCTCCTTCTCAGTGTGAATTGCTATGACTTTTACAGAGTTGTTCTACAAGACTTCACCCTTGCACCAAGCATGTGGCAGAATCCTAGACCAGCTGTATTTGGAGATTTCTCTGTGCTTCATTTTCTCAAGAACACACACCCACTGTTGTCTCTACCCTCCAAAATGTCAAGTCATCCTGCATTTTAGTTTCTATTTCTCAGTCTTTCAGGCATGTCCCCAGGGCCAGAAGTGATTTTTCACTTCCTGCCTTCTCATTCTGCCCTCCCTCCTCAATTTTATATGTATAACATTAATGCCAGCCTATTAACACTCCCTGCTTACCATTGCTTCTCATACCATGTGACATCGATGAGTATCTTTTGGATACTGAATGTCACTGGACTCATAGTGTCACTGCTCGGCCCTCAAAGACCCCCATCTTCACCACCATTTCCCTTCTGCTTCCCTCATATGAGTCTCCTCACTGCCCCACCCTGTACCCACTATGCCAGCACCTGCTAGACCGTGGCTCACCCTGTTGCAACCTCCCCTAGAATGTTCCCTTTTCTCTTTGCCTGCACTCCGTCCCTGCCACCCCAGAGCATGGCGTATGTCTTGCTCTGAAGTACAGGACTCTCTACCTGTTCCGTTTTGTGCTCACACACTCAGAGTGCTTTCTGACTAGAGAGTGCTCATGAGTGCCTTCAGCCTTTTGTTCTCCACACTAACAGACACACTGTCTACCCCAACTTTATATTCCCCATCCACCCTGGTGTTCATATGTATGTGTACTAAGTGAGTAAGCAAGAAGCATAACACCAATCACCAATTGATTTGTTCAGAGAACTACAGACACATCTGAGAAGAGCATTCCAGGATATCTGAAATTAAATATGAAAAAATAATAAGTAATTCTATCACACTGGAGAATTTTATTTTAAGTAAAACTCCAAAGCATAGCAAGTGTATAGCCAGAAATAAATGAAAAGGTTTGACTAAAAATCTTCAGTTAATGAAGTAATACAGATGGCAGAGCAGCTTGATTTGTTACATCTGAAACTCACAGAGGATTGACAGATAAACACACAAAACGCTCATCCAAGAAGAAACTTCAAAAATTGTCCTTGCAATAACTTATTTCTATAGCTTCTTGCTTATGTTTGTTTATGTGTATATGCTTGATTAATTGACATGAATAACGAATATAAGGTTTGGTTTTGCCGGTCTTTCTCAAAGTTCTGTCTGAAATCTTTACAAAACTATGCTGTATTCATTAATCTCACTCATCACAAACATGAAAATCTGAGCAGAGTCAGAGTCAGTAAACAGGAGTACCAGGCTATGTGGCCATGTGTCATCTCAGAGAAATGCCTCCTTCTCTAACCCTCTGTGATAGCACTTCCTTTTTGCTATAGGTAAAGGATATAAATAGCCAGGATTTAAATGGCAACATAGCAGTCTACATGGCAATATCCTAGTAATCATATCAGCATCTGGAAACTGGTGAGATGCTGCTTAATGCATACATGCAGGTGTGTGTGTGTGTGTGTGTGTGTGTGTGTGTGTGTGTGTGTGTGTGTGTTCTCCCTGACCAATAACCCTAGGACTGTCTTCCCAGGAAGTGCTGACTTTCTGTAAGAAGGCCCATGAAGGTTACATTGCACCACGGGTAATGACAGCAAAGACCCCAACCCTGGGAAGCTGCATGAATAGTACTCAGTGGAGACAGCTTTGGAGCGAGGGAAACAGATCAGAGCACCAAACAAGAAGTCCAATCCTGTGGGAAGAGTGTGTGCCACTCATGTAGGTAAAATACATGACTCACAAAGCACTACGCCATTCTCACAGATAGCAGAGGATCTAGGGATGTACGTTCAATCTAGGATCCTGGGTGCACAGGAAGAGATAGGAATGGAGGAGAGAAAACAAGTACAACAAATTACAGACGTATAAAACTGTGCATGGGTTAGTAATGACAGAATGCCACCACTCATAAAGGTAATAGTGTTTAACTTCTGTAGTTCTTTATATATTCTGGATATTAGCCCTCTATCAAATATGGGGTTGGTGAAGATCCTTTCCCAGTCGGTAGGCTATCCTTTTGTTCTGACAACAGTGTCCTTTGCTTTACAGAAGCTTTTCAGTTTCATGAGGTCCAATTTATTGATTGTTGCTCTTAGAGCCTGTGCTGTTGGTATTCTGTTCAGGAAGTTGTCTTCTGTGCCAATGAGTTCAAGACTCTTCCCCACTTTTTCTTCTAATCGGTTTATTGTGTCTGGTTTTATGTTGAGGTCTTTGATCCACTTGGATTTTAGTTTTGTGCAGGGTGATAAATATGGATCTATTTGCGTTTTTCTACATGTAGACATCCAGTTAGATCAGCACCATTTGTTGAAGATGCTATCTTTTTTCCATTGTATGGTTTTAGCATCTTTGTCAAAAATAAGTTAAACAGCAACAAATCAAGTAATCCAAATAAAAAATGGGGAACAGAGCTAAACAGACAATTCTCAATAGAGGAATATCAAATGGCAGAGAAACACTTAAAGAAATGCTCAAGATCCTTAGTCATCAAGGAAATGCAAATCAAAGCAACCCTGAGATTTCACCTTAAGCCCATCAGAATGGCCAAGATGATAATTCAAGCGACAACACATGCTAGAGAGGTTGTGGAGAAAGAGAAACCCTCCTCCATTGCTGGTGGGAATGTAAACTTGTACAGCTACTTTGGATATAAATCTGGCTCTTTCTCAAACAATTAGGAATAGTGCTACCTCAAGATCCAGCTCTTAGGCATATACCCAAAAGATGCTCAAATATACAACAAGGGCATTTGCTCAACCATGTTTGTAGCAGCTTTATTTGTAATAGCCAGAAGCTGAAAACAACCCAGATGCCACTCTGTTGAGGAATGGATACGGAAATTGGGGTACATTTAAACAATGGAATACTACTCAGCAATAAAAAATAAGGACATCATGAAATTTGAAGGCAAATGATGGGAACTAGAAAAGATCATCCTGAGTGAGGTATTCCAGAAGCAGAAAGACACACAGGGTATATACTCACTCATAAGTGGATACTAGACATACAATATAAGATAAACATACTAAAATTTGTACACCTAAAGAAGCTAAGTAAGAAGGAGGACTCTGGGTAAGATGTTCAATCCCCATTCAGAAAGGCAAAGGGGATGGGGATCAGAAGAGAGAGAAAACAGGGAATAGGACAGGAGCCAACCACAGAGGGCCTCTGAAAGACTCTACCCCACAGGTTATCAAAGCAGATATTGAGACTCATAGCCAAACTTTGGGCATAGTGCAGGGAATCTTATAAAAGAAGGGGGACATAGAAATACCTAGAAGGGACAGGACCTCCACAGGGATAACAACAAAACCAAAAAGTCTGGACACAGGGGTGTTTTCTGAGAGTGATACTCCAACCAGAGACCATGCATGGAGATAACCTAGACCCTTGCGCAGATGTAGCCCATGGCAGCTCAGTATCCAAGTGGGTTCCCTAGTAAAGGGAACAGGTACTGTCTCTGACATGAACTCAGTGGCTGGCTCTTTGATCACCTTCCCCTGAAGGGGGTGCAGCCTTACCAGTCCACAGAGGAAGACAATGCAACCACTCCTGATGAGACTTGATAGATTAGGATCAGATGGAAGGGGAGGAGGACCTCCCTGTCAGTAGAAAGTGAATGAACTGCAATTAGTAAAAATAAAAATAAAAATATATCTTTAAAAAAGAAATATAATGGAAAAACAGGAGATCTATGATCTAAACCAACACCAGCAACTTCACCAGATATCAATTACCAATTTTTGGATAACCCATTCATCCAAAACTCCATATATAAGTTTCTTTCATTCTTTCTAATTCCCAGTAATGGGAATTGAACTCAGGCTTGCTAGGCAAGCGCTCTACCACTGAGATACATCCCAGTCACATTTTTATTATTTTTATTTTGAGGGAATCTTAGGTTGCCAACTCAGCGTTGGAACCAGTCAGGCTTTGGACTTGACATTCTCACTCCTCAGTCTCCCAAGTAGCTGGACCCACCATGCCCAGTCATTAAGCCTGAAACTTAGACAGCCCATGTTCCTCAGTCACAAATAGTGGGTTCAGCTCACTCTCTGTGACTGAGGAACAGTCTGAGACCATCATAAAGGGAATTGTTCTTTGGCGGGGGGGGGGGTTGTAAAAAATGGCTTTTATATTTCTCAGGGAAAATCTGTATCCACTAACTGCCATGGGCCATTTAGGTGTCTCTTACCACTGGACACTCATCTTAGAGATTTTTCACACCTGGAATGATGACAAAAAGGACAATGGGTTCAAGTCTTTTGAAGCTCAGTCATATGAACATGAGAGAAATGATAAGAGCTTGCGTTAAGGCAGATCTCTGTGAGTTTGTGGCCAGCCTAGTCTACATACCAAGTCCAGGACAGTCAAGGCTACACAGAGAAACCCTATCTTGAAAACAACAAATATTAAGTAAGGCTGAATCCTACTAAGGTAATGCCAGCAGATGGCCCGTTCTGACCAAATGACATGGTTCAGTATGACTTCACTTCTGTGTGCTTCAGTTGTGTCTGTGTGTGCATGTGTGGGTCACAGGTATGTGAGTCACCTCTGCAAAGGTCAAGTTTCTCATGGGGACTTTGAGCATTGCCATTCCATTGCTCTAAACCAAGTCTGCTGCTGTCACCCACCTTAAGCTGTGACAGGAATGGGTAGCTAAACCACCATCTATGCAGACACTCCGTATCCCATGTGGTTTTCTTGACGGTCCTACTCAGGATCTAGTCAAGAGGATACGAAGCAATATACATTATCGCTGAATCAAAATTAAAATGATGACTCTTCCCTTTTTCATCTTATCACAGTTATCTCAGTATATGAACCTTCTGTTCAAACCAGAGTCACAAAATACTAAATCTGGAAGAACACAAACGTGCCAGCCACTTCTCGTAATTTTGAAGGTCGGAAAATACAGATTAACAAAACTCATGGTATGTGCCAGGAGAGCACTGGGACCTGTCTTGCTTTTCAGCCTTTTCCAGTCCTTACTCAGATGTCTCTCTTAAAACTTGCCATTTTCTGGAGCCTCTGTATAGCAACACACTATGTTGCTGTACCTACCGTGGCCAGGAGGGGGTGCCAGAAATTCTTGTAAAAAATAATAAAGCGATCAAAATAACCAAAATACTGTATGTTTTAAGCAGGAAGTACACAAATGAAAATTTACCAGGCCACAGAGGAAGAGGATCCACACAGTTCTGATGAGACATGACAAGCTATAGGCAGATGGCAAGGGGGTAAAACACCCCCTTTCAGTGGACTAGGGGAAAGGGATAGCACTGAAGAGGGAAGGAGGGTGGGACTGGGAGGAGTTGAGGGAGGAGACTTCAATCAAGATATATAATGAATAAATTGTGAAAAAACAAAGGAAAAGAAAAAAAAGAAAATTTAAAGAAAGTAGCTCACCATCATGTTTTCTTGTTTGAACTGTGACATTCTAGCAAATAATTAATTTTGAATCACAAGCTGCACAAAGACTCAGTAGACTGAGTGGCTCCTTCAAATTCTTAAAATTTTAATTAAAATTTTTAATTTTAATTTAGTGTGTGTGTGATATGTTTCTGATGTGTTTGTATGTGTGTACATGTTTGTTTGTGTGTGTATGTGTGTATGTGTGTGTGTGTGAGTGTCTATGTGTCTGTGTGTGTGTGTGTGAGCATAGACAAGTTTGCCAGAGCCGGTGGCAAGTCAGTGGACAACCTTGAGTGTTGTGATCCATCTACCTTGTTTGAAACAAAGTCCCTTTGCTGTTCCCCTCCACATATGTCAGGCTAACTGGCTCGGGGCTTCTGGAGATTCTGTCTCTGCCTCTGATCATGCAGTGTCAGCCCTGGAGTTAAGGGTATGATATGCTCCACCCCCAGCTTCACTGGAGTGCTGGGGACTCAAACTCAGGTCCTCACACTCATGTGGCAAGCAATTTGCCACCAAGTCATCTCTCCAGCCTCCTTTCCAAATTCTCCAGAGCTGCATGGCAACAATGACTTCCTTATCATTTAGTGGTTCAAGAATAAGTTTTTCAAAAAGTGACATTAACTGTCGAAGTCCCGAGAGTGATGTCTACCAGGTTTTAAGATTTAAAATGATTTAAGAGTACCCTGTGTTCTTTAGTGACACCAGAGTGTTATTTTTAAGTTTCTGAGAACTTCTTCACATCATTTCCTTACATTGTCTAATTTTGAATAGAAGTTCTGTCTACACCAAATTCTTTCTACGTTAAATGACAGCGGCTTCTGCTTGGGAGCTCACTGGGCTTATATGTACTCCAAGCCTCCTCGCGTCTTAAGTGACCTTGAGCAGGTAAAGCTTCCTAAATTCCAATTCTCTCACCTGTCAGATGTAGTTTTTATCTCCCTTGAAAAATTATTATAATGATTATGAGGTTATACAATTTTAAATTGTGCTTAAAACCAACATATCTAGTTTAACACTAATATATTAATGCAGTTCCCAGCATGTTATGGTAGGGGCACACAAAGGAAGAGTTATTGCCTGTGACAGTGACTTTTCAAAGGACACACTCCTTTAAGTGACAGTACTTGGATTTGGCTAGTCATTCTGCTTTTGTTAAAACTATTTTGTTCACATAGTTGTAGGTTCTCAGCCATGTTCTCTAAAGTGTTCTTCCCGAAGCTTCATCCTGAGAAGGCCCTGTGCACAATGCACTGTATATGGATGACACTATTGGCTGCCCTTCCCAGATGAGCCCCAGCCTGACTGGGTAGTATGACAGTCATGTGGCCTGAGGCAGGATTTGATCAGAACTGATGGTTTCCTGACATCCTCTTGAATATATTGATATAGTGACCAGAAAATGGAGCTTTACGTAAAGTTTCCAGGACACACTCAGCAACCCTGACATGATGCCTGGCTCAGGCTGCCCACACTAACGGGAGATGTTACTGCAGCCCGAGAACCAGCAGGCACTAAGAGCTGCACAGGCATATGGACATGAGTCAGTATTCCTCTGTCTACTTCCCCTGCGGCCTCCTGATTCAGTCTTCCAGGTCCATAATGGTTTGTGAGTCACTGCTCCTGTCCATGAACTACCCCAAGCTGGCAATATGAAAGGTGTGTTAATGACAGTTTTGTTTAATCTTTTATGGAGGTAACGCACAGTTTAGCTTAAGTGATACCCTTTTAACAATCTCCAAAGCATACCATGATGACATTCCATAAACATATATACTAAATGTCTGTGATGTCTTAGACTTCATCCTGATGTATGTGGTCCCAGGAGCTAGATACAAACATTAATGACCCACCTCACTATGCCCAAAACATAATTTAGGGAGATCAGACATGTATTTACAGATCATGAAACCATGGGGAATGCAGTAATTATAATAATTCATGGTAAATACACTACTTTTCGTATCATTGCTAGATAGTATCTCATAGAGGCTGAAGTAGAAATAGAAATTTAGCATATTTGTTAACCTGCTCACCAAGGCAATGCTTATTTTTACAATTCTATCATAATAGAGATTTAGGTTTGTTGATCTGTGACCTCTACAGTTACCAGGAAAGGCAAAAGAATATCTATTTGTTAATTTGGACCTATCAGATTGTTCTGGCCAGATTCACAGCCTTTGATTCAAAGGCAACTTCCAGGGGAAGAGAGAAAAGTTAACATTGAGAAAGAAGACAATTCTGAGACACTGCCAAAAATAAAAACCAATAGGACAAAGATATTGAAAGAGGATTAGAGACATAAAGGTCAGAGAAGGCAATAATAAACAATGGATACCATGACATCAGTGGATAAACTGTAATGTAGAAAGACACCTTGACAGGAAGACAGACGGGAGAGAGAGGGAGCACACAAACTAAATAGACGCAGAAAAGGCATGATAGTGCAAGGGCTGGAAATAGACTCAGAGGGGGAGAGATGAGAGATGATAGAGGCAGCAAGTCAAACAGTAGAGATTGTAATGTGCATAGACAGAGATGGGGAAGAAGACACACAGGAATTGATTCCCTAAACTACTTCTGTTGAGCTCTCTGCATAGCTAGAGAGCAACTTCAGAGTCTCCTTACTGCAATTGTAGTTTGGGGGAGGGGCCTTGGGAATCTAGTGAATTTCTGGGCTTCCAGAGCCTGGGAGGATGGCTGCATGAGCCTCACTTATCTTTGCAGAGGTGGAGGAGGATCAATTCTTAGGATATAAATACACACCACAAGGATTCAGAAGCAGCATTTGATAAAAGCACAGACTCTTCATTTGGGCCCACAGATCCTGGCAGATACATGAAAAAGGCAGAATAAAAAAATGTGACCTACATGCTTCTTTTTTGCACCTCTCTTCTTTGCCAAGTCATTCACCCGGGATCACAGTGGATTTCAAGGACCGTATGAGTGATGACACAAGTGGAAACTGCCCAGGCAACAGCAACGTTTTTATTGTAGAAAAGGCCCCGCTGAGCCTGATCAACCTGAGCTAATAATAAACGCGGCTGTGCAGCTACGCAGTACATCACTTCAATGCGTATTTTTTGTTCTTTTTTTCAACTAGTGACTTAGTATTTGCTAATTGTTTTGCATTAACTTATGCTATAGAAATGATATTAGGCAAAAAACAAAAGTGAGGCAAACTTAGATAGTTCAGAATGTATCATAAAGCAATGGAGATAACTCATTTGGACCGGGAACTGCAAACCCACCATGCACCTATTTTTCAAGAAGTTTTTCAGAAGACAGAAAATGAGGAGCAGTAACCAACTGAGAGCAATCATGGAAGCTGGTCCTCTCACAACCACATAAAGAGCAAGAATCCTTCAGTGGTTGTTTGGTAGGTGGAGCATGCTAGAAAGTTCAAGAAACTTGACAAAGGAACATCCCATGAACTGACTGGAATAAAAACTTTTAAAAATTTGCCATCTCTTATTATACATAACAGCAACAAACCATTTCTTGATTGGATTGCGAAGTGACATAAAAGGTGGGCCATCTGTGACAGCAGACCAGGAAAAGCCCCAAAGCACTTCCTAAAGTCAGAAAGAGGTCATGGTCACCATTTCATGGTCTGCTGATGGTCTGATCCCTACGCCTTTCTGAGTCCCCGTGAAATAATTACAAGGAAAAAAGTATAGTCAGCAAGTCAATGAAATGCCCGGAACACCTCAGTGCCTGCAGGCAGCATCAGTCAACAGAGTCCAATTCTCCACAGCACCGGACCACCCACGACACAGTCAATGCTTCAAAAGTCGAAAGAACCGAATTACAAATTGCCGCATCCTACCATGCTCACCTGACTTCTCATTAACCAACTACCACTTCCTCGAGCATCTAGACAACATTTTGCCAGGAAAGTGTTTCCATAACCAGCAGAATGCAGAAAATGTTTTCCATAGGTTTATCAATTCCAAAGGACAGATGTTCACACTACAGGAATAAACAGATTTATTTCTCATTGGCAAAAACGTGTTGATGATAATGGTTCTTATTTTGATTAACAAAGATGTGCTTGAATCTAGTTATAATGATTTAAAATGATTTAAAATTCATTGTTGCTGCTTTTCAGGTGGTACCCCCCATCCAGTGGATTGCTAAAAATAGGTATTTAAAGAAATTTAATTTAAATTATATTTCATGTATTTTTTACTAAAACTGTTTTATTTCGTATTTGCATTTTTAAATTTCTTTTTTCTTTCCCCTTTATTTTCTTCTTTCCACACACTCCTATATGCTACCATCTTTCTCTCTCTCTTTCTCTTTCAAATCCATGATTTCATTTTTCACCAATAACTGTGTACCCACGTATGTTCCTAAATGTAACCTATTCAATCTATATGTACGTTTTTAGGGAGGACCATTTGGTGTTGGATAACCAATTGGTGTGCTCTTCCTGGGAAAGAGTATTTCTCCTGCTCTCATCATTTCTTAGTTGCCTGTAATACTGTGTGTAGGGCTGAGCCCTCTTGCTACTGTCAGTGTTGGGCTCATGGTGATAAGCCTTTAAGGGAGGAGTTCCTGGCAGTTCCTAGGAGACACAAACCTCCCTTTCCTCTGGCTCTGGCAATCCTTCCAGTGCCTCTTCTACAAAGATCTCTGAGCCATAGTGTGTTCTTTTCTATATGTATTTACTGGGACAGGCTTCATCATGCTGCACTTAGATTAGTTATGGTTTTTTGTAATGTTCTCTGTATGTTGCAAGAAGTTTCCTTGATGAGAGGAAACTTGTCTATGGGTATAAAAACAAATAATTATAATATGTTTAGAGATTATGCTGGTTTAGCAATTGTGAGTTTGGCAGCTGTGAATTCTTCTCCAAGATACATGTCTTCACTACCTCTGTGTAGATGGCTAGGTTTCTAGTACCTGGCATAATTTCTCCCTTGTTGAGTGGGCCTTAAGTCCAATTAGAGTTGTTGGTTACTACCCAGGTATGAATGCTACCATTTTACCCTTAGGTGTTATGCCATACTGGTCAACGCTGTGGTTCATAGTCATCATAGCTGGGTAGGACTATTGGTTGCTTCCCTCCGTTGAAAGCTTTCATGGAGCCTTCTGGTACTATGGACGCAAGAACTCAGGGAGAAAGCTTTCAGGTCAATTTCTGATCAGTGGCCTCTGGACCTTATATCTGAGGTCCATGTGCCTTCTGCAATAGGGACTTACTGTAGTGAAAGTTTTGGTTTCTTTCATATGTTTTTGTTTGTTTGTTTGTTTTGGTCCCAAATGTGGGATGTAGGAATGTTTTCAGTTTATCATCAGTTGAAAACAAACTCGTGAAAGGACACATGATCTTGGTCATCTGAAAAGGAACACATGAGAAAGTGCGTGATGTTTTGCTGGAAGCTATCCCATGCTAGGAGCATGGTTTTCAAACTGCCTGTGTAGACTCTGAGAAGAGCATAGACAACACTTTCGGATCACAATATTTTGCAAAGGTCAACATCGCTTTGCTGATCCTCATTTTTTCACACTTCCTTTCCCAAAAAGAAATGCTCCAGAGAACTCATGGCACTCCGGCTATTTGACTGGACATCTGGTATCCAGATAATGAAGAGTAGAATTGCCCCAAAGAACTACCTCTGAAAAGATCCACAACCCCCTTTTTCTAATAACTTTATTTTTCTCCTGTTTCTGGTCAGTGAGTTGGTTGGAAGGCAGGTACAAAGGTATAAGAACCCCAAATAAAATAGATTTTTAGAAAATCTAAACCCACAACGTACCATCCAGCTTTCTGGAAAGCAACCAAGATCAATGGCAATAGCCGATAATGCTTGAGGAGTCTCTTGAACAACCTGAACAAAGTCCAAGGAAGGTTTTTTGTGCCTGGTGTTGACGTTTTGTTACATGGTGTTTAGCTCTTGGACGGAGCATTGTTAGCCTAGCTGAATTTCATTTAAACTGTGTATGTACACTGGCTTGTGTGTGTTTAAGGTATTTTTGTTTATTTATTTGTTTGTTTAGGTAGATTATTGACAGTATAATTCCTTAAAACTTTTCAGATATCCTTTCATTAAACTTCAATTTTGTCTATGCGATGTAAGTACATAAAGTAAACATGATTGTATTAAAATGACCCCTAATGATATTCTACTGTACACATAGATTATTCTCTTATTCAGCCATCATCAGAGAAGCTTCCTTTTGTAGCAGATGGAAACAAATACAGAGATTTACAGCCAGACATTATGCAGAGAGTGAAATACCTTGGAACACTCAAATCTAGATTTGATGACTCCACAAATCCCTTGCCTCAGAGCTCAGAGAACTCTGTGCAAGAAGAGGTGAGGAAGGTGTAAGAGCCAGAAGCGATGGAGGACAACAGGAGAATCTGAATCAAGGAGGCCTACCTCATATGAGCTCACAGAGACTAAGGCAGGAAGTATATGGCCTACATGGGTCTGCACCAGGTCTTCTGCACACATATTACAGCTTTTAGTTTAATATTTTTAATGGAACTCCTGAATGTGGAATGATTGGGTCTCTGGGTCTTGTGTCTTCTCTTGGGGCTCTTTTCCTTCTCTTGGTTTACCTTGTCCAACTTTGATGTGATGGTTTTTGTTTTATCTTATTATATTGCATTTTGTAATTTTGTTAGGCTTGTTGTTAGCTTTTAGAATCCATGTACTTTTCTAATGAGAGACAGAAAGGGAGTGAATGTGGGTGGGAGGGTAGGGAGGGGAAATTGTAATCAGAATATATTGTATGAGAAAAAAACTTAAAGGCCAAGAGAAAGACACCCAAGCACCTGCCTCACGCTCCACTATGATGAATGAATATGTGATGGAGAGATGGGAGAGAAATAGAAGCCGAGAAATGTGGGCTGCCATCCTGAGTGCTGCAGCTGGCAAGGGGCAGGGAAGCTCTTCTGCTACCTCTTCTGGGCCAGCTCTCCTGTGATGCCCAGGTGAGGGGTGGGGCTAGTTCTGCACAGCTCTCAGACTCCAACATGGTCCCATATTGCAGCCCAGATATCTGCCGGCTACTCCCATGAGGCTGTTCCTCACTACCCTTGACTCTACAGGTCCACCTTTTCCATTGTGCACACATCCTTCTGCTTCTCTTTCTCTTCCAGCACTTACTTGCTCTTCTTAGTTGCACAAGGGGCCTCTGGGAGTCTGGAGTCTTTTCAGACTATGCTACTCCCTTGTGGCCCTAGGCAGGGGTCATCTCCGATGTGGTCTGCCCATCTCGGCCTGCATGGCACTGGGCATGTAGGACATGTGAGAACCTGAAACATTATCCTATGTGTGCACTCCCACCCACAACCAAGGCCTCTGACTTCAGAATTGCTTCTAGGGCAGCTTCACATCCTGGTACTTTGGACCTGTAGCTAGAGAGAAAATAACTAGCCACAATCTTTTTGATTGCCTAGCTTCCATTATATCAGATAGTGAGCTGTCTAATAGATGCCAAAAAGTGACTGGGCTAGACACTGTCCTGCACTTAATCAGAAACCTTTACAAATACTTATTTTATGTTTATGTGTGTGTTTGTGTGTGCTTGAGTGCATGCACACATAAAATAGGTATGTGCAAGAGCCTACATTATCTTCTGTGTAACTGGAGTTACAGATAGTTGTGAGCTACCATGTGGCTGCTGAGAATCAAGCCTGCCTCCTCTGCAAGAGCAGGAAGTGCTCATCACCACTGAGACATTTCTCCTTCTCCACGAGACTTTTACTTTTAATTGTTTTGTCAGTGCTGGCTGTGTATGTATTAGGCGTGTGCAGTAGCATTGAGATCTATCCCTAACTGTGCTTTATCTCTTCTGAATAGAAGAACTCCCACATCACTTCTGACCTTTGACCTCCTCTACTCTGAAGAGGGACTTCTGGACCCCATGCTTTATCTTTACCTTGTACCCATCCCATAGCTGTATGCTGCCTCCCAATAGTACCACTGGTCATGTTTACACACCACATTTTATTTTGAGACAGTGTCTTGCTTGGTTGCCTAGATTGACCTTGAATTTACTGTGTAGCCCAAGCTCGTCTCTCCCTTGCAAAACACCTGTATCAGGTTTGGAGCTGATGTTTATTCCAAGTCCACTCACATGTATAATTGAAGTTGGTTCAGTACGACAACAAGGAAGATTCTTCTCAGGACAAGACCGCAGCAACATTCATACATGAGGGCTCCGAGTTGCAGGAATTTTCCACAGTAGGGCAGGCAATTTCATCCAGAGTTCTGTCTCCAAATGTGTGTGCACTGAGCCTTCTCTGGTTTCCCTCTCACTCACATCCCTGAGTGGTGTCTGCTCGCAGTTACCACAAGATGGTGCCAAACACACACAGAGAAGCAGAGAGGCGTGTCTGCTCCCAGACACCCAGCCCTTCCCATTGGCCAGCTGGCTGACTCTAAAGAGCCCTATTTAGCTTGAGTCCTTCAGTAGTCAAGATTCCAAATCATCAAACTCTTGATTGCAATTGGTTTGGTTTGGTTTTCCTACACCTAGCCTACCCCAGTCCACAGAGCAGAAGGCATGCTGTGGGCTCTGGCCCTCCTTCTAGCTTTCTTGCCTGCTGGTAAGTATATGACACAGATGCTCATGAGATTTCGTTTTTCAGTGGGAAGCCATGCTGATGAATTCTTATTCTACTATTCCACTCTGTTGCTTTTACCTCTGCAGGCAGACAAACATCTTCCAACCTGGAAGCTAGAATAAAGTCAATCACCAAGGCAAGGGGATCCACTGCTAAAATCACCTGTGATGCTCACACAGCAGACAAGTACATACACTGGTACCGGTTCCAGAAAGGGAGCGCCCCACAACATCTTCTCTACTACAGCCTCATCACTTCCACAACTGAGGTTGATTCCGGCTTCAATTCAGAGAAATACCATGTTTATAAAGGCACGGACAGCAGTTACACATTTGTGCTTCTGAATGTGGAAGAATCTGACTCTGCTCTGTATTATTGTGCCACCTGGACTGACACAGTGATTCATCCCTGCTCTCACCTGTACCGAAAGTCTTAGCACAAGACAGACAAGATCCCACCTCACTTCTTACCTCTGACCTTCTCTGCTCTGAAAAGGAAATTCGGGACCCCATGCCTTATCTTTACCTTGTACCCAGCCCATTTCCCTCTTTCCAGCTGTACCCTGGCGCATCACAGTACCTCTGGACATTTTTACAGACCAAACTACCATGTCTAAGCCTTGACCAAGAACCTTGACTGAAAATATAATACGTTCAGCTCTCCTAAGGACTGCTGGAGGCACATCCAGTTGGCAGTCTAGGATTGCTTTGAATTGGTATTTGTCACAAGATACTTACTTCAGAGAGCGTTTTGGGAAAACTAGTCAAGTTGATCCATGCATGTGATCATGGCACAGAGAAAATGGCATGACTAATAATTTTTCATTACTTAGATTATGAGAAATGGTAGAATAAAACCTTTGGTCTTCCTGAAGACTTCATGCTGACGTATACTTACTTAGCCTTTGAATAAACTGATCTTTCAGTCACCATAACATTCACAATATTGTTGTTGAAATGATAATAAAGGAAAAACACATGTAAATATGCCAACTATTATGTCTACTTAAAGAACAAAATTCAACACACTGAATTTCAAAGGTATAACTGAACTCTTTTAGGGGCTCAGCAATGAAGGTTTCTAATCTACAAAACAGATGGGAGCTTTGCTGGCATTTGCATAGCAGCTGGAGCCTAACAGGAAGCAGCATGGTTCACAGAGAAGATTGTCAACATCTGGCTAGTGCTGTTGTATGGGCTGAAGTAGGGGGGCTTGGTTATTGTGCCACCGTAGGTGGACTAGTCCTTTTGTGGATCTCCTTGCTGTTATTATCTTTAGGAATTGTTGGTAAGCTGGCTTATTTCTTTTGGCTACAGTTTCTCGCCTCTGTTCCTGGAGAAGTAAACTGCTTGGGTTGGGTTTGGAGACACTAGGAACCTTCAACAGAGTGCTACATTACAGTTTAGCCTGTTGGTCCTGTGAAACCAGAACTCGATCTCTACCAATGGCCTCCCATGGATGCTTTCTGACACACAATCTGAAATTCAGCCCAGAGACAGATCTGCTTTGCTTTAAATAAATAAATAAAAGTCTCCTTTCAAAGCCAAACTGCATGTTGACAAACCAAGCCAATGCCTGGAGTATCACTCATGTTACTGTTTTATCCTCCATAAATAAAATAAAGGATCACATTGAATGATCATATAATGTATGGTGCACATCAGAGTTGAAAAACACATAGGAAAGGGAGAATAGGTCATATGTAAGGATATATGATTAATCAATATGTAATTAAGGAGATTATGAGATTTGTTGGAAACATGTTTGTTATTTCATGATTACCAAGGAAATGAATTGTTAGAATTAGTTGGTAGAATGAAACTCTTAAATTTCATTCGCTCTTGGTATGAAGAATTGCCAGTCATTGTATGAGTATATATGTACTCTACCCCACACCAGAAATGGAAGAGTTTATTCTAGTTTACATCCCTCAGGTCACAGTCCATCATCAAAGGAAGTCAGGGAAAGACCTCAGAGAGGGCAGGAGTCGGGAGGCAGCAGATGATGCAAAGTCCATGGCAGGGTGCTGCTTACTGGTGTGCTCTCCATAGTTTGCTCTGACTGCTTTCTTCTAGCACTTAGGACAGCTAGCCTAGGCTGACCTGTTTTGTGGAGAAGGGTGAGCACATGCCATATTGTGCTTGTGGAGGGCTGGAGGACAGCATGGAGGAGTCAGTTCTTTCCTTCCACCATGTAGATTCCGGGGGTGAAATTCTGGTTGCTAAGCTTAATAGTAAGTTCCTTTGCTATAGTACCAAACAATCTGCAGGCTCCATTAGTTTTAAAAGATATGTAAGTTTAACTAAATATTTATAATGCTTCATGAAACAATATCATGGCAAAGCTGCATTCTTGAATTCTTTCTTTCTGTGATTGTTTTGGGGGAACACAGCCAGGACCTCATGCATGCTAAACAAGTGCTCCACCACTGAGCTACACCTCAGCCCTTGATGTTCACCACATCATCAAGTGTGTGGCAGAATGACTCTCCAGCTCTTCACTCTGAGAACATGACCTGCTGAATGCATGCACTGTTGCTTTAGCCGATATCCCTCCTGTAGATTAAATGCACCTTCTGGATATTTTTGACTCTGTCTTTCACTGTCCTATTCGCATACTAATCATTACTATTCTGCTGAAGTTTCATTGATTTCATTTCTTAACATACAAAAGTCACAGTTGCCAAAAATCCTTCCTTAGACCCTTAGGAGAGATGCATCAAAATTTGTACCCTGCTGGTCAACTTGACTCTTATTTATGTTAATTAACCAAAACCAATTTGAAAAATAGATAGACTTAAAGGGCAGTCCCCAAAATTAGTTAATGCACACAAAATTGAACAATTAGTGCTCTTTTAAGAAAATTAGTTCTGTAGAAAAGGAAATAATGCAACAAATATTCACCTAAGAATGTAGTAATAACAGCTATTGTCTTTTGATACTGAGTGTTAGCCATGGCTGTAATCACTCTGCATTTTAATCCTAATTAAAATATTATTAAAAATAAAATATAGCAGGGCATGATGGTACTTGCCTTTAATTCCAGCACTTTGAAAGCAGAGGCAGGTAGATCTCTGTGAGCAGGA
>CM053760.1:43684792-43702076 GCA_028658305.1 Pachyuromys duprasi
AAAAAAAACAAAATGAATGAAAGGCAGAGCAAGAGCAGTGTTTTGGTTTTCGGTTTTTTGTTTGTTTGTATTTGTTGTTTTTTACCAACAAGAGCATCAAGGTGGGTCAGTACGATATGTCCTAGAATGCCATCTTTGGTGTTGCTCTGTCACTCTCATTCCTCTGTGTAACAGAAGCATTTTTAAAGGAAGATGAATAACAGGATCAGAGTTTAACGAAACTATTCTGTTGCCTGTGATGGTCTCCCCGTGCAAGCTTTGCACATGGCCATGCAAGGAAGACTTCACATGAGCTAAGACCAAGTGGGTGTCAGACTTTGAAACATACATGCTTCTTGATATATATATATATATATATATATATATATATATTCATGTGTGTGCGTGCATTTACATATTTGTGTGTGTGTAAGCCTGTGTGCTCACAACTTGTCACATAGCCTTGTTGAAACTGTAAAAAGATTAATTAAGTAGATTTGCTGTCAAATTCTCAAATACCCAAATGATATGTGTTGGAAAAATAATATTCTAGAATTTCAAATCTTACTAATGTATGCTTTTTTGAAATGGAATTTTGTGTTAATTAACTTTTGCTACCTTCTTGGTTTGAGGAAACAGTACATTGAAACAATTTCTCTCCCTATAGTCTTACCTGAGGTCTAGAGTGGAAGAGAACGGACTTGGCCAATGTCAGAACCTTGACTATGAGATACCACCCCCCCCCCAAGCATCCACCATGATTGAACTCTCCATGGTGCCTTTTCTCACTTCAGGTGCTATCAATAACACTTGAGCCAAAAATTAAGGTCATATAAGTATATACCACAAGTCTACCTCAGATATCTCCACAACAGCTCTGAGCTGCAGCTTTTTACCAGGAGGCATTGAGGAGCGAAGGGATGTGAATGATTCGGGATCACAGAGCTACGAGTCACTGTGTGCCTTCCTTAAACAGAGGTGAAGGGTAGGCACAACCACAATCAAGATGTTAACAGTACCAGGCCAAGAAATTCTGGACTAAACATATGTCCCAAAGACACAGTAATCATTGAAATCGGTAAAATAATAATGTTGATGAAAGACCCATCCTCAAACTTTCTTTTTTTACATATTAATTACAGTTTATTCACTTTGTATCTCAGCTGTAGCCTTTTCCCTCATTCCCTCCCAGTCCTATTCTCCCTCCCTCATCTCCTCCCATGCCCCTCTCCAAGTCCACTGATAGTCCACTGATAGGGGAGGGCTTCCTCCCCTTCCATCTGACCCTAGCCTAACAGGTCTCATCAGGACTGGCTGCATTGTCTTCCTCTGTGGACTGGTAAGGCTGCTCCCTCATTAGGTGGAGGTGATCAAAGAGCTAGCCACTGAGTTGATGTCAGAGACAGTCCCTGTTCCCCTTACTATAGAACACCCTTGAGACTGAGCTGTAATGGGCTACATCTGTGCAGTGGTTCTAGGTTATTCCCATGTATGGTTCTTGGTTGGAGTATCAGTCTCAGAAAAGACCCCTGGTCCCAGATTTCTTGATTGAGTTGCTCTCCTTGTGGGGCTCCTGTCCCCTCTAGATCTTCTTATCCCCCCCATTCTTTCATAAGATTCCTGCCCAAAGCACTCTCAGCATCTGCTTTGATACCCTGGTGGGTAGTGTTTCAGAGGCTTTCTGTGGTAGGCTCCAAGCTTTCTAAGATTGGACAAGGTAACACGTTTTGTAACATTTGTTTCAAAAAATGTTCATGGTGACATACAGAACTGGGCAAAGCTGACCATAACTACTCTTAGGACTAGCTAATCTGGGTGTGTCTATTTTCTCCCTAAATACTAGAAGATACCCCTCTTGTTTTTTCATTCTGGCTTGACACCTTCTGCTGCAGGTACCCTGACTCCCCATGCTTCTGCTTATACACAGAGCCCACACAAATGGAATTCTAGAGCTTCAAATGTTCATTTGCTTTTCGATCTGTGAGCTTGTTCTTCCATTCCTAAGATTGGTTAAGGGATAGTTTTATTTATTTTTTTTTATTTTTTAAAATGTAATTTATTTATTTTTATATTAATCACAGGTTAGGTACTTTGTATCCCAGGTGTAGCCCCCTTCCTCATTCCCTCCCACTCTCCCCATCCCTCCCTCATCTTCTCCCCACCCCCTCCAAGTCCACCGACGGGGGAGGACCTCCTCCCCTTCCATCCGACCCCAGATCATCTTGTCTCCTCGGGGCTGGCTGCAATGTCCTCCCCTGGGATCTAGCCAGGCTGTTACTCCCTGGCGTATATGGGGGAGGGTCAAAGAGCCAGCCATCGAGTTCATGACCGAAACAGTAAAGGATAGTTTTAAATGATGTTTGGTATTTTGGTAATTTTTGTATTTCTCATAACACTATTGTTTTTTTTTTGAAGTAGAAATTGAATACACGTGAACCAAGTGATCACCTTTCCCTGAAGAAAGGAAGCATATATTTCTTCTGCAGGTTATCCACACACAGCTTTTCATACATACTCATGTATGGAAATCCTACAAATGAGGCTTTTGATATGTACTTCAGGAAGAAGAAGAAGACGAAGAAGAAGAAGAAGAAGAAGAAGAAGAAGAAGAAGAAGAAGAAGAAGAAGAAGAAGAAGAAGAAGAAGAAGAAAAACTGTCCAAAGTCAGTTACGGGTAAAGAACAACAAATGTTAGGTACACAAAACCTGCCTCCTTTCTTTGTTCCCTAATACAAATTTTGTGGAAAAAGAAGACATGATGACACGCTGGCCCTGGAAACCTCGCATGATTAGTGTCTTAGTAATGAGTACACACCTTCAGCATGTCTGTGACCACATCCTTCCTAACAACGAGCCACCTAGTCCAGCCCTGAGCCTGTTCAGCTCCGGTCCCCACCTGCAGCACTTTTATCAGGGGAAACCAGAAAGGGAGTCTGATGGCTATCGACTGTGCCTCACAGATGCCAGGAACTGTGGCCCCAGCTTTCTGGGTCAGCATAGTTTCCTGTTGACTTGGTTTAGACATTAAGTATACTAAATCTTGTTTGACTTCTTCAGTGAGAAAGCAAGATCCAGTCTTTTGGTTCCCATGAATTTCCAACAATGTTGACCCAGGTAGAGGTGCTGAGAAGGAACACAGGGCGATGCATGCATTTTCAGCTTCCATCAGCTCTCACATTATACAATATATATTCTATTTGCTTAGACTCTAACTTGATCAATAGATCAATATACTCAGACAACCCACAGAAGCATAACTACTTTTTATCCAGTGAACCACCAGAGAAATTAAAGCTTGGACAATTGAAGCCTAATGAACAAGCAAAGATAAGAAGGGCTGTTGTCTGAACTAGACCACAAGACCATTCTAAGAAACGTAAGGGTTGCAATTCTGTATTCTAGGACATCTACAGCACATTATGATGGAGGAAGAGTCCTTTTCTCGGAGTTGGAGTAGGGAAATGTTTAAGGATGCTGCCATCAAAAAACAATTGGGGCCATTTCAGCCCTCAGATGAGCCCACAGTGTTGCATGCTTGTAAAAGGAAAGAGAGAACTGGCGAGAAAGTAGCAAAACCTGTGTGTAAGGTGTTCTCATTCCTTTGCATATATCAGTTCCTTAAAGCCATGCCACCGAAAATATCTGTCTTTCTGTGTCAGATGTATCAGACTCAGAAAATAAACGAAACACTAAACGTTCCAGGCTTTTATCTAAGCAAGGGCCCATGACAGATCAGGGTAGAGTCTAAGCTAACATGACTCTTTGAGGCTTTTACTATAAAATGTTTTATTTCTGGAAGCATAAAAGAATCAATTAATTGTTTCTATTTCATAGAAATAAGTGCCGGTATAATGTTAATTAATGCAAATTATTACTATATGTTGAAGCAATGTTTAGAAGGTCAATAATTATGTGATTTTGTAGAATAAGTAATATGCTACTAAATTCCAAGTTAATCTTTTCATATAAGATAATTCAGAATTCTTGTCTTATTTTTAACAATAGTAGACTTCAAGAAATAATATTTCTTTGTTTTCTACACCTCCTTTTCAACTTAATCTTCTAAATTGCATCAATATGTTCATTCTTGCTGTTACCTGTGTCAAGGATCCATGATTTGTTGGTTTATTTAAGGCATGTTTGGGGTAGGAGACAGGAATTTTCAAGGTAGGCAAACCTAAGAGGTATGTTTCATAGACATATGACATATGATTAAACATAGACATAATTCATCCATTTTCACCTTTCCCTATTTATGATCATACTTCTTTTATTCCCACTTTGATATACATGCAAAGAATATCATACAACTTTTGGTATCAGTAGATTGCAAATTTATTAGCAAGATTTAAAAATACAATGGAATATAATGAAAATTTCATGTAGTAATTAATAATCTCTGAATAAGATAAAAAAATTCATGACATTTTAGAAAAGGAAATATGTTTTCCCTACTTCTAAAGAATAATTACTTCCAACGAAATAGGTGTTTTAATTTCTTCTATATACATTTCATAATTTTACTTGTTCTTAAATGAGATATTGTAGTTGTGCAAACATAATCAGTAATCTTATTTTCTGTTGTCTGATAGCATTTAATGACAACATTGAAGACCTTGAAGTATAGGACATACATATCCGAGCTCTGAATGCAGTGCCTTTGTGTAACACAGCATTATAAATATCCTAACTTCAAAAAACATATAGAGAGGCAAGGTCCACACATAGAAACCAAGGAACAGAAAACGTATTACCTTAACTAATTTTCTGCAAGGTGGTCGACTAATTGCCATTGACCCAGGTTGAGGTGCTGAGAAGGAACACAGGCGATGCATGCATTTTCTTAGAAATGTTCCTGTAGATAGAAAGGCT
This sequence comes from Pachyuromys duprasi, assembly GCA_028658305.1. Taxonomy (NCBI): domain Eukaryota; kingdom Metazoa; phylum Chordata; class Mammalia; order Rodentia; family Muridae; genus Pachyuromys; species Pachyuromys duprasi. Next base: position 43,689,644 of record CM053760.1, read on the forward strand.
GTACTAGTCCACACAATGGGAATATCAGAAGGAAACTTGAAGTCATTATGCACCTCCCACTGAAAGTTATGTACATGCATGTACAGAGGCAAATGACACCAACCAGCGTCATTTCTACTAATAAACTCAAAATAAGTAAAAAAGTTCAAACTATTTTAGTGATAATATTTGTCAAATAATATGCTCATAACACCTACTCTGAATGGCTATAAAATTTTTTCATTAAATAATATAAGATACTAAATTAATCTTAAAGCTCTCATTACATATTGAGCTTAACACTACTGATTTAAAAGTACTACTGCCCCTGACCTCTGTTCATGGACATTTCCATTACCCAAAGGGAACAAAAACTAATTTCCATAGCTGATCTGTCTCTCTTCCCTCAGTAACTGTCATGTGATTCATTCTTAAAGGCAGTAGGTGTATATCCCTGGCTCACAATTTGCTTAGTGATTCCCAACTGATTAAGAATAACGTGGACAATTTCTGACATGAACTCAATGGTGGGCTCTTTGACCTCCCCACCCAGCAAGGGAGGAGCAGCCCTCCTAGGCTACAGAGGAGGACTTTGCAGCCAGTCCTGAAGAGACCTGATAAACCAGGGTCAGATGAAAAGGGAGGAGGTCCTCCCCTATCAGTGGACTTGGAAAGGGGCAGGGAGGAGATGAGGGAGGGTGGGGTTGGGAGGGAATGAGGGAGCAGGATGCATCTGGGATACAGAGTTAATAAAATGTAACTAATAATAAAAAATAAATTCCTAAAACAAAACTAAACTAAACAAAAGAATAACATGCAAGGTATCCAGGGCTTACTCATTTTGCATGTTAAGTAAAGTAAGCAAAACAATCCAAAGGCCAATTTATTGTTGTTGGACAATTAATGTCATTTGTTTGTTTGTTTGTTTGAATCCAGGCCTGAATGTATGGCAAATCACGGAAAGGTAGACACGGAAAGAGAGCATAGCAAGTACATCTTCATAGCTCCGGAGCACTTTCTCTACAGTAAGCAATGGAAGGGGGAAAGGATGAGGAGGCTGCACTCATGCTGCCCCACCCCTAGAAGAACAGCTAAAACTTACGTGCTAATCTGACCAGTTTGTGTGGGCCAGCAAACCCCAAACCATTCCTAATCACAGCAGAGCATGAAGAATCCTGGCTCCTGTGTCCTCCTTCCTCTGTGTCTTCCCTGGGAAGCTGGCCCTGCAGATGGGACTCCGTTCCTGAAAGCTGTCGTTCTTTCCTGCCTCTTGACTTGTGAGTTGCCACTGTCATGTTCCTGTGCTGCTGAGAAGGAAGTCGGTCCACATGGGTGTTTCTTCCCTTTCCAGTTATTCATGGGGATTTTTCTCCTTTGCTTGCAGTTGGATGTGGGAAGTTGGAGCAACCTGAAGTATCAGTTTCCAGAGCAAAAGATGAGAATGCCCAAATATCCTGTAAGGTTTCCATCAACAGTTTTAAAAGTGTAGCCATACACTGGTACCGGCAGAAACCAAATCAAGGCTTAGAGTTTCTATTATATGTGATAGCAACCCCTACCCGTATTCTCTTAAATGAGAAATTCAAGAAAATGGAGGCAAGTAAAAATACTAGTGCTTCCACGTCAACACTGACAATATATTCCTTGGAGAAAGAAGACGAAGCTATCTACTACTGTTCCTACGGCTAAAGCACAGCATTTGAACTTCCAGAATAGCCTACACAAGAACCATCCCCCAGGTCTGCGTTCCAACCCACATCCTTCTCAGCATGGGCAGCCACCTGCTGTTCAGATGGGGGCACCAGCTGAGCCTTGCCTCTTCACAGCACTTCTAGAGCCTTCCATGCAACAACGTGGATTCTCCCATCCAAGTGAAGCCCCAGGGACTATATTGCAATAAAAGGCTGGCTGGACACTGTTTTCTATAAAGTGAAAATATCTGAGAACAGTTCAATACAGGATGGGAGGCTCAATGCACGATTTAGTTCTTTATTAACTGCCCAGAAGTTTCCCATACCTGAGTTTATAAGAAGGCAAGGTAGGGTATATGTAAAAAAAAAAAAGGATGTAACTATTTCAGAGACACTGAAAGTTATATTTATTTGCCAATCCATGACCATCAGAGGTTGGAAAGTCAGGCACAAGTAATAATTTGATGCTTGTTATCAGTATTCTAGGGTCTTTCTTAAAATAGTTTATTGACCATTATGACTATATGATGGCAAAATTGAATCTTGCATGAGGGTGACTCAGGACTGAGGCTGGGACAAAGCTCCAGGAAAACACTTTAACTCAGTCCTTTAGAGGTCTGTAAGAAATAAATAGTGAAAACCCTACTTATGAGCTGCACTAATGACCAATGAAAAATAGCACCTGCTCCTTGCATCAACAGAGAAAATTAATAATATCTTATGAAAACTACAAAAATTATTAATTATTATTGACTATTATGCGTTTATTTTCTCACTTCTATTTTGGATGATTGGGAACATTTTGAAATACTGGGACAAAACATTAAATGCAAAAATGTATAAATTTCTGTTCCACTTTCTCAAAGTGTAATAAAGACAAATTCTCCCTATAGAGTATATTTATACTGATGAATTTAATAACATAGTCTATCACAGTATGTAGCCATTCATACCCTTTACCTATAGTCTCTGAAATATCTATGATAGCTTCATGATCTATTTCTTCCCTCTAAAGTTCAGGTTGGGCTATTAAATCGAGATGTCATTGACAATTGAATGAGAAACACTTAGATGCTCTGAGTGGCACACCCTGTACATGATGGCTTCTGTACATGGTGGTCTACAAAGGGACCAATCAGAGTGCCCAAATCTCGGGGGGCATTACCTCTTGCCTAATGTGTGCATAGACACAATGTAAGAAGAATATGGGAAAAGTCATATAGCCTAAGAAGAAGGACCCTACCAGAAAGAAGTTTACAAAAGGGCAGAATTGAGCATCTTATACTCTCTGAACCAGGGGCTTGATGCAGATGATGTCACATGATTCTCAAAAGAACAGTGGAAAGCCTCAGACTCTCAACCTTTGAATAGATTCCTGGGGTGGAAACTTGGTGGATGCTAAAGGGATGCAGAGGAAAGAAAGGGTAACCTTATCTGTAGGTCTAAAGTAACAAAATAACATGTAAGCATTAGACACACTCTTTGAAAATTTTCAGTAAAGTGGAAAACATTCACTACATTGTAGTAGTAGACGGAAGGGGCCTTAGAGAGCCAAGAGAAAAGAAAGACAGGGAACAACCACTTGGACTAGTCAATGCCCACGCTTTTGTACGTGCACCCTGGTCTCATGGGAAAGTACAGATTGGTCCTATCGCTCCTGTAGCCTCCTTCTTTCTGCCTCCCTCCTCATTCTAGCCATTACTACCGAGTAGTTTAAAACACCCATCGCCATAGATAGGAGACAAAAAAGCCACAAATTCATGAAAGTCTCAACCTTGTGACACTGGCTGTTCTCCAGCTTTGGTCTGGAGGGCTACAAATGATTATTAGGAAAAGTACCCTTGGAGACTTGTAACTTGATTTAAAAAAAAGTCTGCTACAACATATTTGCTAGGACTGAATTGGCTACAGAGATGATTTATATTATAAGATTTGAGATAAAAGGACATATTTATTGCCACAAATGATTAAATAAAAAAGGAAAATTTCCAAATTTAGAAAATGATTGTGAAAAAAAAATAGGTGACTTGAAAGCATTCCCGGTCGGACTTTACACATGCTAACAGAAGCTTCTGTTACATAAACTTATGCAAGTTTACTAAATTTAACATGCTGACAAATGCATTTAATGAAGAGATTATTTACATAATATAATCATATGCATGATATACTTGGAGGTTTGTTTTTAAATTTATGTTCTCACACTCATCCATGCAACTACTGTATAGTTCTAAGGACAAAACCAAGGCAGGATGAAGTGACGTGAACATTACAATGACAGTCACCGAACAGCAGATGAGCCCTAGACTGTGTCTGTGCCCATAGCCCTGGTCTGTAAATAAAGGATGGTCCAGATATAGCTTTCAATTTCTTACATGCTACATAAAGATAAAGTTTCTGTGAGCAACCAGGACGAGTAGTTGTAACTGACGCTCACACTGCAGAAGGTAGTTATTACTTGGCTCTTTAAAAATATATTTGTTGCAGCTCAGTCTGTAGTACAGTTGGTAGCTGGCCCATTTTTTCCACGGTATCACACAAACTGGCGTGATGGTGTCTGTTCCTATAATTCTAGCACTTGGAATGCATCATGCCAGTCATAAGTCAATGAATACAATAGATCTGTCTGTTGCTCCCAATGAGTTACAACTCATGAATGACACTTATGATGTTATTTGAATTTATATTTCTGTTTGTCATCGTTCTCTTAATGACCCTTTGTTATACTTACAACCTTCCCATATTAGTTGTTCAGCTTTGATTAAGTTACTTCACCTATCTTTGACTCAATCTCTTAATTTCAAATGGATAGTAAATAAATTTCAAATGGATAATAAAAAATAAAATTAACTTTCATGAACTGCTGTAAGAACCGTCTCATATAATATGTAGCATTTTTACAAGTATGTAAGCCTTGAGTGTTTCTAATGTTTGCTAACAGAAGCTGAGCACATTGGTATATTGCATATCAAAAAATGTAATTGTGATTGCTTTGATTCATATCCCGAGCTCATGGCATCAACAACATGTGATTTCCAGGACCTTGTTGGGCAAAAATATAAATAAGTAAAATCTCAGTCTAGGGTTACTGAATCCAAATCTCATTTCCCAAGGACCCCGGTCCCTCTGGGAAACTTACAATCTGAGCCACGGAGGTATAGTTGCCAAGCTGTTCAAGGGATGAGCCCACAGCTCAGGACAACTAGAAGTTCATCCCATTCACATGGAACAGCTTGTCTGCTGTCTTCGTTGGTTCCCTGATAGAAATAGTGGATTGCTATTTGGTTTCTCTGTAGCTGAATGCTCACAAACTTTCTAATCAATGTATACAATATAGTTTGCCATCCACATATATGAATTTTATTCTTTCTTTGTAAAATTCATTAGAAAACCAGTGCAAATTTTCAGTAGCAACCTTATATCTCAGAAACAAGTTCTCTTCACTAACTGGAGTTTTTTTTATTTGCAACTAATCCACAGAAAGACTAATTTTTGCTTTGAGCACAAGATGCTCGACCTCTTCCCATTAGCTTTATAGTGCTTTTGAGAAGACAGCAGAGATTAGGCAATGGGGGGTGGAAAGGACATTTCCATCGTGAACACCTCCTAACAAGGTGGATTCCTAACATTTCCAATCAGAGAGATTGTGTCACAGCCGACTTATATCCCTTGTTCAGGTTTCATATTTTTCCAAGGAGCACTGGAGTTAGGTAATCTTACATGGAGTTCTCTCTATCTAATCTGCCCTCTAGGCTTGGATGTATGAACCTGATCTTGTTACTGTGCTGCCCAGCACTACCACTCATGGTACAAAGATGAGTGTCTTAATTTCTCCTCTCCTGCATTGTAATGGCCACTGTCAAACGTTCACTCAATTGTAAGGAGTATTGCCTGAGAGATCCACTCTAACACGCTCATTTAATGCATTCAAAAGTAGAGTTAGAAAGGCATTTCTGTTGTTTAGATTACCCAGAAGACAAAGTTGATCATATCTAAGCAAGTGCCCCCTGAGACCTGTGCTCAAAACTGCCAGATGCAGGGTGATATTGGGAAATGAACACATTAGAAGAAAACTTTTCAGTTGTCTCTCCCTTCCCCTCCTCTCCCCTCCCCTCCTCTCTCCTCCTCTCCTCCTCTCCTCTCTCCTCCTCTTCCCTCCCCTCCTCTCCTCTCTCCTCCTCTCCTCTCCCCTCCCCTCCATCCCTCCCCCTCTGTGTTCCACTTCCCTCTTTTCTCTGTTTCTGACTCTCTTTCTTCCCTTATTCCTTTCTTCTTTTTCCTCTTTGTCTGCCTGTCTCCCTCTCCCTCATCACTAAGTCTGTCTGTATTTTAGGAGTAGCTCAATAAAGAATGTTAATCTTTCAATAAGACAATCATTACTGATCAGAAAAGAACCAAAAGTTCTCTCTCATAAGTGCAACTTTAAAAATGTCAACCTGAAACTGAAATTATGATTCACAAGGCTTGAGAAGAGTGGAGAGTGAACACTACCCATCTGTAGTGTTTCCACACTCCATCGATACAATGAGGCATGCAAACAGGACAAGAAATTGTTTATCTAAATTGACAGTTTTATAAATAAACATCTTTCATAGGGACAACAGAGACATATGTTAATAACTGTGTTTGGTAAACCAGTTTCCACGGGAAGCCTTGGTGAAACACCATGCCCCTCCCCTTTCAGTTTGCAGAATACCACTTCCTCTGCCTGTCCTAGTCTCCAATTTAGTGTGGTTCTGTGTAGATTTAGCGTTCAGTGCCTCTTCAGGACAAAGGCTACAGAATGTGGCTCCTGCTGCAAATCTTCATGCTTGCGTCCCTCAGGATTTGTGAGTAGATGAACTTTTGCTCATGGGATGGAGGATACAAAAAGAAGAGTCAAGTCACAACATGTTCACAGGAAGGATAACCATTCAGCTGTTAACTGAGCCAACAAATGGCACTGTGGTCCTGATTCCCTCAGTGCATGTGTAGGGGACGGGGAACCCACAAACCCCAGACAGTGATTTGAACTGGATGCCAAATGTGTATTTTCTTAATGAATTCAAAATTCAAAAATTTGGAAGTTTTCAAAACTTTTAGCTTTTGTTATCTTTCAGATACAGGAGGAAGCATTCCCACTTCACGTCTGGAGACATATGTCACCAAGAAAAAAGGAAATACAGCATTTCTCGAATGCCAAATAAAAACAGGTGTTTTGAATCGTAATGCATATATACACTGGTACCAACAGAAGCCAGGCCAGTCTCTCAAAAGAATGTTATATATTTCTTCAGGAGAAAATATTGTCTATGAGAAAGGTTTTAGTGAAGAAAGATATGAGGTTAAGAAGTGGCAGAGTGACTTGTCTTCAATCCTCAGAATACACCACGTGACAGAAGAGGACACAGGAACATATTACTGTGCGTGCTGGGGATACACTCTGTCAACATGCTGCACTGTTAACAAACAAAAACTCTCCACAGGGGGCTCCCTTGCACATGCATGCATGCCTCCCCTTTACACCTCCCAAAGGGACTAGACCACTGTCACTCAGAAGAAGCCATCCAGGCTAATCTCACCTGTGCACAGAATTACCTCCTCCTTCCCATTCCCCAGAGACATATGATCAAGATGGCTGAGTATTCTTAGGCTGCATTTGTGTTCTGAGTTTGATCTCACCAGAAGCCCAAAGGCCCAGTGCAGTGTCTCCTTCACCCAGGAGCTCAAAACTTCTTTTCATCCCATCCCCGGGCCATCTCTCTGGTGGCCCTGATGGCTTTTGCTTCCCCACCTATGGAAGCTTCCTGGGAAAGCAGCCAAAGTGCAGTGCTCACTGAGGAGAGTAAGCAGTTTCTCAGTGCAGAGCCACAGTGATACCAAGTGCACAGGCTGCTGAGGATGTCCTGAAGTCTCATCTGATAGACTTTGTCGTGATCAACCAATCTCAGCCTTTCACAGTACAACACAATTACTTCAGTGAGTGACCTCAGCTCAAGTGAAATCATTCCCAAACTCAGGAAACCAGGTCTTTAATTGTTCTTTCAATAAAATTAAAGCAGAGCTTTAATTCTTAGCCGTTTATTATGAATGGGTCAAAGAAATGTTTTTCCTTAATAGGATTTCATTCACAAGATCATAGCTTGGTGTCATTCATTAAGCTGCTTGTTATTCTAAAGTTACCAAGTCAAAACAGACTACTAGTGTATTGCTGGTGCATACACATAAGACAGTGAAGAATATCACCCACTACTGTGCATAATAATTATACTTTTCTTCCATGCCCATGAGACCATTCGTAGTTACCCACAGTGTTTACAAAAGAAAAAAAAATAGTTAAAAAAAAACCTAGGGAGTGAAAAAGATGTCAAGGACAGGTGTAACTGAAATAATACTTAAGGAAAACAGGGGTAGGGCCTTGGGGGACACCTCTGGATGGGAAAGGGTAGCACTGCTCTCATAATGGGTGTTTTGACAATGTCTTCTGTCACCTGATAGTTCCTCTGCACCAGGAGCGTGATAAAGCGACCCTGAGACACAGCTCACTGGGCGGGACCTTCACCAGCTCAGAAATAAGTTTTGCCCTCCTCCCTATTGCTCCTCCACAAAGCTAAGGCTGCCGCTCAATCTGCTGTAGCGAGCTCGGGTCCTGTTTACTGACTCTCGTACTCACTCCAACTGCCGCTGAAAATGCCAGTACCTTGGGTTTTCCTTCTGTCTTTGGCTTGCGCTTGTAAGTTAACTTCGCTCCTTTTCCTCTTTCGTTATCTTTGTGTGCTGAGCCAACTGGGAATTAAAAATAACTTGAAAATCTTTGATTTCTCTTCCTTGCTTTTCAGATGGCGACTCCTGGATCTCTCAGGATCAGCTGTCCTTTACCCGGAAACCAAATAAGACGGTACACATAAGCTGCAAGCTCTCTGGGGTCCCCTTTCAGAACACCATTGTGCACTGGTACCAACTGAAAGAAGGGGAGCCCCTGAAACGAATCTTCTATGGCTCATCCAAGACTTACAAGCAGGACAATCCCCACTCCCGCTTTGAAACAGATGAGAAGAGTGACGGTACCTTTTACCTGATAATTAACAACGTTATTAAATCAGATGAAGCTATGTACTACTGTGCCTGCTGGGATCTCACAGTGTCTCAGCGTCTGAAGGGATCTGTAAGAAAACCTTCCTATCTCTGATCCTTGGCTGCACTCACAGTCCGTCCCCAAACCACCAAGAGCCCTTGGTGCGCCCATGCAGAGGTTCACAGGTGTTGGGCCTGGGTGAGTCCTTGGGACTCATTTTGTTCATTGATGCCAATGCAAATGAGGAAGCTGAAGCCCAGAAAAGGCTGTCCCAATCTATTGACCCAGAGAGGCAGCTCATTACCTGTTTCCACCCTTATCCAGTCCCTTTCTCTGTTTTCTTATGGCCACTACTAAATATAAACCTCTTTTAGCAAGATTGTATTTAACTCAAAGGGACACTGCAGGAAGGATGTGTGGCTTCCCTACCCCATTAGACCCCCAGGCTGGGCTGTCTGATATAATCCAAGTGTGACACTACCACACAACTGAAAAGGAGATGGGCAGAGATGGCAGATGAATTCGAAACCCCTCATCCCGATGCTGTTCTCCCATGGCTACCTCTCCATCTTCATTCCTGCAACTTTCTCTTGGTTCTGAAGTCCCAATACCTGGAAGAGCTTTTGTGGTATAAATACGGTGCAAGGGACCCCGTGAATAGGACTTACACAAGTCTTTGCCAGTTCTGGAAGGATCCTTAGTACAAGGCCTATATTTCCTGCTTCATGCTGTGAAAACACTGACCTCTCATAATTGAGGCCATGGGCTTGCCTCAGATTTGGTGGCCTGGGCCTGGTGTATCTTGTTAAATAGATGTAGTCTGTTTGTGCCCAACATCTATGAACTTTACCTAGAGAATGAGAACAGCAAAAAACAAAAGCTGTGCAACTGTTTTCTAGGCACCATAAACCTAACTAGAGAATGGGAGCAGCAGCAGTAATCGTGGGCAACTGTATTCTAGGCAAAACCCTTTCATCGGATTTCTCAGCAGCAGCCAAATAATGTGATTCCAACTCCTGTCTGACGCCAGTATCCAAATATTGGTTATTTCTTCTCAAACCCTTGTTCTCCATGCCCTCTATGGCAAAGGTGCAGTTATATTTTGAAGAGGACAACATGGTTTTGTTTTGCTTTTTGCTTTATTCTTTTAGCTTATTCATGCTTTGTCTCCTTACAGAAAATAACAAATGAGATTCAACTCTGCTTTTTCAAATGTTTATCTTATTACTACTTATGTGTGTGTGTGTGTATGTTTGTTGCTGTTGTGTGTGTGTGTGCATGTGCTCTGGAGGCCAGAGAGTTGTCTAACTCCCTAGAGATAGAGTTATATAGATAATGTGAGCATCCTGACCGTGTACTGGGAACTCTTTAAGAAAAAAAAATACACACACACACACACAAAAAACAAGATCAGTAAGGGCTTCTAACCACTGAGGCATCTCTCTAGCCTCTAAACTTTCTATAATGTGGGATTTGAAAGGTGATAGGACCCTGGGAATTGTGGTTTCACTTGTCAGAATGACAACTCCAACTAGACCCAAGCTGTGGTGGCTCTTAGGACAGAGGCATGACCCTGTGCAGGTCCAGGGAGGTAGAAGCAAGGCTACACTGCCTAGTAACTTACAGCCGTGAAAGCAATAACCACATGAGCCTGATTCAGGTTGGCAAAGTCCAAATGTCCCTCTGGATGCTGCAGTCCCCTTATACACTTGAAAGAAAGCAGAAAAAAAGTAACTTATTAGTGTGGACACTCGAGTTAGTCTAGATTCAGTTCTCGAGGAGTCTCTTCTTCGGTATTTATTGTTTTCCTATTGTTTTGCTTTATTTTTATCTATAGTATGAGCAGCAGACCACTTAAATCCCTGACTAGTGAGGATTGTAGGGCACATCACCCACTGCTCTAAGTAAATACTTTCTTTCATTATGTAAATTTCTGATTAAACATACAACCAGCAGACCTGTAACTAGAAATTAAAGAAATGCCAAGACAATTCTTACAAGAAACACATGAAATATCATTCACATTGAGTGCTGATTTCACAAATTTTAAAGAGTTTACAGAAAAATTTTCTCAACATTTTTTCATTTGAGTTTATTCATTAACTGACATATGCAACCCAAATCTGTAAATATCCAGGTAGTAGTATGTGATTTTTTAAAAAATAATTCACACAACATATAATCTTCAAATTAAGATAAATATGTATATATTTCTTCAACCCTTTATTATTTATTCATGGTAAAATGTTCAAACCTCATCTCATTTTAAAACCACACGTTGTTCGTTATTTTTGGCCACCCTAATGCTTGCTTGAGTCACACTAACACGTACAGGTAGCATTGCTTTTATAATGTTATTTATCAGCTATTCCTCTATTTCTTATTACTGCAGTAAACCATGTGATTTGCACAAAGTGTCATCCAGTATTATAGATGTCCATTTCAGATGCAGATCTTCTGATAGATACTGGCCAGACATTGACCCACAGTTCCAGCCACAGCGGCCTTCCCATTCCAGGAGTGTAGTGGGAAGCAACTGAATGTCCAGAATCTGCGATCTTTAATCTTGAACTCAAATCCTAGATCACTTTGAAAAACTCCTGATTTCTATTGATCATAACACTTATATATGCAGCTGAAAGGTAAATATGTGGATGATGGATCATAGCAGATTCTCTACAAATTTTTTTCCGTCACTACCAGGAGCCTAGAATCCAGACATGTTATCCTGGAACATGGAGAAAGAAAATTTTGTAGCTCAGCTAACTATACATTTCTACACAAATGCATGCCACAAATCCTTATTCGGTACAGAGAAATATTTCATATTTGCCAAAAAGAGCCTTGGGTTTCATCTGGAGTGTTTGCTTATGAGAACTCCATATATAGAGAAGTTTCTATAACACATGTAGTAAGTAGCATATCACATGTGCATTAACAACAAAGACTTCACAGACTAGATAATAAAGATGCAAGAAGAAAAGCAGTATTAAAATCACTAAGAGGAGACCCCTGCCATGAGTGTTATGAACTGTCCTCTTCCTAATAGAGCCCTTGGGTATGCATAAAAAGACAGACCCAGACGTTTCTCATGACCCACTATTCTGCACAGGAGCAAACCTTCCATTCCATACATGACATGATATATGGGAATGCAGTGACAGAGACCAAGAATGTGAATGTTGTGAAAAGTACTTATCTCTTGAACATGTCAAGTATTATGTTTCTTTTTAATTAATTTGTTTATTTTTTAAGTTTTTATTAATTACACTTTATTCACTTTGTATCCCCCCCATAAACCCCTCACTCCTCCTCTCCCAATCCCACCTTCCTTCCCCCTTCTCCACACATGCCCCTCCCCATGTCTACTGATAGGGGAGGTCTTCTTCTCCTTCTTTCTGATCCTAATTTATCAGCTCTCTTCAGGAGTGTCTGCATTGTCTTCCTCTGTGGCCTGGTAAGGCTGCTCCCCAATCTGGGTGAGGTGATCAAAGAGCAGGCCAATCAGTTCATGTCAGAGGCAGTCCCTCTTCCCATTACTATGGAACTCACTTGGACACTGAACTGCCATGGTCTACATTTGTGCAGGGGTTCTAGGTTTTCTCCATGCATGGTACTTGGTTGGAGTATCAGTCTCAGGAAAGACCCCTGTGCTCAGATATTTTTAGTTCTGTTGCTCTCCTTGTGGAGCTCCTGTCCTCTCCCTATC
>CM053760.1:43702576-43732552 GCA_028658305.1 Pachyuromys duprasi
TTGAGCGTCTTTTGGATATATGCCTAAGAGTGGTATAGCTGGATCTTGAGGAAGTACTATTCCTAGTTGTCTGAGAAAGTGCCAGATTGACTTCCAGAGTGGTTGTACAAGTTTACATTCCCACCAGCAGTGGAGGAGAGTTCCCCTTTCTCCGCATCCTCTCCAACATGTGTTGTCACTTGAGTTTTTTATTTTTTATATTATAGTTTATTCACTTTGTATCCCAGCTGTAGCCCCCTCTGTCATTCTCTCCCACCTTCCCTCCCTCATCTCCTCCCATGCTCCTCTCCAAGTCCACTGATAAGGGAGGTCCTCTTCCCCTTCCATCTCACCCTAGCTTATCAGGTCTCATCAGGACTGGCTGCATTGTGTTCCTCTGTGGACTGGAAAGGCTGTTCACCATCCCCCCCACTCAGGGGGGAGGTGATCAAAGAGCCAGCCACTGAGTTCATGTCACAGACAGTCCCTTTACCTCTTACTAGGGAACTCACTTGGACAGTAGTGGCCATGGGCTACATCTGTTCAGGGGTTCTAGGTTATCTCCATTCATGGTCCTTGGTTGGAGTATCAGTCTCAGAAAAGACCCCTGGGCCCAGATTTCTTGGTTCAGTTGCTCTCCTTGTGGAGCTCCTGTCCTCTCCAGGTCTTACTCTCTCCCCTTTCTTTCATAAGATTCCCTGCACTCTGCCCAAAGTTTGGTTATGAATCTCAGCCTCTGCTTTGTTCACTTCTGGGTAGAGGCCCTCTGTGGTAGGCTCCTGTCCTGTTTCCTGTTTTCTCCTTTTTCCTATGTACATCCGTTTGTCTTTCTGAGTCACGACTGATCATCTTACCCAGGGTCTTCCTTCTTACTTAACTTTGTTAGGTGTACAGATTTTAGTATGTTTATCCTACATTATATGTCTAATATCCACTTGTAAGTGAGTATATACCATGTGTATCTTTCTGCTTCTGGGATACCTCACTCAGGATGATCTTTTTTAGATCCCACCATTTGCAAATTTCATGATTTTTTTTCAGCAATTATTAATTGCTCAGTGGAATTCCATTGTGTAAATGTACCACAATTTCTGTATCCATTCCTCCTTTGAGGGACATCTAGGTTGTTTCCAGGTTCTGACTATTATGAATAAAGCTGCTAAGAACATGGTTGAACAAATGTCCTTGTTGTTGTATACTAACGTTTATTTTTTAAAGATGATGTTGTACTCATTTGTTTTCTTATTGGAATTTTCTGTAAATTATTCAAATACAGATTTTATTAAAAGTATGATAATTTCCAGAAAATGAACCAAAGCAAAACAAACAACAACAAAAACCAAAGGCAACCAAACCAAACCTTGGAATGTGGTTATCATTTTAATCACAAAATGTATTTATCTGAATTTTCTCAACTATGAAAATTGTTATTTTCAAATGTGAAATTAAACTTTACACAGCCACAATAAAACTTGACTTTTATGATACTTTATTAGCTCATCATTTAAATATTTCTTTATTCAGACCTTGCTTTGAATTAAGAATTAAATTGTCTTCACTAGTAATCTTAAGACTTGGGTGAATGTGTGTGTGTGTGTGTGTGTGTGTGTAATAAAGCAGAGTGAGAAGAAAAATTACTGATATTTATACCCAAGTCCAAGATGATTTTGTGCTTTATTAAAATGTAAATTACAATGGCAAGATGGCTCAGGAGATAAAGGAGCTTGTTGCCAAGACTGTTGACCTGAGTTCAATCCTTAGGACCCATATGATGGAAAGTGAGAACTGATGAGCACTGCACTCACCATAAGAACACACACATATACAAAGTAAGCAGATGAAAAATATTAAAATGATCTGTGCCTGAAGTTTCACATCATTGGTAAGAGAAAACATTTCTGAGTACTACTATGTGCAGAGTCTATTCTAGAAACATTATTTCATTTAAACATTACAAAGTCCTGCAATGTGGATCTCCCCAGTTGAATGAGAACATGCAAGCCTTGAGACCTGAATGCATTCAAGGTCATGTCACCAAAAGTAGAATCACTGCATCTGATGTTCCTCTCTAGGACTAAATGCTTCTTACCTACCTATTTCAATGTTCTGGGGGTAGTCATCTAACTTTTTACATGATTGTCTTCTTTAGACTCTGTTAAGCCTCTCAGTGTTCATCACACCAACTATTTGCTAATCCTCACTGTCCACTGCAATGTTTGCTACTGACTGGTCTCAATCATCTTCAAATTGTATCCTCCCTGCTCATACATTTATATACTGGGTGGTCATGTCACTTTTCTTTATAAAAGCCTCCAGTAAGTCCTGCTTAACTTTTCACTGAGAAACACTCATTTGAAAATGCTGTAAATATAATATCTTAAATAACACATTACAGGATGATCTCTTATCCTTCTACCTAGGGAGATGTACTATGTTTTAATATATTCTTTCTAATGTCCTCAAAGCATTGACAATTTCAATTTAATTTTGAACCTACCTTACATAGAAGTTAGTTTTTAAATGTTTCTAATGGATAATCATTTTTGGCTAATGATGGGCATATAGTCATTGATTTCACGTCAGTTTCAAACTGCTGTATAATGCCTTCATGGAATATTAACTGTACAAAGGGATTTCATCTTGACACCTCTGTACATGCATACAATGTATATTGATTATGTTCAGCTCCTCTTTGCTGAGACAGGATTTCCTATAGTTCAGGCTGTCTTGAATTCACTATGACTTTGAACTCAGGATGACTTTGAACTCCTGATGCTCCTGCCTCTACTTCCTGACTGATAGGATATAAGCCTGAGCCATTGGTCCTGTCTTTTGTTATCCTTTCTTCCCAACCCTCCCCTAACCTTAATTCCTCTTCTTTACTCCATTTCACTATTTTCACTTTTAGTTTCATGCCATTTTTCCTTCCTCTCTCACGTCCACTAATAAAAAAAGAAACATACTATATTTGTCTTTGTGAGACTGACTTATTTCACTTTAAATGATTATCTCCATCTCTTTCCTACATATCATACAACAAATGAAATTTTTATGACTGATGTATATACACAGTTTTCTTTATTCATTCATCTATGTTGATGCCATAAATTGACTATTTTGATTAGTTTTGCAAATAATGTGAATGTGTAGATATTTCTGTAGTAGGCTGATTTTGATTCTTTGGTAGTATTGATACAGAAACAGAATGGTTGGATCATGTTGATGTTCTACTTTATATTTTTGATGAACTTTTATACTGACTTTCAAAGCGGCCAGCCTATTCCAAAATGGCTCCATACAACCACCTCTGCAATCATTTATGCAATTTTTGATTCTGTTGATAAAAGTGACTCTCATTAGGAAATGCAATTTTCACTTGTGTTTCACTGGCGACTGAAGATTTTGAGCACATTTTCAACTAGTTTTTGGCCATCTAGACTTTATCATTTAGGAAATGTCTGCATTTTGCTGCTTCTTGGAAGCTTTGGGAATAAAGAGAACTTAGTATAGTTAAGCAGGACTTCAAACTCAGGCAAAGTTGGAGGTAGAAACAGGAGACAGTGATTAATACTGACTAGGTGAAGAATATGTGGATAGAGCATGAACACCTCCTGGCTGGACTAGGTGAACATGCATTGTACATATGGGTTATCTATTTGCTCATTCTGAGATAGTCCAGAGAATTAATTAACCTCATTGGCACAGGAGATAACTTCTTAAACAGAATAAGAACAGTTTAGACACTGAGACCAACAATTAATAAATGTGACCTCATGAAACTGAAAAGCTTCTATAAACCAAAAGACACTGTCAATAGGACAAAAGAGCAAAATGTTCCCACCAATCCTACATCCAACACAAGGCTAATATGCAAAATATATTTTTAAAAAACTCAAGAAATTAAACACCAACAAACCAAATAACCCAATTAAAAATGGGGTACAAAATTACACCGAGAATTCTCACAGAGGAATCTCTAGAGGTCAAAAGCACTTAAGAAATGTTCAACATCCTTAGTCATCAAGGAAATGCAAATCAGACACTGAGATTCTATCTTACAGACATCAAAATGGCTCAGAGCAAAAACCCAAGTGACAGCACACGCTGGTGAAAAAGTGGAACAAGAGGAACATACTACATTTCTGGTGGGAGTGCAAACTTGTATAACCACTTTGGAAATCATTCTGGAGGTTTCTTAGAAAATTGGGAATAGATCTACCTCAAGACCCAGCTACACTATTCCAGGACATGTACCCAAAAGATGTTCCACCATATAACAAGAACTATTTTCATAGCAGCTTTATTTATAATAGCTAGAAACTGGAAACCAACAAGATGTCCCTCAACATCTACTTTTTTTTGAAGACTGGATAAAGAAAATGTGGTACATTTACACAATAGAATACTATTACTCAGCTATTAAAAACAAGGAAATCATGAAATTTGCAGGCAAATGGATGGATCAGCATGAATGAGGTAACCCCAAAACAAAAAGACACATATAGTATGTTCTCATATTAGTCATGGTATGTGGACATTAGCCATAATGTACAGGATAACCATGCTATAATCCACAGATCCAAAGAAGCCCAGGATAGCCCAAGGGAGGATTCATGAATCTCACTCAAAGGAGGAAATAAAATAGACATCTGAAGTAGGTGGAGGGAAGGAGCTGGGTTGGAGATGGGGTGGGACAGGTAACAGGAATGGGAAACAGGTGTGGGGAGAATATAGCAATGGAAGGGGGGACCTGAGAAAGAGTGGAAATAAGGAGGAAATCATCTCTGGAACAGGGCGGGGGCAGGGAGTGGGCCTGAGAGTCTATGGCATGACCCTAGCTGAGATTCCTAACAGTGTAGGAATGGAACCTGAAATTGCCACCTCCTGTAACAAGGCAGGATTTCCCATGGAGGAAAGGGACACCAACCCCCTCCCCCATAAAAACTTTGACCAAAAATTTGTACTGCCTACAAAAAATGTAGGGATAAAGATGGAGCAGAGATTGAGGGAATGGCCAACGAATGACTAGCCCAACTTGAGACCCACCCCACTGGAGAGAGAAAATCTTTGACACTATTAATTACACTTTGTCACGTCTGCAGACAGGAATAACTGTCTTCTGAGAGGCTTTATCAAGCAACTCATAGAAACAGATGCAAAGACCCACAGCCAAACAATAGCAGAACTCAGGGCAGTTTCATGAAATAGTGGGAGGAAGGACTGAGGGAGTTGGAGGGATCAAGGACACCACAAGAAGACCTACAGAGTAAACTAACCTGGGCCCATGGGGGCTTACAGAGACTGAACCATCAACCAAAGAGCATGGACAGACTGAACCTAGACGCCTTACACATATGTAACAGATGTGTTGCTTTGTCATCATGTGGGTCCCCCTAACAATGGGTGTAAAAGCTGTCTCCTCTTCTGTTGCCTGTCTTTAGATCCCTTTCTTTAGCTGGACTGCCTTTTCTGGCCTCAGTGAAAGAGAAAGCTCTACTGTGATTTGAGGTGCCAGGGTGGGTTGGTATCCCCTTCCCTGAGAAATGGAGAGGGGAGTCTGGGAGAAGGTGGTGTGAGGACAGGACTGGGAGGAGATGAGGGAAGGGACTGGCATCAGACTGTAACATGATTAAATTAAATAAAACAAAAAATTTACAAGGTTAAAAAAATCAATCTCATAGTAATTACCTTAGCCTTTGTCGAATTTCTTCCATGGCCCTATAAAAATTTTTGGACAGGGAATGTGGGTGTTTTTTTCCTCTCTTGGAAATTTCTCTCCCTCTCGGTAGAGTGTCTCACTTTTCAATTCATCAACTTTTACTTTCTCACCTTTTTCTGTAATTTTAATAAAACTTGTTCCTGATTTGCATACAAAAATAAAATGTTGTAGACACTGAGTATTTTTGAAATGTTAAATGACAGATTTAGTTCAAAAATAAAAGAAAGAAAGAGAGAAGGAAAGAAAGAGAGAAAGAAAGAAAAAGGAGAAAAGAAAACAGAAATGTCTGCATTTCATTGACTTTTGTTGACTAGACTGGGGAGTACATGTCTTAATTATTCAACTTTATTTTTAATTAATTGTATACCCTAAATACTAATTTTTTGCCAGATAAATATTTGGCAGAGACTTTTTCCCATTTGGTAGTCTGTCTCTTCACACTGTTGATTGTTGTCTCTCTAATGAAGCCTTTTTAATTTGATCCCATTAATCAAAACTTGCTTTTGTTCCCTGAGCTATTTGAGTCTTATAGAAGAACTTATTTTCTATGTCCAGAGTTGAAGATTTTGTGATAAACTATGGTCCTCACTTGTACTGGGGACTCAGAGAGGCGAAAATGAAGCAATTTTTCTTACAACACTGCAAAGCTATTTATCAGCCTAGAATGGCAGGTGCTCCATTGAGTGGAGAAGAGAATATATAACACCTGAGCACATGACTCTTCCTTGCCTTTTTGATAACCAGGAATATATACCCTTCTATATCATCTAGATCGTAAATTTTCTCGGCAAAAACCACGTATGGATTCATCTGTACATCTCACCTTGTTTATTTTGGACTTGGAGTCATGCCCTTGCATCAGTATTTATCTACTCTCAACTTCTTTTTCGGGTGTGGGAGAGAAAGAACTAAATTGGCAGATGGTAGCAGGTCTCTAGTCTTTTGTGTTCATTGGTAGCTGGACCTAAGCTGGCTCAGGTCCTTTGAAAATGAACCATCCTGTGTTATTTCTACAAATGTTTCCCCTGTTTTCGTCCACTGATTCCAAGTCTCAGCACACCCAATTAAGGTCTTCTTCAACCCATTTAGACTGATTGTTTTGTAGAAAGTCAGAAATAAGCATCTAGTTTCAGGTTGCTATGTGAAGCACCCACTTTTCCCACCCTACTTATTAAGGAGATTGTCTATTCGCCTTCATTGAGAATGACAGCTATGCTGAATGAGTTTATTTCTGGCTTCTCTGTTCTGTTCCATTGCTCCACGTGCTTTATTTATGTGTTGGAACCACACAGGGTTGTTTTCCCCCTCTATTGGTCTGGAGTCTGGTTTAAAACTAAGTGATACAATGCTTTCAACATTGCTCCTTTTCCTTAGGCTTACTTCGGCATTCAAAGCCTTGTGTGTGTGTGTGTGTGTGTGTGTGTGTGTGTGTGTGTGTCTCACATAAATTTAATGACTGTTTTTTTTTTCTACTTCTATGAAGAATGTCACTGGAATTTCAGTGGGCAGTTAATTTAATTTGTGTATAATTATAAAAACATTTATTTTACAGTTTTAAATGTTATGTGAATAGGTGTTTTGTCTAAGAATGTATTCCTGGGTACCATGTGTATGCCTGGTACCCACAAAGCTGGAGGATGGTGTTAGATCACTTAGAACTGGAGTTACAGACAGTTGTCAGTATCCTGTGGATCCTGGGAATTTAGCCCAGATCCTCTGGGAAAGGATTTTAACTATAGAGCCATTTCTCCAGCTCCTGAATATTATTTCTAACAAGGTAGCCATTTAAAAAATTAATCTGCTTATCTATAAACAGAAAGTCTTTCCATCTTCAACTGCCTTCTCTTATTATTTTCATGAATGATTTATAGCTTTCACGGCAGTTTCACCTATATATTTTGAACATTCACATTATCTTGCAGTTTTGGTTTTTTTTTTTTAATGTGCTTTTGTTTTGGTCCCAAATGTGGGATGTGGAAATGTTTTTAGTTCATCATCAGTTGAGAACAAACTCATGAGAGAGCACATGATTTTGATCAGCTGAAAAGGGACAAGTGAGAGGCCACCTGAAGCTTTGCTGTAAGCTGTCTTGTGCAAGGGGTGTGGTTTTTAAGCAGCCTGTGTGGACTCTGAGAAGAGATAAATAAAAGCCATGAACAGGGAGACATCACTTTTGCATCACAGTTCTTTGTAAGGTGCACATTGCTTAGCTGGACAGAAATACTCCAGAGCAGAGAAATTCTGGTGGAACCTCAAGCTGAGTCTTGCTGCTTCTGCTGACTCATTCCAGTTCTGAAGAGTCTTGCTGTTTCTCCTGAGTCATGCCACTGCTTTTGATTTGTGTTGCTGTTTGGTTTTGACTGGACTGCTTTGTTCCTAACAACAAAGTGGACTCACCCCAAGGAACTATGAAGTCTTACCAACATGACTATCCCTTTGGAACTGAACAAGACTGACACCAATGAACAAACCAAACTGGACAGGGAAAAGCCAGTTCTCAAATGCCAAATGCCAAAACATCAGCCCTGATGTATCAGCCCTGATGTATTGTTTCAGGGCTGATGTTTTGGCATTTGGCAGTCAATTGATGGGCTCCTCCCTGGAGAGGACCACATCTCTCACTCCCAACTTTAGTCAGCTTCCTGTAGTTCTTTGTGTAGTGTTGAGACCTTGTGGGCTTTTCCCTGTCCAGTTTGGTTTGTTCATTGGTGTCACTCTTGTTCAGTCCCAAAGGGACAGTCATGTTGGTAAGACTTTATGAAGAGAGTTTTTGATGTTATTAGAAGACATAATCTAACAGCAAGTGCACCAACCCTCTGGCTTACAATCTTTCTGCCCTCTCTTCCGTAATTTTACTTGAGCTGTAGGTGTAGGAGTGCATTGTAGATGTAACCATTAGGACTATGTTCCACAATTAAGCATTTTCATTGGTTGTGATTTTCTGTAATTTTCTCTATCTGTTGCAAAGAAAACTTTCCTTGATGAAGGGTGAAGACTACACTTATCTGTGGGTATTTATTGATTGTTGTTAGGGATTATGCCAGTTTAGTAAACTAGTAGTTGGAGATTCTCTTCTAATAACCATTATTTCACTTGCACTAAGTAGTTAGCTAGGTTTCTAGTACCAAGCATGGTATACCTCTTGATAAAATGTCTTAAGTCTAATTAGAGAACTGTTGGTTACTGCCAAGGTGTACGCACCACAAATACATGCAATAAAATATTTTATAAGTCATCACTTTTTACATTTGTTTTATGTGTTATTCATATGTGTGTAGATGTGCACATTCCATGGCATGCATACAAAGACTGGAAGACAAATTAAGAGAGCTTGTTCTCTCTTTCTATGTGAGTTCCAGAAATCAAATGCAGATCGTTAGGTTTGGCAATAAGTGCCTTTATCTACTGAGCTATTTTGCAATAGCTCATCAGTTATTCTTTTGTATTGAAATTAATTTATGGTTCTATAAATTCAGACAAGTCTTAAGACTTCTGATAATCCTACTCATGCTATTGGAACAAGTATTAACAATACAGAACAAGAACTGAAAGAATGTCATGCACTGTGTAAGTACAAAGGGTAGTCATGGGTCTGAGTAATAAAAAATTGGAATTAAATTAAAATAAAATCAGTTAAAGTACTATTTGCAATCAATCAATAATAAATTTCATAACACTTTACAGACATAATTTTCATCTAGCTTTCTCTATTCTAATAAGACATGACAGATTACATTTTTTATTGACATGACTACAAATAGTTATTCTTGATGCCAACTAATAATGTCAATTTTTAAACAGATAGAATTTGGGTAACATTTTTCAAATATTTTGGTACATTTTTATTTTAAATTACTAAAGAGCTTCCTCTTTTCAGTAATATGTCCCTTTTCCTAAGAAGAAACATTTGTGCTCGTGAGAACAGAAAACACATTCCTTTGATGCAAACACTGAACAATTTCAACACACCTGAACTCCTGGAAATTAAAAGCAAAACAATTCTTAGAATATGTTTCCTAGTTACTTGAGAAAAAGAAACAAACAGTTGGTGGACCACTTACCCCAACTTTCTTCTTTATTTTACTATATCCCTTCTATTTTCTGCGGGTGGTTTTCAATTATCACTGCTTCCAGTGATAATATATGAGGCTACTTTATGAAGAAACTTACATGTTATTAGATGCCATACAATTTACAGTCAGTGTCTTTCTAAGAAACCCAGAAGATAGTTTATCAGGACAAATGTTTAGCCTCTTTACTATGTCATGAATGTTTGGAGAAGGCCCAGATTTTTGTAGAAGCTGTGATCACTGTGATAGCTCAGGCTGGAGCAAGATATTTGCAGAAGGAACTAAGCTCATAGTAATTCCCTCCGGTAAGTAACTTTTTTCTGCTTTATTCTGGTGAAAAAAAGTACACATACGGTTGTAGAAAAAAATGAAAACCTACTATGAGTTACTGTATATGAGTACAACATTCTTAGCCTGAATCATTTTTTTCAGGACAGATTACTGTATATGACAACCAAAATCTGCTTTATAAATGGTTTCTTCTTTCTCTCTAGAAAACATTGAAACTCTGTATTGAGAATATTTACATATACAAAGGGTAAGAGGGAGTTATTTTGAGGATCATATGTATATGTTACTGGTGTAAATTACTGCTTCAAGATACTGTTGTAAAAGGTCTTTTAAGAGAGAGTCTTCAGAACAGAGTTTTGCTGATGGCTCCTCTCTGTATTTTGAAATACAACTTAGTACTACATTCACCAGGCAAATGGTGAAATAATTATTAATGTTTTTGATCATGATTCACAGTAGATTAATGTAGAACATGAATGAATCCCCTTCTTTTTCATCCAACGCCTTGTAGGGCAGGTTGTTACCAATCACAGTTTATGTTGCTGACTCTCAAAATATTGCCTGGAGACTTCTCAGGATTTGTAGTTCATGCAAAGTACTTGTGTCCAGTGTCCATGAAAAAGACTCTTCATGGCTTCCCATCTTCATTTTATCATTATTACCCTCAATTTCTGCCACTTGTCTTTTTATAAGAATACCTTTATTTTAATTATTAGTAGTTATGCCTAAATATGTGATTACTTTTTTATTTCCCTCTGAAAATTAAAGAAATCTCAATTAACTCTAAATTGCACCCTAGGCCAAGAATTGATTTATAAATGACAACCCTTTAAGGGAGGAAATACAGAAACGTCCGGAAAAATCCTGAAAAAAAATAAAATAAGACTTCTCAACCTATGTGAACATGACCCAAGCTTCAAGGCAGAGTGTGCTGAGTCCTTAGATTCATGATTACCATTAGAAGCATTGTGACTACATTTCAGCTCTGTCTCCACTTAATATCAACAAAGCCAATTTTATATATCCATATAAATAGTAACAAAATATTGTCAGGGTTTTACATGGCCACCAGTTAATTTCAGGTGTTGGCTATTACATGTAAATTCATC
Source organism: Pachyuromys duprasi (assembly GCA_028658305.1). NCBI lineage: Eukaryota > Metazoa > Chordata > Mammalia > Rodentia > Muridae > Pachyuromys > Pachyuromys duprasi. The sequence goes on from CM053760.1 coordinate 43,713,745, forward strand.
CAAATGTTTGACCCAGACACAGAGCTTATGCCTATGGGAACATTGTCTTTATATTCTGCAGAGCAAAGCAGGGAGAGAGGCTGGAATTTAGGTGCTCCAGTGTCCACACCCTTGATATTGTTCCTTGTTTGACCATGATGTCCAGAGAGGCCAGGCTACATCTAGAAGGCTGTGCTCTTCCTGTTCTGGCATAGGAAGCATGAGCAAGGAGTGTAGAGTAACTGAAGATCCTTCAGAGATAGAAACACACAATTTTACGTCCAGAGGTTAAAATAAAATGAAGCCAAGCTCCTGTTTTATTGACTGGGAATGAAACACACTAGTTTTTCAACTCTGATAATTTTTCCATTGTAAAATTAGAGAAGACGTTGGGGAGGTGGTTTGCTGGCTTGCTGCACAAGCATGTGAGGAGTTTGTATCATCAGTCAGTCTAAAGTCATGCATGGCACAACCCACATGTGCTCCGAAGGGAAGGTGGGACACTGAGGCAGGGAAAGCTCCAGAATGACACGGACCTGCTGCGCTTGGCTATAGAAAGGTAAACAGGAAGAAGACCTTTCCTAAAACCCACTGGAAGGTGAGGACTGAAGCAAGGCTGTCCCTGACTGCCACATGAACATAAGGCAAGTGTGTGCCTGAATCCACAAACAGGAACTTGCAAGTCAGAGAAAATAAGTTGCTGTTGCTAGCAGCCATGTTGATCACAGTAATAAACTCTGCATTTTTACTCTTTTTAATCAATTTTCTCATCTTGCCCAATTGATGTACTGAGGCTAAACTGATTTACAATAACAGATATATTTTATGAAAAATAAAGCAACTAAGATGTAGATATTTGGTTTTCTCAGTCTGAGAAACTGTTACAAATCAATTATATCAAGACCAAAGCCCCATTCCTGTAAGAACTCCAGACCATCATGTTGTCCCTGGACTCTGAAGATTCAGGGACACTAAACTAATGTAGTGGTTTTGCTATGACTTGAATCACTGTGGTGAACTTCCATCTTTTGTGGAGGAAGAAAATGTGGCATCATAGGTGGCTATTGAGGAAGTATGTTTTCAAAGTAATTGGGGGAAGGCAAAGCGTGGCTACAGTGGAGTGAGCATGGTAATGTTTAGAAGGAAGACAATTGGATTTCCTAAAGCACTTTCTCCGGAGTTAACAATTACAGATACTGATACTAAAGAGCACTGTGCAAACATCCTATCAATGCTTGCAGACATCTGGACATCCATTAAACATACATATGTGATGTATGGAAGGCCATTATTAAAGCATATGATGCTGGTGTGTGTTTATTATTACAGTCAAGAAAGAAATAGACTCAATAGACTGGCACCTCGTTTTTTTTCCTCGGTCAGGTAGTGCTGTGAATAATTCTGGCCTTTGAACATAGACATGGAACTCTGACTTCTCTACTTATTCCTAGAGAACATGGACGAATTTGTTCTTAGTTTCTAAAAGTAAGACAGATGTGGGCATGAGAACAGCAAGATTATGTGAGAGCCAAAGGTGAGAATGTGAATAAAGCATGTGGTACATTGTCCAAACCATAACAGACATATGGAAAAATATACCATTATATAAATGACTGTGCATAATTACAAAAAGCTCAAAGCTACTTCCTGACTTCTATTCCACTGAAATATAAAAAATACAAGGCTCATTATACAATGAGTTAAATTAACAGTGAGTTGCGGTAAACTGCATAACCAGAGAACAAAGTAACAAAGGGTGGGGCAGGGAAGCATGCTAGAAGTGATAAAAAAAATCTTCATCTGTACATTGTCCATAAAAGCAATAGGGTCTCCTCATCTCCCATCTATCCTCCCAGGATGGATGTTTCCTTTACAGCGAGGAAACAATGGTGTGTGAGTAACAAATTGTCTTTAACCATTCCATTTTTGAGTTTATGTAATAATTATTTTGAGTGATTGGTTTTAGTGGTGCATGTATGATTTACTGGTCTGTAATCCTAGCATTTGGGAGGCAGAGGCAGGAGGATCGGTAGTTCAGGCCATCCACAGGTACAAACAAGGTGTTTTTTTTTTTCAAAAATGCTTTTTAAAAACATTTATTAATTACAGTTTATTCACTTTGTATCCTAGCTGTAGCCCTATCCCCATCCCCTCCCAATAACACCCTCCCTCCTTCTTCTTCTCCTATGCCCCTATCCCAGTCCAATGATAGGGGAGGTCCTCCTCCCGTTCCAGTTGATCCTAGCCTATCAGGTCTCATCAGGAGTGGCTTCTTTGTCTGCCTCTGTGGACTGGTAAGGCTGCTCTCCCCTCAGGTGGAGGTGAACAAAGAGCCAGCCTATGAGTTTATGTCAGAGATGGTTCTTTTTCCTATTATTGGGGAACCCTCTTGGACACTGAGCTGGCATGGGCTACTTCTGTGCAGGGGTTCTAAGTTATCTCCATGCATGGTCCTTGGTTGGAGTATCAGTCTTAGAAAAACCTCTGTGCCCAGATTTTTTTGTCTGTTGCTCTCCTTGTGGAGCTCCTGCCCTCTCCAGGTCTTTCTATCTCCCCCTTCTTTCATATGATTCCCTGTACTCTGCCCAAAGTTTGGCTATGAATCTCAGCATCTGTTTTGATACCCTGCTGGGTGGAGTCTTTCAGAGTCCCTCTGTGATAGACTCAGGTCCTGTTCCCTATTTTCTTTCTCTTCTGATAGCCATCTCATTTGCCTTTCTGAATGAAAGGCATCTTAATCAAGAAGGGTCTTCCTTCTTGATTAGCTTCCTTAGGTGTATAGATTTTAGTATGATTATCCTATATTATATGTCTAATATCCTCTTATAAGTGAGTATATACCATGTGTGTCTTTCTCCTTGTGGGATACCTCACTCCGGGTGATCTTTTCTAGTTCCCACCATTTGCCTGCAAATTTCAAGTACATAGCAAGTTTAATACTACATTGAACTATAGAAGACTCTGTCCCAATAATACTAATTACTATTGTTATTATCATCTTCATTAGTTTTACACTTTCTCTTACAGATAAACAATTAGTTTCAGACAAATCCCCCAAGCCCACCATCTTTCTTCCTTCTGCTGCTGAAACAAATCTCCATAAGGCTGGGACATACCTTTGTCTCCTTGAAAACTTCTTCCCGGATGTTATAAGGGTATATTGGAAAGAAAAAAATGGAGATAATATCCTAGATTCCCAGGAAGGAGATACACTGAAGACTGGTGACACATACATGAAATTTAGCTGGCTTACTGTGACTGAAAAGTCAATGCATAAAGAACACAGATGTATTGTCAAACATGAGTACAACAAAGGAGGAGTTGAGCAGGAAATTTTCTTTCCTCCAATAAAGAAAGGTATGTGCATATATCCTTTGAAATCTAGCTTTCTGGAAAATGTGTTTGAAAATACCCAACGTTTTTATACAACGTATTCATGAAAATTAACATGACTCTTATTGGGACCATTGCATTCATTTTACCTTGTATTTTTCCTTAAGCTTTCTAAGCCTTAGCTTCATTATCTAAAATATCTACATCTATGGATATATGTATGTATTTGTTTATTTGGAATTGCTAATTTAATTAAAAGAAATGGCACACTAAAACAACAAGCAACTAAGAACAAAATAAATGCTAAAATAAAGGTTCCACTTTTGATGACATAATTATGAATGTTCTGCCAAACAAGCAAAGTTGTTTAATCTTACTATGTACAAAGTTCAACCTCCCAAAACCGGTGCCTTAGAAACTGGTGCCTTATTTAACAACATATTCAAATGAAAGAATCAAAGCTTGTCACCAAAAAAAAGTGGACTTGACATTTCCTGATTTTTATTTTGTTCTATGTATCACTCTCTGATGAAAATTATAGTTAAAGATTGAGTGAGGATACTGGTTGCAAGCATGTTGTTGTCTTCATAATGAATGCATCTCCTGCTATGTCGATGCATTTCAGAAAGCTCTTTCTTAGCACATGTAGGCCTAAACAGTGATGTGTGTGGGTAGAGAAGGATTACTTAGTGCCCCAAAGTGCAGGGGGCTGTACAGTAAAGAATACATACTCTTTCCAAATTACTCAGAATACTTCAGATGCAAGGTCCCAAAAGATCCCCTTGGTTCAGTGGGGTACATGGCTGTAGATCCAGGTAGAGCACTGAATGTTCAGAGGGTCTCATAGTCTTGCAATTCATTATATATCACAACTTCTGGTATTGAACAGTAGGCTCCAGGGACCTTCTGAAACTGTGAGGAATGAGTAGATATAAAACCTGTGAGCAGCTTGCTGTTCACTGGTCTAGGTTTATCCTCTGGGACCCACAGTCTCTATAATGATAAAGAACTTTGAACAGTTGCGTTGGGAAGACACGTGATTTGGAAAGAGGTGGTTGCTTTTCTCTGAAGATTGCTTTAGACAGTTTACTATATGTTTTTAGTGTTTAAAAAAGGAAAATACATTCCTTTTGAATCTCTACTTCTCTGTATACAGAAACAGAACATGTGATTACATATAACCGTACTAATTTATATAATTATGGGGCTCATATTTTAATATACATCTGTCTATGTGAGGCCATCTATGTATTTATTTACTGTAGATATATCCACATTCATAACCACATAGAGGACTGTCAAATAATGTTCATAGTAATTAACAACTTCTTATTGTCATTTCTTGTAGTTGCCATGAGTACCAAGCCTACAACTTGCTGGCAAGATAAAAATGGTAAGTTTTAGTATCTGTTTGCCTTTGGGCCACATAATTTCACTTTTTGTTTGAATATAACAATGTTTAAACTGCCTTGAATTAATTTAAAAATATCTGATTGCCTGGGTGTTGCCGAATAGACAGTGATATTTACAACTAATATGTGACTATCTGGACATCATAGCAGCACAGCGAACTACCAATTCAAGTATAAGTGAATTTAATGAGGGGTACAGTGATGTACCCTAACAAAAGACTTCATTTACTCATATGTGTATTTTTTTTAACACCAAAGAATCATGATGAAAGTAAAGCCTGAGTTTTTAAAGTCATCTCGGAATTCTCTAGTTACTGGCACTGATGGGTTTAGACAAGCTGCCTTCCACGTTCAATCTCTCTTGTGAATGGTGAGTGTTGAGTTTCAGGTTATGGTGAGGAGAGCTGTTCCTGAATGTAAGCCATCAAAAATTAACACCTATTACTCTCTCCTGGGTAGCATGTGCTATGCCGTAACAAACAAAACACAAAACAAAACCCCACCAGATGGAACTAACTAAAGACCTCTTTCAGATGCACTGCAGCTTCAGTTCACAAGCACCTCTGCCTACTACACCTACTTCCTCCTGCTCCTCAAGAGTGTGATCTATTTGGCCATCACCAGCTTCTCTCTGTTCAGAAGAACAGCTGTCTGTGGCAGTAAGAAGAGGTCCTAAGGAAATGAGTAGTGGTGCAACAGTTGGGTTTCCTTGCTAGCTTTGACTTCTGTAAAGTCATGTGTATATATCATCTTGTCGTTGCATAAAAGTTTTCATGCTTTTACAAGCAATTTTACTCCCATATAACTGAACATACCTTCTTCCTGATTCCATCTTCTCCAATAGTCCCTTCTCCCAGGAGCCTGAAGCATCACAGCTCTAGAACACATAGCCTGCAGCATTTACCCACCACCCTGTTACTCTTGAACCAGCTACCTCCCCGAAAGCCTCCACTCTAGGCAATCTGAATAGCCTCCTTTTTTATTGAATTTTGGGTCTTGTATTCCATATTAGAGACAATAAATTTTTTAAAAAACAGAAGTCAACTCTTGTCAATCTTTACCTGAAAGTTGTGGTATGAAACAACATGAGACTTGAGCCATGATGCTCAGTGGGAAGAGCCTAAAAACACATCCCCAATCTTGGTCTGCAATCTCTGGTAATGACATTTCTTAGGAGAGTGACTGTAGGAGGAGCCTCGGGGAATTGAAAAGGCCATGTTACTGTGCTTAAAGGCCACCAGATTTTGAATTCATTTGGGTTTTGGCATTCTCGAGGCAGTGAGCAAATGTCTAACATGACTCATACTGTGTGCTCAGCTCTGGGCCTGTGTTTCCTGATCTTCAGACTGATCCCAGAAAGCTACCAGAACTCCAGAGAGAAAAGTGATAGAGGAGAGACCTCAGATACTAAACACCCTGTGCCACAGCATCCCTCCACAAAATGTAGAATATTCATCTCCTGGAGTTCTCTATGTTAAGTGCCTTAGTAACAGCAAGTGCAAGCAAGCCTACCTTAGAGAGAGTGGATACCACATCCACACACAAAGGCACCAATAGTGATTTCCATTCTTTACCGTGGGAAGAATAGGGGAGTGCAATAGTATCAGATCTTGTACTACACATCAAGCAACCCTGATCCTCTAAGAGCCCTTTGGAGTAGATACAATTATGGGCCACAGTTCACAGATTGGAGAGTTGATCTCACCATCAAGGTTGCTAATTTGAGTCACACTTCTCTGATCTCCAGTGTGTGTGTGTGTGTGTGTGTGTGTGTGTGTGTGTGTGTGTGTGTGTGTAAGAGAGAGAGAGGCAGAGAGACAGAGTGTGTACATTGATGTACCAGACATCCTATATCTTTCAGGGACATTCAATTAAAAAATAACCCATAAAATATAAAAACACTGATTGCTTCCTTAATCCAGTTACTGATGATTTAAGACTTGTGAGTTGATCTTTTTATTCCTCATGATTATTCTATGTCACTTGTCATTCTTACTCATCTTTCTACTAGCGAAAAATGTGATCTAATCTAGAATAATCATAATCATGCCATTTGGTATACGTAGAACAGCCATTCTGCTTTCCATTGAGCATTTGGTTTTGGTTCAAAACTGCTCTTCAGTCCAGGCATGGTGGCATGTGCTTTTAATCGCTTTTAATCCCAGCACTCAGGGGGGCAGAGGCTGGTGGACCGCTGTGACTTTGTAGGCCAGCCTGGTCTACAAAGAAAGCCAAGGATAGCCAAGACTGTACAGATAAACCCTGTCTCAAAAAAGCTAAGCCAAATCCAAAAACAACAACAAAACAGAACAAAACAAACAAACAAAACACCCTGCTCTTCTGGAGAGAGCACTGGTAAAATGGACTATGAGCCTCCAGCATAGTAGGGGCCTTAATGCTGCTGTGTGTATGTGAGAAGCATTCTGACACTCAAGGTCGTCCATGGACTGAAACACTTGTAGAGGATTTGGGGAATCCAGGTAATTGCTGATGCAAAAAGGAGGTTAAACAACTTCCTTGGTCCAAGCCTTTTATGTCACTATAACAAACACATAATTTGGTGGAAGAACCCTGACTACAACATTTCACAGAATCCTGGCTACTTTGTCTGGCTTTTCTTAGCTGTATCAGATAAAATTTGTTCATGCTTATGAAATCTTATATAACAATTGAGTCCATACACATATTTAGTATTCTTTAAATCAGGGTAAGCATAACTTTTTCTTAAAACATTTATCTATTATTTCTATGTCACCACAACATTCAAAATGTTCTCCATTGCTTTTTGAAACACACATTATATTATTATTTTCTAAGATTTTAGTCCCACACGAAAACTTATGCATCTTTAGAACAATGTGTAAGAGTAAGTGATTTCAGGTTTACATGCAAAGTTACAAGCCCAGTGGTTGACAACCGAATGAAGTTATGGTGGTACTCGCTGGAGCGGTTTTTTTTTTTTCCAGGTAATGGATTAAGTTATGCACTACCTCAGGTAAGTATCACAAACACACAGATAGACAGTTCTGAGATAGACAGAACTCCTCTGTTCTGTACAAGGGAAAGCTATGGCAGGGAGAACTATGGGATCTCCTAAAGCTGTACAGAGGAGAGCAGGACTTGGCTCCCATGAGGTTGGTGCCAACAGTTCTGGGTTTGTTTGTGGGATGGAAACAGGCTATTCTTCAAGAAAATCTTTCACAAATCTGAAAAGCTTCTGTAAAGCAAAGGACACTTTTGTTAGAACAAAACAACAGCATACAGATTGGGAAAGGATCTCCACCAACCGTATATCTGACGGAGGGCTAATATCCAGAATATGTAAAGAACTTAAGAAGTTAAACATCAACAAACCAAGTAATCCAATTTAAAAAATGGAGTACAGAGTTAAACAGAATTCTCAATAGAAGAATATCAAATGGCAGAGAAACACTTAAAGAAATGCTCAACATCCTTAGTCATCAGGGAGATGCAAATCAAAATGACCCTGAGATTTTACCTTACACCCATCAGAATGGCTAAGATCAAAAACTCAGTGACAACACATGCTGAAGAGAATGTGGAGAAAAGGGAATCCTCCTTCATTGCTGGTGGGAATGTACACTTGTACAACCACTTTGGAAATCAATCTGATGCTTTCTCAGAAAATTAGGAATAGTGCTACCTCAAGATCCAGCTATACCATTTCTAGGCATATATCCAAAAGATGCTCAAGTATACAACAAGGACATTTGCTCAACCATGTTCATAGCAGCTCTAGTCATAAAAGCCAGAAGCTGGAAATAACCTAGATGTCCCTCAACGGAGGAATGGATACAGAAATTGTGGTACATTCACACAATTGAATATTCCTCAGCTATTCAGGGAAATAATGAAATTTGCAGGCAAATGGTGGGATCTAGAAAAGATCATCTCGTGTGAGGTATCCCAGAAGCAGAAAGACACACATGGTATATACTCACTCATAAGTGGATATTAGACATTTAGTATAAGATAAACATACTAAAATCTATACTCCTAAAGAAGCTAAACAAAAAGGAAGACCCTAGGGAAGATTCTCAGTCCTTACTCAGAAAGACAAGCGTGATAGACATTGGAAGTAGGAGAAGACAGAAAATAGGGCAGGCACCTACCAGAGACAGCTTCTGAAAGACTCTACTGATTGAGGTATCGAAGCACAGGCTGAGACTCAGCGAAACTTTGAGAAGAGTGTAGGGAATCCTATGAAAGAAGGGAGATAGAAAGACCTGGAGGAGACAGGAGCTCCAAAAGGAGACCAACGGAGCCAAAAAACAAAAAATCAAAAAACAAAAAACAGAAAAAAAAAAAAAACCTTGGCCCTGGGGTCCCTGCAGAGACTGATATCCCAACCAAAGACAATGCATGGAGAGGACCGAAAATCCTGGCTCAGATGTAGTTCATAAACTCAGTATCCAAGTGGGGTCCCTAGTAAGGGAAGCAGGGGCTTTCTCTGACACGAACTTAGTGACAGGCTCTCTGATCCCCCTGGAGGTGTGTGTGAGTGTAGCCTTGCCAGGTCACAGAGGAAGACAATGCAACCAGTCCTGATGAGAGCTCATAGGCAAGGGTCAAATAGATGGGATAGAGGACCTCCCTGGTCAGTGGACTAGGGGAGGGACATAGGGGGAGAAGAGGGATGGAGAGTGAGGTTGGGAGGGGATGTGTAGGGGGGGTCACAGCAGGATACAAATTGAATAAATAGTAATAAATGATAATAATAAAAAGTAGAAATTAAAAAAAAATCTCCTTTCACTATTAGGCCCACATGCCCTTAAGTTAGAGCTCAAATTTTTCATTTAAAATGAAAACGTTTGGGGTTTTGTACAAGTAACTCCAGCTTCTGTGCAACTAAGGGTTTCCCACAGAAAAGCTACAGGAATAGTCGGGCTTAAGAAGACGAAATCGTATTTAGATCTAGTCCCTGATGTTTCTGAACTGACTAGACCTCTTCAGGCCCAGTTGAGCCGTGGCTATGGCTGCCCTAGGAAACAGATGCCACCACTGGAAACTGACCATCAGCAAGAGCCTTGGGAGGGGGTACTGATATCACTGGGCAAAGCACCAGAGCATGTCTCTTGTGGTATCAAACCTCTTAGCACCCTCCTGCTAGAGTCCACGAGAGCAGCCCTGAGCCTCCGCAGTGTAGGGAGAATGCTGTGGCTGAAGGCGGTTTTACTTTCTCAAGCTTCTTTTGTTTACCTGCTCCGTCTATGTGTTTGCTTCCTGGAAAATGGTTAAAGTCAAACCTCCTCTGTCTGGGGCAGTACAAAGTGTGGCTAAGGTTTTACTTTTAAAACCTAGGAGCCGTTAAACCACAGTCTGCTCTGCTCGCTTTCGAAAAACCGTGGCTATCAGAGAAAAAAAAACCAAACAACCCTCCAGCTCCTGAAAGAGCTTCTGGGCTGGTGGAGGCTGGGCTTGCTGTGATTGAAGCTCACAAGTGCTCAGCTATGGGGACTCGATTCTGGTTCCCAAAACTGTGTAGACACGGGAACCAAGGAAGAAACAGGGAAGGAGGGAGGTAGCCCAAAGATCATTTTGACATTCCATCAAGAATCTTTTCTCCAGTGTTTGACTTAAGTGTACAAGTAGCTTTTTGCTTCACTTTCTCAGTGGATAAAATAGAAGCAAGGCTCTGTCCTGTGCCAAGAAGCTTAGGAAAATGAAGATGTGGGCAAGAACGATGTGCTATAGGAAGTCACAGAAACATATGTCTCCAGTTCAGCTGTGCTAAACACTACCCACTGAATAGCATTCCACCCCAGGAGGAAAATGGCATCAGAGTCCTTTGAGAAAGGCTTAGTTGAAGATATTAACATAGTATCGGGTGATAGATTAGAATCAGAAAATGAATGTTCAGAAATATGAATACAGAGAGAAAATACCTCCAACAAATCTCCAACCCTTGTTGCACAAGCTGAGTGCTGAGTGGGCAGCAGGCACTTGGCCTCATTTGTCCAGTCCCAGGGGAAAGCATAAGCATTAATGGAACATTTGAGTATAGCTTTAACAGTCTGATATCATGGCACATTTGAATCAGGTACTGTGATAATCTTGTCTGTACTCAGAGCTAACTTCTATACTGGGCAGGACGCCTCCTAAGAGGACTCTCTTCATCTGTTGGCTCTGTCCTGCAGACCAGGGAGCAAGTATTAATCTCAGCTTAAACTGGTAAATGAGGTCTTGCTTAATCCTTTCTCTGGGCTTGTAGTACATGCAGCCCTATTACTGAGACAGGAAATTGTCAAAGTCAGCCCTAGCTGGTTCCAATGTCAATCCCAAGAATAAGTATTAAAGAGAGTTCACTCCACTATTTCTTACTATGAGTTGCCTTTCTTGGCTGCACCCAAGCCTTTAGGCCAGTTTCCCGTGGCACTGCAGAGGTGAGCACACTTCTCAGAACAGTACAGATGCATGCTAGAACCTGCATAGAAACTGTTTCTACCCAAACCTGCAGCACCACTGCTGTATGCGGGTAACTCTCCTAGAACCACACAGCCAGTGACAAGGAGACTCACAGTCTGCTTCTCTGGGAGGCAGAAGGTGAATATTCACATTTGGAAAAACAGGTCATAATGTAAATCAGTTCCTTTTTGTTCAAACTAGCTAAATATGCAGAAAACCAAAAGCAACGTTTTCCTGAGACCTGTTTTCCAAATAATATGACTTAGAAAACAGCAGGGCCCATCACAGAAAGACCTGATTTTATATTCAAAACAATATAAAAGGGTAACAATTCAGATTATTCCCAATCCCTCTTTAATCCCTTTTTATATTCCTAATACTTTGGGCCAAATAAATCATTCCAAGAGAATTAGAGCTAATAAGTTGTTATGCTGAATTTGTGATGCTATAAAACTATACAAAGTGCATGGTCATAAATTTTAAAACATTAGGATGAAAGAGTATTTTAAATGAAAAGAAATTTGAGGCTCAAAACCAAAAATTTGATTCTTTAAAATGACAGTTCACTTATCATGAAGTTGTTACCTCAATACCTTAACAACTCTTCTCAGTTCAAGGAAATACAAGGTTATCAGGTACTCATCATCCGGTCAGACTTTGTTTCACCAAACAGAAAAAAGACCGTGGCATGACCTGAGTGCCACAGGTAGGGACTGACTATGAGTGGAGGTGAGGTGACCATCCATGAGGTATCAACCTGAAGGAACTCATTAGCACAGCAACAAAGCCATCAATGACAGATGTCACCATTTTTTTTCCCCACTGGAGAACCCCATTCCTACCTGCAGTCTTATTCCCTTTATGTGTCTTAGCCTATAAAAGCTATAAAATACAAAAAAAAAAAAACTATTATGTGACTATATTCAGATACTGACAGAATCAAAATGTAGACTCTGAAGGGCAATGGATTTCTCTGACTCCACACATTCCCTCTTCTTAACTGAACAAGCAAAAGCATCAAACTATTTAGTTGTACGTATAGTCAGTTATGCAGAGTCTTCCGCCTAGGATCTTGTCCAGTAGGAAAATGGTGTCATGGCTCCCAGAACTGAAGAAAGGGCTGAATATCAAGTCTTTGGAGAAGGCAAACAACCATGGCAACTCCCGGTCTTTCTGAACTCCCTGTGGAATTTTCTGCAGGACTATATCCTTAGTTAACTTGATCTAACCGCAAAGTCTTGTTCTCCACTTAAATAGTCAGTATTTGAGAAATAGTGTGATTAAGTTAGGTTCATCATCCAAACCTAAACCAATCATGTAACCAGATTGTAGGATCACATCGTGAATTTTTTTTGTTATCTCAGTGTCTGAATGGCTGTTTATGTGATCAGGATAGCAGGATTTGTCACCTGAAACAGAATGAATAAAGGTGAGGCCCAGCCTAGAAGATAGTGTATTAGGTTGAAGACAGGGTGTCAAGGCTTAGGAAGGCATGAAGTAGAGGCAGTAATGGACCTTCAGAGGCTAGCAGGCCTGTTGCATTAACATGAGCAAGAGTTAGTGTGCCAACAGAAATATCTTCTATAGGAGGGATGGAGCACATAGATTCTAAGATACATAGTAGGAAGAAAAAAGACACGTACTTTGGGGCAATGGGTAGATACAGTAAGGCACTGAGGCTAACTCACATGTTTCTAGCTTGGGCTAGAACAATTAAGTAGATAGTTCTCTCTCCCACAAAGAGCTACCTTTTAGGAGAGTACTTTCACTTAGTCTCAGGTATTGAGTTGGAGTACATTTAACTTTGAACTGGAGCTGCATTCCGAAGAGAGTTATATCATCATGAAACCAAAGAAGTGTGCAAGTTTATTGCCTTTGAGAAGCAGAGTGATATCCTAACTCTTATTTGCCTAAGTATTCAAACTGACTGCTTGATTTTGTTTCACCAACTAAGTTAGGATTTTCTATTTCAAGCCTTTATATTGGGTTCATTTGCAGAAAAATGTTCTGGACCTCTTTACAAGTATACATAAAAACTTCTGCCTCTTTTGTTGTGTTCTAGATTTCTTTTGGGTCAGTGATGGGAAATGATTGAATTTTAGATGATGGTCACAGTTAACTGAAGCCTTTCTCTGCTGCTAATAATTCTGGTTGCTGAGAAACCTCTGTGAATCTCAAGGGGTACAGGGGCCATTGTGCACCTCCTAGTTGGGCCTTAGCCCATGCTCTGTCCTCTCCAGGCAACCACACAGGAGGCAGTGCTGAACAGAGCTGACTGGCAAGGCTGCAGCTTCACGTAGCCTTAACCGTCCCCTTCTGTCAACCTTAAATAATGTTTGTCCCTAACAAGATGAAAGGTGGGCATTGCTGTAACAAAGGTGCTATATCAAGGGCCTGATATGGTGTTCAAATAGGGTCATGACTGATAATTGAAGCTAAAATTAAATATAAAATGACCTGTTATGAGAGTTTCTTCATATGTAAATGTTCGTTCCACGGGCTGTAATAGCATCACTAGCAGAGATACGATGGTAAGTTCTCAGTAAACAAACCTCTCTCTCTCTCTGTGCATGTGTGTGTATGTATGTGTAAAGAAAAACGGAAGATCAAAAGTAGTTTTTTTTTTTTTGCAAATAGACAGGTAGCATATTGGTAAGTTTTATTTTAACTTGACACAAGCTAGAATTATTTGCAAAGACAGACTCTTCTCAAATAAAATGTCTCCATAAGATTGGCCTACAGGCAAGTTTGTGGAGAATGTTCTTGTCTAATGATTGATGTGAAAGGGCACAGTTCACCACGGGCAGTGCCACCCGTGGGCTGGTGGTCCGGGACTATAAGGAAGCAGGATGAGTGAACTATGGGAAGGAAACCAACAAGCAGGATCCCTCCACAGCCACTACATTAGTTTCTACCTCCAGCTTCCTGCCTTGGGTTCTTGTCCTGATTTCTTCAGGTGATGGGCTGTGATGTAGTAGTAAGCTAATAAACTCTTTCCCCCTCAGATGCTTTTGGTCATGATATTTTGTCACAGCAACAGAAAAACAAAACAAAACCAAAGACTAGTAGATAGATAAATAGCTTCATCTTACATATAGTCTAGTGTATAATCTAGACCATACATTTCTGTACATTTACAGAGTGCCAGATACAAGGCTAAATCACAGAGGACCCAACAGCCACTACACTAACCACAGAATCTTTGTTTTCTTTGTGAAACGATAAGGCTGTGGGTTCATTGAGTTTGGGTAGGGATACTCAGCCTGGCTCTTCCGCAGCACCCTTTTCTCTACACCCTCACATCTGCTGTAAGAGAAGTGACAGAGACCACTGTGTGACTGCCACTGAGTTTGTAATCCTCACTTTCCCAAGAGAAGTTTGCCAAGAACCCTAGTCAAATAAAGGCTGTAGGAGGCTTGTCCTGTAAGATGGACAAGGCTTAATGAAAGGGACAAACCATTCTAATTACCTCTGCTGCCCAAGGTAACCTGACATCAAGCATGCAGTGACTTAGTCATCAACGAAATTGCATGGGACCTTCCCTCTCCCTCCAAAACCTCCAAGAGCAGACTACTGCTTACCCTTGCAACCTAAAACTCTACCATGCACAATGCAGAAGACATGGATCTTTGGGAAACATGCAGATAGGCCACTTGTCCCTTAGGAACTGCTCTAGGGGCATGGCTTGAAATCATGATATCTATCTTTGCTTTCTTTTCTCACAACCTATTATAGAATGACTACTCAAGAATGCAGTGAGCTGTCTGGTGAGACTCAGAGCTGTGCTGAACAACATTTGGCACACAAACAGCTAGCCTTCACCCTGCTGGAAACTGTACTTCATCAGCCACTGACTCCCCTTGAACTCCATACATGGGCTTACCTTGGCTGTATTTACATTATGAGTCCAGGTCGTCGGTTGTTCACATTTAAGGTCTATGTCTTTTCCCAAATACATAAACTATTTCCCATACATCCCAGAGTTGTCCCTTCAAAGCTAGTCATGATTTCTAGATCACAAGTCTTTGTATATTTTTCTTTCTAACACAGAACATTTGACCATTATAAATAGGGTGTTTTCACAAATTGCTCTTCAAAATCTCCCCTAAAGAGTTATCCATGGTTATGACTTCCATGACCCTGAACAGCCATTTACCATCCGGCTTTAATTATCTTTGAGGGGAGCAAGAAGAGATCCTGAGACAGTTCAAGGCAGTCTTCCCTCGCTCTCCCACTGAACATATGCAGCTACCCACAGACCACTGCAAGATTGCTTAGCACAGGGCCTTAGGTAAATGTGCACACAGCACTGGGTGTTCTCCTCCAACAAACCTAGCGCCTGTCGCTGTTGTCTACTTTGCTCACTGCAGGGACATAGTGGCAGCTTATTCTCCCCTCCACTACTTCACACTTCAGCTCCTGGAGATCCTGCCCTAGGCATTTCCACTGCCTCCTGCCTTTCCCACTGTGAGCCCCTGACTACAGCCTTGGTCTTCTATTAACTGACTCATCAACTGTGACAGATCTCCTCTGTCCACTTCCAGGCTTAGAATTCTTCTCTTGTTCTGCCCTCTTTGTGAGTGCGAAGTCAAGTTTCCAGAACCCCGGCACTCTGTACTGCGGCCTCTCCTCCTGGCCTTCCCACCTTCAGGTACTCCCTACCCAGAACTCCATGTTTTGAGTGTAGGAGTTGTCTGGCAGTTTTTCCTAAGTGAATGCTGCAGTAAGCCAGTCTTCTTACTGACTCCACCTCCTCTGCAGTCTCAGCTGATCTCTATGGCCTCCCTTTCCTAGGAAGTCAGAGGAAGCAGCATCCCATTGCTGGATAGTGATGCCTTATCCAGCAAAACTATGGTTAGCTTTCCTTTATTTGTTCATGAAGTAGACAGGAAAGAGAAGGAACAAGTCAACCAGTGGAAGGATGTATTAGTATTTATTCTGATGTCCTTGAAAGATAACCACATAAGGTGTAAATTTTGAAAAACTTAGCCAAGTAAGAACAAAGACAAGTAGTCTTCACCCACTACATTATGGGACTCCATGAATGTAAATCCCACAGATAAAGTTTAAAAGTAGATCTGTCTTCAACATCTCTTAATGGACAACTCTGAGAGTGATTCTACCTGTCTGCAAAGTCTGTGTCTTTTGAACATTCTGTTTCCTCTCCTATCTGATGATAATAAAATCAGGAACACCTTGCCCAGCAACACACATGCACATAAAAACACACTCACATAATTCACTCACACACACACACAACACACACACACACACACACACACTGGGTGTCTGTGACAGTCAATAATCAAGCCCAAGAGAAGTGTTTGGGACAGTGCCCCTGCACACAATGAGAGTGAGATGGTGATTTCTGATACAAGGTGTCTTGGTGCCTCCAGGGAATTGTGCAGGTCAGTAGCAGAAGCCACTGGCAAGCTTATCGTAGGATGTCCCTAAGTAGAGACACACAGCAAGGAGGCTCCCTTTCCAAGCAAGTGGTGAAGGGAAGGAAATAATCTGGGACCATCCTCATACAAAGGTGTTTTTGAATTGAGAGATGTTACCGTGAAGGAGAGATGAAGTAAAACACAGTCTGGAACATGTGTTCTGTACAAATTTTAAGTACAAAAGGAAAGAGAGAAAGAAGAACCTGAGAATTAGTTTCATTCAGAGGTATTAATATTTTCCATGAGTTATTTTTTCATTTTACTGACTTCATAATGAGGTCACAGATAAATGCTGACTTTGAAATTGAAAAGGCACTCATATGCATTACCCGGTGCTGCATGTATATCGTGTACAGAGAGCACCCAGTGGGGTTTTCTACGTGGTGCAGGGAGGTTGAGAATGCACACTGCCTTTCTTTCATTTTTATTTATTTGCTTAATTGTTTAATGTGTGCATTTGTTTGTGGATAGATCCACATGTTTGCGCATGTTACCATCAGAAGTCAGAGGACAATCTTGACTACTAGTCTTTAGAGACTGTCCATCTTGATTTGAGACAAGTCCTAGAACTTGCTCATTTATCCAGGTGACATGGCCAGGGAGAGCCAGGGAGCGATTCACCTAATTCCACGTCTACACTAAGATACTTGAGCTGATTCTGGAAAGTAGAGTAGCTGTCTACAGTCATTCTGCTCTCCTGCAGGATGGTAGACATTTCCCTCTGCCTAACTGTACCCTGTTCCTTCAGCCACACTATCCCCATCCCTTTCTCCTCAGGACTCTAGGCTTGATCAATCAATATTTTATTCTCTACATCTCTGAAACCAACTCTCTACTGTCTACAAATAAGTGGGATATGAGTGCCCTCTTATAGCAGCAATGAAGATGAATGACATACATGTCTGTCTGCACCTCACTTATTTCCTGCAACACAATGTTTTTTCTATCTTATCTTTATTGCTACAAACGATATTATTTGTTCCTTTTTGATAGGTGAATAATTTCTCATTGCATGCATGTGTGTGTTCATGTGTGCGTGCACACACACACACACACACACACACACACCCCTCAGATTTTCTTTATCCCCTCATCCATGATTAGAAAATAAAGTTATGTCCTCTTCTGTGGCCTAGCAAGGCTGCTCCTCCCTCAGGGGCAGGGAGGTTAAAGAGCCAGCCATTGAGTTCATGTCCAAAATAATCCCTGTTCCCCTTACTAGTATACCCACTTGGGTATTGAGCTACCATTTGCTACATACAAGCAGGGGTTCTCGGTTATAACCATACATGGTCCTTGGTTGGAGAGACAGTCTCAAAAAAGACCCCTGTGCCCTGATATATTTGGACCTTGCAGAGCTCCTGACCTCTCCAGGTCATACTAACTCCCCCATCTTTCATATGCCTCCATGCACTCTGCCAGAGGGTTGGTTATGTTTCTTAATCTTTGCTTTGATACCGTGCTAGGAAGAGTCTTTCAGAGGCCCTCTGTGGTAGGCTTTTGTCCTGCTACTTGTTTTCTCTTACATCCAATGTCTGTCCCATTTGACTTTCTAAGTGAGGATTAATCCTCTTATCCAAGGTCCTCTTTCTTGTTTATCTTCTTTAGGTATATATATTTCAGTATGTTTATCCTATCTTATAGGTCTATATAAGTGAGTATATACCATGTGCTTCTTTCTGCTTTTGGGATACCTCGCTCAGGATGATCGTTTCCAGATCCCACCATTTGCCTGCGGATTTCATGATTTCCTCCTTCTTAATTGCTGAGCAGTATTCCATTGTGTAAAAGTACCATAATTTCTGTATCCATTCCTCAACTGAGGGACATCTGGGTTGTTTCTAGGTTCTGGCTATTACGAATAAAGCATCTACGAACATAGTTGAGCAAATGTCCTTGTTGTATACTTGAGCATCTTTTGGATATATGCCTAGGAGTGGTATAGCTGGATCTTGAGGAATCACTATTCTTGTCTAAGAAAATGCCAAATTGATTTCCAGAGTGTTTGTACGAGTTTACATTCCCACCAGCAATGGAGGAGGGTTCCTCTTTCTCCACAACCTCTCCAGCATGTGTTGTCACTTGAGTTTTTGATCTTAGCCATTCTGACAGGTGTAAGGTGAAATCTCAGGGTCGTTTTGATTTGCATCTCCCTGATGGACATTGCAGCCATTCCTGAAGAGACCTGGTAAGCCATAGTTAGATGGAAGGGGA
>CM053760.1:43733052-43835806 GCA_028658305.1 Pachyuromys duprasi
AATAGATATACATTGGTACCGGCAGAAAACAAACCAACAGTTTGAGCATCTAATATATGTCAGGACAAGTTACAATCAACGCCCCTTGGAAGGGAAGAACAAGAAAATTGAAGCCAGTAAAGACTTTCAAACTTCCACTTCAACCTTGAAAGTAAATTTCTTGAAGAAGGAAGATGAAGCCACCTACTACTGTGCAGTCTGGATATTAGCACAACATTAGAGCTTCTAGAGCAGTCTGCCTAAAAACCACCCCCAGCTGTGACCCCTCCCACATCCTTCATGGCAAGCTCAGCCTCCTTCAGCTCAGCTGAGGGGCCACCTGAGACTCCTTTCCCCATAGGGCTTTTGGGGCTTCCAGGCATCATCTGGGGTTTTATTTCCCCCAGTGAGGTGCTAGGTCCTGGGGATTGCCTACTGAAGGCAGGAGAGCCCCACACTATTTCCGAGGTAGTTAGGGTATCTGAGAGCTATTCAAATACAGGATGAGGAGTGCTCAGCATGATCAGGTCTTTTGTTAATACTCTGTACAGAGATTTTTTTTCTTTCTTTACATGATATATATTGTTTTTTAAATCTTAATTGTTTTTATATTAATTACAGTTTATTCACTTCACTTTGTGTCCTATCCATAGCATCCTCCCTCATTCCCTCCCCTTCCCACTGTCCCTCCCTCATCTCCTCCCATGATCCTCTCCAATTCACTGATAGGGGAAGTCCTCCACCCCTTCCCTCTGACCCTAGTTCACATCAGGACTGGCCCCATTGTCTTCCTTTGTGGCCTTGTAGGCTGCTCCCTGCTCAGGGGGAGGTGATCAAAGGTCCAGCCACTGAATTCATGTCAGAGACAGTCCCTGTTCCACTTACTCCAGAAACCACTTGGAGACTGAGCTGCCATGGGCTATATCTGTGCAGGAGTTCTAGGTTATTTCCATGCATGGTCCTTGGTTGGAGAAACAGTCTTAGAAAAGGCCCCAGATTTCTTGGTTATGTTGGTCTCCTTGTGGAGCTCCTGTCTTCTCCAGGTCTTTCTATCTCCCTCTTCTTTCATAGGATTCCCTGCACTCTGCTCAACATTTGACTATGAGTCTTAGCATCTGCTTTGATACCTGGCAGGGTAGAGTCTTTCAGAGACCTTTTGTGGTAGGCTCCTTTCCTCATTCCTGTTTTCTCCCTTTCCCAATGTCCATCCTGTTTGCCTTTCTGAGTGAGGATTGATCATCTTACCCAGGGTCCTCCTTCTTGCTTAGCTTTGTTAGGTGTACAGATTTTAGATGTTTATCCTATATTATATGTCTAATATCTACTTATAAGTGAGTATATACCATGTGTGTCTGTCTGCTTCTGGGATACCTCACTCAAGATGATCTTTTCTAGTTCCTACCATTTGCCTGCAAATTTCATGATTTCCTTGTTTTTTATTTCTGAGTAGTATTCCATTGCATAAATATACCACAATTTCTGTATTCCTTTCTCCATTGAGGTGCACCTAGGTTGTTTCCATATTCTGGCTATTGCAAATAAAGCTGCTATGAACATGGTTGAGAAAACATCCTTGTTGTGTACTTGAGCATGTTTTAGATATATGCCTAGGAGTGGTATAGCTGTATCTTGAGATAACACTATTCCTTATCGTCTGAGAAAGCACCAGATCAATTTCCAAAGTGGTTGTACAAGTTTACATTCCCACCAGCAATGGAGGAGGGTTCTTCTTTTTCCCCATCCTCTCCAGCATGTATTGTCATTTAAGTGTGAAAACCATACAATGGAAATAAGTCAGTATCTTCAACAAATGGTGCTGTTCTAACTAGATGTGTACATGTAAAAAATGCAAATAGATCCATATTTATCACCTTGCATAAAACTAAAGTCCAAGCGGATCTAAGAACTTAGCATAAAACTAGACACACTAAATCTGTTAGAAGAAAGAGTGTGGAAGAGCCTTGAACTCAATGGCACAGGAGACTACTTCCTGAACAGAACACCAACAGCACAGGCTCTAAGATCAACAATAAATAAATGGAACCTCATGAAACTGAAAAGCTTCTGTAAAGCAAAGGACACTGTCATCAGAACAAAACGACAGCCTCCAGAATGGGAAATGATCTTTACCAACCCTATGCCTGACAAAATATATCCAGAATACATAAACAATATATACCCAGAATACATAAAGAACTCAAGAAGTTAAAAAGCAACAAATCAAGTAATCCAATTAAAAATGGGATACAGTGCTAAATAGAGAATTCTCTATAGAGGAATATCTAATGGCAGAGAAACACTTAAAGAAATGCTCAATGTCCTTAGCCATCAGGAAAATGCAAATCAAAATGACCCTGAGATTTCACCTTACACCCATCAGAATGGCTAAGATCAAAAACTGCACAGAGACTTGCAGTAACTGAATGGCTTAGAATAACATCAGAGGAGAGCTAACTGTGAGGAGAGATGTGCATCTCACAGGGGTATTTCCTGCTACAGTTTCCCAGTTCCTTCATAAGCACTGGAGATTTTGGGGGGGTTGCAAGATCTGTCTTAGTTACAATTTATAGTTTATAGTGAAGAAAGCTAGTGAACATTACACTTGTAAGTAAGTGATCAGCTCACTGGGGGATCTTAGAGACCAAACTACAGCTCTTGTGAGGTGGGTCAATGTGCCAAAGCTTAGTATACACCTTGGACTCATGGCTGGGACAAAGCAAGCCCTGACCCTGTACATCAGTGATCTGTTAAAAATATAATGAACCAGAGAAAGAGCATCAGGAGATGCAGTGGGTCACAGAGAAAAATAAATTTAAAAAGGGCATGCTATAGTCGGTGGGCTGAAGACCAGGAGATTTTGAGATGAGGTGAATAAGAGAGTGGGGTATTTAGTGTGACCACAGTGTGTAATATGCATGTAACGAAATTATCGAAAAATAAATTAACAAAAGAGGAAGAAATATCCCTATATCTCATAAAGCAACAATATAAGAAAAATATTGACAATTATGTTTATTCTGAGTTTAGTAGTGGGATGACTGAATACGTTTAAACTGTTAAAAGTAAAAAAGTACAAATTTCTCTCCCATGTTCTTGAAATCTACTTTCTGTGGAAATCTGCTTTGCCAGAAAGAGCAATCTGCCTAGAACTTCCATAATGGTGAAAAACTGAAATGTTGTCATCTTGAAGCCACAGTATCCTGAACTATCTTTAACCACTTAACAATTTTTAATTGTTCTTGTTTGTGTTTAACAAGCATCTTTATAACTAGCAGATAAATCTCTTTGGAATATGTTAACAGACTGCTAGCTGCCACCTGCCCAAAGGCTAAGGGTGCTATGAGATATTATCTGATGCCTCTGGTACAGATTTCCCACTTTGCTATAATCCATCTACTTAATATTTTCAGTAAAGTATATGAATAGTACCTTGATTCATGGCTTCTATTTGTTTCATTATTACAAAAACTTTATCAAATTCCTCCTTTGTTGGAGCAATAGCATTTGTAATAAACTCAAGCCATGTTCCTGGGAAATGACCACTTAGAATTCCCTCTGAAATCCAACTCTCTCTTATTCCCAATAAAGTAAGAGCTATGTTTTGCTATGATACTTTAAGTAATTAATGGGGAAAATTCTGATTTCAGAAAGTATATTTAGGTGGATGTTGTGCTAATCACATTTGGGAGGCCAAAGTAAGAAGAATGTGACATTGAGGGCAGCCTGGGCATCGTAGTGAGACACTAGTTCAGAGGGGGTGAGGAGAAGGAGAGGAGGATAGAATTTGAAAGGCAGAGAGAGAGACGCAGAGACAGACACAGAGACAGGCCAGGCTCAGTCAAAACAGAAGTTTTTAAAATATTGCTGATATCGTTAGTATTACTCACAGAGGTAACATAACATGGGTCTATCCATAGTTTAGGTAAATTTTCATCTATGGTTTTATTTAAGGTGTTTCATGTCTTTTCCCTGGAATTCTCCTCATTCTTCTTTCCTTAATTTATAGATTGTTCTTTTTGACATGTCCCAAAGGACTCACATGTTGCATTCATGTGCTTCTTAAAATTTATTATTGTCCTTGACAAAATTATCCAACTTCTCTACCTTGTCTTCAAGCACTGCTCTCCTATTGCCCACATGATTATTCTATCGATGAGACATTCCACTTAGCTTTGTATTTGACCTAGCAAAATTTTTTACTTCAAGCATTATTCTAGCTTGAATTTTCTCCCATGTCTCTATCACATATTCTGAATTGTCTTTATTATTTTATTGGTTGGTTCTCTCTTAGAATTCATACAGGAGTTAATTCTTATTCTCTTTGGTTTCATCTAGGAATGAATTCCTGTTTTCTTTGAAAATATTTTTCTTGGAAAAATATTTATAATTTTAAAACTTATTCTTCTGGAGTTTTGTCTAAATTACTGTCACTGGGGACTGCATGTTTGGTAATTTTGGAAGAGACATACTCTTGGCTTTTCTTGTTGCTGTTCATTTAGGATTGAACTTGCACACCTGAAGGTGATTTGCTGGTGCAGTTTTTGGTGTGAGTTTCTGGCCTGCCTTCACTGAGTGTGTGTTTGGCTCCTTGGCTTAGTTGGTTTTATACCGGCTAGATGATGTTTGCAGTTCAGGCATGGAGGCCCTCCATACTGGCTTATGAGTGCGGAAGTTGCGCTGATGCCAGCACAGTTGGGAGGTGTCTGATCTCTGATCTCACTAGTTGGTGTTCTGCTTGAGCTGGCACGGAAGGAGGAGGGGGCTGCAGTTGTCAGGGGTGTTGCCTCTAGGACTGAGGGAGCAGGCAGGGTCCTGTGGCAGTGAGGTTGGGGGTAACGGAGGTTGGTGGTGTGGTCTCCTATCAGACAAGTCAGCAGGGATTCTGGAGGGTCCTGTACATGACCCTGGAGTTTGGGATGCAAGAGTTAGCTAAGGTATGTACAATTTATTTTTTTTATCTTTCCCTATTTCTTAATACTTGCTAAATGAATCTTTGTTACATATCCATTCTCCGTATGGCTTTGGTTAAATTACATATCTTTGATTCATTTTCCTAATTTGCAATGGATAATATAATATTGCAAGGTATCACCAGATAATACACATAAAGTGCTTCTAACGCCTGTATTCATCTATCATTTGGCAATTGAGGTATTGGACTGATGATCTGGATTGTCTACACATATTAGTGTATGTAATTATTTAGAAAACGAAATATACGAGGCTGACTAAAATACACAGGTTTGTTTTAATGTGTATTAGAATAGTACAAGGACGTGTCCTCTTTAATTTGGCGATTTAATGGCAACACTTAAGAGCAAAACTAAGTCTGAAGCAGGTTTCTTTGGCTGGGTGGTTAGAAGTCTAAAACTGGGATGGTTGTAAGTTCTGTCTGTGGCCTCTCTCCAAATATTCCAGGTGAAATATAGTGTGAGCACCAATGCTAGTAGAAAAGTCTTGCCCAAGAGAAATTTCAAATGTAGATATAGCTATCATTTATATATTTTTCATATTTATTTGTCATGTATTATCTACTCATCATCAATCTTATCTATCAATCATCTATCTACTGTCCATAATCTATATATCTATCATCCATTATCTATCATCTAGCATTTACCTATATGCATTTATTATCTAGCATGTATTTAGTACTGTTTCAGTTACCTCCATTCTTTCTCTTCTTTCTATCACTACCTCTCTCTTTTCTTTATTCCCTTCCTCCTTTCTAGCTCTGTCACTCCCTTAAATTCAAGCACACAATAAGTTAACTTTTTAAACAAGTAAATGCCTTTTTTATGTTATGCGTTCAAAGAGAAAAATCAGTTTTTAAAAAATTAAAAATTGATTAGTAAAGTAATTTCTATAGCACACCTTGACAAATCTGAGATTTCCCCTTTGCTACTCTGCAGGCTTTAGCTGAAAATGAATAATTATGAACAGGATAAGAACAGAAGGTGTTCATTCACAGCAGTGGGCGAACTCTAGCCATATGCTTATTAGCATCACTGGAATCAAGCATAAGACTGTGGAAAATGCTGCATCTGAAGAGCATTTATTATTTATAAGGCTCTGAAATTCTCTTTTATGATTGTGGAATTCTCATCTCATTCTATACTGTGTATAATAATGAAACCCTTCTTGTATGATTATTATAATCACATACTGTTAGAGATCTCTTATATAATATGGAAAATATAAACATCAGTTTCTTGAAAAGGTGTTAAGGAGAGTTATCGTGGGGGGGCACTTGGCACTACCAAGGGGAAGATGATTCTAACATAGGTGTGATAATGAAGTCTCTGTTATCTAGTAGTTCCTTTGCACCAGGGACGTGATAAAATGACCCTGTGACATAGCTCTGAACCATGATTTACCCTCTTTTCCTGTCCCTTCTTCACAGAGCTAGAGCCTCACCTTAATCTACTGCTGTGAGCTCCTGTTTGCTGTCTCTGGTGTCCATTGCCACCAGCACTGGCTAATGCCAGTCCCCTGAGATTTTCCTTCTATCACTAGGTTGGGTTTGTAAGCTGGTTTTGCTCTCCTCTGCCCTTCCATCATTTGTATATTTGGAGACAACTGGGAATAAAAATGATTTGAAATTTTCTATTTTCTCTCGTTTTTCAGATGGCGACTCCAAAGTGAGGCTATCCAAGACTCAACTGTCCTTTACCAAAGGCCAAACAAGATGGTACACATAAAGAGTTAGCTCTCTGGATCTCCCACTCAGAACACAATTGTGAACTGTTGCCAACTGAACGAAGGGGAGCCCCTGAAACAAATCCTCTATGGTTTAGTCAAGACTGACAAGCCAGACAAACCCCACTCCCTCTTGTAAAGAGATGAGAACAATGGTACCTTTGGCCCATTAATCAGCAGTGTTACCACATCAGATGAAGCTATGTACTACTGTGCCTGCTGGGATCTCAGTGTCTCAGCATCTGAAGGAACCTGTAAGAAAACCTTACTATCCCCGCTCTTCAGCGACACTTACAGTCCCCAAACCACCAAGGGCCCCCAGTGCTCTCTCAATAGTAGGTTCAGAGGTAATTGGACTGTGTGGGTCCTTAGGACTCAGCTCAAAGCTGTCACTGCAAATGGGGAAGCTGGAGCCGAGATAGACACACAGGTGGCTGCACTTCTATTTCAGGCTCAGTGCCTCTTCCTGCCTCTTCACGCCTCTTTTATGATCAGTGCTGAGCCAAGCTTCTTTTAGGAAATATTTTGAATAGTTTTAATTCTCAGTGTGGCACAAGTCAGAATCATCTGGAAAGAGAGTATGAATGAAGAATTGGCACTGGATTGTGATGTCACTTGTAAGTTCACAGTGATGTCAGTCTGCGAAAGCATATGACTTTTCTCTCTTGCACGTGTCAATAGTATAAGTATAATACTATATAATGTTAATATATGTATTTCACACACACACACACACACACACACACACACATATATATATATATATTGCTTAAGAAAACAGCCTGCTTGTCATTCTCATAGAAGTCTCCAACTAGTCAGGGACCAGAAATCATTAAAAGAGCAACATTTCTGGAATAAACTGATGTGAATTCAATGTACAAACTATTACTTTGTCTTAAAATGCCACTCAGGGACTGAAGTGGTAGCCTAGCACTGGAGAGCATTCTGTTTTCACAGAAGTCCCAGATTTGGTTCTCAGCACGCACACAACTGTTTATTAACGCCAGTTCAGTGGATTCATGTCCTTTTCTGGCTTCTTTGAGTACTGAGCATGCACTTGCTATAATATCTGCATGCAGCCGAAATATTCACATTTGTAGAACTAAAATTTTAACATTTATATTTAAAACCATATTCAGGATACAATTTCCTCCTATAATCTTGTTTTCTCTCCGGGTTGGTGGCTGTGGGTAGGCTGTTGATGGTCAGTTGTTCTGATTACCAGTGGTCCTCAATCCTCAGTGTAATTTAGGCCTGGGCCTTCGGGTGTGGAAAGGACGTGGCAGTGAACCAGACCTGGTGGGTCTTCACCTGGGCTTCAGGACATTTCTGGCCATTCCTTTCCTCCTGTTGAGGTGAGTGTCAGGAGTTCACTGAACTACCTTCAAGAGACTTTTCTCCCTGGATTTTCAGAACACTGGAATTTAGTTTCCACATTCTACTATAAATAAGGCATTTATAATTCCATGGGAGGTAGAATTGTATGATTTTATTTTCTTAGATGAGAGAAAATATGAAGTCATTGAAGAAGCCATTTCCTAATCAGCACCCCCGTGATGGTGAATCATGATAGTAAGAGGTCATGTATCTTCATTACATATGCAGGGCTTCGTTTACCATCCTTAAACTTTGTCTGTTGGTACATTTCAATTGCCATTGCTAGAGAGCTTTCTGCCTTAAGAGATCCCCAAATTTCTGAAGGAGTGGCTTTGGTATTTCTGAGAACAGGCATATTTGATTAATTATCTTAGCAGGGTCAACAAAATTAAACATCTGGGAATTAAAAAAAAAGAGAGAGAGACACTTAATTCTCAGAATATGTTTCCTGCTAACTTAGAAAAGTAGTTGGTTTGAGGCTTTTTTTTTCCTTTCTGCTTTTATCCTTCCCACTGTCTGTTGATACTTTCCAGTCACTGTTACCTTAGAAAAGAGAAGAGTTTGTGAAGTCAGTTTAGAAGAAAACTTACAAACTATGGGACATCACAAAACTTTCAAAGGGAATCCAAGTCAGCTTTCTAAGAGAGTCCCTAAATGTTTCAGCACAATGAAGCTCAAGAGAGAGCTCATGTTTTTGTAGAAGCTCTCAGCAGTGTGAAAAGTCATCATGGACCAAGATATTTGGAAAAGGGACAAAGCTCAGAGTAATTCCCTCAGGTAAGGAAGTTGTTGAATTGTTATCTTACTAGTGCATAACCAGTGAGATTTTTTTTCTTATTTTTAGAAAGAAAAATAAAAAAGCAATTATGATCAACCATGCCTGACAACGACTTCACAGTTATGAGTTACTGAATATAGAAATAAAGTTACTTTATAAGCAATTTCTTCCTTGTCAGTCAACAAACTGAAATCTTGCATTTAAAATGCACAGACGAGGTAAAAGTTATAATTTTATGAAGACTAAGTGTTTATTTATGCTGTTCACTGATATCATTATTACATCAGGTTACTTATTGTTGACAGTCTTTTAAGTCGGACTCCTCAAAGTAGAATTTTATTAATTTCTTCTCTCTATATTTGGGAAATTACATTACGTTTCTTCAGAAAACTGCAAAATTTCTAGTCATGGTTGTGACTACATGCCTAAGTACAGTGAAAGCATTAATTCTGACAGCAGATTCTAAGGATGTCAACACATCCTTCTCATTTACCTGACAGCTTCAGGTAGTGTGAGAACAGACAGACTTTATGACACTGAGACACTTGAGTGTGTCTGAAGAAGACCCAATTTAATGGAAAGTGCCTGTTCCAAAAGACATTTGAGTTCCAAGACCATGAAAAGAATCTTCATGGCTCTGCATCTGCATTTGATCATCCAAGCTCTTAGCTAGCAAGCAGTTCCTGCCAGAATGTGAGTGACAAAAAGGGTAGACAAGACACAAACTCCACACTAAAGATTCTTGTCCTGAGGGTTCATGTCCTAGATGTTGTGATTAAGCCTCACAAGACCTTGGACTGTGGCTTTCAGAAAGACAGGAGCCTCTGGCTTCTTGGAATCCTTTTCATTCTTAATTTGTGTAGTACCGATTGCTTTTAAAATCCAAATTAGGATGAACACTTCACATCCAAAACATATAAGAACTGAAATGCTTGTAGGTGCAAGGATTTTGGATGAGTGATACTTGAAAGGTGGGCCAGGAAAAATTAGACGATGTCACCACATATTATCCTATTAAAGAGAAAAATAATATGAAAAACATTTTGACAGTTAGGCATTGTGTTAAGGCGTTCATGTGCCTGCTTCCATTATTGTACACTCCTTGGTTGCATACCTTACAGCTGCCCAGACTCTCATGATGAAGCATGTATAGAAAAACCATAGGTTAGAAAATGTGTAATGTAGAATAAAAATTCAGTGCTCTGGAATCTGTCAGAGAATTTTCAAGTAAAAAAAAAAAGACTCTCTCAACAAGGAATAGCTTACAAGGTCATCATTAATTAGTCACATTCTTGGGTTGGGAATTGCGGCTGAAAGGCAGTATTCTTGCCTACCATGTCAGAGGGGCCACCCCTAAGAAAACCATGAATTTACTCCATGAAATAACTCATTATTTTTTTCAGTTGGAGTTGGATCATAGTAAGAAGTCATGCTATAATCCATCTAGATGCCAATCATTCCATTCATCTGAATCACCAAATGGCCACAAATATTATTTAATATAGATATACTACACATTCAAATACATGAGTACTGTTACTGGTTCATCTTAACCATATTTGCATTGCTTTCTTTTCCATGATTTAGTTTTGAGAACTTCATTAGCACTATGTTTACCCCATTTCTGCTCCTCTCTTTCCTCTCACTAACACTCTAACATGCCCTCCAAACTCCCTCTTCAGTTTGTGTCTTCATTCTTTAATGAGAATTATATTATGGAATGTATATTGTATTTTATGTTGATATATTTATAATATAACATATCATTTTTATATTATATACATATATTAGAATTAATAAATACACCTATGTAATGAATTTCAAGTACAATGTGCTGAGCCCTTTAGTGTTGTCAGTGTTATTGTAGATGTTTAGGCTGAGCACTCAGTATTGGATAACCCATCAGAGGCTCATGCCTGGAGAAGTCTGATTCTCTCTCTCTCCGCAGCCATTAATTGCCTGTAGTTTTTCATCTAGGAGAGGAACCTTGTCAGATTTCTCCCATCCAAACTGGCATGTCAACTGATATTGTTTTCCAGTTTTATTTTGGCAACCATATTCTTGAGACTCCATGGGTGTAGTTTCCCTGTCACGTGCAGAAGACACTCTCAGCAGATATCCTGGACCTCTGTCTTCTGCCATTTTTCTGCCACCCTTTTCTGGGATGTTAGTTGTTCTGAATCTTAGGGGTAGGGGTTCTGTGGGAATTAGGGCTGGACATCAATTGATCAATTTTTACCTGCAATTTGACCGGTTGAGTCTTTCTGTAATGGTTTCCATCTGCCAAAAAGGACACACTCAGCTATGTGCAAAAGGATAGGCGTTTGAAATGCAGTTAGGAATTATTCTGGTTTGGAGTAGTGGCTCTTCTCTGGGGTTTAGTAGTAGGCTCTTCTATAGGATAGACAACCTCATCAGCCATGAGAAGTGGCTTAGGTTTACAGTGTTAGGCACACATTTTCTCCACTTGAGAAAGCCCTAAATCCAATTAGATGGTTATTGTTCTTCCCAAGATATACTTGGCATTACTGCCCCTTTAAGAATATCTTGTCATCTGGTCATTGTAGTTTATAGGTCATTCATTGTTTCTCTGCCTTGGCAGTTTGCAGTTTGCATATCTTCTTCTGGTACTATGAGAGCTAATTCTCAGGAAGGAGGCTTCCAGGTCAGCTCCATCTCAGTTCCTTCAAATCCTATATCTAAAGTCCTGTATCTAAAGTTTCTTCAGCAATAGGATCATACTTGCAATTTCTTGGTGGCAACCAAGAGCAATGTTAATAACCTGTTTTGTTTTGGAGGTGTCTTGGACTCCCCTGATAAAAATCTAAAATGGATTTTCTCATGGTTAGCACTGGGGGTTTTGTGAGATAGTCTATGGATGAGGAGAAACCCTATCAGCCTAAATCATCTCCCCTCCCCATGTATTTTACATAAGTATTTTCCTATGGCTTCTCAAATCTCTTTAGTGTTATCTGTCCTTTCCCACTCCCTCTCTCTGTCTTGTTCTCCATTTTCCTTTACCAGTTAAATTCTTCCCAACAGCAAGTGCTCTTAGTTTTTGGGTGATCTCTCTAGCCCCTGTGTTTGAGTTATTTGTATATTCTGGATATTAAATCTCTGTCAGATGTGTAGCTTCCAAAGAGTCTCTCCCGCTTCTTCGTCTCTTAATCGATTATTTCCTTCCTGTTCAGAAGCATTTTTAGTTTTATAAGTTCCTTTAATGAATGTCACCTCCAAAGTTAGCATTAAGTGAGTCTGTATAAATCGGATATCTTCTCTAGGTTGTGCTTCGGCTCACCTTTTCACATGAAGCTGCACAAAGCCTACATGCACAGTTATCCCTGTATCATAAGGGACAGTTTGGTAAAGAAAGCCTCAGTCTATGTTCTCTCATTTAGACCTACCTAAATGCAGCCTTTGGCATCTCAGTCATAAAGCCAGGACTGAGACGTATCTCCCATCCTCCCAAACAATCAGCACACAGGGTAGAAAGAGAAACAGCTATAACACGCAAATGTGGATGGATTGTTTTAAATGCCACTTTCCAAAATCTATTTAAGAAGAACTGAAATAATATATACAAGGAGTCAGCCAGCTAAGAAACAATAGAGATCAAAAGGGAAAAAAAAGAAGCAGCTGTGGTTCCATAGCAAAAGACGTTAAAAGAGAATGCAAGTCGTTTGGAAGGGACGGTTTAAAAACAGTCCAGCCCCCAAGCCTAGAGTGGGTTAGATGTTGGAATGAGGTGTTGTGGAATTATAAAGAAAGAGCAGGGACTGCAGTCTTGGGCAGAGATCCATGGGCACAGCCAAGGGATCAGTTCAATGGGGACTAGCGTACTTGGAAGGAGATGGCCACTGAAACAGGCAGCCCATCTCGTGACATTTCTTATGTGAGATAATATCAAAGGGGCACATTTGAGAATCAGCTAAGTAGAGGGTGGGCTAACCGAATCACAAATATATGGGAAAATGATCTATCCCTTAGAGAGTGTAAGAGACAAAGGGTGGGAACACTAGGTATTAGGGAAATATAGATTAATGTCCTAAGAGGCATCATACAGTCATTCCCTGTACTCCTTCATCCATATTAAAAATGTGCTCTGCTCTGTGAAAACACAGGAGATATAGTAAAGAATCCATGCTGGCCTGTGGCACGACAAAGGCCAGATTTCAAGTAAGCTCCTCCAGTTAACATCTGTCTCCTGAAAGTCATGCAAAAAGCCCCGTTAATTGGGAGTGTTTTTAAAGAGGGTACAATAGTAAGTTGTGCGGCCTACGGTGGCTGGCAGTCTACACTGGACGCTAGCTCAATCGTGGTTCGTTTTCCTAGCAATGTACACCAGATCACACGTCAGATTTATTCAGCATCTCAGTTTCTCTAATAATTCTCTTTTCATATTTTACATTTTCCTACAGGCAAACTCGTTGGTTCAGACATTTCCCCCAAGCCTACCATCTTTCTTCCTTCTGTTGCTGAAACAAATCGCGATAAGGCTGGGACATACCTTTGTCTTCTTGAGAAATTCTTCCCTGACGTTATAAGGGTATATTGGAAAGAAAAGGATGGTAATAAGATTCTAGAATCTCAAGAGGGAAACACCATGAAGACTGGTGACACATACATGAAGTTAAGCTGGCTGACGGTGCCTGAAGACTCCATGGATAAGGAGCATAGATGTATTGTCAAACACGAAAGCAATAAGGGAGTTGATCAAGAGGTTCTGTTTCCTCCCATAAAAAAAGGTACGTGTAAGTTAGTGTAAATACAACTTAGCAGAAAACGTATGTAAAAGTTTGTTATAGTTTGTATTTATAAAAATAAAATATCAATCTTCCTTCAATCGTATTACATATATTGTAAACACAGAACCATGCTGTTCGTCTCAGAGAATGTTACGGGTAGGGAAGAACTAGCAGAATATTTGTTTTTAATTTACTCAGCTTTAGTTACACTATGTGAAATGTGCAGATCACATCATATTTTTAAGAATTCTACGGTATGAATTTAAAAAAAACATGCCTGAAAGCCTCTAGCAGCTCAGTGTATGAAATGCTGAAACGCTGTTTCCCCTTTTGCTGACCTCACCATAAGAACCATAAGAACAATACACACCTTTCAAAAATGTTCTGCCATGTAAAATACACAAAACCACCCAATTCAATTTCAATACACTAAATTTTGTCTACCGTGTGTTTTTGAATGACAATATGGTGCCCACACAAAACATTTACATTCACCACCACCTCCAATAACAGCAACAAAATAGGACTATTTGTCACTGAAGATATGTGGCATTCTTGAGGCTTTCTGACTTTTGTTTTAACTGTAATTGGTATATAGCAATCATAATTCAAGTTTGGGTGAGGCTAACATATGCAAAACCTCTCTGTTTTCCGTGGTGAATGGCTTTCTTGCCATTGGTAAATGCAGCCCCTTAGGTAGACACTTGCTGTGTCACCTGTATGCCAGACCCAAGTGAGATGTGGATGAGAGTTTAGAAAGAGTTGATGTCCCAATGGCTGCAGTGAATATCCTGTATTCATTTAGCATCATACTTAACCCAGGTACCATGTCCTAGATGCTATCACACAGCGAGGCAGAGGACTGAGTGGGCAAAGCCTGGGAGTAGGACAGCAGCCAGCTCATGGTGTGGGTGTGTTGCCATCGTGAGCTGAAACCACTGGTAAGGCCCCCGAGTGACAGAGAAAATGAATTCTTTTCTTTTATCCCACGTGGTTTACAAGCCTTTTTTTTATCTAGTGGAGAAACATACAAATGCCAGAACATGGGGATATGTTTGACATCTGCCCATCAGATGTCCTCAGTAAGTCTTGGCGTTCTAGAATACTTTGTTTTAGCAGCAGCCAGCACTGTCTGTAAAGTTGCCTGCCTTTACCTAAGGTTGTCACAGAGAGAAAATGAATTCACAACAATGAAGGAAGTTGTTTGCCACAGCATAGCAAATCATTAGCAGACAGCCCATCATTCTAATCCCAGCTTAAAGAGATAGAGGCAAGATAAATATACAAAGCAGGAAGCTAGCATAACCATTTTATTAGTTTAATTGTGTTCTGACCTTTCTAGTGGTCAGGGAAGAAGAATAAAACCCTTGTCTATGAAGTTGTACAGAGAAAATGTTCTAGTTATTAGAATTCACTTACCATGAATGCTAAAACAAGCGTTTGCCACTTGAGTCTCATGGCAAGAAAGTGATTAAGGGCATTTCTTGGAAAGCATTCAACAAAGAACTTCTGACGAGGCCTCCAGGAAGACTTCTTTAAATTAAATTTTTATTTTTTATATTAATTACAGTTTATTTATTTTGTATCCCAGCTGTAGTCCCCTCCCTCCCTCCCAATTTTACCTTCCTTACCTCATCTCCTCCTATGCCCCTTTCCAAGTCCACTGATAGGGGAGGTCCTCCTCCCCTTCCAACTGACCCTAGCCTATTAGGTGTCATCAGGACTGTCTGCCTTGTCCTCCTCTGTGGCCTGGTAAGGTTTTTTGTTTTGTGTCTTTTGTCTTGCTAAAAGCTTCAAAGTCACACTGATGTGATTATGAAAGGACATGAAGCTGATCTCTAAGACTGCAATTACTGTTGGCTGAGGGAGTTTAGAAACACATAAATTATATTATTATTATTAACTCTATTATTTGAACCTCAATCAGTTCATGCTGACGGTGATTTTCATTTATCTTTTAGATAATAAAGTCACTGAAAGAACAAACCATGTACTTTTAGAGCCAATAAGGCACATATTGAAGATAGTTAGAAACTAAACATGACCATATTTACATTTTCATTAAGCATACAAACATACATATATATGTGGGTATAATATATATATATGTGTGTGTATATATATATATATATATATATTCCATTTTCATGCACACAGAACTTGTTCTTCAATAAAATTTTGTAGTGGAAGGAAACCCATACCTATGAGAACACATTTATCAGAAGAATAAGCTCAAAGAACAGATGTGTACCTTTCCAATATCATTTAAAATAATTAAGTACCAAATTATTTTTGCTTTAAAAAGCTCATAGTTGTTTCACTCCTATCTCAAGTTTTACACAGAAAACTAGAAATATAACTTGGATTATCTGTCTATCCCGAGATATAACTGCACTGAGATCTTCAGATATTATAAGAATTGAGATTTTTAGCAGTTTTTTTTTCTTTAAGACCAGGTCTTACTTCGCAGCCGTGGCTAACCTAAAATGCATTGTATAAACCAGGCGTCCTTTTCATAATGTGACCTAGCAAGTCAAGCATGTGCAGGCCAATGGGTCAACTGATATTCTCTTTAATTTTTTATTGCTCATGCATTTATATATCATCTCTCTCATAGCAGAAGTTTTTGTAAGACCTATGAGTACACAGGAAAATGGATCTGGCAGTAAAGGGTTGAGCACTTACATTGAGGTTATGATAAAGGTGGAATCTTTGTGAATTCAACATGGTCACATGTAGAAACATCATATATGAATATATATTATATACAGTCCAGCTGATGTCTCTGAGGTTACAAGGCTCACATTGTGATGTCTGCCTTTCTGCTGACATTAAATGTATATTCACATGTGTTCAAATAGAGATGTAAATATGGTGTATAGACTTAATAGACAAACACAATAAAATAAGAGCCGACTAATGTTTGCTTTCCTTTCCTTTCCTTTACTTGTCAATGCAGAACCTGCTTTGAAAACTGAAAATGGTAAGTTTCCGATTGCATTTTCTTCCTTCTAGTCACCTTAACTTTTGAATCCATGTTGCTTTAGGTAGAAAAAGCAGAATGACTGAATTTTGCAAAACAGACTGAGTGCTATGTGTCATTTAAAACAATCAATCATTTCCTTGGCATCATATCAAGATGGCAAATTAACAAATGAGAGGGTTCAGTGAGAAGCTCCGAATGACTACAAAGAAAAACCTAATCTATCCAACCATATATCCATCCACCCAAACACCCACCACCCATCCATCCACCTACCCATCCATCTATCATTTAATGACGGGAAAAAGTGCTATACCGTTAGTCTAATATTGCCTTTAAACATTGGTAACTAAAAGTTAAACCCTAACTTTGATTCAGAGAACTACACACTTGACAAACAAAAATTCTCCAAAGGCTTGTCTTATCTGTCCCCAAAAAGTGACTGTAGAAGAATGCACAAGAATATAGAGAAAACAATATATTCTTCATAGGATAAAAATTTACATACTTTCAATTTGTAGGATAATAACATAAGGCTTGAGAGCAAATGGTTACTCATCTAAAAAGAGGTGAAGTGCCTCATATCAAAAGAATTTGAGTTCTATAGCAGTAGCATCTTCACAGAATTCAGAACCCCTGGTTTTCAATTGTGTGCAAAGCAATGAGATTCATGATGCCATTTTCATGCATGTGTACCTTCCTTCGCTTTGTTCCTATTTTCCCATGGTTTCCATCACTAACCCTTCCTCTTCACTCTTGTTGGAATCCACACTTCCTCTTTATTACTTACATATTTATAACCTCTACCCTTCAGAGAAATCATGCAACATCTGTCCTAGCAAGTCTGTTTTATTATTTTACACGGTGATCTCCAGGTCCATTCATTAAGCCTTAGATGACAATTTCTTCTTTTTGAAAAACTTTTTTTCTTATACTTTTAATTGAAATAGAATTACATGCCTTCCCACCTGCCTTTCTTCTCTCCAGCCCCTCTCAGTTTCACACCCCTCAATATCTTTCAGTGCCACCAGACTCCAATATAGATAGCCTTTGGGGGGGTTATATTTGTTACATACAATATATATGCATGCAGAAATTTATACAAATAGAACTTACGGAGTCTGTTTTTGTTGTTTGTGTGTTTATGGTTTCAAAGCTGGCTACTCTACATTGGAAAACCAAAAATGGAGTTCATCCTGGGGAGAGACTAATTCTCCTTCCCTCAGAAGGCATACTTGTCTATCGCTCTTTGAATGGACTCCGTCAAGACTTTTCCCCTTCCATGTCAACATGTTCAGTGACATTGCTGGTGTTCTCGTCTTGCTTATGCAGATATGTGCAGGGCCAACTGTTTCACAGCAGACTTCCTGGTTTTCTAGCTCTTAAACTCTGTCTTCTCCCCCTTTCATGATGTTCCCTAGTCAAAGATACAGTAACTGTGATGTTGATGTTTTAGGGTTGGGCCCTCAGAACCCGTTGATCTCTGCGTTGTGTCCAGTTGTTATTTCTTGTTTTGGTTTTTTTTCCTGTTTTTAAAAAAGGCTTCTTTAGTAAGGGGTGGTAGTAGTTATTTTGTTCTAAGGTTTATAACTTCACAAGCTCAGGAAGCTAGCTAGTTTTCAGTACCAGGCAGGATTTCCTCCTATAGAATTGGCTTTAACTCCAAGTGGAAATGGAATGATGAAATTTGCAGGTAAATTTGGATGGACTCAGAAAAGATTATATTGAGTGAGGTAACCCAAACCCAGAAAAATAAACTCTACATTTTTTCTCTCACATGCATTTTCTAGCTCCAAATTCTCAGATGTGAGTAGACAACATGGCATAATCATAGAAAATTAAAAATTATAAAGGGACCATAGATACAGAGGACTTCGGTTTAGAATAGCAGAATGTAGGTGATATGAAGTGGGAAGTAAGGGGAAGGGGGCTTCAACTGGGGAGGAAGGAGAGAGATCAATACAGATTTTTTTTATATTTATCTGAAATTATTCATATTTTAAATGTATGTGCACGCATACACGCACACATAAGTGCACATTCATTAAAGAGAGTTAAGCCACTTGGATGACCATGCATTTCTTAACAATTATAGAAAAACAAAAAATGTCAGCACAATTCTCTCAAAAATACAGATGTGAGTGTAATCCTCAGTTGTGTCTACAGGGTTGAGCGTGGGACCCTATTGCTAGAGACACCACACATTTAAGATACATGACTGCAACGACTGGCTCTGACCTGAACGCCTCCTTCCTGTGGTTTAGCTCTCATGGTTCCAGGAAACACAATGCAAGCTGCCAAGGGAAGGAAGCAACTGCCCAGCTATAAGGCCATGAACAAACATAACTGGCAACATGGCAAAATATGCAGAAAGATGCAAGAAATGGCTAATTTCTTCTTTATGACTGAATAAAATACTATAACCTTTGTTGATGGGTATCTAGGCTAGTTCTACATCTTGGCTGTTGTGAACAGTGCTACAACACTGATTTTCAAAGCTCTCTGTGGCATACTGACTTACCCTCCTTTGTATATACCCAAGAGTGGTACAGCTGGGTCATATGGTAGTTTAATATTCTCTTATTTTTGTGGAGCTACCACAGTTCCCACCAATCATTTATGAAAACCCATGTCTTTTATCTTTATGCAGTGATGATTACTTGTCACATCCTCTCTAGTAGTTGTCATTAGTTTCCTTAGTGAGTGTCATCCTGTTTGGCATGAGATGGAATCTCAATGCAGTTTTAATTTACATTTCCCTGAATACTGATTTTTATACGTTTATTGGCCACTGAATTTCATTATTTGAGAACTGTCTATTCAATACATTTGCCCATTTTCTTGATTGATTAGATTAGAAGGGGGGAGGGTTGCACTTTTTAGTAATTTATATATTCTGAACTTAATCCCATCAGATATAGATATATATTGTTTCTGTATACATAAACAACACAGATAGTTGTTTCTCTTAGCTTTCTCTTACTTTTTTGATCATTTCCTTGCTCTGTGGAAGATTTTTAATTTATACAATCCTATTTATCAAATTTTTATTGAGACAGGGTTTCTCTGCGTATTGCCCTGGCTGGCCTTAAACTCATAGCGATCTGCCTGGCTCTGCCTCCCAAGTGCTAGTATAAAGGCATGAGCCACCATGACCGGTGGCTTCTACTTATCAATTCTTTATACTATTGCTAAGCTACTGAAGACCTATGCACAAAGCCATGCCTAACTATATCTTGAACTATTTTCTTTCTTCTCCACCAGAAGTTTCAGCATATAAATAGAAAGAAAGAAGTCAGGTTATGTCCATCTGCAGATAATATGATCCTATATTTTAAAGGCCGTAATCACAAATACTTGAAACAAAGTAGCTCTTTACAAAAGCAACATACAAAAGACTTTTCTGTATACTAGTATTGATCTTCCTGATAAATGAAATAGTAAATAGACCACCCACACGATAGTAAAAAGGAAAAGACAAGTACAGGATTAAACCTATTCTAAGGGTGAAAAATCAGGAAATAAATAGTAAATAAATAGTAGTCAGAAGATTGATAGGCCTCTTATGGTCATAGTTAGGACAAATTAATTTTAAGGAATGGATATATTATACAAAGCAGCTACAGTTTCAAAGAAATCCCAATCAAGATTCTAATACCATTGTTCACAGAATCAGAAAATCCTTGAAATTTATATAGAAGGGGCAAAGGTCTCAAATAACCACAAATATTCTTAACGGAGAAAAAAATACCGAATGTCACAATATCTGCTTTCAAGTTATGCTACAGATCTACAGCAACAAAACCACCACGATACACAAAACAGCTTAGATACACAAAAGACATTAGACCAAATAGAACAGATAGAGAACCCAGAAACTAAATTTTGTCTCTCGTAGTTCAATGCCTTCTCTGTATCTGCTGAATGACTGTGTGATGCCTGTGCCTGAATCTGCTCATGTGTTGAACTATAGCTATTGCTTTGTTTATGGTGATCGAGTCTGATGGTATGTCATTTTTAGTATGTTGTAGAATCTGATTTGGAAGTATTTTATTGCAAGTTTTTGTCTATGCTCATCAGGAAAATTTACCCTGTAGATTTTCTTACTTGGATTTTGAATAAGGGTGTTATTTGCTTTATAGAAAGAGTATATAATGTTCCTTCTCTCTTTGCTTTGTGTTATAGTGTGAGGAGCACAATTGTTAGTTCATATTTAAATATTTGGTAGAGTTCAGCCCCGATTCCATTCAGGGCTGGGCTTTTCATTGTTAGGAAGCTACTAATGCTTCAATCTCATTTCTTGTTAAGGATTTATGTCCTCTTGACTTGGTTTAATAGGTCTTACGCCTTTCACACTTTCTATACTTATATTATAATCTTTATGCCTTTGAGAATGTAGGTTTCAGAGCAACCCCCCAGAGATCCTTTGGACTTCCTTAGTATCTGTTATAAGGCTGCCTTTTCCATCTCATTTTATTAATTTGTGTCATTGTGACCCCCCCACCCCATCACTCTGGCTAGTGCAGCTAAGAGTTTGCCAATATTGGTCACCTTTTCAAAGAACCAACTCTTTTCATTATTTCTTTGCTTGTTTCTTTTAGTCTCCGTTTCATTTCTTTCTGCCCTGATTTTTATTATTTCTGTAATCTAGTGCCTTGAGTAATCACTTGTTTCTATTTTAAAGATGTTAAGGTGAATTCTTGATTTATCTATCTGAGAACTCTTTTTTTTTTCAGATAAACACCGGTATCTATAAACTCTCCTCTCAAAAGTGCATTTGTAACACCCCAAAGTTTCTGATAAGTTTCTCTTTCATTTTCACATAGATATAAAAATAGTTTATATTTCTTTCCTGGCTTCTATAATGACCCACTAATCATTCAGGATCATTCTGTTTTACATGTTGATACATTTATGCTCTTATTATAGTTTCTCTTGTTACTAATACCTAGTTTTGTTCCACTATTGTTTTGATAAGATAAAAGATATCATTTCTTTTATTATTTGTTAACACTAGCTTTATGACCTAAAATACTATCTGTTTGAAGCAAAGTTCTACGGGCTTTTAAGAAAAATGTGTATTCTCAATGAGTTACGTATACTATTCTCTAGAGGTCAGGTAAATTCATTTGAAGTATGGTACAGTTTAGTTTTGAGGTTCGTTGATTTTGTAATGTCTGGATGTCTGTCCTTTGATAAGAGTGTGGTATTGTAAGTAACTCACAATTAATATATTTATCCATCCCTGTTCATTTCCATTACTGTCTGTTTCACTTCAATATTCAATCCATACGCTTTTATAATTATTATAGAATCTTGATACAGTGCCCCCTTTAGTGATGTTCCGACCTTCTTTATCTCTCCTCATTCATTTTGGATTGACATCTACTTATCAACTACAACCATAGCAACTTCTACTTGCTTGGGGCTTCTACTTGCCTATCAAATTATTTGCATTCTTTCATTCTGTACACATCTTTATCAGTTATAGGTTTCTTGCAGACAAAACTTGTTTGATCCTGGTTTTCATTTTGTTAAATTTAACAAGCTGGTTGGCATATTTTCAAGGGAGAAATAAGATCATTTACATTTTAGATATTTACTGAAGGGCTTTGCTCATTTCTATGATTTGTGCTGGTTGTATTTCTGCTTGAAACAATAGTTCCTTTTTTTCATTCACTCTCATTTTTATTAGAAACTTTCTGTGTTGCTGAGCTGTCTGTATATGGTTCTCCTTTGTTCATATGCTTCTCTCATGAAATTTCCTCTTTGCTGTTCTCTCTGGTTGATACTATCTTTCTTTTTCTTCGGTATGTAGTTTCAAGCTCCTTCTTCAATGCTGGCTTGGTGGCCACAAAGTGCTTCATTTTGTGCACTGCACAAATCCTCCATTGATTTTCATTTACCATTTCCTGAATACAATGGCACAGATCATGAGCAGAATTTTCAATTCTGAAATTTGTCACTCAGATATTTCTTTGCTTTGAGGATTCTTGTTGAGAGCTCCGAAATCCAGACATGTATGCTTCTGTGATTTGGTATTTTTCTTTTTCAACTCTTCATGGATTCTTTCCATTATAGCTTTCGTATCTTGGCTTTAATGTGCCATGCAGAGGTTCTTCTCTGGTTGTGTGTACTTGGGATTCTCAGTACCTGTTGTGCTTGGGTGCTTATATCTTTCCCTGGTTTTGAAATGCTCTATTATAGTTTTTTAAAATACATTTTTTAGACCTATAGTTAGTTTTCTCTATTTTAACTTAGCTATTTCTCCTACCCCATGACTTCTCAGGTTTAATCTCTTGATCATTACCAGAATTTATGAATCTGTGATCATACTTATTTTTCTTTATTGAACTCTAAATGCAATATTTTATCAAACGTGTGTTCTATTCCAAATACTTTTTATTGAAATATAAATGTTCTACAAGTTTGATGCTATTTACAAAGTGTTGCCCACACATCCTATCTAATAAATCCACACTACTCTTTAAATTTTGGCTCTCTCGTTCACTGCTATGAATTATAGAAGCTATTTACAATGTTTTTAAATTTGTAGTTAGCGTATCTAGAATTCAACCCGCGTTAGTGTTGCAGGAGAATTGAACACGATGATGCCCGAGGTGCATGTAGCCAGTGCCTGGTGTAGCAGTGTGTGCAGGGCAGGCAGCAGCTCTTGCTAATACTGACGTGCATGTCCACAAGTCCCTCACCTCCAGCAGTCAAGCATATGGATGAGAAATTTGGGGAAATGAGTGACTGGGAAAGCTGTGGTTGCTCAGATAAAAATTCATCTGAATCAGACTCCCTCAAAGGATCCTGCTGTTGACCCGAAACCCTAAGGTCAGACACATTCACTGTGGGTGGAACTTCTGCGTCAGTGCAGAAGTCTGAAAATCAGCCAATTTGAAAGTTTTTCCATTGACCATGTCTTTGGTGAAGCTTTGTGGCAAATTTTGGGAATGGAGGTATAGACTCAGAAGAAAAGTAGACAAGCTGGCATATTGTATTTTGGGTGTGGTAAAAAAATGTACACTTTACAAACTTTGCTCTCTTTATGTGCAAAAATATAAGACAACTGTTATCTACTGAATTTCAGAGTAACATCAATCATTCTAGGAATTGTGAGCCTCATATTTTTTATTACTGCTTCTCCCGACTCTGGCAACACTTCATATGTAGTAATTCACACACACATTCAAATAATAAACACGAATGACTAACTAGTACTTTAATTTCTTTTAGATTTGACAACTATTAATGTTAATCCCAGTGAAAGTGTTTTGAAATGGGAAAATGGTAAGATTTAATATGTGCTTGATTTTGCTTCATAAAAAAGTGTTTTTCTCCTCTCTATCACCTCATGTTCTGAATGTCCTTGGATTAAGTTAATAAAACTATTGTTAAATGTAGCAGAAGAGACTGAATTGCATTTTAAATCAATCTTTCCTCCATGTCACTATCATCAATTAGAAACAATTTCCCTCTGAAACCTTGTTTATGAAACAGAAGCTTTCTCCCCTATCTTTCCAACATCAGAAAGATTTGCACTGTACTGCTCAGTCCTTGTCTATGAAAACAAAAAAGTCATTTTCTAAGAAAAATTAAGAATTAAGATGTGCAAGATAAGTGTTGTAAGCCATGCCTGTAATTTTAATACTTGGGTGGTAGAGGCAGAAGGATCAAAAGTTCAAGACTAGCCTGGAATAGATGAGAGTGTTCTTGTTAAAAATCTGTCCATGTGTTTGCGGGGGGCAGGGGCCTGAGAGAGAGAGTGTGTGTGCAAGTTCATGTGTGTACACACAAGTACATATGAAGGCTAGAAGAAAACTTTGGGTGGCATCTGAGATGGGGACTCTCTATGTAGCCTCGGCTGTCCTGGATTTGTTTTGTAGACCAGGTTGGCCTTGAACTCAAAAAGATCCACCTGGCTCTGCCTTCCTGAGTACTGGGATTACAGGTGTGTGCCACAGCATCCGGCTTCTATATACCTTCTTTAAGACAGGTCTTTCATCGGCCTGGAACTCACCAAGTAAGCTAAACTTCCTGGACTAAGGGAGCCCCTCGTAATTTGATTAGCAGAATGTACTCAGGCCTGCCTTTTTATGTATGTTCTAATGTTGAAACTCAGATTCTTATGTTTTCAAGACAAGTACTTTCTTCAG
This sequence comes from Pachyuromys duprasi, assembly GCA_028658305.1. Classification (NCBI taxonomy): domain Eukaryota; kingdom Metazoa; phylum Chordata; class Mammalia; order Rodentia; family Muridae; genus Pachyuromys; species Pachyuromys duprasi. Next base: position 43,757,776 of record CM053760.1, read on the forward strand.
TGGATTTATTTCCCAACCAAAGACCATATCTTTAAAAAAAAATCAGATCAGATAAGATTTTTGACTATGGTTTTTAAACCTAATTCTTTTCTCTCACCTTAAGCCATTCACAATTTAGCTCATTTAAGTGAATTAAATACAACAAATGTGAATCATTTAATAGATTGCCTGGTAAAGCAATCATCAGTCTACAAGAATGAGCTTTCATTATCAGTTCCATCTAATGAGATCTCTCTGTCTCTCTCTCTCTCGGTGTCTCTCTCTCTTTCATGCATGTGCGCAGGCACACACACACACGCGCACACACACACACAGAGCATGTCAAATAATGGCCATGGTAACTCACTAGAACTTGCTTTCCTTTCTTCTAGTTAACAATGCTACTGATGCGGAAGCTTGCATGGAAGAAATAAGGGGTACGTCTTATCATCTGTTTACTTTTACCTTATTATAGAGAACACAATCTCAATGACTTTAACTCTGAACTTCTCTGATGTAAAGAAAAGCCAGAAAGGCTAGAACTGTGGGATTGACTGAGTGATACTGTCCCTTAACGCATCATTTCCTAGTCATATCAACAATTGGTCTTCATACAGTATGAATTTGATTAGGGGCTATAGATTTTTTAGTAGGGTTTTGTTGTTGTTGTTGTTTGGTTGGTTTTCAGCTACTAACCACATTTCCAAGCATCTACAGGATCGATCTTAGACAAAAGGCCCTTCAGCTGGGGCCTGCATGTGTACCTTATATAGCTCTATTGTTACTCCTCTCATACACTTAAATAGTTTCCTCCATTTTTTAGATGTGGTCAGTGAGCTAACATTAAGTCTGCACATGTCACAAATTCAGATATGGGGACAACTCAGATCATCAAATGGCAATTTACAGAGTAAGGAGTTGCCTGTATGGAAGAATGTGGGGTTCAGACTGCCACATACCAGACTAGTGGTCAAGTCCTTCTAATGATCCATCCATCCATCCATCCACCCATCCATCCATCCATCCATCCATCCATCCATCCATCCATCCATACACACATACATACATATATGAGTGACTTCCATTCTGCAAGCAAAATGTTCTTCACCTGGAAATGGAGAATAATTACCCTAAATTCACAGTTACTGAGATGAGTGCCAAGATGTCAGATGCCCACAATAGTTAACATATTTATTGAGCAGAGTGAGTACTAGTTTCTGGTCCTTTCTCCCAACCTATGCACCAACAAGAGACTCACATATTCGCTCATATATTCCATTTCCTCAATGCTAAGAGCTCAGAATCTGAGTAAACACATGAGGAATGGACCTGACAATGAAGGACAAAGTTAAAACATTTCATTCTTTCTGTTCTCATATCTCAAGGCCAGGAAGAACCCTGGCCTTGACTCACTAAGTAGCTACTGTAGCTCTCCAATTCCATCATTGTATTAATTGGGGACAGCACATATTTCTTACAAAACTTCAATTACCCATTAGATGCTAATGAGAGCCTTGAGATGGACAGGTGAGTGTGTTGGGACATCTGGATAGACAAGTTCCTTCAGGCTTTTCTGCTGTGCCCTCTTCTATGTTGTTGTGCTCCCTCCTGTGCTCTCATTGGGTTTTCAAGTACAGTGCTCCCGACAGAGCAATGCAGGCTTCATCTACAATGCCCCAGGTTTTCTGTGTTGTATTTGTGCTTATATTTTTATTTCTGAGATGACAGTTATACTTAGAGATATAGTAAGAAAGTAGGTTTCATTTCCTTAATGTCACAGCTTTGGACAAAGACTTAGGCTGAGGCTCACTTAATACATATTTGGCAAATTATTTCGCTGTGCACTCTGTTTTCAAAAGGAAATGAAAATAATTTCTCTACTAAAAACTATTAATTTATTACAAAAAGGTGAGAATTTCATGTGCAAAGATGCCAGAATATTGCTTAGAACTTGATTTGCACATGATAGATATTATTTAGACACACTGAAATGAAGAATTCTAAATGTATCCCCTACTTAACCTTTCAAATGGATCCATCTATCCCAAGTGCAACTTCTCTTCTCAGTAGTATGAAGATTACAAATTAACTAATCAAGGTCTGTTATTAATCTGACTTCCAAAATGAGTCCTCTTGCTAGTTTTGGAAAGAGTGTTAAGTGTTTACTTGTCACTCCACGCAAGTCACACACACACACACACACTCACACACAAAATCATCTATGTGTGCCGTTCTGTCAAAAGAGCAAATGAAACTAACTATTGGTTCTCTTAGATGTGCTGAAGCTTCAGCTCACCAACACCTCTGCATTCTACACCTACCTCATCCTGTTCTTCAAGAGTGTGGTCCACTTGGCCTTCATTTTATTCTGTCTGTTTAGAAGAGCATCTGTGCCTTGCGATGGTCCGAGTTCATAATGGATGATGAAACGGGAAGGTAATATTGTCTTCATCCTTTGCTGTACCGCAGTATCTGCTGAGGGTCTGGCTAATGTTGCTTGTTAGCTTCAACCTCCTCAAAATCATAAATGTGTAACTTTATATCATGTTTTCAAATCAGGGAAGAAAATGATCAGCTTCACTCTACAACAAATAGTAGCCCAAGGATTCACCCAGCCATCCTAATCCTCCATCTCTAAGTCTGTCCAAGAGCGCAGAGCATAACCGGCCCAATGCAGACAACCTGCAGCTTCTAGTTGCCCCACTTCATACCGTAGAATCAGATAATGCCCCAAAGCCTCTATCACATGCCCTGAAGAACCTTATTTGAAGTTGAATTCTGTGCTTTGTTTTGCAAAATAAAAATTAAAAAAAATTAGGCCTACACTTGGTGTGATCTGTGTTTTTATTTGTGACAAGTGATTGAAGGTTTAAGCAAGATGACAAAACTATATTTCTAAGTCTGCCCCTTAGGTAATGGTTGGGACAATTTTCTGGAGCAGTGGGTTCTAAGAGCCACAGCCAAATGCAAAAGCTGATGTGACTGCTCCCTTGGTGGAAACTAGCCCTGGGCTACTTGGTTTAAGTAATTCCTGTGGAAGCAGGATGAGGTCTAGTAGGATGTGTGCTGTGTGATCAACTCTGTGCCTGTTTCACAATCGTGCTTCCCAATCTTCACACAGTTCCCAGGAGAGCTACCCACACCCCAAAGAGGAAAGCCAATAGAGGAGATAAACCCAGGGACTGTTGACATGAGAACCTGGGTTTCAACCCTGGACCCAGAATTTAGTATATGTATGAGATCAAATACTGAACTCTACACAGCAGGTTTCCCCTGTGAAAGAAAGAATGATGTATCTCTTGAATCTGTGTTCATTATATGGGTTAAATAAGGCTGTGTGCAGCCCAGTACTCGAGAGCCTTGGGGTATGTTCTGGACTCTAACTTACATCATGAAATTTGCAGGCAAATGGATGAAACTAGAAAATATCATCCTGAGTAGAGTAACCCAAAACCACAAAGATATGCATGGTATGTACTCACATCTAAGTGAATATTAGCCATAAAGTACAGAATAACCAATGTACAATCCACAGACCCAAAGAAGCTAAGTAACAAGGAGAGACCAAAGGAGGATGCTTGAATCTCACTCAGAGGGGAAATAGACATCTGGAATAGATGGAGGGAGGAAACTAGGTGGGACAGGGGCAGAGGAGGGTAACAGGGGTAGGGATCAGGTGTGGGGAGTGCAGGGGTTGAAGAGAGGGCTAGAAGAGAGAACAGAAATCAGTGGGGGGCATCTCTGGGAAGGGGGAAGGCTCATGGGAGTCTATGGGGGTGACCTTAGCTGAGTAGCTGAGACTCCTAGTATTTGGAGATAAGGAGCCCGATGTGGCCACCTCCTATAGCCAGATGGGCTTCTGGTGGAGGGAGAGGGACTCCAACCTACCCATAAAACCTTTGATGAAAATTTGTCCTTCCTACAAGAAGTGTAGGGATAAAGACAGAGCAGAGAGATTGAGGGAATGTCCGACCAACGACTGGCCCAACTTGAGACCCACCCCATGGGAGAGAGCCAACCTCTGACACTATTAATGATACTCTGAAATACTTAGAGACAGGAGCTTAGCATAACTGTCTTCTGAGAGGCTTCATCCAGCAGCTGATGGAAACAGATACAGAGACCCACAGCCAAACAATAGGTGGAGCTTGGGGAGTTTTGTGGAAGAGTAGGAGGATTGAGGGAACCAGAGGCATCAAGGACATCACAAGAAGACCTACAGAGTAAACTAACCTAGGCCCGTGGGTTCTCACAGAGACTGAACCACCAACGAAGGAGCATGCACGGGATGGACCCAAGCGCCCTTCACATATGTAGCTGATGTGCAGCTAGGTCTTCATGTGGGTCCCCTCACAATCGAAGAGGGGTCTGTCTCTGACTCTATTGCCTGCTGTTGGATACCTTTCCCATAGCTTGGGTGCCTTGTCTGACCCCAGTGAGAGAGAAAGCCCTTGGTCCTACAGCAACTTGATGTGCCAGGGCAAGTTGGTACCCTTCTCTGAGGAGAAGGGGAGTGAAAGTGGGGAGAAGGGGAATGTGAAGGTGGAACTGGAAGGAGAGAAGGGAAGGGTCTGAGATCAGGTGGTAAAGTTAGCAAATAAATAAATTAATAAAAATAATAAATAAAACCAGAAAAAAGAACTGGATACCCCCCACTCACACATCACACAAGCACCAAAAGTGAGGACAGGTGACAGACTTAGCTTCTCCTATGTACCAGGAAAACTACGATTCTCTAAGGGTCCTTTGATGTGAGTACAGTTCTATCCTATAGATTAGTAAATTTATATGCACCGATTTTCGGTTAAGTCATAATTTAAAATGAGGTTATCTGAATTCAGCATATCTGTTTTATAGACATAAATAATTTATTCAGTATCAGTATCAGAAAAATAAAACAAATGGCTTGAATAGTCCTGAGAATTTCCTGAAGGACTTGCATGTCTATATTTTCCTTACATATATACCAGGTCAACCGGTGGCTCACCGATGTCTTGGTCTTTCTTCTTTGGGAAAGATGTCGCCCTACTCTGGAATCACAGCTGTGTCTCCCTCTGCCATCAGTAGAAGCTCTGCCTTCCCCTGGAAGTACCTATCTGCACCTGCTCTTTCTGGGAGAGCATAGTGAAGTGGGCTACAGGTCCCGCAGGGCCATTATGAATGCTCTTGGGATGTGACCTCATTCTGACACCTAGGTCTTCCACACTCAGTGGGCTCTGAAGTCCTCAGACTCAGCATATGGAAAACCCAGATGAAGCTAGGTACATTTCTGAGGATAAGACAGTTATGCATCCTTCCTCATCCAAAGCTGGTTCACCAAAACTGCTACATATAGGGAAGCTGTGTGCTTTGGTGTGAGGACCCTGGACCAGGAATCACACTTCAAAGTCATTTAAAAGTCTGAGATAGTTGGTCTGTCTCTAACTAGTTACATTACTCCTTCCCTGCCCACAGTGATACATAACATATATCCGTAATTACAGAATCCCATGTGATGGCTCAAGGAATGTCTATAAACATTTCAAATCATTGTAAAAATATCTTTCCCTCAAATAGTTCCAGTTTTCGGAAACATTCAAAACTTTCTCCCAGTTATGTGAAATTACATTATATGTATGGTTTAATCTCATGCTGAAATTTAACTATCTTTTGGGAATATATTCCAGTTTCTATGCACCTACAAATTCAATTGCAGAAAGCCTAATGAAGAACATTAATCGTGGTATGTGCTGCTTTATTTTATGTCTTAATTGTACACAAGGCGACAAGCACATGTGACATTCTATTGATTGGGGAAGTCAAGAGAGACACGAGCAAGAAACCTTCCCACAGCTAGCAGCTAAAAAGAACTAGAGCTAGGATTTGAACCCAGGCTGCCTGGCTTAGGTAGCTCAGCTCTTGCCTTCTAAATCATGTGCTTACAGAGTAGGAAAAAGCTATTCTTCAGGAAAATCCTTCTCACAGGCTGAGAACTGATTGAGAGAATGATCTGTCTACCCTTTCTTTCCAGGTTTTATTCTGTTGTTACAATTACAGAACTGGAGGCCAACCTGTCACTGATTGTTCAAGCAGGGCTGATTTTAGCACTGACTTCCTGTCCACCAATAAGGCTGTGTGCTGAATAGCACAAGTTAGGATGAAATAAACATGGGAACAGAAGTCTGTAGCCAAATGCACTCAGTAGGAAATGAAGGTTTGTACCACCACACATGCAGAAAGTCCTGTCTCAACAGTAGCCTTTCTTCAAAAGACCTTGACTACAATTAGCCAGTGCCATACCCCCATGGCAGGCCTTTGGGAAAGTGCTGAGTGTGCTCCAACCACCTTACACCTGGGAGAACTTGGTTGGTAAGTTTTTCTGGTTTTCCTATAACCCCATGCTGTATGGGCAAGCACAGAAGTCTTCAAACACTTCTCAACTATAGCTACAGCTATTTTAGAAACTCCAATTATAAAACAATGAGAAAACTTCTAGGCAACCACACCTTAAACTTTCTCCAGTATTTATGTTTACCACTTTGTATATGTATTTTTTTTTTGCAATGAAGTAAATTTTGCAAAAAGAAAAATTTGCAATGGTGACTGCTCAGGTCAATGGTGGCGCATGCCTGCAGAGGCTAGGGTATGCATCTTCTTGGTGCTCACTGGCTGGTCAGCCTCACCTATTTGGCTACTGAGAGTCCCAGTCTTAAGAAAAGAGGTGGACAGTGCTTGAGAGCCAACATTTTGGGGGTTGCTCTGTGTGGACATGTATATACAAGTACCTACAATCACAGACGGAAGTGTCTTATCCATGTTCTCTAGTGATACTGAGAAAATATGCCAAATGAACCTTCCCAGAGAGCCCATCTCTGCAACCCAGGTGGGTGTGACCATCCTGAAGAGACCCACCAAACTTGAGGGCTATGCTAACCTTCCAAGACAGGACCTCACAGCATCAATTTATTTATTTTTCTGAAGACAAGCATCTCATGTGTTTGAGGTCTGTTTATATATGTTTACATGTGTCACATCCTTCCCCCATTTTCTACTGTGCAGTAATCTCAGCAAGCATGGCACCTGTCAGCCATGACTGCATTTCTGTAAGCAGAGGTATTAAACAAAATGTTCTGCACGTGGCAGCTGGATGAGAGCTCAGAGTATGTCTCACATCTTTTCTGGTGGATACTTAACCAAGTTAGAACTACCTCTGAAGTGAAATGATATCTAACTTCGACACTAGAGAGATTGCCTGGGTCTGAAAAGCAGATTCTTAGGAAAGCAAGCAGAGCTGCACCTTTGGGACACGAATGAGACTCGGAGATTAGACTTTATTTAGGTTAACTCCTTGATGGTCCTGAGTCGATCAGACCCTTTCAGTGCAAGTCCCTGGCCCTGTTTACATACTTTATTTCTGCAGCAGGGAGTGCAGCAGCAGCTTCGTGAGGCTGTGGCTAGCCGGTACACAGGCGGTGTCTCCCGCGGCCTCAAAACCTCTCAGCACCCTCCTCCCTCCCAGAGTCCACCTGGACCGCTAAGTCTCAGCAGTGCAGAGAGAGTGCTATTTGTGGCGGAAGGGGGGACACCAGAGGTTGGTGGTGTGCAGGCCAACGCTGCTACGGCTCATGGCTTTACTTTCTCAGGCGTCTTTTGTTGACCTGTTTGGTCAATGTGGTTGCTTCCTGGAAAATGCTCAAAGCCAAACCAACCCCTACTGATTGGGGCAACATAAAGGGCAACTAGGGTGTTAGAAGAGAAAACATGAGCAGTTAAACCACAGCCAGCTCTGCTAAGTTTCAAAAGGCCACGGCTAATGGGGGGGGGGGAGGGGATCTAGCTTTGTGTGGAGGATGTGGTTGTCAAACTCAAGAGCCAAGCTGAGAGGAGTGGGACTCCCTGGTATCCTCGGCTGCTTCAGTTGGAATCTGAAGCCCAGAACCACACACTGGTTTGCTGATCTACCCTCTTACATGCTCTAAGGAGCACAGAAGGTTCTCTGCAGATCCAAAGTCACCCTAGCCTCTTGCTGCAGGGTCTGAAGCACTGCACTTACAGATGCCGACACTTCTGACAAGTTTTTCTTCGGAATGCAAAGAGTGTGTGAGATGTGCATCCTGAATCCCACTGACAAAGATGTGAGCTACAGTAACGTGCTTTATGAGCAAAGAAATGGAGAGGCAAGGAGTGGTGGTGGTAGTTGGGGGCAGACATCAGAGGAATTATAGTAAGGCTCACTGTAGGGTTCAGTATTCAGCCATGAGAGGTCAGGAACAGGCTCAGTGCAGAGGAGACACCCAAATCCCAGGGCTCACTTGTCCTGTCCTAGAAGAAGCATGACTAAGAAATCTCTAGGCTCTCAGGGTTTGATCTCTTTCACAATCTCACACACATACACTGTCCACTTGTGTCTGATCAGTCCTTCACATGGCTGCAGTGAAGAAGCAAGGACTGGCCACATCCAGAGGCACAGGCCAGCACTCAGTAGTGGTCTATCTCAGCCACTGATATCTGGCTAGGCTTGGAGTACATACTGCTCCACTGCTGACACAGGAAATTGTCACTGGGGTCCTTTCATCAAGTTCCGAGGTCCTGCCCCAAGAACAGACATGGGGAGCTCCCTCTACTCTCCCTTACCATGGGTAGCCTTTCTTGGTTGCATTGCAGCCTTCCTGCCAGGATCCCTGTGGCACTGCCGAGGTGGGCATGCTCTCAGAAGAGTGCATATGCAGGACTGGATCTGTGCAGAACCTGTGTCCACCTAAGCCTGCAGCACCACTGCTCTGTGCGGTTAACCTTCCTAGTGTGACACAGCCAATGATGGAGATTCGGTCCGCCCTTCCGGGAAGCCAAAAGTGAATTGGGAGAAGTGACCAGCAAAACAGTTGATGATGTAAATGAGTTCATATTAATCCAGATGAAGAAAAGTAGCAGCAAAGGCATCCACATCCTTTGCAGGTTGGTTTGTATGTGGAATATCAGAGCCCTATTACAGAACAAGGTATTCCAGGAGAATCATACCAAATACAGAACAACAGTTTCTCTGCCACCATACCACACTCTCTCCCTTTTGTAAACACACCACTGCTGGATAAATACAGAGAAAACACAACAGTCATTTTGATACGTTGGATTTATTATTTTAAAATTGTATAAAGAGCACATGTGCATGAGTTTAAAAACGCAAGTGAAATGTAAGGAGTTAAAAAAGAAATACAAAAGAAATCTGAGACATGAAACAAAAAAATACATTCTGTGAATTGAAATAAAAAGGTATCTCACTACGAAATTGTTATTTCAATATATTAAGCAGTCTTTTGATTCAGATGCAGTACGAGAGCGAGTTATTCATAATCGGGTCAGACGGAGACTCACAGAACAGAGCCAGGACCATAGCATGATGCTCCGGCCACAGGCAGGGGTGATGGGAGTGGAGGTGAGCAATGTCCATGAGGTATCACCATAAATAAATTCCTTAGCTCGCCAGCAACCAGCGGTGAGCAGATCCACCGTTAGGGTCCAGGGGAAGCCATCGCCACCTGTCGTCCTTGCATGACCTGCAATGAGGGTTCTTCACACTTCCAGAAAAGAGTGAAGACAAATAGTGAACAGAGGTTGGAGGCCACATGCTGTGCTGCCTGTCAGTTTCCGAAATCCGCACTGAAGGTGATGGAGACACACAGAGTCAAGAGCAGGACAGCAAGCATTTGCCAGGGTTTCACAAAAGACTTGCTTATTTCAGCTGACAGTTTTGCCTCTTGTGTGCCCAGCTGCTGTTGTGTGCTGACTGTAAGGGACACAGGGCTATGGAAGGGACATATCTGCTGTGGCACTGGTTGGGCCAGCAGCCCATCTGCCTGCCCTTGCTTTGTGAGCCACAATCTGCTGCCTCTCCCCTGGTGGCTGTGGGCAGAAGCACCACTGCCCCACAGGTACTGCTTACTGTCCCTGCGTGGAGAGTGTTGAAATGACTCCTTTGTCATCTGAGGTCGCTCACCAGTGTACTCCATGCTGCAGCTCACAGCTTTTTTATCAGAAGTGCTAACACCCTTGAGATGCTTTCCTGTGGGGACCTGCAGAAGTCCTGGGGTACAACTGGTTGGATCTGAGCTCATGCAGTACCACACCCCACATCCAGCAGTGTGACAGGGAGGTAATGGCCATCCCATACCTCATAGGATCACTGATGTCAGGACATCATTAGGAGGTTGTCTGAAATTAAGCCAATGTCCAGCACTGATGATCCGGCTAAGTTAAGGCTTACTTTCTTAGAAATGTGGGTCTCTGAATGATCCTTCAAGCTACGCATTTACAACCTATACACAATTTGAACACTTCAATCTAAATCGTTGTTACACACAATAAGCAGGACAAATCTGGCTCTGGCTGCGCAGCCTGAGACACTTCCTTTGAGTCTACCCAAGGCAATGCACACATGCCAACAGCTTGTTGATATAATTTCATTTACGAACACTTACTTCATAGAGCAGAATTCATAGTTCTAAAAGTGGTTTCTCACTGTCCTGTTTTTCCTCAGCTTCTTCTTCAGATCCTGAGGTAGGAAAGAAAAAGGAGGGTCTCATTGTGTTAACATTACACACTTCTTCGCTACAATGCAGATATAAAATTCTTTGTGAAAGAAATGTTCAGCAGGGAGCAGCGGCACACACCTGTACTCCCAGCATTCTGCGGGCAGAGGCAAGTGAATTTCTGGTGAGTTTAAGGCCAGCCTGGTCTACAAAGAAAGTCCAGATCAGCCAAGGCCACACCAAAAAAAAAAATCCTATCTCAAACAACAACAACAACAACAAACAAATACAAGAAACATGATCCACCTTCAAGAGACCAAGATTAACAAACTGTCATTTTAAAGTTTGACCTTAGGTTCTATAGGGGTGAACTTCAAACACCACCTATACCTTGGACTAGGCTGGTGAAATGGACTCACTTATATAATAGTCAAAGATATTCACGTACCAAGGATCATCTCTCTGTTTTTGTTTTTGTTAACTTGTGTGTGCGGTTTTTAAACTTTATTTTAAAGTTTATTTTAGAGTGCTTTGTCTGCATATATGTCTGTGCAGCACAAGCAAGCCTGAACAGAGTATTGGATCTCTAGACCTGGAATTACAGACAGTTGTGAGCTGCTGTTTGGGTGCTGGGATTGAATCCAGGTCATTTGGAATGGCTGCCAGTGTTCTCGGCCGCTGATGTCCCCTTCCAGCCCCACTGTGTATGCATGTGTAAGTATAAACAATACTGAATCTAGGTGATTTTAGAAGCTACGACACATGCTGAACTGGGCACAGTGATGGCTCCTAATGCTGAAAGAAGGTGCCGCCAGATGGTCACATGCCCTAGGGACCACTGTCCAGCTCTTCAGGACAGATAGTTCTCAGCCTTAGGTTTCTCTACAATTGAGCAAGCTGTCTAACTCTGAAATTCCTTCCTTTGGATCTATCCTAAATAAGAAGTAATATTTATCATTAAGACTATTTTCTCAAGAGATCAGAAATGAAACCAGAGCTACCTATCTGAGTTATATTGTCTGAGTTACATTTCTATGAAATAACTTGCAATCATTTAGAACACATTTATATCTAATATATAACAATGTGGAAGTTATTGCAAAAGCAAATTCATTATAAATAGTTAAAGTTTGCACATTAAAAGCTTGCATATGACAAAATTAAAAAGCCAAGTGTATATATACAAATGAGAAATAATAGAAAATTACCATACAACACTTACATATCTTTGAATATTTCAAAATGTGCACAGCAAAATGATGGTAACTAGTTTTTAACTTATAACTTCACAAACAGAACCCTGCTTTTACTGTAGGCAGAATAAGTACAATGGTGGGAAACTGCACACACACAATTAGAAGAAAACACCGTAAGCTGTGAATGCGGCTATTGTTCCGTAGTTTAATAGGTCAGCTCTGCATATTTTACGTAAGTATGCAGCATTCTCATAACTGGGGAAAGACATTAGGAGAGAAGACCATGGCAGAGATAAGGAGGTGGCCACCCTCCTGTGCTGCAGAAACTGGGAGATGATGTGATCATTTGTCTTTAGAGAATTCTGCTCAATAAGGCAGAGAACAAGCATGGCACAAGGGAAGAAATGCAGGAGAATCCTAAGGTTGGAGCCCATATTTTCACCTCACAAACTAACAATTTCAGGTGAATTTGGGGTAGACAGGTAAAGGTAGAGGGTCAGGCTTCATCTCCAGCCCACCAAACTGCTTGCTGTATTCAATGGAGATTCTGGGTGGACTAACTACCTCCTTTCAATGAAAGGGATCTCAGAAGCATGTCCAGATTGAACATATGTGCTCCTGGGTTCATTCTGCACCCGCCTGGCCAATGGCACGAATGAGTGTTTGTGTCTTGGCATCTTCTACATCAAGCTCCATTCTGCCATGTGGCAGAGGAGGAAGGCCTTAGTTGGGAGCTTGGACATGATTTCTGTCTAGTCACTGGATACCACTACGCATGGGAGAGTCAGGAGACTTCTGTGAAGTTCTATCCCCTGGGCATGACATGTCACACAAATAAACTCACAGCAGCTGTTGTTACCAGAACAAGATCAAGTGAGTTAAAAATCCCCATGAGGAAGGTAGAGGGGCACCAAAAGCAACACTCTAGCTGAGGAGACTTGAGCAGCTGATGGCTGCTGGGGGAGGGAGAGTCCCTTTTTTAGGATGTTGGCCACAGGTAGGCCGCCAATGCCCTGATGGATTACCCCACACCCCAAAGCCATGCACATATGAGCAGCGCTAATTGCACTCAGGGAATTAAAGCTAAGAGGACATGAAGCTGGAGGCGGATGAGCTGGCAATGCTCAAAGAGACCTAGAGAGAGGGAGTGCAGATACATCTTACAAATACATGAGGTCATCAAAGAATAAGTAAAATCTCCTTAAAAACTTAGCAAACTTTAAAAATCAAGTTTTGCAAAAAAAAGGGGAGGGGAGGGACAAAAGAGAAGTAGCATTGTTCCATAAAGAATGTCATTTCATGGTTAATTTACTAAGTTTAACTAATTTACAACACATTCTTTTGAGAGAAAAAAAATTCCAAATTCAGAACTGTTTCATTATACATTCAACAAAGTGCAGCAGAAATTATAGGAATCATTACTTAAAAATACAGAATGCTAATGATCATTTTGAGAAAGAGCAACAAAAAGAAGAGTCAAAACAAACCATCTATGCGCTTCTCTAAATAGTGTATTTAATCAGGAAAGCGTCAAAACAGCAATAATACATTCAAAGGATACATGCAATTAATCTAAGAAAGTGAAGCATGAGAAAGAAAAAAAAAACAGAGCCAGAGAGAGTCAAGAACAGAGCCAGAGATAGTCAAGAAGGAGTATATTGAAAATGAACAGAGATTGAAAGAACAAGTCCTCACGCAGGGAAGCTGGAGTCAGGGAGCAGCTGGAGAAGAGAATGCATTCAGGGAAAGCGAGCACAGGCGGCAGCTTCAGTAGGGAGTGACAGTCAGTATCCAGTCTGCATGGTAGGAATAACCAAAGGACCCCGAGCAGAGAGAGAGACACTGGCCAGGTAACAGCAAGCAAGCCTATATGTGCATCGGGGAAGCTGAAGATCAGGAAGACATTTGAAAAAATACTGCCCACGCTTTCCTGCATTTGTTGAGAGCCATTGCCCATATACTTAGTTGCTGAAGAAATGTGAATAGGGATCTACTCAAAGGGCCACATCACCCACCTGTTGATAACCAGGGGGAATAATAAAGCAGATCAGAATGTGTGGCTACCAGTAAAGCAAGGTCTAGAATAAACTACAGCTTTAAAGGCCTGTGTCAGACCATAAGAAAGGTTTCAAGTCAACCAAGTAAAACTAAGTGACTTATTTTTTAAAAAGGAAAAGGAGAATATGTTAAACCCAATCCAAAAGTTGCTGAAAAGAAACAACTGGTTTGCCACACTCACAGCAAATGACTATTAACAAATATGTCAAGGGGTTCAGTGCGGAGTCACTGTTTTGTTGTTTTAAAGACAAATGGACAGGTAAACAACATCAAGAGGTGCATGTAGTCCTTTATTTCTTTATATGTGAAAAGTAATTAAGATATACTATGATTCTAAAAATGCAAAACCAACGAAACAAAAATACACTAATCTTAACTGAAATATCTAGATAAAAACCACAGGCAAATTCCTTCATGACCCAGAGTGAAGGTAAAGAGAGCTTAGATATGTCCAACAACACACTATCATCAAAAAAGCAAACCCATAAGCTGGGCATAATTGACATTAGCACATTAATGCATGAGAGGACCTCAGGACAGGCACCGTGTGACCATGGACTTGAAGACTGGTGGCCCAAGGGCAAATGCTGCAGCCTTGGTCAGAGAAGCTCGTTTTTGCCACCAACAGAGGTAAATGCAGACTCTCATGGATGCTCACTCACTGAGAAACAGTGAGTGCTGAGTGCTCAGTCCTAGCAAAGACATCTACCTCCCCTCCAAGGCTCAGGGAACATCATGGAGAAAGGGCAGAAAGACTGCAGGACCCAGGACAGGGCCGAGGGGTGTGCATCACTATCTGAGGGATATGGTGCAGATATTGCAATAATGAGCTCACAGCACCTGCAGCTGCCTGCACAGAACTGGGAAGATCGACCGTCAGTTATGAATAGGCGTTGGCTCTCAGGGCCCTGCTTTTCCCGGGGGACCTGCTGAAAGTTGGCGGCTACCGGGGAATGGGTAGTCACTGTCTCCAGTAGCATGGCCGTTAGTGAGTTCCCCTTGCTCCAGCGATAGCGTCACATCTGTGCTCACGAGGACTCTGGGTAAACCCAGATAGCAACAAATCCAAAGAAGAAGACCTGAGGATGGGAGGGGGATCTTCACGGAGGAGAGTGGGTAATAGGGGTGAGAGGGGGAGGGGACTGAGTGTGCGCAGAATGTGTTACATAAATGCATGGGATTATTATAGAATTTAATTGAAAATATGAAAAAAATGAAGATTTAAGTAATATGAAACAGGAATGTGGAAGAGATGTCAGCACTCAGGGACAAATAAGTTACAGCACAACAGACACCATTTTAGTTAAGACTACCAAAAGCGAAAATGTGTGAAAAACACATTTGTTGCCAGGGATTCACAAAAATAAAGCTGATTTTCACTGCTTGAAGGATATAAGAGGTTGAGGACTGCAGAGCGCAGCTTATGAAAAGTTCAAGAAGCATTAACCACACGGCACAGTAAATCTCTTAGAAATCCACACCCCCCAAAAAACCAATGGATGTCCAACCACATATATATCTGCTCACAGATCTATTACTTATAATAGCCCAAACTGCTGACTCTGAAGTGCCAGCGACTGACAAACGCTGTAGCCTCACATCCTAAACTGACGCCTGCTGAATAGCAGCTGAATGCAGGAGCCACGCTGCATGAGTGTTACTAGTACATGTCCAGGAGACGCAGTATCAAGATAGGAAGCAGAGACACAATTACGTTAGAACACGATGTACAAGCACGGGCTAAGTACAACAAACAGTTTACTGATATAAAATGGCCTAAAATTGCCACTAGCCATAACCAAGCAGCAATTCCCCAAATGACCACTAGGTGGTAGACATCTCAGCCAGAACCCTGCATCCATCCTGGAAGGCTTGGTCAGGGGAAGAACTACTTCATTTAATTATACATTCACAAAGGATGAATTTATTTGTAGTATGGAAGGTTATATATTCTTCCACAGAGCTCAAAACACCCATTAATTAATAACCCTGCAAATGAGTTTTTAATGCACTGAATACATCTCTATGTAAAGGGTGACCATCTAATCGAGAGCCCTTCTGAGAGATAAAGGAACAGGCCAGCCTGCCACAGGCCCGGCAGGGGCACGCGCACCCCTGGAACCTTAGTGCCTTTACTCTGCCTCTCACAGAGTATTAAACAATGTGAGGTGTTCATCTCTCCATGCAGCTGCCCAGTGCACCGGGATCAAACCCATGGTTTCACACCTGTCACACATGTGGCTTCTCTTCTGAACTATACATCTTCACTCCCAAACTCGTCTGCATTTCAAACCAGACGTGCCACGGGGTAAAGTGCCCCAACTGCACATCCTGCTTGGGTCATTTGTGCTCACTGCACTGTCACTGCGGCCACCCACCGAGATCTGGGCCTTCTCTCTGTGTACAGAGTGCACAAGCAAGCAGGCCATTGCTAGACTCATCAGCGAGCTTTGTGAGCAAAGCACGGGGCTGGTTCCAGCAACACAGCCACTAACATGTGTTCACTTCTCAATTCCCATTGGAAGTTTCAAGCTGTTCCTTCCTAAGAAAAGAAGGTAACATTTTTCATTACACTTCCTTCAACTTCCTTCTCTACTTTAATCCAGCCCTCACACAGAGAGACATCTATCACCTTGTTCAGACTCGTTCGGACACTGGGGAACACGGCAAGCGAGGCAGCCCCAGTCTTCTGACTCCACCGTCTTCAGGCAGGCAGCCCTGCTCACTCTCGGCATTGAGACTGTGCCGGAGGATAGCTTGTCAGTTTTAAGCACATTACCTTCTGAATGATTTTACTCTTCTCCAAGTTGAACATTCTGATAATATAAATGTAACACTAGAAAGCAAGCGCTTTGAGCTCTGTTCACCACTACTGAGACGCTTCTTGTGCCATGAACAGCTACCTAAAGGAAAACTATGGAGTTGTTTCTGTTCTCTCTGGCTTCATAACACAGTGGCAATTCCACAAAGGGCCACTAGATGGTGCCACACATCACAGACTGAAGGCCTCTCTTGGTCCTGGCAAGCTTAATGGAAAGAACCACTTGATGGTTATGAGCCTGCCAATCTGAGCTCCTTGTTATATTGACACACTGCATTAGCCTGGGGAAACTAAGGTAAAATAGCTACATTTGAACTGGATTATAAATTTGATTTTCAAAACAAGTCCTATGACAAAAATATCTGAATCCAATACTCATAATGAAGCAGTAAAAAGTTTCACTTCAAATTCTTTCTATGGCTTTCAGAGTGATACTAAAACACACCTATGATTTTCCCATCTCACACTGTTTTAGATCCTGCATCAACAACACACAATGTAAGTAAGCTGAAGTTCCTCCAGTGTAGTAACAGTACACAGGCCTGCAGCGTCCATTATTCTGACAGCTCTTTCCACCGGTTAACACAGTTTAAAATGTTCCCTCTAAGCTAATGTTTAGACTACAACAATGTCACCTCTAACTCAAGTTACATCCGAGGGGGAGAAACAGGCCAAGTGATTGCTAGAGACAGGACAGACAGCACAGGATGACTGTAGAACACCCTCGAGAGCCCAATACCCCCGCAGAGACAGCAGGAGGGCAAGCAGGTGGGGGAGGCTGGACAGAGGCTCCCGGAGCTCTAGCTATGGGTGCCACGTTCAGAATAGAAGACTATGATGCCAATGGCTTGCAGGCCCTGGAGCCCAGCTCTTCTAAAAGGCTAAGAACAGAAAAGAAGATAGGATGAGAGGTGGGGCAGTGAGGGAGGGAGGCCAACAGAGGTGGTTTGAGCCAGGTCACTGAAGGCTTTGGGCAGAAAGCTCGCCAGGCCACCCTGGCACTTTCACAGGCATGGCACCCCCACTTTCTGTGATGCGGGTGTACTTCTGTTCTCTGCCTGACTTGCTCCTCTCTTCACTGGCACAATAAGCTCACCTCACAGAGTGGTAGTAAGTTGTGAATGAGCCCTGGTGACCCGTACCTGCCTAGCAATTTAAAATATTTTTTGTATTGTGTTGTATGGACATAAATGTGAAATATGTAATTTGGACTTTTTTTCCCTCACTCACTGTAACATTCTAGCCATTCTGAAGTGTTCCATGCAATGGCACAAAGGTCTACATTCTGTGGAACCATTAGCATATTCATCTACACAATGTCCTTCATCCTGGGCAACCATTGTTTTGTTGACTCTTGGGATTTCAACTCTCTGGTACCTTAATAAACAGAATCACTCAAGTGTTAGCTTTTTGCATCTGGCTTATCATATTTCACATATTCTGCCCAAAGATCACAGATGTGGCACAGGTCAGAATTTATTTCCTTTTAAATTATATTTCCTTAGATGTGTATGTCACATTTTATGTGTTCACCTGTTGAAAGCTACTGTACACAATGCTGCTATGATTACAGAGACTGACTATGTCTCTTGACTTTGTTTTTCTTTCTCTTGGGCAGACAGCCAGAGAAGCAACTGTTGAGTGATACATGGAATTTTGGTGGGAAACACCAAGCTGTTTTCTACAGGGGCTGCACGATTTTGCCTCTCAACTCTTGTGCACATGGGCTTGATCTGCTCCATGCCCTCACCATGTGTAGGGGATTTTTAAAAATAATACATACAAGGTATGGGGGTAGCTTAGCATGTCTTTTTGTTTGTATTTTCCCCAAAGATTATTGGTGTTGGCATGCTTTCGCACAGAACTGGCTTTCTTCTTACCTTTCTTGGGAAAATGTTTACTCTAGACCTTTGTGCATTTTGGTCAGGGCTTGTAGCTGCCTCTATAGTTTAGTGTACTGTTATTTTTGAGAGCCTTCTGGTAGCTGGTTAGTGAGAAGCAAAGCTAGCAGCTGTGCAAGAGGCAGTGGCAGACAGTAAACCAAGAAAGAATATCTCTGTTTGGAACTGGTGTAACTTGAAGCAGATGATGCAGGCAGAGAAGACAGGCTAAGCAGCAGCCAATGGATGATGAGGCATCAGCTGCGAGACAGGGAAGCAGTCCGGAGACACTTTCTGCTGGGAACACCTGGACGGAGCTGCCTTTCTGAGCCACGGGTAATCCTAGAGGAAGGCTGGCTTAGGAATGGAGGAATAAGGACAGGATGAAGTTTGCCTCTTCTGCCTTTTTTCTAGGACATGTATCGTTAAGTTCCAGTATCTGTGCTATTCCACGGCGTCTGTATTCACATCTGTCTCACTAATGGCCTCCTGGGAAACTCTTCCTACTTGGTTTTACATCACAGCATGCTCAGGATCTGCTAAACAGACTGGGAAACAGACAGGGCAGGAGAGGGAACAAATGGGGGAGGGGGTTCAAAATGGACCAAACCACAAATGGTGAGTGACTCTTTACCTGCTTCAGACTCAGGAGGAGAGTAAAACTGACCATCAGAAAGTCCTGCAGGGATGAGAGCAGCCCTCTCCGATGCATCCTGAACTAGCAGGAGTCCTGGGAGAGAAGAAACACAGATGCTAAGAATCACACCATGCTTCTGGTAGCTTCCTGGCAAAATTAGCTGTTATGAAAATGGTGTTTCAATATACTAAATAAACTATTATAAAATCAAGGTACTTTGAAAATATTTCATCTACCAAGTACATATTTCATTAATGAAAGTAAAGAAAAACAAAAAAACAAATAATTTTAATAATCATTTAAGCTCAGTATTTAGAGCTTCAATCCCTTGAGGATTCTCACTTCTCTACAAACATCAAACCAAATATCTACAAACTTCAAAACCAAGCAGTAACTGCAATCAAAAGTGAGCCAGCATGGACAAATGGTCTACCAACTAGACTTGGTTAGGGAAACAGCAGATGTCAAATGTAATGCCTACATGGCCTTTACCAATATATAGAAAGTACAGCAGAAAATAAAGTGCTATTTGTTTATTTTACTTTTTAAGTTATTTAAGATTGTGTGTGAATGTGTACATACATGTGCCCCAGTATCCCTGTGTATCTGCATCTGTACTGGAGTATGTACATGTGGGTGAAAGTGCTCATGGGGTGCAGAAGCCAGAAAAGGGCACCTGATCCCTAGGAGCAGGAGATACAGGCATTTGTGAGTTGCCCTAATTGGGTGCTTGAAACCAAACTCAGGTCCTCTTAAGAGCAGGATATACTCTAAACAATGGCGCTATCTCTCTGGCCCTGGTGTTTATTTTATTTAATTTTTCCCAAAGAAGAAGTAAGGACTTAAATAGCAAAAACAAATGATGGAACCTCATACGAGGAGGAAGGCCATCTGTCCTTGAGACATTTTTGCTAAAACCAGTGTCAGTGTTAGCAACTATAGTAGCAAGCCTCTCCACACAGCAGACACCAGGCACGTTTCCTATGTGTCAGTACAATGGAGGCAAACGGCGATTTAAATTTCATCAAGTGTGTTCACTTTTTAGCATAAACATTAATTTATTCCAATGAAATTACAAGTAGATGAGCACAGCCACTCACCAAGCACGTGCCCAGTCCTGACCTCTATTCCTCTCTACAAACTTCTATACTGTTAGAATAGCCACTCTGAAGCCATGGAGCTTCACTTGGGGCTTTACACTTTCACTATCATATGTGCTTCTCCACCACAAAAAATAAAATAAATAAAAGAAAAAGAAAAAAAAGAAGAGATAGCGTTATATCCTCTTTCATAAGCCATGTGACCTTTACCCGCACTGCCCTTTCTCAGCACCTAATGTTACCTTTCCTGTTCTCCCTTCTATATGTTACACTGTACCCATGGGTGTATGTGTTTATATGTAAATATTACATAGAATGTATACATTATAGGCCAGGATCTATGTGTGGTAGAATGTAGGCAAGGGGAAATCTGTGTTTTTATTTCCCCTGATATTGGGTGACTTTGCTAATGCTCACTTCTTAAGTGGGTTCTTTTTTTAATGTTTATGAATTCGTGAGTGTGTGCCTGTGTGGGGTGAGCATGTGCCAGTGTACAGTCAGAAGACAATTTGTGAGACTTAGTTCCCACCACATGAGTTCCGGGGACAGGATTCAGGCCACCAGGTTTGGTAGCAGCACCCTTACTCACTGAGCTCTCCCTCCCGACCTTCTCTTCCGCTGTATTATAGTGTGAAATTGATTTAATCACATAACCATTCAAACCTCAGTCACGTGAATACCTGATGTCTGCAACAATGTCTAGTTTGGAGTTTATATGCAATAAAAAGTGGTCTCCCTACACTAATTTGACACAGCACTTCTAAGCTAGAATGAAGGACACAGAATGGCAAAGGCATCTTGGATCACTGTTTAGTACACTCTGTAAATTCACTCTTGAATTAAAATTCTTACTTTTCAGTTTGCCTCTCTGTTAAGGAAATTTTTCAAATCGAACTTCATGGAAAGTGATTTTTGATCCTGACGCTTTAGGAGCTATTTTTATGCTTAATTGTTTATAAAACACAAGACCTTTTTCCTGTTGGGGCAAATTGAGGCAGATGCTGGAAAGGGGTCCAACAGGGGTATGTCTGAAGCAATATACCATTCTAAACTGAGTTATGATCCCTTTCCCTCCCAGAGGGGCAGATAACACTGTGTCTCCTTAAAAGGTTTCCTACAGATTAGAGCCCAGGCCAGTCACCAACCACACAGCTCTTAAATGGACCATTTGTCCTTTCTCCTTAACACCCTAGCACACTGGATACCATGTGGTTAGGTAATAGCATTGTCAGATCTGAGAAGAAAATGGTGACGGATGTCACTTGGCCACTCAAAAGCAGCCAGTGGAAGGCTGGGTGAGCAGAACACTGCAGTAGCTGGAGTTCTCCTCTGAACTCCAGATGAACCAGCACGGTCCCAGTGCCTGATCTATTTGTGACCAGCCTAAGCCTGCTGTATACGCAGCAATATGGTACTTTGCAGAGCCACTGACTGCTTTAAAACTACTTCCGCTTACTCAAAATTGGTTCAACGTTCTCTGCTCCTGCAAGGCACAGTTCTGTTCTCTATAAATGCTTACCGACCTGAGCATCATTCTAGTGAGAAAAGATCAAGGCACCCAGGGAGAATGAAGCAATGTCTTCATTGTTACTTTATGAATGTCTGTCCAACTAATGGCCATACCTTCTGAGGGAAGCCTGGTCTGGCAGCCAGAGAGAAGAGCCACTCTGAGCCACTATGCTCTCACGTCTCCATCCACTTTCCTGTCAACTCTGACACTGCCTCTCTCTTGCAGTAAGAAGCCACATCGGTTCCCCGCAGTGTAACAGGCGCGAGCCTGGGAGGCTGACAGTGACAAAACTTACTGTTCTCTTCTTCTGCCTCTTGAGGTAACACTTTGAAATCCAGGAACCACGTCTCAATCCAGGCGAGGATGAATGAAATGATGGGCAACACGTAGCCAAATGCCCCTTGAGAGAAAAGCTAGAGAACGGGAGGCATTGAGGGAAAGCGGTCACCATCAGCCCACACGGGAAGGGGGGCTTCATCATGGCACAGGGAAAGAGAGCCACACGTACCTTTGAGAGGATCACTTTTGCTAATAAAAAGGCACTGGTCACTGCTGTCGTCAACTGCAAGACACATAATATAACACTCATCAAACAGGGCATTTCACACTGTAAGTGCTTCCCACTCGGTAAGAAAGCTGAGCCCAGAGTAGACAGTGCCTGAGCAAACTGTGCTCACAGAGATTTCACACATTATTTGTACTCTCCAGCACATTGTGCACTGGCTTTCTGAGGCATATAGTCAGGGTGGCTATATATGACATTCTTCCTCTTGAAGTGAAGAAGGCTAATGCATTGGGAAACTTCTGTCCAGAACAAGGTCCAAGTCTACTACATGTCCAAAAGGACAGGTGACATGCACAGACAGGGCTCCCCCTAGGGTTGTGAAGCTAGAGCAAGCTTTTCATGTGAAGCATCCCTAGCCCTCCTCCAGCTGAGATGTCAGCACAGTGAGGCCTAATGAGAGCGAATGGCAAAAATGACTCAAGTGACTAGCAGAATGGAAGCAGGACATGTGAGGACTTGTTTCTAAGTACTAAGCTGGTACATACACATGCCAAAGTAATTTGCTGAGATAAAACATTTTACTATCAAACAATAGAGATTGACACCTATTGCTCTTAGGTGACTTAGCTTATTTCCCTTTCTTGCAAATGATTTAAAAAAAAATCAGAAACAAAAACTGAACTACTACATCGGGCCTTTCCTTTTTTAGACTGAGATGTAACACAGTACCAATGAAATCAAGCTGATTCTATTTGAAAATGAAAGCAGGTGCTTTACTGTGACTCATCTGTGTGAATCTCTAACACAACAAATACCGAGATGGACAGTCTTGCAAATATGAGTCTACATGGAAACTCTGGAATAGAATGTCCCAGATGCAGAATGTTATGGTATAATGTTCAAAGCTACCATGTCTGCAACAGAGGCAGGAATCAGCCTTGCTGCGATGTCAGCTGCACCCTTGAATTAAGACTCCAGAAGACAGAAGGTGTGGCCTGCACTTTGTGATGTTGAAGGCAACATGGGCACAGCCAGCCCTGGCTGACTCTCTCTTGGGCAGCGCTGTTCTCATATGCATCAGCTCAGGCAAAGACTGCTACTGCTGAATTCAACTTATCCCCGAGCTCCGTCCAGTGTAAGGAGCCCAACAGCTCTGCCTCTGTCCTCTGTCTGCCTCACTAAGCTTGTGGGAAGGGATAAACAACATTCTGGACATGACAAAGAGGATGCAGACAGCCAACTGACTCTAATGTTCAGTTTACTATTTACCAAAAATGAACAGAATGTGCTCAGTTTCTATGCTAGATGCAGGAGAAAGATTGGGGGTGGGAGTAGGGGCTGGGAGAGGGGTCCACTCATCTGGAAAAACCAGAGGAACAAAAGGAAGAGCATGACAATGGCTTTTCCCTCTTTGACAGCTGATTAACATGACTGCGGACATGTTGGGGTTTATAATCATTTAGCAGATGAGCCTCTGAGCATATCTGTAGGTTGTCTCCAAGGAGCTTCAATGGAAGGCAAAGACCCACCCTGAGTTGGCAGCAGCATCCCATGGGCTGGGGTCTATGGCTGCGTCCAGAGAAGGTGAGGCAGCAGCAGCAGCCTCTGCCTCCTGACTGTGGATGCCAGGCCTCATACTCCAGGTACGCCTTCCCCACGGCAATGGATTATCCTCAAACTGTGAGCCAATCAACAATTCCCTTCTCAAAGTGCTAATATCACTTCAATGAGAAACGTAACTAACACAGACTGCCAGGTGGGGGTCGAGGGCGGGAGGAGTTTATCACCAAAATAATGAGACCAGATCATTGTGTGACTAAAGTGATCACTAAGCAAGGTATTTCCAGAAATCTAGCTGGAGGCACTGCCCTCCACTCTTATCTGAAAGATGAGAAGGAAGAAAAGAAAGGGCTTGGCCAGGGCTTCCTCCTGGGCCTCAAGACTCCTCACTCCAGACTGAGTTAACTGTCTTCAATGCAGTTAGACCCATGGTAAGTTAAGACTACTGAAATGAGAGAAGAAGGGCACTTAGGAACAACTGGGGACATTGAGCTCCCTAAAACCCTGTCTCCTCTCAGCACAGTCTGCTGTGAGCACCCTGGTCACCAGCCCAGTGGTGACCAACTGTTGCACACTCACCGCTATTGCCCACCAATGGCGCAATCTGCACACAGCATATCCAAGTATCAGCACTTTGAATCGAAAGACTGCCAAAAGCTGGAGGGAAGGGTTGAGAAAAGAAAAGTTACATAAAATCTGTGAAAAAACGAAAGCAGCTTACTCCGCCTCGGACAGCCCAGAGCAGCTCAGATCCCAGACAGCCACACGTGGAACAGCACCCCAGGCCTTCCAGCCAGCACTTTAAATAGAGTCCCCATTATCAATATAAACAGGAAGAAAAAGGGGGGGGGCGGCTCTTCCTCCCAGGGACCAGGCCCTGTCAATGTGCCCTATTTCAGCTAAGAAGAAAAGATGGTGGGAAAGGCTCCTTGTCTCTCATCTTTTCTTCTTCATTTTGTATTTTTTGAACCATCAGTCTCTTAGTGCCAATGAGTGGGCAGGTAATTCAGGGAAGAGAAACCAGATCACTGCTCAAAGGAAAGAAAACTGGCATTGCATGCAGGGCATGTTTCAGGGACCCTGGCTCCTGGTTTCCATTTCAGTACATCTGAATTAAGGTATAAAGCTACTTACGAATATGTCAAAGTAAGAGGAGTAGTAGTCATAATGAATCACTTCCTTCTTCAGCGTGTTCTCAATGCCTCCGTTCACCTAGGAGAAGAAGCCAGCAAAATTAGGAGAGCAGTGAGTGAGAATGAAACAATATGGTTTCTCTATTCTGCCTTGCACATCTCCTCGGAACACACAAATGCTCAAATATGGAATTAAAAAAAAAAAGACTCCATCAGTTTGATGTGTCTTCACAGATTTCTTGGAAGGGCCAGGGACTCTAACCTCATAGCAACCATACCGAAGGTCAGTTATCATAACATAGGACATGGTGCCATTGTTTTCTGTTCATTTTTTGTTTTATTTTTTATTCTGTTGTTTTAATTTTCTCTTGACATTTAAGTTTGACACTCTTACAGATTTAAATGTACTATTTGGTTTTTAAAAAAAGGAACAGATTTGACCTATAATCTACAGCAAAGGGCAATAAAATCCAACAGGATAAACTAGTTGTTCTTTCATACTAACAAAATGAATTCTAAATGATCAAAATCAGAATTCTAGTGATTAAACTAGGCAGAGAAATATTTTCTTTTATATCAAGTTGGAGCCATATTTTAGGTCTTTTATGCAGCCCAGGCAGGCTCGATATAGCCCTGAGCTGTGGCTTAGTCTGGTCAATTCAAATTTCTGATTACAAATGCAGTCCTAACAGACCGACAGTCTGAAAAGTAAAACAATTAACCAGGCAATTGGGTAAGAGGGGAAATTCATGAAAAGGGATTTCACAATCTTGCACAGCTTTCAATTTCTGAGTAGAAATGGTCACAAAGAAAGGGAGCTCTTAGCCATTTCATGGACTTGTGTTTGCTACAGGAATGGAGGTAGAGCATGAACTGTTCCCTGAGCTCTTGAGGAGTTTAGGGTTCTGAGTGTTAAGTATGATCAGCTACAGACCTACTTGGCTACTAGTCTGTACAAGTGAAGTGCAGAAGAGAAGGCATATGTGAGTAGCCACCTAACTTCATCCTGTGTCTGCAGACTTCAGAAAGCTGCCACCCAGACTACTAGAAAAATGGTTACTTCCAGTGGCCTAGGCAAAGAAGGTACTCAACCATAGACACCTCCTCCTGCTTCTGTTTCCTGCGTGCACACTGGTCACAGGGAAATGCTTTTCTTTGCTACCTTGTGTACTGTACCTTGACTTTCCATTGTTTCCAGACTTCTTATAGTTTATGTCTGCACCCAAACTTGTACTTTAAATCCTTATTTGGCAATCTTTGGTTCAGGGGTTTGCAAACATACTAACTACAATTTAAACAAAATCTCTTCCCAATCATCTTTATAGATCAAACTGAACTTTCTGTATTCACACATCTGAAATCTAAACTGCTTCACAAACCTGAGTACACATGTGACTGCAAGTGGGAACTTACACACCTGACCTCAAGTGAAAGAGCTCAGTTCAACTACAGGTCCACTAAAGAGTGTAAACTGGCCACCAGACTATGTGAATAAAGTATAAATATATAAATGTGTCACTAATTTGGGTTCCATTCCCAAGATATCTTGCTCTGTAAATATTCTAACGTCCTTAAAATCTGAAGCGCTTCTAAGCCCAAACGCCTCGGGTAAGAGGCAGTGCGTATGCCTACGTTGCCGTGGGCTCCAGCGTCAGAGCAGTCTTGATTTTCAGCAGCTCTGCCACCGCCTGGATGTCTCCCTCCCGTGAGTTCTTTCTTCCTAGTCAGGCACTTGAGAGACACTGCTTCACCACCTTCTGTCTGACTTAGTGTTCTTGCTGCTAACCTGCCTTCAGCTAAACCGCCACTGCCACAAAGATCTTTACCCATCCACAAAGCACCTGCGGGAGCCTACTGAGTGCTGGGCATTGTTCCAAATATAGGAAATACTTCAGTAAGTAAAACAATGTCTGCCTTCAAGTGCTTGCCATTGTGTAAAAAGACAGCAACAGTAAAGAATCACAAGCCATACCAGACAGAGTGATGGAAGAATGGTGACAGGTAAACGGATACCAGCAGGATGGATCCCACAATCTACAAGAGGCTACCGGAAATTAATAACTTGATGCAGAAGGAACAGAACTATGGAGATCTTAAGACAAATAGGAGCCTGTTCTAGCCTGAAAACAGGAGGTCAGATGGCTAAGGAATGAAATGAACCACTGAAAAATAAGGGAAACAGTGTTTGCATAAAGGAGTCTTCAGAAAGGCTCAGGTTAGGTAGTGAGGAATTCAAGCAAGCAGACCCAAGGCTTTGAGAAATCGGGGCTAATCGAATGCATTGTTACAATAGATTTCACCTGTTTATTTTTATTAATATACAACTAGATAATTTAAAATAATACATTAAAGTTTGCACTATATTTCTATTTGGTAGTAGAATATTATTGGGCAACATGATTGCAAAGTTCTCCAAATTATTCTAGAATTCGTTCAAGAAAATATGAAGAAATAATCTCTTTTGAAAAATCTTACACAAGGGAGTTAAAAAGCAGACATAACAAGACAAGCATATTTCAGAAACATTTTACACATATATTTTAATGTTAAGAATTATCTTATGTATATGGATGGGTGTTTGGCCTGCATGTATGTCTATGTACCATGTGTGTGCCTGGTGCTCTCAGAGGCCAGCAGAGGGTACCAGATCCCCTGGAACTGAAGTTACAGATGGTTGTGAACTATCATGTTGGAGCTTAGACTAGAATGTGGGTCCTCTGTAAGAACAGCCAGAAATCCTAATCTCTCCAGCCCCTACATTTTTTTTCTTAAGAAAGAGCTGGTAAACTTTTATCTAAAAAACATTTCAGGAAAATAACTATTTTTTTCTGTGTTTTGGGAAGCTTTATAAAGACAGTAGAGTTTTTTTCAACAGACTGTATACTTTCAACTCTCTATTATTAAGCTAAGTACGAGGAATTCAAATTTCAAAATCCCACAGGAAGTAAACTTTCTGACTTCTGGGAAAAAGAAGTCATGAGCAACATCAACTTACATTTAACTCTATTATCCACAGCAATGTTACAAATAAGAGGTCAAAGGTGACAAAGAGACAGAAAGTCCTCCTGACATCAGAAATGCCTTTCTTTTCCCTTCCTTCATAGGACTCAATCCTGGCCATGAGCTGCGCAGGGTTGATGGAATGGATGTCTCGCAGGGAAGCGTGTGAGCTCTGGCTCCCGGTCAGAGTGTTCTCCATGGCTTCGGGCAGGGGGTTCATCCTGGAGGAGGACGGAGTCTCCACCCAACTCCACCATCCCTGGGGAGAAGCAGCCTGCAGAGACAAAAGAGAAAACCCACGTTAAACCTATGCTGATGTCACATGACCATGTGCTGCTCTCACAACTGGGAGATCTGGTCTCATTGATCCACGGTGTTTTGACATAAGACGTTTATGTTTTGACAGAAACATGGTGGAAGTAAAATTAAAAAAAAAAAAGCAACACTTACACTCAATATCATGAAATGGCTGCTTGGAAGAATGTCAACGAAGAAAAAAACAAAGTCATGGTAGGAAAAGGTGAAGATAGAATATTAATGGCGAAGTATTCCCTGGAACCCGGAGCCCGCTCCCCTTACCACACCAGCAGGCCAGTCTCATGGTGTCATCATTACTCACGGGCTAGGAAGCATATTCTACACATCTTCCAGAGAATGAAGCAGAACACAAAAGCTAACCAAAACACAGCTCCTAGTGAGGACTTGTAGTCTACCAAATAGGCATCTCTAAATTTAGCATTTCACCATCACCTCTTCATGAACAAGCATTTTTTTTTCTGGGCATCTTCTTAGGAAGGTAGTATTTATATCCCCCAAAAGTTCAGCTCTATACAAATACCAGATTGATAATTACAGAATGGCTCCATATAGGGGTTCCCAAGACCTGGAGCGCTTCGTTATAGAATAAACCTGAAGAGTAATAATCTAAATGAGTAGATTCCTCAAGGATGGGGTTAGGTCACAGAACAGAAATGAAGGTGGCTGGGCTGCACTGCAAGCATTCCAGTTTTCCACCAATGGGACCTCTCCCTGGGGGAGGACTGTGTTTCTGGCTCCAATGACAGTCATGTTTTATTCCGGCCAGGAATGTGGACAGAAAGTTGGTTGTACTTGTGTCCAAATTTGTACACTCACCTTTCTAACTGTCACATGACTGGCAGTGTCCAGACCAGGATCATTTTAAGATTAATAAAACAGATTGCTAAGGTTCCCCCAAAGCCGTGTGGTCTCACTCAGTCTTACTCATGTCCCAGTACTCTCTTGAGGTATACCTGTCTCTGCTTGCTGCTTCCCCTCACTCAGATCCAAAAGTCCCTTCCATGCTTTTATATCATGTGGGGGAGTATAAATATTATTTTGAAAGCAATTTAATAATATGAGCTGTTATTTTAAAATATAGCTCTTGCTATAGTGACTCTACTTTTAGCAATTTAAAGGAAATTACCCAAACCAGGAATTTAATGCAGTAGCTAATCCATCACACTGGAGGTGAGTGAGTGGCTGCCTTGGCTGAAGAGAAGGGCACAGTGACTGAAGGCTCAGAGCAGGAGTGTGTTTAGGGAACTCGGTGAAGTTCTACCTTTTGACCCAAGGAATAACAACACAGCTGTGCTCACTAGCAGTTCCAGTGCAGTGTTGATGTTAAAAAAAAAAAAATTGAAATGCTTTACATGCATTTACATGTATACACATGTGTAGCCTTTTCATAAAATTTGCATGAGAAAAAATTTATCATAAAATTTCTATAATTCAACTGGACAATAACCTGCTACTTAATAAAAGGAACAGTTGTATGAATTATTACATGGAATAGCCATGTGAGGCCGATTTAAATGATCCTTATCAAGCCTTTATAATGAGTAAAGATAATGCTTAGGTTATAATAACTGTATTAAAACTCTAATGTGAAGTGGCGCACGTTCATATGTGTATAAATGACTATAAAGCTAATTCCTTAGATCATATTCATGAAATACATCATGCTGGCAGAGATTACCTATGAGTGATGACAGTTTTTTTCCCCTTTTACTTTTTCTTCAGTTGTCAAGTGTTCTTTCTACACAGTATATTTAATACAGGAGGAACTGAGTCCATAGGTCATGCTGTTAGTACCCTGTACAGAACTGTCCAAGAATCTATACGGCTCTCTTTTATTTTTCTCCAAACGGGTGACAATGGCTTACAGTGCTTGGGTTACCCGTCTCTCCAGAATCAGCAAACCAGCAAGACATTCTATAGGAATCAACTTCACTGTGCTATGAAAAAAGCAATGCTTTAAATTTTGAAAATATTTGCACAAGATTTCTTCGCCAGTTGGGTCAACAGCACCCTAGCTATTGCTACAATTACGTTGGGCAGAGAAACTATACAAAACTTAAGACAATCTTTATTTATTCTGAGGCTCACAGGTCTTCAGATTCACAGCTAAGCAACTCTACCTCATGCACCTGGATTTCAAATGACTTTAGGGCTAAGTCTGCCCTGCTCATCATGCTCCTTAGACCCAGGAACA
The DNA here is from genome assembly GCA_028658305.1 of Pachyuromys duprasi. Lineage (NCBI taxonomy): Eukaryota > Metazoa > Chordata > Mammalia > Rodentia > Muridae > Pachyuromys > Pachyuromys duprasi. The sequence continues at coordinate 43,788,172 of CM053760.1, forward strand.
CACCTTGTCATGAAAGATGGCAGGAGCACACTAGACAAGCTAGACCATATCGACGCACGTAAAAGCTCGGTACTAATTATTTTTGTTCACATCAGCCAAAGCATGTTTCTGGATGTTTTACTAGAACTTTACTGTGCCATTTGTATCGTCTTGGATGCTTTTATACTGTAGCAGCAGAAATGAACATCTGCAAAAGAAAATCTATGACCTACGAAGTTGAAAATATTTGCTTTACTGCCTTCTTTGTTCCAGGAAATGCAGACAGTTTCTTCTCAAGAAAGATCTGGATGAGACATGAAACGACGGTGTCAGTATCTGCAAACCATGAATAATGACGAACGTCAGTTTCTAATGAATGTTCTGATTCAGGGGCCTATAAACACATGTGCATATGAGTATTTTCCCGGGTTACCCTGCTGATATATACCGTAAGCACAGGTGATCCTACCTGAGGGAGGGACCACTCCAGTGGTGCTTGCAGACAGAACACACAACCCTGCACAGTGCTTTCTCTGCCCACATAACTGGACCTATGGCAAAATGATCCTACTTATCACGCAGCTTCCTCATGAGAGAGAGTAAAACGGATCACTTCTGCTTCCAGGTCATTGTACTATATCTGTCCCCATGCTGGATGCAAGGCGAAGGCAAACTTCAACCCCATCTGCTTCCACACAAAAGTGGCAACACCAGACAGGAAACACCCACCACTACTGCAAGCAGTAGAGGACGAAGATCAATAATGTGTGGAAATGAAATAATAAGAGCCAGCATTTTCTATGTTAATTGAAAAAACAAAGGACTTCTATCTATTATTTTATGGAAATGTTACGGTTTGTCTTCCTATAAGAACAGACAGGGAGTTCGTCCTGCTTAGTAGTGGCAGACAGTTTATTAAGCCAGCATAATCACTGGTGACATTATAAATATTTGTCTTATACCCACAGATAAGTGCAGCCTTCACCCCTCATCAAGGAAGTATCTCTTTGCAACAGATGGAAAGCATTACAGAAAAGCACAAGCAATCAAAATGCAGAGCTGTGGAGCCCAGTCCCCAGGGACACCTACAAACACTCTCACCCCTAAAGCTCAGGCATCAATGCTAAAGGTAGAAAGACTGTAAGAGCCAGAGAACCAGGGGAATTGCTGCAAAAGTGTGTCTCCTATGAATGTCAGAAGCTACAGCCAGAAAGTCTCATCAACATGACTGACTGCCTTGAGATGACACAGACAATAACAATGAATATGCTAACATAGATAACATGCATGAAGAAAGACCAACAGACCTCAACCCTACACAAAGAACTACAGGAAAGTAAGGAATACTGGGAGCAGGAGAGATAATCTTCCCCAGGGAATAGTAAGCCAATTGGTTATCCAATACAAAATAATCACCCTTGAAACAAACACAGACTAACATATACATCTAGTAAAACACAAGCAATGGCTTGTTGCTTGTGTATTTGGAAATATGAGTGATTATGTGTTTTTTTTATGTATTTAGAAATTTATGTATGTATATGCAAATCTACATATATAACAACAAGTAAGAAAAAGAGATCATAAATTTGAAAAAGAGCAAAAAGGGGGAAATTGGAGGATTTATAGGGAAGAAACGGAAGGGTAAATGATGTAGTCTTGTTAATCTAAAAAAATAAAACATATATATATATATATATATATATATATATAGTTTTAAAGTTTAAAAGAGAAGAGATGCAAAGATAAGAATGCCTCAGCCAATCTTGAAAAAGAACAAAACTAAAAGGCAAAGTATCTTAAAGGCTTTCCACAAGCTTCAGTAATAATAATAATAATAATAAATACACCACTAGACTAAGGATAAATGAATAATCATGGGATGTGGTTGGGCCTCCAGTAGAGACACATGTATACGGGCATTTAGCTTTTGATGAAGATATCAAAGCAATGGAGTGGAGAAATAAACCTTGTTTTCAGAAAAGTATGATAAAACAATCATATAAAAATTGAAATAAAAAAGAATTTCAACCTCTAACTTACATCATGTAAAAAACTACGTTAAGATTATGGATCTAAGCATAAACAATAAGCATGAGAGTGACAACAGGAGCTGGAAGAAGGGGAGAAGAGGATCAGCAGTATATGCAAACATACTAAAATTGGGTATTTATATACTAATTGAAATAACAATGCATTTCTATCTATGTATCTATTAGAACATGTGGAGAATACTTTCACAACTGTTTTATAGATGGAGGTTACTTAGAAAAGATAAGAAACAAAATATCATGACTATTAAAAAATTGTGCAAGTCCTCTTAAAGGAACACCTACTGTCCAATCTGAAAGTGAGAACATTGATTTAAGTATGACTAATGGTAACATGGTTGGAATTCATGCTGGAAAACAATTAAATCTTAATAGATTACGGCTACATTGTAAAAACAGGTAAGAGTAGGCAGGCAGGAGGTCAGGAGAAAGAAAGTTAGAAAGATCAGTTTACAATTCTCAGTGTAGGGATTATTTACACAAGAAACAATAGCTGCTGCTAACAAGTATTTTAAATTTATTAGGACTAGTCTCGAAATATTACCTCTTGCATAAGTTAAGTTCTGTTGGGGACAATATACTTTCATAGAGGAGAGACTTAGCAGTCAGCACCTGGACCAATGCTGGAACAAGCTCACATGATATCATTTATTGTGTTGCAATAAACATGTAGCAACAATTACAGCATATTCCTGACTATAAATGTTTAACCTGAATGTAGTTATAAGGAAGTAATCAAACTCAGACAACTTTCCCAGATGCTTCAGAAAAGGCAGTAACTAAACAGTCAAAGGTGTGGATACTCTTCAAAATGAAACTGACATAAAATGCAAATATAAAAAGTAATGAAAAGTCCTGGCATAAATTTAAGAAGAAAAGGGTCTGTGAGATGGATCAACAGGTCAAACAACCTGAAACCCAAGCATAATAGCCCAAGTTCAGTCACTGGAGCCCACATAAAGGTATAAAAGGAAAACAAACTCCACAAAATTGTCTTCTAACCTCCATGTGCACACCACCACACCGTGAACCCACATACAGGCAGGTACACAGCAGGCACCCACACAGTTATTTTAAAACGTTATTTTTTAAGAAGAAAAAAAAAGGCTACAAAAGACAATTGAAGAATTGATTAGCTTTTTGAACTTGTTACATGGAATGCCCTCATGTGGGTGGAATGTTATAGCCACACCTCATCATAGGTTCAGTGAAAGCCTCTCCCAAGATGGGGTCTGGGAACAAGACTGTTTGATTTCTTTCTTATGGTTTTCAGAAGCTACACTCTGTCCAGGATAACTGAACAGCAGGGTCTCCATAGGAACCATCCTCTATTTCTACTGTCTCTCTCCTACAAAGGCACCTTCTGGTGCTCAAATGGATTTTGCTTCTTAGGCTCTAATATTACACTCAAAATATTTAATCTCCACAGAGCCCCTAAAATTCTTTTGTCTCAGTCTCTCAGAGTAATGGGTTACCTCTTTGGGGGCTGTTGTCTGGTAGAGACTCACAAAATCCCAATTATAGGCTACTGCCAGTACTGTTGGGTACTCTCCAGAATTTGACAGTTAGACTCTCTATTGCTGATGACATCAACATACTTGAGTCATAGAACATGGAAAAATTTAGTGGGTACTCAAATAGAAGCTTCATCCCTATTGGCTAGCCTTCATAATGTAGTAAGACAATGTGCATGATACTGGAGGAGAAATGTAATTATCAGTCTCACCCAACTGTGAACTCTGCAAGCCATAATAGTACCCTGCCCAGCAAAATATGCTCATTGGTGCAAAAGTGGTATACATGTTATGGAAGTAACCAACCCTTTTTTTCTTTTTTTGGATATAACTTTAATTGAATATAAGAGGTCAAAGAGGTCAAGAATCTGTGGCTAGATTAGCACTGTTAACAAGGTCAAGAACCTGTGACTACATAGGTCATGGGCCCTAGCAGAGACCCTGTTAATATTCTGCTAAAAGGGCATAGTACTAAAATGCCTCCTGATGACTCATTGCTATGTCCACAGATTAATGTATCACTCAGCCCTCATCAGAGCCTTCTTCTTCATTAGATGACAGTGCTGAGAAGGCTCAGAATTGGTCAATCTGCAGAGAATAAGAGAGCTGAGTGTTCAGTCCAATTTTAGTTTGCTTTCTCAGATTTTTTAAAGTATGTGTGTGGATCTATGTATGAGTATGTGAGTATGTGCACATGAGTACAGGTGTACGCTGAGGCCATACATATTTGATCCCTTCCTTGAGCTGGAGTTACAGGTGGGGTTATAAGATATTCCATTAGACTCTGCTTGGAGCTGAACTCAGTTCCTTTGGAAGAGCAGCACGAATTCTTAGCCACTGAGCTATTTCTCCGGCCTCTTAATTTGCTTTCTACTGTTGTGATAAATACCACAGCCAAAAGCAACTTTGGGAAAGAACGTTTGTTTCATTTTATAATTCCCAGGTCACAATCTACCATTGAGGAAGGGCAGGGCAGGAGCTCAAGCATGAACCTGAAGAGAGGATCTGCAGCAGAAACCATGGAGGAATACTACTTATTACTGACTTGGTCTCTAAATTTATACTCAACTCTCTTTCTTATACCTCCCCAACTACCTGCCTAAGGTTGGTACCACCCACAGAGGACTAGGCCTTCTCACATCAATCATTACCCAAGAAAATGTTCCACAGACCTGGCTACAGGGCAATCTGGTATAGACTTTCTCAAATAAGGTTCCTTCTTTCCAGATGACTCTATCTTGTGTGAGCATACAAAAACTAACCAGCAAAAGCCCTAAATATGATGTTTCTATCTCACCGCTCCCCTCAAGGCTTGAGGATCATTACGGAAGAGCAAAAAGATTTCAAGAGCCATGTGACGTCAAGGAAAGTGTTTCCAGACCAAAAAAGAAAAGAAAAAAAAAGCAGAAGTAAATATAAACTCAAAGTGATTGTGATGGCATGCACAAGTCCTGCACACATTTAATTCAAATAAAATCCCAGCTTAAAGGAGGAGAGTCATGTCACAGATAGTGAAACCATTAACAGGCAGAGCCTGGTGGCATATCTGTCTTACTGGAGAAAGACATTACTGCCCTTCTCTGGGAATGACCGGTTCTGAAGAAAGCACAGGATTGCAAAAGAGGAGGTGTGGGCCCCCAGTCTTCTCTTTTACCATGTGCTCTCCTCTGCACAGAGCTTTTTCCTGTCTTCTTCTCTGCTATACTGAGACAGACAGGGACCCTTGCCAGAGGCTGAGTTATGGAGCTATCAGACCATGGATTTCTATCCTCCAAAATAACCTCTCTCTTTTTAACATTGAGGTGGACTTTATTTAATATAAAATTATAAAATTTAAGGGTATAAGTCAGAGGCTTTGAACATATTCTCCCACCCTGCCATGATAACACTGATTTGTTTGGAATATTCCATGAGTGAACGTGCTGTGCTTTGTGTGGAGCTTCTTATCACAATGTGATCAAGATGCATCTGTTATATATACATATGTATATATATATACATATATATATATACATATATATATATATGTACAGCTCGTACAAATGGATTAGCAAAAAGTGGCATGCTGTTATCTTGCTTTCTGTTGTTGTGATAAGTACCATTACCATAAGTAACTTGGGGAGAATCGGGTTGATTAGGTTTACACTTCAGGCCACGCTCTATTACTGAGTGAAGTCAGAGCAGGAACTCCAGCAGCAGCAGCAAGAAGCACTGGATAGTGACACTCACTGGCTTACTCCCAGGCTTGCATTCTGCTGACACACTCACAAAATTTATTCACTTTATACTGCAATTATAGCCCCTTCCCTCATCTCCTCCCAGTCCTACCCTCCCTCCCTCTTTCCCCTTATCCTCCTCCCCTAGACCACAGAAAGGAGGAGGTCCTCCTCCCCTACCATCTGACCCTAGCCTATCAAGTCTCATCAGGACTACCTGGATCCTCTTCCTCTGTGACCTGACAAGGTCTTCCCACCAGGGCAAAGTGATCAAAGAGCAGGCAACCTAGCCCATGTCCGAGATAAAACCTACTCTCCTTACTAGGGTATCTACATGGAGAGTGAGCTGCCCATCAGCTACATATGAGCAAAAATCCAATTTAGAAATAGAGCACAGAGCTAAACAGAGAATTCTCAAGAGAGGAGTATCAAATGGCAGAGAAACACTTAAAATAAATGCTCAGCATCCTTAGAAATCAAGGAAATGCAAATCAAAATGACTCTGGGATTTCACCTTACACCCACCAGAATGGCTAAGATAAAAAACTCAAGTGACAACACATGCTGGAGAGAATGTGGAGAAAGGGGAACCCTCCTCCATTGCTGGTGGGAGTGCAAACTTGTACAACCACTCTGGAAATCAATCTGGCACTTTGTCAGAAAATTGGGAACAGTGCTACCCCAAGACCCAGGTAGCACTCCTAGGCATATACTCAAAAGATGCTGCACCAAATAAGGACATTTGCTCAACTATATTCATAATAGCTTTATTCATAATAGCCAGCACCTGGAAACAACCTAGATGTCCCTCAACTGAAGAATCGATAAAGAAATTGTGGTACATTTACACAATGGAATACTACTCAGCCATTAAAAACAAGGAAATCTGCTGCCTTTCTTAAAGAAGTCCAAACCCACCTTCCAGGGATGGCTCTTCCCAGTGGGCTGAGTCCTCTTCTAGCAACTAGCAATCAAAAGATGTCCCAGACATTTTTGCCTACAGACAAGGTTGACAATCCCCCCAATTAAGCCTCCCTTAGATTAACTCCAGACTGTGTGAAGGAGACAGATGAAACTAACAAGGAGACCTATTTACAAAATCAACCACTTATTTATAAAGTTATCCTATAACAGTCGATTTGCTTTAATAGACTACTTCTTCTAGGTATAATATGTACAAGTACCTTCAAAATAACCTCTGCTATACTAAGTGTTCAGGCTTGAAAACCTATACATACAAGTAACATCATACGAAATGAGCAGGTTGTACTTACAGATATTTAGGAATACACATACAAAGGCACATGTATATGTAACAATGAAAACAGAGGACATGAATGTTAAAGAGAGCTAAAGGGGTTTATAGAAGGACCTGGGGGGGGGTGTTCAAAAGAGAGGTGAAATAATGTAATTATATTATAAGCTCAGAAGAGCAAGTATTTTTTTTAAAAATAGACACAAGGATGTCCTCAATTTTTTCATATCTATTTCATATTTTGTTCAGAGGTCTTTTGTGAATGAAGCACAATATCAAAAGCTCCTATGGAATAAGGAGGTATCCTTAACAATTTTTCCTACACATCAAGTGGCAGGGCCAGGAGGAGCTCAAGCTGAAGGTTGTCTTCAGCTATTCAAGGGCCTCAAGTCGTCCTGGGTTATATGCAGCCCTGCCGAAAACAAAACAAAATGAAAAAGAAAAGAAAAACGGAAAACCTCTTAGAGCAGCTTTCTGAAGCTTAGAGAAATGGTACACATGCCAGAGATCCCATTTGCTTGTTCGATTTATAAACTACAAATGTCAACGTATAAGCAAAAAGAGGCCATGCATGGTGGCACTGCCTTTAGGCCCAGCACTCCGGAGGCAGAGGCAAGAGGATTTTTGTGAGTTCAAGGCCAGTTAATTCTACATATCGAGCTCCAGAATGGCCAGGACTACATAAAAAGACCCTGTGCTCCAGAATGGCCAGGACTACATAAAAAGACCATGTGTGGATGTGGCCTGGAACCCCCGCTCAGATGGGGCCCATGATAGCTCATTGTCGGACTGAAGACCCTAGTGAGGGAAACAGGGACTGTTTCAGTCATGATCTTGATGGCTGACTCTTTGACCCTCCCCCATACAAGCCGGGGAGTGACAGACTGGCTAGATCCCAGGGGAGGACATTGCAGCCAGCCCTGAGGAGTCAGGATAAGCTGGGGTTGGATGGAAGGGTGGACTTGGAGGGGGCGGGGAGGAGGGAGATGAGGGAGGGAGTGGGAGGGGAGGAGGGACTGAGGGAGGGGGCTACGCCTGGGATTCAAAGTACCTAACCTGTGATTGAGATAAAAATAAATAAATTAAAAAAAAAGACCCTGTCTCAGAAAATGAAGGGGGTTAAAAAAAAAAAAGAGTACACCCTGGGTACTTGCTAACTAATTTTTTTTAATTACGTTCAGAATTTCAGTATGATATTAATGTACCAAGAGTACCATTTTCTCTGAGCTAGGATCTCATGAACTCCCTGTGTAGTGGGGGAGACCCTGCCCTGACATTCCTGCATGTATAACCATGCTCAGCCCCAAATGAAGAATATTAATTTCAGTTTCTATTCTTTATAATGAAGTTAATAAAAACAACCTAACCTTCCCATACAGCTAAAACTGGTCAGCTTTCCAAGGTGCAAAAAAGCACAACACAAAAAGGCTATGCATATACAGAGGAACTACTCAACCCAAACAAATGGACATATATATTATGTAAAACATTGTGCTCATTGCCGGAAGTAAAATCGAAAAGACACTGTTCCTATACTCTGAAGTTATACAAGTAGTTTGAACACAAATAAAATCAGTATGAAAAGGAGGCTGAGTTATCAGTTTATGACCAGAAATGTCATAAAAAAACAAAAAAACAAAAAAACAACAAAAAAAAGATTGCCTTAGAAAAAATACGATTTTGAGTGACCTGAAAAGCTGTTATGATCAATGAGGAGGAAGACAGCGGCAATTAAAATGGACTGAGCACAAGTATGTCCACCAACAGTGAGGCAGCTTCAGTCTGGAGAACCCAGGTGAGGGAACTGAGGGAAATAACTGGAAGGTTGGAACACAAAGCACAGAGGGCTGTGAAAAGCCAGCATGGAGTGAGTGTTCCTTTCCCACAAAACTGGGCTGAGGAGACCAGGATTCTAAGCAGGGGGCAAACAGCAAAGGCCAGCAAGAGTTCAGCGCTTCTGAGATACCGGCAGAGAACTTCCTCCTTCAGAGAAAGGTAAACAAGAACTCCAGGTTAAGTGGCTCTCAACAAGTGGAGGTATGCTTCAGTCTCCAGGAAGGAGGCACTCGATTCCAGAGTCCCTGTGTTCTCAAACCGTGTGCAGTTTTCATTTAAGCCCGGTGGCAAGGGTAAGTCATGAAACAGAGTTCTGATCAACGCCTGTCTCAGTCAGAAGCTGGCAGGCCTCACGGTCTACCAGCAGCAGACTCAGTGCAAAGCATGTCAGACAGCCAGCTTTAATCCCACATTCCTTTGGCTTAAAAGAACACAAGACAACGACCGAGGTACAGAAGCCCTATGTGCCCCTCATGGCTGCCTGTGCCCTCCCTGAGCATGTACTTAACATCCGTCATCCAGCGGACGCACATCTCCTAAGGTCAGCAAAGTATTGCCATATACCTCACAAAGGGCCCACAACTGAGAAGTGGGGCCTATGCTTATCTGCTGGCTTACACACTTTCTGAACTGGGAATTAACTGTCAAAGTGCAGAGGTGAAAATTTTCACTAATGAAATCTCCAGGTTTCTAGTTTCTCAAAAATAAAGGGGGGGGGGGGACGTATTTCCAAACTCAACAGTTTGCCACCCAGTCAGTGTACTCACTCTTGGCACCAGCTGGCATTCATTTTTCCTTACTTATTATACTCTAAATTATCTTTACATTACTGACAGTGGTTAGTCAGAGAGGCGGTGATTGATTAAGGGCGCTGGCTGGTTTTATATCCCAGTAGGGCCACTCTGGTCAAGTTACTTATCCTTTTTAGATGTTTTTATAGATGTTTTTCAAGATACGGATCATAACACTGCCACCTAACTTGGACAGAGGTTTGGAGAATAAAGACAACAGAGGCTCCCAATGGAACAGGGCATTAGGGAGTTGAATGTGCTCACAGCCCTGGGGCATTTGCCAAACAGCTGTCTATCTAGGGGTAGAGGCCAGTGATAGTCTTGGGCATCAAGACTATCACTAGCAAAGGCTAGCCCCACAACAAAGACATTTCAAATTCCATTTGTCAGTGGGGCCCAGGATGGGAAAACCTAACACAGGCCATCAGAACAGCTCTCGACACAGAAAGTCTTCTGTGCTAATTACTAGCAACAATGCCAAAGCAAGTCCTGGCTCAGTGCCCTCACCTCTACTGGCAAAACTTCTAACACCTCAAGAGCTGCTGTTACCTTTGATGAATTTACAACACCACAGGAACAGACGAATGGCCTGGAAGCGTGGCTCAGCATTAAGAGCACAGGCACTCAGTTCTGTTGGGTGTGGCTAACAACGACTCCAGCTCCTGGGGAACTGATGCACTCCTGGACTCTGCAGGTACCTGCACACACAGGTGCATACAGTCACACCCCAGCACACACACAAACACACATAATTAAAATTAAAATAAATTTGAAAAGAGAATTATTACTGAAATTACTTGCTTCTGCATCATTATATCAACAAACAGGAAGCGATTAATTCCAAGAATTATGGACTCTATATTTTTAAAATAGGAATGAGAGTGTACTACAATAAGCAATAATACACTATTTGAAAAGTCTATTGTTCTGAGAGATACAAGATACAAAAAATCTATTAACTGCTTCTTCAACTTAAAAAATTCAAAGACAAATGATGCATTTAATAAAGTGAAGATTAACTAGTCACAAAACATTGTGGGTGTGGGAAACTGTGAGAAACTAGAAAAACAGGAGAGGCACATTTCAAACTCAGAGTAGAAAACCAACCGTGGCCCACCTCCTGACCACCCAGACTCAAAGACCCTGGGTGAGAACAGAGGCTTTGATCTCCATTCACCACAAGACAAGAAGGACCTTCCACATCCAAGTCTGTTCATAAAGAAAGATAGCAATCAGAAAGGCCTAAACTGTAACACTATGTGATGGAAGAGATTGTTAGGATTTCTGAAGTGCAGCAAAACCCCTATGTGTCGACCAGTCCCAGGTAAGTAGCCAAGAGCCCCAGGCCAGACTCACTGGACATCAGCTTTTCCATCTATGATATTAACAATATTAACGCCTGTAGCTATTTCACCACAACTTTTTTCAGTAACAGTGTGTGCTCAACATTTTCAAGCTTCTCAAATGAGACCTGCTGCACACTACAGAAGTCAGACCCAAGCTAAAACAGGAAGACAGTTCTGTGGAATCAAACCCGAGCACTTCTCACAAAGATGGTAAGGCAAGCGCAAATAAAGCTAGACGGCTCTACACTCGGCAAAAATCACTCCATGTACAATGAAGTCTTTTCGACATGAGCCAACTCAGACTTGAGGTTGCATCTACGGTAAGGTGTGGCCAAAGGAATGAAGGTAAAAAGGCAAAACAAGTAGCAGAGATGTCCCAAAAAGTGCTGTGTAAAGAGAAAGCTTCCATGAATGAGAGAAGAGGAATGTTTTATTGAGAAAGTCCAACACTAGAGTGGACTCTGGGGCAGAGTCAGAGCTTCAGGCTGTTGTCATGCAGAACACAAACAGTGGCACTAAGACAGTCAGGGTCCCTGTTTAAGGCACAGGACTCCCCATGGCTAGATAATCCGATGCCTACAGTGTGATGTCTGCTGTTCACAGCCTAATCTCCACAAATGTGGGCCTGAGCTGTAGGAGCACCCTTACAGACAGTAAGACTTGGTCTAAACATACAGTTTTGACATTTGGGGCTAAAGTGAATAAAAGCTCTTTTGCATAAATGGAAAGATCCTCTGACACTTAAGAATTCTATTAACATTATTCTGAAGGCATTAAGCTCAATTTCTGTTATGACAGCAGGTCAAAGTGGCAGCCAGAAAGCAAATTAACCTACTGATTTTAAGTTTTATAACTTTACTGTTATTAATCTAATGCAGTTCTTCAAATAAGAGAACCTTACAACCAATGGGTCTTTTTAAAATTTTGGACCGCCTACACTATTTCTCAACCATATAATAAACTGGTTTCTCAACCATATAAACTTTACAAACTGGCTTCTACCTTCTTAAAGTAGCATTAGAAAAATGACATCACTGAGAAGTACTTCCTCAACCATGGAAAAGCTCTACTTGCTACCAGAAACAATGAAGCAGCAAATTTCATGCCACATTACCTCATAGCTAAGATAATAAGAACAGGCTAGGAAAACATTAACAACTTTTTAAAATTTTTTTCAAACACTTCTGAAATTAAAACTTGAATTTTTTTTCTGAGGTACTGGGGACTGAACCCAGGGATGCTCGGGTATTCTTTCCCTGAGCTACAATCCTCCTCCTCCTCCTCCTTCATCAGGAGTCAGGGTCTTGCTAAATTGCCCAGGCTGCTCTACAACTTGGGCAGAGCTTTGCATACAGTTGGTATTACAAGCACGTACCACTGAAATGGGAGTGACTTACACTATATTGGAAGTCAACATGACAGCCTTCTAACAAAAAGGAAGGGCACATGTAAAATGATGACGTATACTTCTTTAGAAATGGGGGTAAAAATCAAAGGATTATTTTTAGTTCAAGGAAATGCACTGCCTCATCTTTGAAACTGTCCCCTATGAATTTAGGAACAATGAGTTCGGTTTCTAGAGACTAACACGCTGTACTTTGATGTACACAGACACTGTTTGCTATGGAACTTTCTAGAAGGGAAACAACAAAAATACTAGTGTGAAAATTTGGAGGTGAGCACTTGGCATTCCTGGCCGTTGTTATGTGTTGAAATTTGGAAACTGCTGCATACCAATGGTTACTGAGCCCCCCTCTCTGCTGAAAGGGTCTATCTCATGAGTTATAAAATGTAACATCAGAAACCAAGTTGGAAACTTCATTAACCTGTAGATCCTGCTATTCACTTCAGAGAGAAGAGGTGCAGCATTGGTGCAGCAGAGTAAAGCCAACCACCTCCACTGATCTAGCTGAGTTACTGTACATTTTCTACACTGATGAAAAGTTTAGTATTTGCAATTATGTCTGAAAAAAAGAATGCATGTGACGTCCCTAAGAAAACAGCAGGAACTAAAGAAAGACAGTAATCCTGAGTCAGAAATGCAAGTTCTAATGGGAATGGCTAATCTACTTACCACTGTACGTTCTTAGCACTTGTTAGGACAGAGCCAGACTGCCTGCCAGTGCTTTCCAATGGAAAGCAGGTAAAGACTGTATTGGAATTGACTCATGGCCAGGAGTACAGAGACAAAAGCTAGAGCTGAAGATAAGCAGATGGTCTGAGTCTTACATAAAACAACAACGAGAAGGAAAAATAACTGAGATACAGTGCTAGGGAACAGAGAGGCTTTTCTCCTTAAGAGGACCCCCCCCCCCAAGGAGAAAAATATAAAATGATTCCATGATCAAAATAAACAGAAAGCTGCGGAGAGTGTTTGAGTGCCTCTAAATGAAGAGGGCCTCTGAAGTCTACACTTCCACGCCAGCACACCTGTTCCTTCTTCAGGACCACCTCCAACCAACGCCACTCCCCACCTCACTCACCCAACCAGCCATGTGGAATCCCTTCCCACTGAGCTTACTCTTCCTTTGCAGCAGTGTAACTGGAAATATCCTGCTCTTCCCACGACTCTATCTGAACAGTCAGGCCTCGTCCAAAGTTTCCTCTCTTCAGGGACATTTTCCCAGATTCCACATTTCACAGCCACACCAATGTGTCTTACTACTCAATTTTCTAGCATTCATTCCTATCTAAAATCATGTTCTTATTTGTGCATACATTCTATATTCAGCAAAATCTAAGGATTTTAAGGGCAGGAACCTTAACCAGTGGTCAGCACTCAATTTCCAACACCTAAAACACCATGTGGCGTACACAGACATTCAGCATATAAATTGTCTAATGATTGAGTCCAAATGATAATCATTATCCTGAGAAAAAGTCTTCGTAGTTTTCATTTCTTTAATGCATTTGAGGATACAGTCTTTAAAGATCGATGTTTGATACAGGAAGACTTCAAAGAAAAATGTATTCTTCCTAACAATACAAAACATTACAAATAGTATGTATCAGACATAGAGGGGTTCACAGTATACAATGTCCCTTCATGAGCATGATTATCTAGCATTTTACATATCCATAAATAGAGCCAGAATGCTATAAATTGTTACGTTTCATCAAATCCTGCTCTAGAAGTGGATGATGGGCAGGTGAAGCATAGATGGGAATTACGGTTCGGACCCTTAAACAAAGACATCAGACAGCACATACTGGAGTAACTCTAGTGCGCTACGTCAGACCTGTTACTAACCTTAACCAAACCAGCACTAGGTCAAGTGATGGCTGTCAGTGATTCCATCTGTGAATCTAAACCAATGTCTTTAAAACTGCCGTATTAATAGAACACTATGAAAAGTTCCAAGATGTCCAACCATGTTCCAACCAGTAGAGGAAGAAAAAGAACGGTACTGAGATTTAAAAACAAAAACAAAAAACTACAGGCAAAGCTAAACGCTGAAACCATGGCTAGAATATTCGTGACTCATGCTTTAATCTTCGTTTTGTTTTGTTATATCAGGGCTTTTCTTGATGAAAACACAAGGCTGGTAACCAACAGTACCTGCCAGCCCACACCCGCATGTCACCCGGGTCTTGATGAGGGTGCATAGCAAGGGGCCGATGATGGACCACCCGCCTTCTGGTGAGGATGGGAGTGGGCCCAGGGCCGACATCCCTCCCGCGCTCCTCCGCGTTCCGCGGCTGCACCCTCAGGCCACGCAGCCCTGGCCAGGTCGGGGAGCCCGGCGAGCCCCGGAACCTCAGCCTTTCGGCTTCGCGACCTGCCCAGCAGGGAGCGGGAAAACAGCCTACCTCCTCCGCGGCGCGGGCCGCCCGCTGGCCTGCAGACCCGGCTCCGCGGTCCCCGCCGGCTGGGCTGGGGCGGGGCGGGGATGCAGGGCGGGACCGCCAGTGACGTCAACACGCTGGTTACGCAAAGACGCTTCTTCTGGCCGGGGCTCTGAGCAGTGGCAGAGGAGCTGTCAGTCTTGTGACGACCAGTAGGCGGCTCAGGAAGGAGGCAGTGGGCGGATCTGGGCTAGGCCGCGCCTCCACAGCCGGTTAAGGTAACTAAGCACAGCTGCAAGGCTGTACTGGATTTCAGCTTCTTCTCGGATTCTGCAGAAAAGTCTTCCTTTAGTCTCCTTTTGGGGATCAGGCTGGAGCAGGTGAAAGGTAATCCTGAGGGTGGATTTCAGGCCCTGGCATCTTGGTTTGAGCCGCCCACTAAAACGCCCAGACTTGCATAGGAAGCCTTTTCTCTGCTCTCCCACTTTAGCAATGCTTTTTGCCTTACTGATAGTTAAGGCTAACTATATTTGCATAATTGTTATACCCCAAATTGGGCACTAAATGATGTTTATGTTTTTTCCAATAGATGCTACGGTTACGTCCTTCAAAAATGTCAAGGAACAAAGGAAGATAAAATGCCCCTGTCCATTCGGAAGATGCTCAGCTTGTTGGAGGAAAATAGTGTTGATAATCCTATCTAGGTCCTTTTGTCCCCTCTCCCCAACCCACTCCCAACTCTTCCACAAAACTCCCCAAGCTCCACCTAATTGGCTTTGGGTCTCAGCATCTGTTTCGATCTGCCGCTGGGTGGAGCCTCTCAGAGAATAGTTATGCTAGGCTCCTGTCTGCATTCATAACAGGGTTATCATTAATAGTGTCAGGGTTGGCTCTCTCCTAAAGGGTGGGTCTCAGGTTGGGCCAGTCATTCGTTGCCCATTCCCTCAATCTCTGCTCCATCTTTATCCCTGTACATTTTGGTAGGCAGGGTAAATATGAGGTCGAGGTTTTGTGGGTGATCAAGATACTCAAAGTCATTGAATTGCCTTTATAATGTTTAAATTACAAAAGTAAATTTATATATGTACAATATTTTGAACATTGCCAGTTGGGTGAAACCTGTTTTTAAAACATCAATTAACAGCTCAGTCTTTGTGATGGGTCCTTCCTGTGCATTGACATGTGAAAATATTTGCTAAGACTTAAGTTCAAATCTTCATCTATCCTTAAGTGTTCCTCATTGCTTTTTAAATGCTGCATGAGAGTCCTCAGCAACAATAGTTATAATTTGTCAGACATACAGTTTATTTCTTCAATTGCTAATAGAAATGCTTCCTTAAATATGTGTGAGTGCATTTTCCTATTCTGTCCAAGCACTGCTTATGGTGCAGATGTCAACAAAACAGAATGGACCTCAGGGTACATATATCTTCAGTCCTGGTAGCAGATGCTTCTGATAAGAGCCCCTGGTCTTGCAACAATGTCCCTTTCCACCCATAGGATTTAAGTAATCCTGTCCAGCATCCCTTTAAAAAGAAATAATACACAAGTTGTGAGGTTTTTTTTTCCATATTGATGAGCATGAAAAAAATAAAGGATTGGATGTGTGTATATGCACAAACTAAGTACAGGAATCTTGTGTACAGTGATTTGAGTGACAAGGTGAAGCAACTGTGTAACTACTTAATTCCGGAAGCCTTCCTGGTGATTATAACACTAAGTACTATTCTGACACTATCACTGTGACTAGTTTCCCCTGCTTTCAGACATTTGTATACATACAAAAGTCCACTGAAGGACCAAAAACGGGATTACTGAGCTTAGGCAAAGTTTACACATTCTTCATGTGTGTTACCAAGCAAGTGTTCTGCTCTGCCACATGTTCTTACCAAGAAGAGCACCACATGCTCAAAGCAACAGGTCCACTGACTCTGGACCAAAAGCTCTGAGATGATAAACTAAGATTGCCCTTACCCCTTATGACATCATGATCTCAAAAACTTATTACAGTTCTTTAAAGCCAAGTAATACAAATGGCAACTAAGGGAAAAGTCTCTCCCACAATTCATGCTGAGAAAACTGGCATGCATATGCACAATGAAATTGAACCTGTATTTTTTTTCACATACAACAATTAACTCAAAATGACAAAATGGCCAAAATATAAAAGCTAAAGCCATAAAACTCATAGAAATAAATATAGAAATAAGTATTTATTTATGTACTCATCTTTAATTATTATAAATGACTATTTACTTATTTATTCTTGTCCATGTTTCCTTGTTTTTATTAACCAGGAGATAGTGAAAGTGAACTTATAAGTCACTGGATCAAGGTGGTGTTTGTGACCGTGAGTGTCCAGCACCATAGCTCCCCAAGGTAAGATCACCTCGAGCTGAGAAAGACTGTGTCTCATTCACACAGTGCACATCATTTTTATCCAGGGAGAGTATATAGATAAGAGAGGGAGAACCCAGGCAAAATCCTACAAAACATCATCATTTGAAGAACAGACAGAAGCGTAAGACATCAACAAGAAGCCTAGAGAACATGAATTTAACTCAGAGGTGATGTATAATAACCACAGGTGGCATGAGAAGACAGTGCCTTGAGAGATGGAGTTATGCAGACTTTAACTCAGAACAAGTTAGAGAAGAGCAGAATGGAAGAGAATACAGGGTAGGGACAAGGACACAGTCAAGGAATATTTTCTTAAAGAGACCAATATTGAAGTCAGTAGTCATGACTGTAGTCTGGGATTTGACACATAAGAAAATAAGTAGAAAATGGAGAAAGACAAGCATTATGAGAAAAGCAGTGTGAAGAGTGAAGTTTGTGAAGCCTTGAGGGCAGCCTTGACTGAATGGTGCATGGACCGCACATATTAGAGAAATCAGATCAGTTCGGAGAGGGCTTGCAGTAGACCACTTGATGAAGGTAGGAAGAAACAAATGTTTGTCCCAACATTCTCCATGCCTTTCCTTTTCTATTAATTTGTGATTAAAATATTTTTAGGAGTTTGTCTAGAAGAGCAACCCTCTAATCATTTTGTAATAGACAAAGTACAAATACATATTACAATTTAGTTTCTACAAATTGATGTTGTTATAAAAATAATGTTTAAATATGAGAATTGCTAGTTGCAGCTTTAAAGAAGGAAAAAGCATACCAGTTCTGGGAAAAAAAACATGACCACGGAAGGACATTGGGAGGCGGAGAATCCATACTATCCAGGCCATTGATTCCAAATCAAACTGAGACATTTGGGTCTTCTCTGAGTGGACTTTGAAGGCTACTTTATTCTTAATAGTGAATGGAATGAAATTTTCTGGGGAGCTCATTGAAAAGTCTGATTCAGATGTAGCCAATTATCTCTAAAAAGTTGAAAAGACAAAGAAAATATATAATTTATGAGCCCATAGCTAATGTTAGAACTTGGAAGAACTTTGCCAATGTAAATAATCAGTGAATTTGGTCTTTTCCATCTTTTGCCCTCCAAACATGAGGGATCCAGTTGCATTTTGGTACAACTATTTAGCTCAATGTGGTCTCTCATGTAACTCAGGACCACAACTCCAGTGAGAATGCTCTCCTGCTCCTCCAAGTGAGTCAAGACAGCCAGGAAAGAGGCCCTCTTCTGCCCCCATGACTCACCATGCATGAGCCTGAGCTGCTGACCTCGGTAGGGAGCCACTGCATCTCCCTTACATGTGGACCCACTGCTAGCCAAGGTTGGTTAGACCACCAATTCCACATGTCAAATTAGGCCTTTGCCTTGCAAAGTACCAAGGAGTCACACAGAGGTCACGGGTCTATTCTTCCCAGCTATACTTACAAAGTTTTCACACAATGTTTATGTTGGCAAGAAGAATCTCCTGAAGGATCCCTTGGTAATGTGTGAGGAAGGGCCAAAATAATGGTGGCATATCCAGGAAAGTAATGCTTACTATTATCATGAATTGTTTTCAAAGAAAGTTATCCTCATTGCTTTTTTTTTTTCTCTCATTGAGAATTTTTAGTTTTATTGTAAGCATCTGTAGTTTGTTCTTGCTATGGTGACAGAATTTGAGTAAATTGATTGTCAGTAATTTTTAATTTTTGACAGCCCTGTGTTGGTGCAAAGTTTTCTCCATAAAATTATGTTCTCCATAATGTTCCTTGGAAAGCAGATAAATTGTACACACAAACAACAGTAAGTGCTCAGTACTTCTTGTTGTTGAACCCAGTTTTCATAAGGAGGACCTGACAAAGTTACTGAGGTTTTGTTTGTGTGTGTGTGTGTAAAAACAAAGTTGGTCAGTTTGGAAGTTTAGGGGAGTCTTGGATTCTGACAGCAGCTGCTGCAGTTTAGTTCTTCTGTAGCCCCCCTTGTCTCCCTTTTGCTTCTGGAAACATGACCTCTGGTGTGGCTGTCTCTGATGGTGTCATCAAGGTGTTCAATGACATGAGTATGGGCATGAGCATCCTCAGCACCAGAAGTCAAGAAATTCCAGAAGGCAGTGAATGTTCTGCCTGAGTGGGGGCAAGAAGAGCCTCATTCTGGGAGAAGGGCAAGCAGATCCTGGGAGATATGGGGCAGACCGAGGACCACCCCTTTGTCAAGATGCTGCCAGACAAAGACTGCCTCTATGCTGCCTAAGATACAACCTACAAGACCAAGGAAAGCAAGAAGGAAGACCTTGTGTTCATCTCCTGGGCCCCTGAAACTGCACACTATATGTGCATAATGATCTATGTCAGCTCCAAGGACACCATCAAGAAAAAGCTAACAGGGATCAAGCATGAATTACTGATACCAGGAGGTCAAGGACTGCTGAACCCTGGCTTGGAAACCTAGAATTTGGATAAACTTCTCAAATCATACAACCTACAAAGACTAAAAATAGACAACTGAAAGCTCCCGAAAATTTGTAAACAGGGAACAAAAATATCTCCACATAAGTCTATGTAGTTTATCCAAATTCTAGGTTTCCAAGTTGTTGTATAATTATTTGGTCTCTTAGATAATTTTAATTTAATGTGTATGGGAGGGGGGTTGTCTTCATGCATGTCTGTACATCACTTGTGTCCAGTGCCTGAGGAATGAAGGCCAGAGGAGGATGTGCGTAATCAGCAACTTAAGTTACAGATGGTTGTGAACTGCCATGTGGGTGTTGGGAGCAGAACCTGGGTCCCCTGCAAGAGAAAAACAGAACAAACAAACAAACAAAAAACCAGAAAATACTTTTAACTGCTGAGCCGTCTCTGTCACACCGCTTGTAGTATCACCTCTTCCATTTGATTTTATTTCAGTACTTTGCTGGGGTTATTTTTTTTTCATATTTTAGCCAAAAGTTTGTCTATATTGTTAATCTTTTTAAAAAAGATTTTGTTGGCTTCTATATGGTTTTCTACTATAAAATTAAATTATTTATTCACTAAAGTTCATTGCTTTCTTCCTCTGCAAGTTTTGGCTTAGGTTATTCTCTTTTTCTGGTATGCTGAGGTTTAAAGTTAGAGCGTTGGCTTCAGGTGTACTTTTTAATGACAGTATTTATGTCTTTACACTTCCCTTGTTACTGTTTTCATTGCAAGTATTAAGCTTTGGTATATTGTATTTTCATTTTCGGTGGTTATTTTCTACGTTCCCTTAGACCCCTTCTTTGACCTGGCTTTTGTAAAACTTGTCTAATTTCTTGGTTTTCATGAAGCATCCAGCTCCGCTATTGTGTTCTAATCTCACGTCCTTGTGATTTGCCTTAAGGTTTCTATGGCTGTGCTAAAACGCCATGAACAAAAGTATCTCAGGAGAAAAAAGTTTCTTTCAGTTTACAGATTATAGTTCATCACCAATGAAAGCCAGGGCAACAACTCAAGGCAGGAACCTGGGTGTAGGAACTGAAGCAGAGGCTGTCGAGGAATGCTGTGTACTGGCTTGCTCAGCCTGCTTTCTAATATACCCTAGCACAACCTGCTCAGGGGTGACACCACCCAGAGTGGACTGCCCATCCCACATCAATCACTAATTAAGAAAATGAAGCATAGGCTTGCCCAGAGGCCAATCTGGTGTGGGCATTTTCTCAATTGATGTTCCTTCTTGCCAAATGCCTATTATTATGTCATGTTGATATAAAACTAACCAACACGCAGTTGTAACTGATAGTATGACTCAGATATTTTAATTTGCCTAGGACTGTTTTAGGGCCTAGCATAAGGTTTTTGCTGGAGAGTTTTCAATAAGCCATTGAGGATAATGTATACTGTTTTGGGGGTGGGTTGTACTTCCTGTGTATGTCTATGTGCAGTTGATATGTAAATGTAGTTCAAGTTGTCATTCTCCATTGGTGTCTCACTGCCTTCTTAACTACTAGAAGCAGATTACAGAACTCTCCTGCTATAACTGTGCTGTCATTTACTTGTGAGGAAAAAAATATTCTTACTGTTACAAAAAGAAACACTGGAACGGAAGTAACCAGCAAGAAAATGTCTGTTTGTAAAAAGGATTCAGCATGACCCAAACTGAGCTAGCAAGCAGCACATAGGGCCAAGGTCCCTGTGTTTTATCCCCAGCTCAAGGTAGGATCTTGACCGTGCCTCACTGGCTTACAGTCTACTACTAGCTAATTTGGGCAGTTGTACAAAAGAAATAAAGGAAAGGAGGAAGGGGATAAGCTGCTGGGATCATCAAGTTTCAGGAATTTACCAGGATCTTTGAGTAGAAAATGTTTTGCCAGGTAAGAGAGATAAAAAGACTTGCATAAAAGTTTTACTAGGTTGACGTGTGGCAGACTAGGCACCTTGATGGAGGCTGGAGGAGGACGAAACATTTCTCACAGGCTTCTGCTGTCAGATGCTGTCTCGTTAGGACTGCGTTTCTTTCCTGGTACAGCGACATGGTCATTGCTTCAATCTTTTGTCCCTAGCCTATTGGCTTTGTGTTCCTCCATCTTTGTTCACACTTTTGTTGCATTTGAATATATTAACTGTTCCTGCTCTGCCTTGTGAGAATTCCTCAGTGCTCTTTTCCATTTTGTTAATTTATGCTATCCCCATTACCTTCATTATTGACCTTATTTTACATTTCTGAAGTTCTATTTTAAAATCTTTATTTCCTGCTTCACAGGATTCTTTTTTTTTCTTCACAGGATTATTCATGCCTTATGATTTTTTTTTCTGTAAATGCTACTAAGTTTTCTACATGCTTTTTAAACCTACCAACTCAAGAACTTATGTCATAACATATCTGGCTATTCATTTTGTTGGCTGCTGTTAGTAACTCATATGTTTTGGAACTTTACTTCTGAGGCTCACCTGTCTGTCTGCCTACCTCTCTGTCTGTCACACATTCACCATCTTGGATTTCAGGTTGTCCTCATTGGACCTCATGGCATTTCAATGCAGACCAGATTTACATAATACCCAAAGTTGATACAGTCAAAGCTGGTTTCCACTCCTGCTTCTGGGACCCTTCCTGCAGCACCCCATTTCCTTTTGCCCATAGATTCCTCGAAGTCCTACCTACTTGCTGCTTTGGTGAGTCACAGTTTGTTAGGCATTCCTGTCCATGCCACCCCACCACATACTGAGTTCTTCATGGCCAATACAATCTCCTGGCATAAAGTCATGTATCTGAGTGTGCTATACTTTGTGCTTGGGGGTCTCTTGATCTCACTTATTTGAACCTGGATTTCAGTCCCAGAGCTCATCAAGCCTGTGGACCACTTTGCATTTTCTTCCAATCTCTGCTTCAGAAAGTGATTGTCTCGTTTCCAAGCTGTATCTTATCTTCTGTATGGGAGTGATAAAATTTCTGAACTTTCCTTCCTGCATTAATTTCCAATCTATAGGGTTTTTCTGTAGTCTTAGTTGCTATCTCTAATGCTTTACACATTAAGAAATACAGGATGCTTACAGTGGAGGTCATGAGAACGAACTCTGTTTGTACAATTATAAGCTGTGCACAATCTTTACCAACATGAAAACCAAGGAAAACAGTATTACTGTCTCCCTGGTCCCTCTGTGAGTCCCTTCCTCCAGTTGCCCCCTCCCCCCTCTGTCAAGTCAATCAGTGTACAGCTCTCTACTCTCACCCTTTCCTTACTGTTTTATTTTTGCTTTCGCTGGTATCCATTAACAAAATGTTAATGTTATGTGGCTTTGAATGTAGTGCAATGTAAATTGCTGCTTTTCCCCTTAAGATTTGCTTCTTTTACTCAACATAGTCTTTAAGATTCATTTTTACTGATGAAAGTAAGCCTTGTTCCATCGCTTTTTCAGTCTTGCGTAGTTTTCTCTTGTATGACTGTACTACAACTTTACATTTTTTAGTGAACATTCAGGATTTATTATTATAAGTTTAGGTGCTAGAAAGACTGAAGAATTTGTCTTTTCTATATTTATTCACAGTGTAAATATGTAGAACCTTCCAAAAAGCTTATCATAATAAATTAAAGGGAGGTATTTAGGAAAGCTTACTTTCCTTGATTATTGTAATACACAAGACTATATTGCAATAACCACTTTATGGATAAGGACTCAGTCTCCCTCACATTTTGTTGGAGAAGTTTTACATATTTTTCCTTCTTGTGGATGACAGCAATTTCATTTCTTTTTGTTTGAGTGTGTGTGAGAGAGACAGAGAGAGAAAGAATGTGTCTGTTTGCTGTTTGTGTTGTGCCTGAGGAGGCTAAAGAGAGGATCAGATTCCCTGTAGCAGCTACAGGAGGACCTGACCTTACAGGAGGTTGTGAGCCGCCCAGTGTGAGTGCCTGGAACTCAGGTCCTCTAGAGAACAACAAACACCACCAATCTCAGAGCCATGTCTCCAGCCCCAACACTAGTTTCTTATTTTTAGATTTGCATCTCACTGACAGTTAAGGGTACCTGTTTTTCTACCTCTTTTATAAAATTGGTATTCATATTTCTATTGAACAGGTTTTCTGCACCATTCTTTGTTCATTTGTGGTTGATACACTATTGGACAAACGTCTGTGGTTGTATTTTTGCAATTTTCTTAAAATTCATTGTCATCTGTAATTGTCTTATGGTGGTCACTTTCTCACTGTGACTCATTTTAATGTAATGAATATATTCATTATTTAATGTCTACACTTTTGTTTGTTGCTGAAAAAGTTCTTCCTTACTCCTGTCTATAAAGTTATCTTTTTCTATGTTTCTGAAAGGTCCTTTTCATTTGTTTTGGTTTAACTCAGACTTAGATCAACTCAGAAATAAGGCATAAGACAGACACTTATCTTCCTATAGAAAACCAATGAGCCTTGATCTCCTGATGAACATTGGTATCTTTGCCATTCATGGAGTTTCCTCATGTAAGTGTGTCTGCTTTATACTGTCTAATCTGTTCTATTGGTCTTCTCCAAAGTTTATTGCCTTGAAATGACAACTTTACTCAGTATCTGGAAAAGTAGAAGGATCTTTGGCTTCCTTCCTTCAGGAGTAATTTGTTTGCTGTCCATCTGTCTTTGTATAATAGTCTCATTCAGCTCACCAAACTGCATTCATAAAACAAGCCCTTTGTGTTTTGTATAGAATTACAGTGGCCTTGTAGATCATTTTGGCAGAACAGGCATAGTTGTGAAAATAAGCTGCTCGTTTGTTCCACAATAAGAAAAATGTTCTCACTACTGAGTCACAAACATTCTGTACATATTCAGAGCAGAAAAGCTTCACTAAGTTCAGGCTTTACCAGGTTTTCTGAGATTTCCATTTCATTTCTTATGACTGACTTTTGAAGAAGCAATGTTTCAATTTTATCATGTACATATCTGTTTCTCTGTTACTGTTTGTAGATTTTGTGTTCCTGTTTAAGAAACCTTTACCTAACTGTAGGTCATGAAAATTTAATCTTACTTTCCCAGGAAATCTTATAGATTGAGGTATTTTTACTTATGTACAGAAATTTAAATATCCGTCATTATTTATTGAAAAGCTTCCCCCCCCCATATTGAATTGTGCGGCTATCTTCATCAAAAATCAGTTGGCTATCTCTGTTTATGGGTCTAGTTTGGGAATGCCTCCTCTGCTCCTTTCATCAGTGTGTCTTTTTTTTTAAATATATAACTATGCCTCCATATCCATGGCTCTGTAACATAATGTTGAAGGCTGAAATTATAGTTGGAATAGCATATACTAAATGTGTCTTCCCTTTTCAACATTTATTGCTATTCCCTTGGCATTTCCATGTTTCCATAGTAATGCATAATCCATTTGTCAAAAGGAAAGCCCACCAGGTATGAGCTTAGAAGTGTACTAGAATATACAGTTTAATTTAGGAGGACCAGTGTCATAACACTGATTCTTCTGTTCTGGGGATATATCCAAGTTACTGCACATGACAATAGCTTGTTCCCGCACACTCCTGAACCATTTGCCATTACATGAATGTCTTCTAATTTATTTGGCCATCTGCCATAGATGGATATCTGGTTTGGATCCAAGTGCTCTTATGAATAAAGCTGCTCTGAAGAATGATGTAGAGATTTTGTTTGCACATAAACCTTCATTTCTTTGAGATGAATGCTCTGGAATTCAGTTGCTTGGTTAAAGGGTAGTTGCATGGTTAATTTTTGAAACAAATTGACAAGCTCACCAACAAAGTATGAATAGTCCAGTTTCTCAGCGTCCTCACCACGTTGTGAGTAACCCAGGCTTCATTGTGTATTTTATGCCATCATTTTTATTTTATACATTCTAACATCTATCTAATGGAAGTTTTGGTTTCTTTGTAAACTCAGTTATGTTATATAAATCTGTTTTTGTTTTAATCCCAAGTGTGGGATATTAGTTAGACTTTAATTAGTCCACAGCTATTAATTGTCACATATGGGGTGTGGCCTTTGCCAGGTGGTAACAGCCTGTTGCATGAGGCACAAAGAGGGGGAAGGTCTAGGACTCTGAGGATTTAAATTTGAGAGCTGAGAAAGTGAAGGGGTGGCATGTGGTGTTCATGTGTGGTAAGTAACAGTTTGAAGAGACCAGAGAGGGGTGGTGTGGCAGGTTAGAGCAGACATATGGAAAGAAACACCTTGGGCCCAGCAGTGTGAAGGAGACTGCTGGCTGTATTTGCTGTTGACTGAGATTGGTATAGCCCTAAAAGAACCCTTCAACCGTAAACAACCGGGAGAAGTAAAAAGGAGTCTGGGCCTCTATCCTCACTAACATTCTCTCTCCTACCTAGGGTTGGGGGGGGGGGTGTTTGTGGAAGGAAGGTAGAG
The DNA here is from genome assembly GCA_028658305.1 of Pachyuromys duprasi. Lineage (NCBI taxonomy): Eukaryota > Metazoa > Chordata > Mammalia > Rodentia > Muridae > Pachyuromys > Pachyuromys duprasi. The sequence goes on from CM053760.1 coordinate 43,814,159, forward strand.
GCCTAAACACCCCAAAGAAAGTAGAGTTTTAAAAACAAGCACTCACACGTATGTAGTGATACTTCACACTGGCTTAAATTTTTATTCCCAGTGGCTAATGACATTAACATCTTTTATTTTTTCAAGCAGTTTTTGCCACTTGCATATTCTTTTTTGCCACATGTCATCTTTTTGATTTGTTACTGTACTGCTTATTTTAGTCTATTTTAAGTTTCTGTTGTTCTAAAATACTAGTCATTTGTAACATCTGTAGTTTAAAAAATTCTCTTCTGGTTTGTAGCTGTAGTTTTGCCTTCACATGACTAGAATTCACCCTTCAATGATAATAAAGTCCAGTTTAACAGTGTTTCCCATTCTAGTTTGGTTTCTGTGATACATTCCATGACTAAAATCAACCAGGAGAGGAAAAGTTCATTTCAGCTTAAAGGTTACAGCCTACTATCCAGGGTAGCCAAGGCAGATTGCCAAGGCACACACATGGAGGCAGGAAGCAAAGCCAAAGAAGCCACACAGGGCTTGATCAAATGCGATATCTATCTATCTATATATCTATATCTATATATATATGTGTGTGTGTGTGTGTGTGTGTGTGTGTGTGTGTAGCGCATACACACACACACACACATATACACACACACACATAACCTCTTGCTGTGTAGCCCTCATTCCTTGGAACTTGCTGTATAAACCAAGCTGGCTTCAAACGCAGAGACTCTGCCTCCCAACTTCTGGGATTAAAGACTTGTGCCAACCATCCAGCTTTGGCTCTCATTCTTTCATAGCCCAGGCCTACATGAGTAATGATGGTGCTACCCACAGTGGACTGGGCCTTTCTATATCTGTTAGCAGGAAAGGGCTCACTGGTTAAGAGCACTTGCTGCTCTTTCAGAGGACCTGGGTTTATTTCAGATTCCCCACATGGTGTCTCAGAACCATCTGTAACCCCAGCTCCAAGATATGCCATGCCTGAAGGCACCAGGCCTGCATATGGTGCACATATATACAAACATGCAAACTCACAGGCAAAACATTTATGCACACAAAAGAGCTAAATCTTTATAAAACAAAAGTTTTTTACATGCTTATGAACCAATCTCAAGAAGGTTATTCCTCAGCTGAAGTTCCCTCTTCTTTAATGTCTCAAGTTGACAGCAAAGATAAGCTATTACATTTCATCTGTGTCTTTTGGCTAAATCTAAGAACATCCTAAGGACTGTCTATGACTCTTTTCCACTAAAAGCATTAAAGTTTTCTATTTATATTTAAGTTTGTAATGCATTTGAAATTACTTTTAAACAAGGTATAGAAGTTAAGTGGTTTGTTGTTGGTGATTTTTTTGTTTTTGTTTTTGTTGTTGTTTTTGTCTATAGTTATTTAATTATACCAGCACCATTTATGCCAATGTAGCAATAGGTTACATAAATTTTCTAGAACACACATACACACACAGGCACACACACACGGGGTTAGGGACAGGCCAAGCTATCAGAACAAAGGAAAAGTTGAAACCAGTGTCAGAGATAACTTAATGGCAAAGCACACTATTGGCAAAACTAATAAGAAACTGCTGTAAAGGATTTCTTCACTGCATCACTGTGATGGAAAGAGGAGATTGTAACAACAGGGAACCAGGTACACTCACCAGTCGGGACATCTTGACTTCACACCTAGTCATGGGGATCGCTTTGTGTAGCCCTTTTAACTCGGCAGAACACCAAACTATCCTGTTATCCAGTCCACTGCGAAGCAGATGCAATGTCCATCAAGACTGTCAAGTGTTTTGGCAAGACTCATGACATTTATGTACCAGTATCACTGACACAGGGCAGTGAGACAAAATTATTGCACAGAACGTGTCACTGAATGGGAGAGAGAGGTAATTTGATTTTGCCAAAGAAAATATGAGTCCTCACAGAAAATGAAACAGGATGTAAAAGAGGGTGAAGTGGAAGTTTTGTGTGTATGTTTTGTTTTTTGTTTTGCTTTGTTTGTTTTTTGTTGTTGTTGTTTTTTAAGACTCAGTTTTCTCATGTGATGTTTTGCTGGAGGCTGACTTGTGAGAGGGCAAGTGATTTTTATTTGTTCTGAGCTCTCTTGTATGAGGTCCGTGAGTGACTTTGGCCAGGTGAGAACATCTGTGGGTGGACTCTGAGGAGAGGAGATACATAGAGGTTCACTCAAAGTGAGGACCGCTCTTTGGATCGACATTGCTGCTCTGATCTTCGGGCTTCAACACTTGATACAAGGATCTCACTTAGGGCTGAGTACTCCAAAGCTTCTCCTCGCTGTCGTCCCATTGTGGATATCTGTGTTAATCACCAGTCCCTTCAAAAAGAAGCTTCTCTGTTGAGGTTCAGTGAGGCACAGATCTGCCAGTGTAGTGATGTCATTAGGGATGGTTTTATTACTACGTTCATTTAGACACAAGGAGTGAATGCACATATGAACTACAGAGGCTACGCCAGCACACAAAAGACCTCTACAAGTTTAAACCAGACAAAATCCCAGAACAGAGAAGGGAAGTGAGCACAAGTCTTTCTTCCTTGTAAGACAAACTAATCTTTTCCCAAACGCTCGTTGTTCTTTGTCTCTGTTTCAGTGTTACTTTGGGGGTTGGGGATGGGGGTGAGGAATAGAGATATTCTTGATGCACCAGTGAGAAACAGTGAGGGAAGGAATTGCTAGATTAACTCAGAAATACAACCCCACCACAGAAAGCTGTGTGGCCAAATGACCTTCACTGTAATTAACTTTTTAGCCCTGCAGGCTTCTACCCACTGCTAACTCCGAGAAAACAGTGATTGAATTGGGTCATGTTATAACTTAGAAAAAATGTAATTTTCGTGGTTAGCTTGCATATATACACTTTCCCCAAGTCAGCAAAACAAACAGTTTATCTGATGCCCCCTTTCCTATACTTGTCTGATCATAAGAACCACCCGAGGCAACAGATGAAGCATAGACTGTTGCCCTGTCTCTCATGGACCCATCCCTTCAGGAGAGGTCTTCTGAATACCTCCCAGATTTTAACAGTACCTAAAAGGAGCTTCATAACCAAGAGATCTTGTAAACACTGGAGTAATTCAGCTTGTGAACAGAGTAAGGTGCATTTGCAACCCCTACATGAATTAGCACATTGTTATTGGTGTGGATGCTCATTGGATATCTTTAGTTTCTGATTCAAAATTCTGGGGCTGGAGAAATGGCTTAATGGTTAAGAGGCTGTCTGCTGTTCCAAAGGTCCTGAGTTCAATTCCCAGCATCCACATGGTGGCTCACAACCATCTATAATGAGAGCTGGTTCCCTCTTCTGGTGTGAAGGCATACATGCAGGAAGAGTAGTATATAAATAATAAATAAACAAATCTTAAAAAAGAAAATCAAAGCCTGATTCAAAATTTTGAGTTTCTCCCAAGCCCCAGCATCTATCCCATATCCCATATCCCTAATGGCTGTTGCTTATAAGTTACTGTGTATGAAAAGAATATGGGGTGTATACAAAAGAAAAGCCTATTTCTTACATAAAGGGAGAAAATGCTCTCTTTTAGAGAGGCTGTGATGAATCTTATGCAAGTACGCCATATAACTGTTGCAGAGAGGAGCAGGAGAACTACATCTGTAGTTGTGTGTAAAACCTTGGGAATGCTACTTGACTTTTACCATATCCACCATATACATTTTGTCTAGAACCCAAATCAAGATTTTTTTTTAAGATAGCAAACTTAGATACTGTGTGGAGATGAAAATGTTGCAAATCTGTGTTGTATTTCAAAAAAAAATATTCTCCAAGAAAGAAATAATCTTACAATTGTTTATTTTAGTGTCTTGAAAACTAGCCCTGTAGGCATTAGACCAAGATTCTACATAGAGAATGTGGAACATAAAGGGTTCCCTAGTGTTAGTACTAAGTGAAATCCAGCAGTGTGCATGGCTTGAATTCCAGCCCTTGTGAGGCTGTGGCAGGAGAAGTGTAAGCTTGAGTCTAACCCAGGCTGCGCAGGGAGAGCCTGTTCTAACAAGCAACAGAAGGAACACAGAAAAATACATAATACTGCAGCAGTATCTCTCAAGGAGATGAAACAGTGACACCCTTGAATAGAAACATTGTGCATAGGAAGATAAGGAAAATCACAATCCTGTACATCAAGGTCCTTCCTGAGCATACTACAATAATATCATTTCCTTCCACAATCAACTCAGCTCACTGTCAAGTTCTCCTTTAATGTGCCTGCTTTGCAGTTTCTTCTCTCCACATACATTGTTGCAAGCAAGCCTCACACATCATATCACCAAATAAAGAACTTGATCCTATGAAATGAGAAAGTTAAGTTTCAACAACACTCAAATCTAGTTTTAGGGGTATTATTCTTATATAAATGATACAAACAGCAGAAAAATGCCATAAGTCCCATATTGTCAATTTAAATTTTCTAAACTGTTTGCTGGAAACATGACCTAGTACTTACAGGTCTGTATGACCCTTCCAGGGGTCCATTTTGGGTTCCCAACACCTACCTGAGGTGGAAATAACTGCTTATAACTTCAGACCCAGGGCATCTGATGCTGTCCTCTGGCCTCTGTGACCAGTTAACTCATGTATTCATACACACACACACACACACACAATTTAAAAATTATGAAAATAGATCTTTAAAAAAGCTAGTGAGAGTATGGTGACATATGACTTTAATCTCAATACTTAGATGACAGAAGCAAGTGGATCTCTGTTAGTTTGAGGTCATTTCAGTCAACAATGCAAGTTCCAACCCAGCAAAAGGTACATAGTGAGACCATGTTTCAAATAAAACAAAACATTTTAAGTTGAAAAGGAATGAATGAATAAATAAATAAATAAATAAATGAGGCTATAGATATAGTTCAGTGGCTGAGCATTTGCCTAACAAATGTTTGAGACCATGAATTAAAAATCAAAATAAAAAAGGGACAAACTAAAAAAAAATTAACAAAATGACAACAACAAAATATACAGGAAGAAAAACAAATGTTGCAAACTTTATAGTAAAGCTGAAACAGTGCTAAGAATTCCTTCCAAATGAAAAAATAATAAAAAGTACTGAATGTTTTTAGTATTTCTTTTGCAGTGTTGGGGCTCAAACCTTGAACATGCCTTGAACGTGCTAGGCAAGATCTGTGGCAAGCTTTGTGGGGCACATATAGTTTATGCTTTGTTTCATTTTGTTTTAAAGCAAATAAACAAAGCCTTAGCTCCAGCACCGCAGGAAAATACAGTACAAGATTCACTTAGGCTATGGGTTTTATTTTGATGAATTTGTGAGAGATTGTTTTTCTTGTCCTAGTTTTATATGGACAGTGGAGATGCCATGCCACAGTCTTCAAATTTTATACATGCACGTATCAGTTATAGAGAGTTGTGTTGTTCTAATTCTTGCTAGGGAGACATGAACAAATGTCTATGTTCCCCAGGTAGAGCACCATCGGCAATCTAGAGACACAATGCCACGCACATCTAGGTTGCTGATACAGTGAGCCTAAACGGAGCTGCTTGAAGGACTCTGGGAAACTTACAACTCACTGCAGTGCTGAAGAAGAAAGCCTTCAAACCCTGCCCTCGGGCAGGCCTGTGACCCACTGGTGTGTTATCTCACGGACCCTCCCTCACTTCTTCATGAGAACTCTAATGAACCCAATTTTTTGCTGATCTTCTGCAGATAACCACATCTGCGCAGACTTCGGGGCAGCACAGCCATACCATTCATAGGTGACAAGTTCCAGAACACCATGGGAGTTGGGGATGTCAATTGCGGTAGGGCTTTCAAGCACCAGAATACTTAGGCATGAATTAATTCTACCTGTTCTTGAAGAGAAGATAATCTAAGATTCAGAAATACATGAAAGAAAAAGGCTTAATTTATAGACGTTAGAATGGAGGTAAGAGTATATCTTGGAAAAATAAAGAAAATAAAAATTTAGAAAGAATAGCATGAATAGTATTATGTAGAGCCAGGTAGATGGAAATTAAAAATTACGTTAAAATTGGGGGAAAAGTCCAGCAGAGCAATTTCAATGTTATCTTAAGCTTGACCTTCAGAAGTTCAAACACCAGATCAGGTGACCTGTCCACTGTCATTTTTACCCTCACTAATATGAATTTCAGGGGTTTAAAGAAAGCTCTTGAAGAATGCATTTCAAGTGAAGGTATCTGATCTTGTCTTGAAGGGAAGAGGAAGGGCAAAGAGCAGGTGTGGAACTATCAGGTATGTGAAAGGGTGCGTGGTCAGGGGAAGGGCAATAAGTACCACGTTTAGAAGAAATAAAGTTAAACATGCATTTGTGGGAACTTTTTGGATGGTGAAAAGTCCAGAACCAAAAAAGTATCCCACAACAAACTGTCAAATGCCTTAAACACAGTCCAAGCAGTGGGTGAGATTGTAAAGACCTGTGAGGATGTGAACAGCGCAGAGTGGGTTTAGGCTGTGAACTTAGTGGAAGGAAACTTAGAGTTCAGATATAGAAAGCTCCTCCATGGCCGGAATGAAGCACTTACTGCTCACACACAAAAGTGGCAGTGGGAAAGACCAGTGGCTTCCCAAAGTGGACAAGCCCGGATTTGGTTTCCTCTTTCACAGGGTCATAGTATGTCAATGTAATAGCAGGGCTTTGTCCCTGGGGTAGTAGGGGGACAAAAGCACATCACTTCTTCTTTTATGCAAAGATCAGACAACAACCACAATGAGCACGGCAGGAGGGTGGGACAGAAGCAAATAGAGGCTCTGGTGGGAGACAGATCAATTCCAGCGTCAGCATGGGTAAGGAGGCTTCTGCAGTGTGGGAAGAGGCACGGGTTGGGAGGGAAGCAATGAAGGATGTCTCTGCAGTAAAAGCAAGGCCAAAACGAGGCTGATCCTCTGAAAACTGGAAGGTTGGGAGGTCATGGTGAGGATGTAGGCCCTTGCAATCCATGATTTTAGAACCTACACACATTCTCAAGGCCTAAATTAAAAGGACTGCCCTTTTAGCTTAGTGAGGGAGGGCAAAGAACCAAAGAATGGTTTCTATCACACTCAATTGCATCTTCATCCCCGTCCCATATCAATACCGGGCAGAATGGAGAGTGAGGCTACTGACTCAACAGTTTCTCTAATACCGTCCAACTTTCCTTAGCATTTAAAGAAAATATGGTTAAAAGTAACTATTAATTAGGTCCTAGAAAGTGCTGACTCTCAGGGGATGATGGGAAAAGCCAGCATGCATGCTTCCCTAAATCATCACCCAAGCAGACTGGGCTTGTGAGCTACCACCAGCAGGGCTATTTTCAAGGTGTTTTTATTCCGCAGAAGTTTCAGTTTCACACTTATTTCAATACTTTATAATAAAAGGCTATGTGATAGAATCATCTGATACTAGGTGTAATGTTTAAGGATGCGTCAAAGAGAGGATGACTTAGCCTGGAGGTTTTGAAACACGATGGAAAAACGGAACTCTTGGGCTGTTCTCATTAACTGCTGTGGATAACCACGGCTTTGCCCAATCTGCAAAGTATGCAAATGGAAGCGTCATAGAAATAGCTTTTGGAAAACGGAAAAAGTAGATTTATGATTTTTTTCTCCCAGCATATTTTATTAGCATTTAATTTGATTTTCCTCTGTACCCTTGAATATTATCACCCACAAGTCACACAGAACCAAAGCACACTGTGGGCTTACTGCTTTGTGGTTAAATGTCTGTTATCTTTGAAGGCTTTCTTAAGTTCTTTCACACACACACCCCAAGCATAAGGCCTCACAATCCTGCCAAAGTAGAAGCTGCCTCTGCCCACTGTGCTTTATATCGCTGGAACTCTCCTAATTCTTTGTAGGGGACCAATGTCCTGACCTTAGGGAAGAGAATGGAGGGCTCTTAAATAAGATCCGTTGCCACCCAACGCAGCTTTTTATTTTGACCTAAGCTGGTGAAGTTCAACAAACACCGTCATGAACTCACCATGTCCTTTACTTTGCTGGTTTAAAATGTTTTTATACTCCATGTCTTTAAACGTCTGTCCTGGTTCTTAATTTTTCTAGTCCTTCAGCAGAGTTCAGCTGAACTGAGCCTTCTGATAGAATGAGATATTCTCCAAATTATTGTTTCCAAATGCTGCTGCTCAGCCAAGGGTGAAGACACTTAGGAAAAGATGCTTTTTGACCAGTCAAATGTAAATGTTTAATGCTTTAGAAAGGAGAGTAGCTTGCTTTATCCCACAGCCTTCCAGCTGCAATGGCTGCCTCAAGTGATGAAGGAAGAGAAGTCCTAGCCAGCTAAATGTTTTAAACAAAGGAACATGAAAAAAAAAAAGGCAACTCTAACTTAAATTGTGTGAAAACAGAGGTTAGAAGTACAAAATTGGACTAGATGAATCCAAACAAACAAAGGGTCTGGAGACAGAGTCTGATCAACAAGCTGGTGACAGAATTTTAGAAACTTTGTCTACATACTTTAGTTATACATATATTGAATTCTTTTAGCACTTTTCTAACTCCAAAAATATAGCCCTGCTCAGGTATTTTAACCTGTAGTGCTGAAGCATCCTGGCTTTCATGTCCTTCTCCAAACCTCAAACTCAGCCAGATATGCCATTCTAAATTGACCCCTAAGCAATAGTCTGCAGAATATGCATTTAATTGGTGCTCTTCTCTGTCAGATATTTTTTGTAGGGCCCGTGAGAAGTTCACTCTGTGAGACAGAGCTACTGGATACAGCAAGCAATAAAGCAGGCACGGGTTCTTTTCCCCCTTCACTAAAGAAAAATTGTCTCCTCAAGCTAATTAAAAATGATAGGGAGGCTTCATGTTTGCCTGTGGTTCTGTTCTGCTTTGTTGCATTTCATAATAAACACTCTGGTTGGAAGACTGAATTCTGACGAAGTGACATAATGCTGCATGTCACTCCACAGCCACAGAAAAGAGGTCTCTGTTTTCATCTGAAGCACCCTGGAGCTTGGGATCCCATCATAACCTGTGAGAATTGAAATAGAATAGCACATTCTGACATGTGGATTGCCTACAAACCACAAAGGACAGCCACAATGTCAACAATGCTCCTTCCTTACTTCTAACCAAGCATTCTGAAGCTATACCCGAGAACTGTGATGTAGAGTGTTCTGATTGTAGGGGAGAATGACTTGGGAAGATGATGTCCACTTAGTTCTAATGCAGCAATTCTCTAGGTAGAGGAAGAGTTTGCGAGTATTATGTATATAGGCTGTTTTTGCAACAAGGTCTGTGTTGGCATGGGAGACTATTATCCAGTCTTGGATAAAAATGGGTCATGATCATTTTGGGGGCAAAAGCTGGAGAAGTTGATGAAAGAGGGTGGTACAGAGGAAAGGCAATATTGAGCACATATATAGTTGAAAATGCATACCTCCCAATCTTAGCAACTCTGGAGAGTATATGCAGATCATATAAAAATGGCTTTTAGGTAAATTTAGTATCTTAATTATAAAACTAAATTGGTATAGAGGGACCAAGCCTGTATCTTATGACCGTGTTATTATAGATAGTCACATGAAAAACAAAGTTCTTGTCCATATGGTGTTGGAGGTTTTGGGTCGGTCACCAACTGCAGCGGTACATTCTGAAGAAAGTCTGTAGAGTAGGAAGTAACTATATTCCCCAGATGATTTTGACTACTGACATTCTGTGGCAGAAATTGTAAAAAGAAGAACTTCCACCCAGAGTCAGCAGGGTTTCCAGATCTTTCTTTTGAGGGGTGGAGGTTAGTATCTGGGGGATTTTAGAGATCTCACAGGAAAGAGTGTCCAAATAAAGTAAAAAGAAGGGGGTGTGTATAATCCAAACTTAACATTCCAGGACCTGGAGGGAGCTTTATAATAGAGACAATGAAGAAATGTTCATCTTCCCCTGTTGGTATAATGTTCTTGTGGAATGTATACAATTTACCCTTGTTCATTCAAATGCTGATTTCACCAATCCACTATCTGTTTTCAATGTGGACATTGCATTGTGGTATTTAATCTAAGCATCACCTGTCTCAAGTTTGTGTAAACATGCCACCATTTGTTCTCTGCATTGTCAATAAAACAACCAGCCAATGCTGAGCAATGGAGAAAATAAGGTGGAACATCCTGGTCCATAGGGGAGGAGAAAGAAGTGAGTGGGAGGAGAGTCAAGAGGAGAGATGAGGAGGAGAGGACTTGGAACCACCAGGGGAGATGAACCGGACCTAAGATATGACTAAAAGCAAGTATAATGTGGGAAATCTGAATGGGAGGAAGCTATGTGGGCTTGGAGGTTAAGAATAGAGTAATTATTGCTCAGTTTTGTGCTCTAGGTTAATTAAATAAATCTTAGTCTCTGTGTGGTGATTTGGGTATTCAGCTGGTTTAGGAATAACCAGTTTAACTAAAAGATAAACCAATAATAACTATTAATAATCAACAACATTCCTCCTTTTTTCAGGGACCACCCATCACTCAACAGGGAAAATCACAATCAGTTTGAGGGCTCAAAAATGTTCAGTATGAGTTACAAGCTCCATCCTAACTTATCACCCAATAACCTTTCTGTAAGAAGGGCTTAAAGTACATGCTAACAACCTGAGCTTTTTCTCAGATCCGCATGGGTTTAAACCCATATTTATGCAAAACCCATGGATACATGCATACATGACAAACAAAAGCCATGCAGCAGTTGGAAAACCTAATGGGCTAACCTACACAAAGAACCAATCCCAATGCTTGACAGCATACTAAAATTTGCTGGATGCTATAGTTTTTACCTTAAAAAATATTATTGTTAGATATGTTGATAGATCCTATCTCCTACAGTTTTATCATCGTATATATTTCTAAAGTGTATTTCAATACTAAATTATATTTTCTGTCTCAGAATAAATAGACATAGCTACAAAAAACTTACAAAAAAATAAACTTTGAGCAGAGTGATGGTGTAAAGATTGTAAAGAAAACAACCCTCAGACACCAGACTGGAGCATGTGTGAAAGGAGATGAAAATAAGCAATGCCAGAGAGCCTCGGCTGGTTGGTTCTTATTAGGAGAAACTTTGTCATAAGGTCTTCAGTATTTCAAGAGAAGCAAGAGACGGAGTTTTAAAAGTATTATATTGTGTGTGTATATGTATGCATGAGGTGTGTGGGAGAGAGGGGCGGGTGTTCCTGATACCATAGTTGTGAAGCCAAGAGAACAACTTTGTGGAATCCATTCTTTATTCTTTCCTTCTACCTTTTTGTGGGTCCTAAGAATGGACCTTAGATCCTTAGGCTTCCATGGAAGATGTCTTCACTTGCAGAGCCACCCCACAAAGAGACACAATTTTAAGGGTCCTGGGATATACTTCACTTGAAGAGTGCTTGACAGTAGATAATACACACATGCAGGAAACACACATAATTTCATAATATGGAAGTGTCTAATTTTAAATGAAAATTTTAAGCCACAGTGAGTTGATGAAAATATATTCATGGTCCAGGATCTAGGCAGTTGATATCTTCAGTAGGGTAAAAACCCTCTTTCAACATTAAACAAAATGCCACTCCTTTAATGCTTGGGAACATCAAAGAAGAGGAGGGTGAGATGCATGTAGAATGCAGAAGACAGTATGAAAGGCTACAAGAAGCCACTATCTAGATTCATGCAACTATTCCAGTTATTTAGACACAATAACTGTAGTCGCCTGCACTGGATCCATGCAAGACTGGTCCTGGGAGCAGTAAGTATGAAGGAGGCGCTTATATGGGGTCCTACTCCTTAACTCTAAATTAAAGCCTGTTGGTAGGTTCTAGGAGCAGAGGATTCTTTAGTTGCATACCCACTGCTAAGCCCATAGGGCTCCGAAAGATAGCTCCATAACCATGGTCACAGGGCCGTGAATTAGTTTCTTCTGGTCTCAAAGCAAGCCAGACATGACTGTGAGAGGGCGATTTATGGAGGAGGGGTGTGAGTAAGGTGGGCAAGAATTGTGTACACGTGTGAAATTGTGTCAAAACATATTTAATTAATAATAAGACTAAAAACTTTTGGTGAGTGCCACCTAGTGGTAAAAATATAATTAAAAGACAAAGTTCTCTTTTCTAATGGGCAATCATGCTAAATATTAAATGGTGATAGATATATCCTGACTAGATTTTAAATAATTAATCAGACGTGGAATTTGCTTGCTTTGGAAGCTGTCGGTGTTGGTGGGTTTCGCGGGACAATCTATTGAAGAGGCTTCTCCAGAAGCAAGGGATCAGCCTCTGAAGTACTGAACCCGACAGCTTCCTTGAAGCTCTTTTTATTGATACTCAAAAGGCACCTTTACCAAGTCAACTTTTACATACCAAAACTTATCTGACTTAGGGGCTATCTTGAAAGACACATCACCTAAGCAATTCTCAGTCATGGAAAACTTCCACGTTTGCCATGCCTGTCTCCGAACTAGGTCATGCAAAGGCGCTGAGAAACCTTCAGAGGAACAGTCCCCTACAACCTCAGACAACAATCACTGACAAAGTTTAGGTGCCATTTCTCTGGATTCCCCCCAGATACCAAGGTTCTGCTAAAATTCTGCAACAGGAAGTCATGTGAAAGTCATACTTGTATTAGTTAGTTTCACTGTTGCCTTAACATACCAGGGAAAATGGAAACTCAATTTTCTCCACCGGATTGGCCTGCATGCATGTCTACAGAACATTTTCTTGACTGATAATTGATGTAGGAAGACTGAGTCCACTGTGGGAGGCCAGGCCGGTGGGCCGAGGCTTTATAAGAAAGGTAGCTGAACAAGATCAGGGAGCAAGCCATGCTAGCTACTTGGGTTCTTGCCTCCGGGTCTCTGCATTGAGCTCCTGCCCTTGCTTTCCTGAATGAGTGAGTGTAGCTTGTAAGCCAAATAAACCCTTCCTTCCCCAAATTGGTCAATGTTTTACCACAGCAGCCAAGAAGCAAACTAGGGCAATACTTTATATTTGCATCTTAATAAAAATGACTATAACAAAGCCTAACATTTTTATGCTCTATTAAATTTATTAAATCTATTCTAGGGATTCTGTTCTCTTAAATTCTGGGTTTCTAACTATTGGATATAATATTTGGCACATCCCGACTTTTGCTTTGTTTTGAAATGGTACAGTATGATGAGATGGAGAAGGAACAAAATGATGGCATTAAGGATGGTCACGAGTGTGAGACTCTGACACTGTGTTTTCAATAAATTATCAGAGGTCAGGCATGCTCAGTTCTTCCCATTTTGTGGTGGTTGCTTTCTTATTATGGTAGCAGAGTGGTAACATGGAATCCTTCCATGTTTAAATTAATCACTATCTTCTCAAAGGAAAATTACATTCCTTGTAATTGAATTTCTTCACTGTATGAATAACATGTTTCTCATCTTTTGTTATGATCTTATGGCATTTCCATGTGTGTGTGCTCTAAACATAATAGTTCTGAATTTTATGTAACTGAAGCTTTACTTTTGGTCTTATTTTGTTTGAGGTAGGCTATCTCTGTGCAACCCTGGCTGTTCTGGAACTTTTTCTGTAGGTCAAGTTGGCCTTGAACTCAGAGTTTCGCCTACTTCTGCTTCCCGAGTGTTGGGATTAAAAACGTGTATCACCACACCCAGAGGAAGCTTTATTTATTTATTTCTATTTAGTTGTTAAATGCAGTTGCATTGCTGTGTTTACATTTATTTTTGACATCATAGTTTGTGATTTCATATTTAACATACATCTTTCTTTTATTGTGTTAAAATGATAATTCTAACAAAAACAAAACTGTTGAAAATAGTGTACATTTGTTAACATAAGTCAGAAGTAAGACTATATAAAAATTAAAGGAGGAAAAATCTGCAATGATCATGATGTGCTTAGCTCAACTCTGTACACAGCACTTAGTTTAGTAAGTGCGTGTCCCTGAACTTGTGACTAAGCACCATGGCTAAATGACACACATGTAATACTGCAACTAATAAGATCACATTTTTCAAGTCCGATAGAACCTCTACCAAATTTAGCAATGTACTTGACTATGAATTACAAACACTTTTACTCATTCAAAGGTTGTCCGCTGCTATAAGACAAGCAATTCAGAAATCAGTGACAAAAGTTTGGTAGAGAACTCTCAAATAGTTATACATTTAATAACATGCTCCTAAATAATTATTGGATAACTGGATGGATATTGAATTAGATAATATTTGAAGTTAAATTATTAAAATAAGGCATTAATTTTCTGGGAGCATATAGAGATGGTTAGAGGGAATTGTACAGTTTATGTTGTTGGAACAAAGAGTGAAACCAACTACATGACTATCATTTTAAAGACTGTAGTAAATGAATATCTCAACTCACTAAAATTAATATGTAACTGAAAAACAGACGAAAGAAACAGGGCATGGGATTTTTTTTTTAGAGACTTATACAATTGGTAAGGTTTAGCATTAAACAAACCAACCGTAAAACAACCAGGCTATTGTTAATTTCTTCTTTTAAATGACACCAGCATCCTGCATCTGAAGTCCGGGGTGCAGTCCTGTGGCACCGCTGGGAGTTGGTAGAACCTTTAGGGCTTGGAGCTGTGTGAGGCAAAGTTAGACTTTTGGAGATATTGAAAGCATGACCCTTCTTCCCTGACCCCCACCATTGCCTCAGACCCGTGATCTACCGTGCTGTCGTAGGTCTAAAGCAATTGCAACCAACTGACCATGGGCTGAAATATCTAAAACCTTCAGCCAAAATAAACAATTTTTGCCTTTAAATTGTTTTATTTCATCACAGCAAAATAAAGCTGACTCATAGATTCCAACACTAAACCATCTCTGCATCTACGTACCTGTTATTTAAGTAACATTTCAGTATTTTAGTGCAACTTTACAAATAATGGAATGTTCTTCAAGATTGTTTTCTTACTTTTGCATGTATTTCTAAAGTTTTAGCTTGTCAGTTCTGAGTAAACAAGTCAGGATAAGCTGGGCATGGTGGCACATGCCTTTAATCCCAGCACGAGAAAAGAAGAGGCAAGTACAACTCTGTGAGTTCCAGGCCAGCCTGATTTACATAGTGAGTTCCAGGAACTGGTGGTACACAAGGAAACTCTGTCTCAAAAAAGAGAGAAAGAAGGAAAGAAAGGAAAGAAAAAAAGAAAAATAGAAAGAAAGAAAGAAAGAAAGAAAGAAAGAAAGAAAGAAAGAAAGGAAATTAGGGAAATAATAATAACCTGTTTTGTCATAAGTATTCTGTTCCATTACTTTGAAATAACTTCTGCTTATTTAGGTCTTCCCCATATCTTTTTATTTTTATAAACAGTAGTTTATTGTTTTCCATGTTAAAATGTTATGAATTATTCTGGATATTCATCTTTAGTACATTAAATTATATATTTTCAAAAACCATCCCTGCTACGTCCCATTTATTTCTGTACTATGGACACAAGACATTGAAAAATGAATGTATGACATACCTCATTTGATACTGAGAAAAATATTTTTTTGACAATAGTGAAAAGAATGAGGAGCTGGCTTGTAGAGAAAGCCAATTTAGCACACTTATGCACAACATAAAACACAACTAATAATGAATAAATAATAAAAACAAATAAAACAGAAAGATAATTAAACAAAGGTATTCAGGGTTTGCAGTCTTGTATGTGGCATGGCCAATGATCATTTGATTACTTGAATGTGTAGAAGGAGTATTGTAAATATGAATTAATAAAACAACAGTTTTCTTTAACCCCACCAGCTTCCAAAATAATTGACATAGAGAGACTATGATTTATTTTACAAGCTTAAAGCACTGGAGCTGGGCAGTTATCAACCATCTAAGCTATTTCGCTATCTCTCAGCTCCACCACCCAAGTTATTTGGCAATAACTCATCCTTTCTGGGGTGGACTCGCTCCAGCAGGTCAGCCCTCTTTATCTAAATTCTCTCCCTCTTCCATCATCTGCTGCTTCCACTCCTGTCCTGTCCTTGAGGTCTCTTAACCCTAAGCCCAGTGATCTAAGTCTCATCTACCTCTCTTCTGCCAAGTCACAGGCCTCAGCAATTTTATTAGCCAATCAACTTTAAATTAGGTAGAGGTTTACACAAAAAGACAGGTGAACATGAGAATGTGCTCTTCTGGACAACACCCGGATCTTGAGGGCCAGTAATTATCATTAGAATCCACAGCACCAGACCAACCCCCAGGAAATTATAACATTATCTTCTACAAAAGTAGAAGAAGGAAATTTGTGGTTCTAATGGAGAGAAATTTCTGAACTGAATTGAAGTCACTGAGTTTAAGAATTTTGTGGAGTCACTAGGTGAACCATCTGTGATGTATTACTTTAATGCAGGTGTGACGTTAGGATAGAATGGTAGGTAACGGCTTAAATTTGGATAGATTACTTAATGAATGAATAGGAAGAGAATAATCAAAGGAAAAATTCCTCACGTGTCAATATATAAAAATGGGCAGATGAGCCTGAGCAAGAGAGAAGGTGTTTGCATTTTAATACTACAAAAGAAATTCGAAAAGGACAGAAACTTCTATGTTTTTTAACTGTAGAGTTCAAATATACTACCGAGTATGTTTTCAATACACAACCTTGGTACTAGGAACATGTGGCAGTTGTACTTCATATTAAGAGGGAATAAGTAAGATACTTCTCAAGCACTAGGTGGTAGAGTTTCCCATTCATTCTATCCATTTGTCCCAGTATAATATTCTTACATACACAATCTTGGTAGAAGGGCAGCTAGACTGAGAATCTGGTGAGGTTGCAGTAAGGTTCTGGGAGTCCAGCACGCCTTTGTTGAATGATCTGAAATTTGTGGTGAATCTGTCATGCTTCTATATAACACTGAAGCTTGTGTTTACTTCTGCTCAATTGAGCAGTAAGCACAGACTGTGTTACAGAGTCTGAATTGAAAGCCAGATCCTGTGAATCTCTGTTCATGATTAGCTCTCCATGTCAAAATTATGAATGACACTTCAAGGTATCATAACATTTTCAGTGCAAGATAAGCTGCATAACAATAAAAAAAATTCAGTTCTAAGGAGCAGACAATATCCTTGTTCTAGAAAAAAGCTTGGGGCGTACACCTAACACTTTTGGTTTTCTATCATTCCAACCTAATATTTTATTTTTATGTCCTTGCTCACTTTAGCCTCACTGGGGTCATCCAGAGTTTAAATTTATTCCTAACCTCAAATCCCGTAGGAGTAAAGTAAATGTGTTTTCAACGTTTTCTGTAGCTTTTTTCAGAACCAGATGTTGGACAGCAGCCATGTCAGTAGAAACATTTCCTTGAAGATGAAGGTTGGAGCGAAGAGAAAGATATCAGGAGAATCAATCAATCAAAAATCTTTTCTTAGAGTTTCTATAGCTGGGATAAAAGATGATGACCAAAAGCAACTTGGGAAGAAAAGAACTCATTTGTCTTATACTTCCACATCACAGTTCTTCATGGCAGGAACTCAAGGCAGATACCTGGAGGCAGGAACTAAAGGAAAAGCCATGGGACAGCATTGCTTTACTGGCATGTTCCTCCTGGCTTGCTCAGCTTGCTTTCCATTACCACCCAGGACCACCTACCCAGCGATGGCACTTCCTCCAATGGGCCCTCCCACCGTGGGAGGCTGCACTCTCCCACATCAAGTATTAATCAAGAAAATGCCCTAGAGACTTGCCTATGGGCAATCTTGTTGGCTCTCCTCCCAAGGGTCAAGCCCGTGGGTGAGGACAGGGGGTCCAGGCCAAGGGGGTGAGAGGCATGGAGTCATCATACAGGCAAGGGTGGGGTAGAAGGGGGCAGGTGAATGCAAACAGAGGGCCAGCAGATGCAGACTCAATAGGAGTTGCCCCAAGCCATGAACCCTCATGGCCCTTCGTTGAGGATGCCCACACACTCTGATGGGGGCATTTTCTCATGTGAGGTTCTTCTTCTAATATAACTCTAGATTTGTTTCAAGTTGACCATAACAACCACACATCATGACATTGTGGCACAATGATAATATATAAACATGTGGGACAGGACATAGAATTCAGAAATAAACCTGCATGTCTGTGGCTAACTTATTTTCAACAAAATTGTGACAGTCATTCAATGGACCAAAAGTATTATTTTAACAATTGGTGTTGGGGCAACTAAATTTAAAAAAATGTGAGAAGATGATTGGACCCTTTCCTCATACAAATTGAATTTTCACTCAAAATAGATCAAGGGCACCATATAAGAGCTAACACTGAACAACTCTTAAAATTCAAGAATAAATCCTCTTAATCTTGAAATTGGCAATGTATACCTTTGAAAATAAAGTAAACTTTTATTTGTTTGTTTATTGTATATGCACCTGACTTTATGTCTACCATGTACATGAAGATGCCCATGGAGGCCAGAAGAAGATGTTTGGTCTCCTGGAACTATGTGGATGCTTGAATTGTTATGAATGACACAAAACTTAATAAAGAAAAAGTAGAGTAATTAAAATTCATCAAAATCAAAGACTTTTTAAAAAAATAAAATCAACAATGATTTCAATATTTTGATGTCTGTGTATACATTATGTGTATATGCAAATGTGTACTAACATGTGTATGAGTGCATATGTGTGTAGCTATATGTGCTTGTGAATGCCCACAGTTGACACTTCTTTGGTTCTCTCCACTTTATTTATTGAGACTGGATCTCTCAATTAAACCCAGAACTCAGCAATTGACTAGTCTATCTAGCCAACTTGTTCTGAGTGCTGGTACTACAGGCAACTGTAACAACAGCCTGGCTACTTATGTGGTTTCTGGGAACCCAATATCCAACTCTCAACCATCTCCTGAGGAATTTACAAGTGACACAAATTTAATTTTCCTGATTCTGCCATCTGTTTGGCCCACAGTCAGCGGTCCAGCAAATTCTGTGTCTGATAAACATCTGTTTCTTATCGATGGTGCCTTTCACCTCAGACTCTTACAGTAAATATTGAATCCATTCATGTGGGTGGAGCCTGCATGACTCAGTCACTCCCTCAAGGACTCCAATTCTCTCTCTCCCTCTCTTCTCTCATTTTTATTTATTCTTTGAGAACTTTATTTTAACCATATTCCTCCCTTCCTCCACTCCTCACAGATATACTTCCATCTTCCCTATCCACCCAAATTTGTTTCCTTTATTTTTTCTTAAAATCATCAAGTACAATTTGTGTTGCCCATGTACTCTAGGTCCAGTGGCCTTCACTGGATGGTGATCAACTCTACAGAGGCTGCACCCTTTATAAGAAACTGACTCTCTCAGCATCTATCAATTACCAAAAGTTCTTTAGCTGGGGGTAGGGCTTTTTGCCTCCCCTCTTCATGCTGGAATTTTTGTCTGGATTAAGTTTACATAGGTCTTAGGTATGCTGTCTCAATTGTTGTGAGTTTGTATGAGCAACTGCCCTGCTATGTCCAGAAAACATTTTCCTGTGTGGAAGACTCTTTACCCCCTCTGGTTCTTACAGTATTTCTGTCCCCTCTTTACAATGATCCCTGAGCCTTGGGAGGGGAGGGGCGGGGCTGTGATACACAGGGTGATATAGATTTCCTGTTTAGGGCTAAACATTCTTCAGTTTCTTTTCCATTCCATGTGGACCAGTTATAAGACTTTGATATTTAATACTATTCAATACATACCATGTATGCATCAGGTTCCTAAACCTGATCACAGCACAACCTAATGAAGAAGTATATCAAGTACTTGAGTGGATGCTTCTCTAAAGAAGATATGTAACGTAAATGACAAGGTGTTCAGTGATACTCATGAAATCAAAATGCCATAAAATTCCATTCCATGCCCACTAAGATGACTATAATCAGGGGAAAGAAGAAACAAAAAGTGTTGATGAGGATGTGGGGATGAAAAAGGTGCAATGGCAGCATAAGCCCCTTGTGAGATCAAGGAGGACAAGTGAAGCTGTCAGCTTCTTGTCAGGAAATAATGATGAGTTCCAGCGTAGACAGTACTAGACTCCATGTCCCTTGCTAGAGTCATGTGTATTGCCAATTATGGGCATTTATATTGACATTTTATAAACATAAATTCAAGTAGAGCACTTTGAAATGCGGGGTAACACATTTAATTTTTTTATTATTTCATTTTTTTCACATTTAATTTTTATTGCCCAGTCTCCTACTATTTGAATGTTATAATATTTGCTTTGGTCTGATTCAGCCGGGCCTCATCAGAATCGTATGGCTTCGACACTAATGTAACCCTGTTGAAAATGTAGAGTTTTTAAGAGGAATAACATCTTTTTAATGAGACCCATAGGTGCATTAATTCTGATAAGAGTATTTTTTATGAAGTAAGTCTGCCCCTTTCTTTTTTCTTGCCTGTGTATGCCTCCTCTTAGCTTCTTCATCCATCTTGCTTTCATGTATGAGACATCTTAATGTCCTTATGAAGTTCATTGAATAATGGCCGTGTGCCACTGATTTCTGTGTTTTAAAAACTTATGATAAAGGTCACTTTTATATAGAGTATTCATCCTCAAGAATGTATCTATCAAGAGAAAATGAACTAAACAGTAGACCAGTTGTTACACCCAAAATATTGCTCATAGGGCCTAAATAATGCTTTGGCAGAGAGAAATTAAGTGAATAGAATATAGAATCAAAAGATTGGGACTAAAACTGTTTTCAGAATTCAGGTAAGAGCCAGACGCAATTTCTGTCAGGCCTTTTCCAACCCACTTCATTAACATAAGCTAATATCTCTGCTAAAGTAAGGCTACTTGATCCTTTCCTTCTAATCTGTACACATTTTCTTTTATAACTAAAAACACACAACCCCAGACAATTGCAGATTTTACTATTTAATGAGTTAAATGAGATTATAGTATAAACTGTTTCAGTTTATATCTTAATCTCATTTAACTCATTATAAGTATATAATTATAATAGGAAACTTAGCTATACCCTGATACAGTGTTAGTCTGTACACTGCCTCAGAGAGGCTCAAAGACCAAGATGCTTAAAGGAGAAGCAGTAGCATGGCATAACATGTGTAAGGTACAAGTTGCATGGGAACATACAATCTTGTTTTTTTGTTTTTTGGGGTTTTTTTGGTTTTTAAAAGAATTATTTTTTATTATTTATTTATTTATTTATTTATATTTTTATTTATTTATTTTCATATCAATCACAGGTTAGGTACTTTGCATCCCAGGCATAGCCTCCTCCCTCATTCCCTCCCACCCTCCCACTCCCTCCATCATCTCCCTCCTCCCCGCCCCCTCCAAGTCCACCAACAGGGGAGGACCTCCTCCCCTTCAATCCAACCCCAACTCAACCTGTCTCCTCAGGGCTGGCTGCAATGTCCTCCCCTGGGATCTAGCCAGTCTGTCACTCCCCAGCTTGTATGGGGGAGGGACAAAGAGTCAACCATCAAGATCATGGCTGAAACAGTCCCTGTTTCCCTCACTAGGGTCTTCAGTCCGACAACGAGCTATCATGGGCCCCATCTGAGCGGGGGTTCCAGGGCACATCCACACATGGTCCTTGATTGTAGAAACCGTCTCATACAAGACCTCTGTGCCCTGATCAGTTTGGTCTTTGTGGAGCTCTTGTTGTCCCCAAGTCTCAACAACCTCCCCCAGATCTATCATTACTTCTCGCCCTCTGCCAAAGTCTTGATCGCGAGTCTTAATATC
>CM053760.1:43843584-43881723 GCA_028658305.1 Pachyuromys duprasi
TGTCTATCTTGTTGATTTTCTCAAAGAACCAGCTCTTGGTTTCATTGATTCTTTGAATAGTTTTATTTGTTTCTAATTGATTGATTTCAGCCCTGAGCTTGATTATTTCCAGCCATCTGCTCCTCTTGGGTGTATCTGCTTCTTTTTTTTCTAGGGCTTTCAGTTGGGCCATTAAGTTGCTTGTATGAGATGTTTCAAATTTCTTCTTGAAGGCACTTAGTGCTATGAACTTTCCTCTTAGCAGTGCTTTCATTGTGTCCCATAAGTTTGGGTATGTTGTGCTTTCATTTTCATTGATTTCTAGGAAGTCTTTAATTTCCTTTTTAATTTCTTCCCTAACCAAGCCGTCCTTGAGTAGCAAGTTGTTTAGCTTCCATGTATGTGCAGGCCTTTTGCAATTTCTATTGTTGTTGAGGTCCAGCTTCAGGGAGCTGTTTGTGCTTTAAGGCTGTACTTCAGTCTGAAACTCAGTCTCTTGTGTCAGGAGTATTCTTCAAAAAGGTCAGGGATTTCCAGTGGTTTGTTTTTGTTTGTTGTTGTCTCAGTTGAACTCTATTGTGGGCTCCGTGTGCCTGGCTTCGTGCTCTGTGCTAGAAGTTGTGAGCACTGCAGGCTGGTCACCCCTCTGGTCTGGAGGTCTAGCTCCTCAGTCTTTTGAGATGTCAGCTGGGACTTTTGCACTCAGCCCTGGGTTTGTTGCTAAGGGCTCTCCCCTGGAATGGAGATTTGGCGCCCCCTTCTGGGCCAGGGGCTGTGCACCACGGTCTGAGATGATATTTGGGGCACACACAGTGGGTTTGGGTTGGTGTGCATCCGCTGAATGCAGGCCTGTCTGAAATGGTGCCCGAGGCCTTCTCTGTCCTGTGGACACACAGGGACTGAGGTTTTTGCTGGCGGATTCGTGCAGTGTTCGCCCTCAGTGTGCGGTCTGGTCAAGATGGTCCCCGGACCTTCTCAGTCTGGGGTGGCTCCGGCGATCAGTGCACGCCAGCTGCACACCCGTGAGTTGAAGCAGAACTCAGGTCCCTCCCAGACTTGCCCACGGACTGGCACACGGACTGAGGTTTTGCTGGCAGAAGCGTGCATTGCGCGCCGCAGAGTGCAGACTGGTCAAAACGTCCCCCAACCTTCTCAGACTGGGGTGGTTCCGGCGATTGGTGCATGCCCGCGCACACACGTGGGTTGAAGTAGAACTCAGGTTCCTCCCAGACTTGCCTGCGGACTGGCACACGGACTGAGGTTTTGCTGGCGGAAGCGTGCAGTGTGCAGCGCACGCCCGCAGAGTGCAGACTGGTCAAAAGGGTCCCCCGACCTTCTCAGACTGGGGTGGTTCCGGCGATCAGTGCGTGCCTGCTGCACACCCGTGGGTTGAAGCAGAACCCGGGTGCAGTGTGCGCTCGTAGGGCGCAGTTCGGTGAAAACGGTATCCGGTTCCTCCTCAGACTGCCGGCGAGACTGTGTGATCCAGTCTATTATGGCGGGTGCGGCGCCCAGCGAGGCTGCTCCTTCAGATCAGAGCTGTGCGCCGCTGGTCACCCGGAGGTTTTTCCGGGGAATAACTTGGTGTCCCTAGGGTTTTCCCACTTGATTTTCTCACCGTAGGAGTTCTGCTCACCTGGCAATCACAAATGCTGGTGTTTTAGGTCCCAGAGATCAGTCTCCTGGTCGCTGAGTTGTTTCTGCTGTCCTACTCCTCAGACATAGTGTCTTCTAGTGGCAGCCATCTTGGATCACAATCTTGTTTTTTCACTTAAGCAGTGTGTATATGGCTTGTCTGTTCTGCTGTACTGATATTCATTATTAATCGTGGGATTATAAAGAGAAAAGCCAAAGATGAGCAAAGGAGTTCAGAAGATGGAAAGTACCACAGATGACAAGCCACGCAGTGGTCTTGAAAATGGCAGGGCACCATGATCCTATTCTAAGGGCATCATTGGATCTTCTTTCACTGATTAATTAGGAAAAACCCATATACATGTATAAATATCTCACATCCACACATGTATGCATATTTTGCATTCAAAATCTTTTAAAGTACTGTTAGTGAGAGATAGAAGGTTCTAAAGAATTAAAGAAACTAGTCATGGAAGAAAAGGGAGGCAGGGAGAGAAGGAAGCTAGCCATAACTTGTAGTCCCACTCAAGTCTGTTGTGCCTACTGCTTCTTTTGAAATTTAAGAGTGGAGGTGCTTGTACACGCACATGTTTCTCCTCAAGATGATGAGGACAAAGATACTACAACAGACACAGCCTCCTAAACATGATGAAAGAAGGCACTGGTGAGAAAGGAATGATTTTTGGAACTAGATAGTGAGTGCCATGTGATGGGGCTTGGGCCTAGGTTTAATCTCTTCCTCCCAATTCTGCTATGCTGATGTCATTAAGTGGGTGAAAGAAGATTGGGCAGTCAATGTTGTATAGTTCTCATATGTTTTCTTCTAAGTGAGTCTTGGCTATCAGCAAAAGGAATATATTCTCATAATATCTATTCTTTTGTCTAAAATTTGATCCTGATGACTGTTGGAGACTTTGTAACCAGAGATGATCCCTCTAAGTAACAAAAAAGTCTTAGAACCGATGAAAGGGATTCTAAACATCGACCACCACATAAAGGACACAAAGACTGCTAATTTGGAGTCAGAACGGTTGTCTACTCCCTTTAAGGAAAATTTTGTACAAAGAGGTACCATCTAAGCAGATCACTGAAACTCCAAGTCAATGGCATGCTTCAGAGTGATCAAATTTAATATGGTTTGAGGTTTTGCAGTAAAATCTCATCTGATGCTAAGCAAAATATGAAAGTCCCTTTCCAGAGTCTTGGAAAGAATGTGAGCTCACAATGCTGAAAAATAGGTTAAACCAAACCAAAGGAAACAGACACTAGGAAGGAGACTCTGCCAACACAGGATGGACTGGCACGGATAGTCACATACATTATCATTTTCCAAAACATCCTCTTTTGTGGAAGCCAATGCTCCCTCTCAGCCTGCCAAAACCATGTGATCAGCCATTAATAACAAGCTCAGATCAGCCATGTCCGATGAATGTCCTCTTAACCCTTTAATCTCAGAAAAAAATACTGTTTTTAAGATTAACCAGCATGCTCCTTGTGGAAGTCAGTTGAAGACTTGGAGTTGCCCGTGAGCCGTCTCAAGGAGTGGCTTGCATTCAGACATTATAGAATCAGATTATGGAAGGACCCAACACTCTCATGGTTTATGTTCAGGCATTCAAGGAGGCAGTTACCATTTTGATTTGTCTCAGGAAGCTCAAATGTACTTCCACGAAGAGAAATGAGGCAAGATGTTAATATTCTCACAGTAAAAGATGACAGCTAAAAAACCATTCTTTGCAAACACATGATATAAACAAATGAAAATGCCCAGATGCTGAAATGTTCTCTCCAGGCAAGCACTGTATCTGTCTCTGTCATAATTCAATTTTATTAATAGCCCCACTTTGCAGAGTTTTTATACTTAAAGCAAAGCCAGAGTGGTTAAATAGTATTTTATTTAGTACAAGGGCACTATGAGATTAAGCATTTACTTTCCCCTAAATGCCCGTGTTATTCCGAGGGAGGATACAGCCAAACATTACTTGGGTATTGAAATATACCTTCCCAGGAAGATTTTGATTTAGGGTAATTGTCACATAAATTTTGCCATCTTAGCCATTTTCAAGCACATGGATGGATATTTAAACACATCTTATTTTAGGGCAAACAACATCACTATCCATCTCCAGCACCGGTTCCACCTTGCAAATTGGAACGCTATCTTCCATGAACAGTCACTGTTCATCCCCACCTCTTTAACAATATATACCGCCACTCTATCCTGCTTTCACCTCTACATACATCACATAAGTAGCATCAGAAAGTATGTTCTTCCTATAATCCCAGCACTAAGGGATGCAGAGGCAGGCGGAAGTCTGTGAATTCAAGCCCAGCCTGGTTTACAAAGCCAGTCCAGGACAGCCAAGGCTACACACAGAATCCCTATCTGGAAAAACCAAAAACCAAACCAAAACCAAACAAACCAAAACCCCAAAGCAACAACAAAAGAGTGTTTTGGGTTTTTTTTTTGTGACTGCTTGATCTACAAACAAACAAACAAAACTTTTAAAAGAGACCAAGAAAGGATAATATAAGTGTAATGTGTATATGCGTGGTTGTGTGCATGCATTCATGTAAAGACACATGAAAGCAAAAAGTACAGAGAGCAATGGAGAAGAGGGGGTGGAGAAATTAAGATAGAGAGAATGAACTATGACAAACTTTGTTTTAAAATGCCATTAGAAATATCTAAAATTTTGCATGCTAATTTTAAGAATAAAATTATTTTTAAAATGTCTCCAAAGTTCATCTTTACTATAGCAACTGTCAAAATTTCCTTTCTTTGAAAAGATGAAATACACACACTCTCTCTCTCTCTCTCTCTCTCTCTCTCTCACACACACACACACACACACACACACAGAAACACGGAGTTTTGATAATTCAGTGATCTATTAATGGGTACTTATGTTGCTCCCACATTTCAGCTATGGCTAATAATGCTGCTTCCATCACTGGTGAACATGGGTATCTTAAAGGCCACATGTTCACTTGTTTTGGAATTGGCACAGTAGAATCACTCTGTTTTTAAGTTTTTGAAGAATTATTACACTATTCTCCTTAGTTGCTGCAACAAAGCACAGAGGTCCTAAGCGCACATCCTCTCTGGAGTTCAGGGTTCAATTTTCTATGCACCTTCTCCATCTTTTCTTCTAGTTCTTGTTCTCTTTCTTTTCTTTTTTTTGACAATGACTTTTGATGCAAAGATATTTTATTCTAAAGTAGAATATGTTTTTTTTTTTGCTTTTATTACCAGTATATTTTGGAACCATATCTAGGAAATACAATGTTGTAAAGGTTTTATACTTTTGTTTATGAATTGAAAAATTGCAGCTTTCAAGTTTAGGCCTTTGACTTATTTTCAGTTCATTGTTTTTTTTTTTTTAATCTCATGTTAGAGGATAGGTGGTCAGCTCTATTATGTTGTGTGTGGGTGTCCAGTTTTCCCTGCATCCTTTTTGAAAAAACTGCCCATTGTTCATGGAATGGGCCCCCAAAACCCCCATGTTTGAGAGCTTCCCTCACTGCCCTCAGGTATGCTCCTGGTGTGTGACTGCCTTCACTCAGGAACACACAGTTTGGTTGCTGAAGAATTAACTAGGATGTTCCAGCTTTGTTTTTTTCTTTTCAAGGTTGTTTTGTCTATTTGTGGTGTTGTAAGATTCTGTCTGAATTTTAGATATTTTTAAATTTCTATACAATGCCACCGCTGAGACTTTGATGGCGATAGTGTTGGTTCTTTATGTGGAATTTAATAGTATTCGTTATCTCAGAACTTAGGCTTTTGATAAATTTGATATTTTTCCTTTCTTTAAATTTTTTCAGCAATGTCTTCACATTGTTAGCTTACGAAATCCATTAGTATTTTATGGTTTTCACACTGTTTTGGTTGAAACAGTTTTTTTTTTTAATTTCTATAGGGATTATTGTTGTTAGTGAATGTTGTGGGCTAACTATGAAATGCATCCCATAGACTCATGTGTTTAAGTATTTGGTCCCTAGAAGGCGGTGAGTTTGAGAAGGTTGTAGAACTGTTAGGAGGAGGACAGTTGCTGGAGAAAGTGGGTCATCAGGGACTGGCCTTGAGCCTTACTTCCTGTTCACTCTCTGCTTCCGGAGTGGGGACACAGTGTTACCTGCCAGCTTCTTATTGCTGTTGACATACCTTCCCTGCTGAATGGACTATAACCCTGTGGAATTGTAAACTAAAGTAAAACCTTTCTAAGATTGCTTTTTGCCATGGTATTTAGTGTTTTTAGTGTGCTTTTTATTAATTCGTGTTTGTGTGAATATGTGTGAGTCATATGTATGCCACACACATACATATGAGGAGGTTGTAGAACAACCTAAAAAGTCTGCACTCCTTTCTATCAATAGGCCCAGGGATTAAACTCATATCATCAGGCTGACTGGCAAGTACCTCTGCCTGCTGAGCCTTCTGACCAGTCTATTATTGATTTCTAACTTCATATAGTTGCAAACAGAGGGCATGTTTTGCAAGCTGTTACTTACAATTCACTTTGATTGAATTTGTTTTCTACATTTGGTCTATCTAGAGAATTTTCCATAGGTAAATGAAAAAAAAACGTTTTATTTTTATTCGGTAGAATAGCTCTTATGTATATGTATGTGTGTGTATGTGTGTGTATAGGTACACACACATGTGCAGTTGATTTAGTTGGTTTATTATCCTTGTTTCCTTGTATATCTTCTATCTGTGCATTTTATCCAATATGGAGTGAAGGTTATTAAGATATCCAACTATTGTAGAAACATCTGTTTTTCAAGTCTGTCAGTTTTTGTCTCATATATTGTTATGGTGGGCTATGACGTGCCTTTTTGTTTAATTGAAACTCCTATCAATATACAATGTTTTTTATCTCCTAGAAACACTTTATTCAAAGCTTATTTTGTCTCCAATGTGTACTTTTGTCATCCTTGTCAAATATTAAGCTGTTATAGTTACCTGCACTTATATTTAGGTCTGCTACTTTCTTCCATTGATCTACATGTCTATGTTTGTATCAATAACATGCTGTTTTTATTACTATGGTTCTGTAACATTTCTTGAAATCTAATACGGTATTCATCTCAGTATTGCTGTTTTTGCTCAGGATTGCTTTGGCTCCCTGGGATCTGTTGTGAATCCATGTGGACTTCAGGATTTTTTCCTATTTTTGTGAAGAATGCCATGGGGATTTTGATTGTGAGTACATTGAATCTGTAAATTTCTCTTGCTAGGATGGTCATTTTCACCATTTTAATTCTACCAATCTGTGAAGAGCTGTGATCTTTTCAGTTTCTAGTGTCTTCCTTCAGCTCTTTCTTTAGAGATATAAAGCTTTTATCATAGAGGTCTTTCACCTCTTTGAGTTGGTTTATTTCTAAATATGTTTAGGGTATTCTGGATGAGAGTGTTTCCAAGAGCTCTTTATCAGCCTTTGCCATTGATATACAGAAAGGTAACTAATATTTTAAGGGTCTAGGCTGATACTTTTCTGAAAATGTTGATCATTTCTAAAAGTTCTCTGGAATAATTTTTGGGATTATTTTTGTGTTATATATCACCTGAAAACAGAGTTAAATTGACTTTTGCTTTTCTAATTAACATCCTTTTAATTTTTTGTTTCTTGTCTTATTTCTCTAGTTAGTGCTCCAAGTCCTATATTGAAAATGAGTAAGGACAGAGGAAGTCCCTATTTTATTCCTGATTTTAATGGGTTTACTTTGAGGTTTTTCTCCATTTCAGATGATGTTGCCTATGCATTTGTAATATATAGCCTTTATTATGTGGAATATGTTATCTCTTGGTCTACATTATTTAGAATTTTTTAATGAATGCACATTTGATTTTGTCACAGGCCTGTTCTGCATATATTAGAATAATAATGATCAAACATAGCAATATACAAAAGTAATATTAAATTTAAACTAGGTAGAACTTATTTTGGTACTTCAATAGTAGTTCCTCACAAAATCTAGCATTCAGTTTATGCATAGGTTTGTTTATCCTGACAGGTAAGATCAATTACATTGATGCCTTCATGCTTTCATTTCAAAATTGTCCTAGGTTTATAAAATTATTTGAAAGTTATTCATTTCACATTGGCTTTGTATAACATTTATTTCAAAAGAAGTAAGTATGAAAGAAAAGAGATTTTCTATGTATTTGAACAAAACAGAGATGTGAAACTAAAGCAATGAGTAGGATAGCAAGACAGGATTTTCTCAAATCAAAACAGAACATCAAACTATTGATATTTGAATAGTAATTATTTCAGAGGTTGGTGATAAGACACTAAGACAATCAAGAAATCACAGTGAGAGTGAGGTGGGAGAGCATATTATGAAGTAAATCAGAAAGAAAAATGAAAGTCCCATAGTCAGCTTGTACAACTTGTATAATGAATAAAGTGCAACCTAAGGGTAGATGAAATCCATTCCTTTGGATCCTGGTACTAGAGTGATGCTGAGAAATTGTGAGGTACTGCATGCCATTTTCAGAAACTGTAAATTCCATCTATCACTTTTCAATAATAAATCTACATGAGGATTAAGTATGCAATCATAGTTTTTGTTTTTGTTTGGTTTGGTTTGGTTTTTCCTATTTTTTCTATAGTCTCTCGGATTCAAGTCAACACCGGGAAGAGATGATCTTCAGTTT
The DNA here is from genome assembly GCA_028658305.1 of Pachyuromys duprasi. Taxonomy (NCBI): domain Eukaryota; kingdom Metazoa; phylum Chordata; class Mammalia; order Rodentia; family Muridae; genus Pachyuromys; species Pachyuromys duprasi. The sequence continues at coordinate 43,851,863 of CM053760.1, forward strand.
GAATGTCAGGCTCTTATATAATGCAATAATGAAGTGTTACATTGTTTAGACAGACATCAAAATACACGGCTACAAAGGTTATCTGGAAAGTGCAGGGAAGGGCCAATGTGCTGTTACTGGGAAAGGGAAATTGCTGTCTGGGCTCATGAGCTGGCATGCATGCCGGGTGGCTTTCGTGGTTTTAGCTTTTGTTGGATGAGCCAGAGGAAAGGATAAAATGGGGACTAAGGTCTCTACCACTGTAAGCAAGATGAGAACAGTAACCAGGTGGGTGTTTTGCTTGTGTGTTGCCCCTTAGCACATTAAATTACTACTCAGGCTGTCTACATTCTTAATCATTAAAAATACAAATGACCTAATTTTCCATGTCTTGAGACTTACTATTAACACAAAGAGAATAGCCCTTATAATGTCCGAATTGTGATATTTAAACTGTTGTGATATAATGGCATAAAAAGTAAAGGCCTTTTGTAATTTCTTATCTTATACACATTCATAGGATGTTCATAGAAAAATAGTACTAGATTAGCTACATTTTCTTTTCTTTTCTTTCTTTCCTTTTCTTGTTTGCTTTCAACTATAGGATCTGTCATGAAGGACTGATACCATTTCAAATAATGAAAATAATCTAGATCCATGACTTTGAACTTTGATGCAAGTAGCACTGCAGCTCAGAAGCAGGCAATAAAACCTGCCTTTTCTCTTTGCAATTTTTTTTCCCATTTCTTTCTGAAGAGCTAAAGGAGACATGTGAAAGATAAACCATGATTGGAAAAGACACAAGAATGTAACTCAAAACTTTGGGAATACAAGAAAACAGATCATTTTCTTTAGGAAGAGAAACATTTCCCCAAATGTCCTAGAGGAAAACAGTGGAATTGGAGGCACATTCTTTACTTTAATGGACTCAACATTTGCCTTCACAGGCCTTATGCTGTGCATGGGGGGAGGTACCCATGCATGGCTATAGCAGTGTGTGTGTGTGTGTGTGTGTAAACGTAGAGAAGGATAGAGAACAACCTAAGGTGTTATTCTTAGGCACCAACCACATTTTAGGCAGTTGTGTTTTTTTTTTTTTTTTTTTAATTTTCTGACCTAAGACTCATTAAGTAAGCCAGCAAACTCTAGGGATCCACATTACTCCACCTTGGTTGCACCATGCCACCACGGCCTTCAGTTTGTTTGCTTTTGTTCTACATTGGTTTTGGTGGATCTAACTTTACAGGAGCAGTAAATTAAACACCGAGCCATCTCCCCAGGCCCAAAACACAGAGATTTAAACAGAATACTAAGACAAGTATTGACAAACCCTTATCAAGATGCTACCTCCTCAATCCCACACATTTTTCAATTTTATTATAAAAGTGGTACGCTTATATATCACCAAAATATTTAATCATGCTTATACTGTGTTCTATTCTGTGAGCATTGTTGATTTAATCAAACCTTTTGAATGTTTCATACATATATTTGACATGTAATCACAGTGTATTATTTTTCTCACTGTGATTTGAAATTTAAAAATTCCCAAGATCATAGAAAAGTGGATTAAGTTCTATAATAAACATTCTTATAAATACAATTAGATTCTAGAATTAATTTTATTATAGTTACTGTATCACGTATCCATTTGTCTAGTTCTTGGTCATCAGTCTATTTTTATTGTTTTTGAATATAAGAGATACACTTCCCTCAACCATTAAATATTTAGTATTCTTATATATAATTTACACACATAAGACACACAATTTAAAACCATAAGTTTTGTATGTTTTTGTGTCTCTATGAGGGCAAATACACACATATGCAGGTGTTCCTGGAGGCCAGAAGGGGACAGTTCCTCTGAATCTTGTGTTACAGGTAGTGTAAGCCACCTGATGTAGATGCTTAGAACTCAGCTTGTATCCTCTACAGGAACAGAAAATTAAGCACTGAGCCATCTCCCAAGGCCCCAAACACATAGATGTAAACAGAATACTCAGATAAGTATTGACAAACCCTTATCAAGAAGATAACATCACAACCATCTACAAACTTCAGGTGCTCTGACCTTCCCTGCTCCACATGGTCACATGATCATTGTTCTAATCTCCCCCCCCCCATCATATATGAATGCTGCCTATTCTACAAATGGGTCAATGCAATATTCAATTCTCTGTGTATACCCACTTTTTCACTAAGAATAATTTTTTGATATGTAACCATGTGTTGTGCATATGCACGACTTATTCATTTTTTTATTGCTGAGTACAACTCCATTGTCAAAGCCTGTAGTTTGCTGATGGATTATCTTGTTATAGACTCCTAAGTTGGAAAATGTTCAATATGTAACCAGGTAATGTATTTGTAGGCAAGAACAATGACAGTATTGGACATTGGCATGGTTTCTTATTTGTAAAGAACATACACACTTTACACTTCTGAGTGTTTCTTACAAAAGGAGGGGACAGTCACTAATATCATCATAAGTCTCATAGGTATATTTCAGCGATGATATTTTTGAGGGGGGTTCTATGATTCCCTTGAAACAAATATAATTTGCTCCTTTCTATGACTACATGCATATAACTGTGCTGAAGAGCACTGAGACTGAAACAACAGCAACGAAATCCCACTTGAGCTGCAGCCTGACTTCCCTGAATTCAATGGGAAGAAAAATGTAAGCACTTGGCTGGACAAGCCACCGCAGGCTTCTCCCCCTCAGCAGCCCGTCAGGCCATTAAAGTGCTGTCTGCGGAGAGACATCTTGCAAGAACTATTCTGCAGACCAGGGTTCAGACTGCAATCTTGTGCATGGATTTAAAAAACCACCTCATAAAAATCTCCCACGGTTAGATTCTCTCTCTCTCTTTTTTCGCTTTTTCAGAAAGATTGTTAGTTCCTAAGGAGGAGAGAGTGAAGAAAAACCAAAACATTTTACTGAAGCCAATTGTGAACACAGCTTTTGTGTGAAGGGATTTAAAAAAGCCAACTTAGTACTTTGCCGTCTATCATCACCAAAGCCACATGGGGCTCACGGGGTAGGCTCTAATTTCACAGCTAACATGGGAAGAGTCAAGTAATGTGACCAGGCAAAAATCACAGAAGGTGACAACTCAAAAATCCAAACTCTTGTGCCTTTACTTGTAAACCTAAACTCTCTCCATGGTCTCTGTTGAAGACCTTCATGTGTGTCATGTTAAAAACACTAATGGTTTTCTATTAAAGTCCAGGGCAAAAGGAGTCACCTGCAATGGAAAATTGCCTCAGTGATCTTCAGGAGGATTCTGCTAAGCAAACCTGAAAAGCCTCAGAGCTTTTTGCAGTCCTGGAAAATGAGAGCGGAGCTGAGGACCCCAGAACTGCTCTCCTTTCACCCTTTCCTAAGCAAGGGGAAGTGGTTCCTGGTTGGGCAGGAGCACGATTCAGCCTTTTCCACTTTTTACTTAAGTCAAGCCTTTAGGAGAGGCTTAGACAAGGCCACAGAAGGGGTAGAGGACAGCACCACAGGCCCATTGTGCCTGAATCCCTTGTTAGGTGAGGTGCATTGCAATGAGGTCTTTGGTCAGCTAACTTTGAGGGCTCCAGACTGTTACTGTTCTGCCATGGGAAGACTAGGAATGCAGAGGCCCCAGATGGTCCCCTTCAAAACAGACTGTGGAAATGGCAGCAGGGTAAATAGAGTCCTGGATATAGAGTGAAAGCCATAGTTTTTTCGCCTGCTTAAGTCTTCTTAGCTTTCTAACATTATGTGTCCATTTCTGATAGGTGGAAAACGTACAAAACGCAATTCCTGGTTATATTAGAATATTTGCTATGATTCTACTTTTAACATCCCCACTTACATCAGTTGACTCAGATGTTCATTATGTGTTAATTTGCTTATTAACTTCTGCTACCCACTGTTGAGTATGGGAAGGCAAAAGCCTAGATTTTACAGTCCAGCAATTTCCATCAGAATCCTACCTCTCCCACTATTTAGTGGGGAGACCGGGACACTGACTCTTTCTCTGCCTGTTTTTCAGCTTCCTGATGAAGATGAAAAGAGCGTTTTCCTTGGGCTTATTGACAGTGCTTAGCGTATGGACTTTGTAAAGCACGCGGGGCAGCCCCTTGGCTGTAGCGCATGCGGTTGACTTTACAGTGGGTGCCCTTCAACCTGATACCTGCTTACAAGAAAGCAATGCTAATCACAAGATGACTTTCCGAAAGAGGTATTGGTCCAAAGGAAGCATTAGCAAATTTGCATCTGAACTAGAATGTCTACCCTGGCTTGTTTCATAAAGTTAGAGAATCAACTAGGAAGGGCCACATTTCACTATTCTCCACCCAAAGACACAATATGAAGCTACCCGTCCGTCCAGGTAATCTGGTTGTAAGTTGATGGGCTGTCCCCTGAGGAAGCATGATCAAACATGGCTCCCAACCTCCTAATGGATTGCTTCAACTTTATAAACCACCTGAAGCGGTGTGGGTGTGGGTGGGCAGGGAATGTGGGGAGTTCTAAGCAAGGCGCTGTCAGCAGTTCATGGTGAGCTCCAGGGCAAGCCCCTCCTACCCAGCACAGCTGTTGTGATAATCCTGTCTTCTCAGAAACAGCATTCTCTCCAGCTTTTCCCATTACACCTCCCTGTTCCTCTTCCAGATTTATTTCTCTTGGGGGAGACATTAAGAATAATAAAAGAATTGCACAACACCCCCCTTCTGCTGTCTCTAAAATTATGTTGATTTACTGACCACAAAACACCAGCAACTCAAAAATGAAGAGTCTGCCAGAAGTCAGCTCTGGGAAGGAGAACAAACACTAAGACCAGTTGGAGAAAGCAGGCTGAAGTCAAGAGGGCAAGCCATAGTTGGACACAGTCTCCAGTAGGGCCATTTCTCAGCATTTGCTGAGGACGAACACCTGAAAGTACAGAATGGAATAAACAGAGTTTTAAAAGTGGCAGCAGAAAAAAAAATGCTTCTAGGGTAAGCTTGAAAGAAATGTTATGCATTGAGAGAGAAAGAGAGAGATAGATTAGGCTGCATTCAATCTTCGTGTGAGGCTTCTTCACAATACCAAACAGTTGCTTTGACAGAAGCATGCACAGATAATGTTCATGTGTGCAGATGTATGTATACAAACAACTTTTGAGAAAAAAATCTGAGAAATCATTAAAACCCTTCTAGTATTTCAAGGGATGGAAACATCCTCAGTTGTGTTTACTTCCCCTAAATTTGGTTGCTGATTATGGTCTAACAGTCAATGTGAAGATACCCAAGACAGTACTCTCAGAGTGAGTCATGTGGCAAGCGAGGGCTCTGGTGCATGGGTTGGAGAGTGACTCCACGTGGCTGAACTCAGCTTCTTGGCTCTGGTGGGAAACTTGGGGCTCATTCTCCAAAGGGCAGAGATGTTGCCTTCCAAACTGGTGCACCTCTCCTTATCAAAGTCCCAACCTTGAGTGAGTGAGTGCTCAAATATCTTGGATTTATTTTTGGAAAAAGAGTAATAAAAACTTTCTATTCTATAAAGAAGCCTGCTGGCTGGAGGGTTGGCTCAGCAGTTAAGAGCATTTGGTGCTCTTGCAGTTGACTAGGTTTGGTTGCCAGCACTCATATTGTGGCTCATAGCTGCCTAATTCTCCAATTCCATGAGATCTGACCTTCACTGACCTCAACAAGCACTAGGCATGAGTGTGGTACACATACATAAATGCAGGCAAAACACTCATACACATAAAATAAAAGAATAAATCTATGAAAGGGGAGAAAGAGGAAGCGAATGAGGAGGAGGAGGAGAAGAAACAGTTTAAAACTGTCTTGAAAAGCAGGACATTCCAACAGGGAAAAATTGGATCAAACTGAGATAGACTTTGGCTCAGCTCAAGATGAATAGTGACTGCTCCAGGTGTCACACCTTAGCCTCTGGGGCTCCACATACCTAAAAGATCCTCATTTTAGGCCCAGCCTCATTTCTGAGGAGATAGTGATCTGATTTATCACTCAATCCCCTCCTGGGTGAGTACTGACCCCAGTTGTATCCCTAGCTCTTTTTATGCTCAAAGTCTATACTGACAATGTTCTTTGAAAATTACTTATCTCTTTGCCCTTTATCAGGCCATCTAGCTGGTCCTTAGGCTAAACTTCCTTTCTGTTTTCCAGCCTTCAATGAACCCCAGGCACAGCAGGTCATATGCTGCCTTTGATCTTTTTCATGTCATGTCCCTTGGACATTGAACTCTGGAGACATGAGAAAGCTAATACTCTACTAAAAAATAAGGCATAGAAACTATAAAATTATTTTCTTTGCTACTTAATAACTGTAATTTTGCTACTTAACAGTAGTAATGTTATGTAGCAATTTTGCTACTGTTATGTAGTAAATATCTGTGTTTTCTGAGGGTCTTGGGGGACCATTATGAAAGTGTCATTTGACCCCCAAAGAAGTCATGACCCACAGATTGAGAACCACTGGATTAGAGAGCTTAAAGCCATGTGCTTGCCTTGTTTCCAGCCCCAGTGTAAAGGAATCAGAACTCGGGACTCTTATAGACTAGGTTTTTATAGACTCTGACAACTGAAGAAATAAGGATGAGGGCAGAGAAGAAATAAAGATTTGAAAAATATCTTTTATTTTATTTTTATTTTTTGCTTAGAAGACAAAAGATTAGAATTAGAGGTCAACACATAAATGCTCCACATTTTTGTTAAAGGCAGGTGTGCAGAATAGATGAAAAAAAAGCCACAATTTGACAATCACCTACCAGCTTTCAAGTCATCAACTCTCTTTTCCTTCATTGTTCCCTTGATTCCCTGAGAGACATCCATAATTCCTTCCATGTGGGCAGTTAGTATCCTACGGTTAATTCAAGTCCCTGTGAGATGCAGGTGTAGCTGATGTAGTTAGGAGGCTCTGATATAAGCATATCCCTTTGTTATCCTGTTAGAGACAGACCAGTCAAAAGTCTTTACCCCCTCAGGCCTTTAAGATGGCTTCAAACTCTGTTTCATGATGGAATCGTTCACTTTTAGAGACTATATTTAAACAACCCAGCTTCTGTTGGGGATTCTGGTTTGTTCAGTGTGTCAGAGTGAATTTTTCCCAGGTGTGGTGGTTCTAACTGTCTTGAGTCTGGCTGGAGTCCTAAAGCCTGTATTTCCCTTTTTGTCAATTCCAAGAACCATTTAGATACATAGTGGTAACGAGTTGCTAAATCATTTTGGAAGCATCTAGAAAGTTTTGTTTGGGATTGAATGCTCAGTTTATGGGAAACTCTTCTCTCCTGGGAGTTAGTGAAAACATAACTAAGAGAAGTGGGATAATTCCTTAGGTCATTCTCTATTTTATTATTGACTCAATCTAAGCAAGGTATAACTCACCCTAAGTTGGGACAACCACTAATTTGAAGTAGATAATTCCAAACAATGACCAGGGATTCACTTACTCGATTAACAGAAGCCAAACTCAAGTGATAGCACCAGCTTATGTAACAGACATTTCTACAACAGCGCATCTGCACGCCCATTATAAAGTAGCCCCTTAGAATATGTTAATTAAGTTAGCAACAGCGGTGGGTGGGGCAGCATTGCTCAAAGTTCTCATGTACAAAGGAGTGAGGGGAATTAGGCATTTGTTTTACCATGAAACAGTCAAGTATTCCGCCCTTTGCTCTATGAACACACACAAAGGCACACAGCAAAAATTTTTGGTTTTGATTTTGTTTGTTTGTTTTACTTAAAGAAGCTTATGTGGTATTGTACAGGAGAATAAAAAGGATTTCAAAATCTATATACTTTTCTCCATGAATAATCTCTGTGATCTGGTTTAGAATTTATTCATATATAAGTGCTATTTAAAGAAAATGTTGTTCATCAAAACTAAACCTTGAGCAACTTCTTGCCCACTCTGCCCTTCTGCCTTCTCCAAAAGAAACTGAAAACGCTGGACTCAGAATCTCATCATCAGCACTTCTTAGCTGTGTGACACTTGGCAAGCCATTTCACCGCTGTGAGTTTTAGTTTTCTTCATCCTTCAGTGGAAATAACAGGGTTCTTTTGAGAATAAATCAGACAACACATGTAGCAAGTGTTTATCTAGTCATTTATCTATTCTGAGGCTCCCATAAAAATATTTTTAAAAATGCTTTGGGGTTTTTTGGTCTATAAAAATGTTATCTTTAAAACATTTATAGGCAAACCTTTGACATTATATTACACGTATAAATAGAAGTCCCATCTACTTACTTAGAGACACTGTATCCCAAATAAGAGGTTCAGGCCGCGTGATCTCGCTGCTTCTCTCAAAGCCTTTGCCATGAGAACCCCCACTTCTCCCCATGAAATCAATGTGTCCTCTCCAGATCCGGAATGATGAAGCCTGTTCCAACTCTTTGGTTGGAAATATTCTGTTTTGATAATTCCTGAAGCAATTTGAATGTACTTGGCACATTTAAGAAAATTATTCTGGTGCATGGCATTTTATGTTGCTCACTTATCCCCTCCTCCAAGATTACAAGCACCCTCCAGGTCAGAAGTTCCCTCTGATTATGTTCAGTGCAATGTTTTAGACAATACATTGAACAAATCTCTGATTCGTTCATATAACAAATGGTTATCTGTTTGTTGTGAATGTGTATAAACTTTCACTTTTTTGGTGATCATTTCAGGGATTATTTTTATTAAATGTGTACAACTTTCTGTGTCAGACATATCAGACTCGGATACATTGGTACCCCTGCTCCCTGCCTGCCATCATTGGCTTGCTTCTCAAATTTTATCTGCTACTTTTAGAGACTGAGTGCGTTTTCTTGCAGTCTTTGACTTTGTCCCTACCATTCTAACATAACTTGTACGCAGGAGTCCCTTTTAAGGCTCCCGAGTTAGCTTGTAAACTGTTGGGCTCAGGCTGCTCAGGAATCCAGGATCAGGCTTTCCAAGTCAACAGGTGACTTGACCTAATTCTTTATGTCCCTTTGACTCACTGTTTGACTCAGGCTGAAGCTTGAATTTAATTTTCAGTTTGGAGTAAAACATTCTTTCTTTGTTGTTTTTTTTTTGTTGTTGTTGTTATTGTTGTTTTTGCCATCTCTCATTAATTAATTAATTAATTCCCTTTACATCCTGATCTCATGCCCTTCCCTCCTTTCCTCCTGGTCCTGCCCCTCCCCTCTTCACCATTCCTCCAGCCCTTTTCCTCAGAAAAGGGGACCTACTCTGTACCCTCCTGCCATAACACATCAAGATGCATTAGGACTAAGGCCAGTGAAGCCTTCCACTACGGCCTTCCAGGGAGACCAGTCAAGGCAGCCCAGCTAGCGGAAAGTGATCTGAAAGCAAAGCCCATGTCAGAAACAGCTCAGGCACCAATTGCTATGGGACTCACATGAAGCCCACAATGCCCATCAGCTACATATGTGAAGGGAACCAGGTCCAATCCATGCATGCTCTTTGGTGTGTGTTTCAGTCTCTGTGAGCACCCATGGGCCTAGGTTAGTTGAATCTGTTGGTTTTTTTTTTTTGTGTGTGTGTGTGTGTGTGGAGTCCTTGTCCCCTCCAGGTCCCTCTATCCTTCCTTCAATTCCTCCCCATGATTTGCCTCATTCACCTAATGTTTGGCTGTGGGTCTCAATATCTGTTTCAATTGACTGCTGCATGGAGAGTCTCAGGGGACAGTTTTGCTAGGCTCCTGCAGCAAGCATAGCAGAGTATCATTAATAGTGTCAGGGGCTGGCTCTCTCCCATGCAGTGGGTCTCAAGTTGGGCCAGTCATTGGTTTGCCCATTCCCTCAATCTCTGCTCCGTCTATATTCCTGCGTACCTTGTAGGCAGGGTAAATTTTGGGTTGAGGGTTTTGTGGGTGGATTGGTGCCCCTCCCTTCACTGGAAGCCCTGCCTGGGTATAGGAGGTGGCCCCTTCTGTCTCCATACCCCCTGTTGCTGGGAGTCTCAGCTAGAGTCACCCTCATATCCTCCCAGGAGCCTACCCTGTTACAGGTACCCAGCATGTCACAGAGATGCGTCCCAGCCCCCACAGGATCCCCTTCTCTCTCCCAGCCCTCTCACCTCCCACCCATGCTCTTTTCACACCTGATTCCCACCCTTCTTCCCTTCCCCATCCTCTCTTCTACCCAGTTCTCCCACCATCCACTTCGGATGTCAGTTTGATTTCTTCTTCTGAGTAAGATTCAAGCATCCTGCCTTGAGTCCTCCTCGTTACATAGCTTCTTTGGGTCTGTGGATAGTAATACGGTTATCCTGTACTAATTCCCACTTATAAGTGAGTATATACTGTGTGTGTCTTTCTGGGTCTGTGTTACCTCACTCGGGATGATCATTTCTAGTTTCATCCATTTGTCTGCAAGTTGCATGATTTCCTTGTTTTTAATAGCTGCGTATTCCATTGTGTAAATGTATCATTTTCTTTATTTATACTTTGGTTGAGGAGATATGTTTTTTAATAGTTTCTGGCTATTATGAATAAAGCTGCTATGAACATAGTTGACCAGGTGTCCTTGTGGTATGGTAGAGTGTCCTTTGGACATATGACCAGGCATGATATAGCTGGGTTTTGAGATAGAACTATTCCCAATTTTCTGAGAAAGCACCAGATTGATTTCCACAGTGGTTATACAAGTTAGCACTCCCACCAGCAATGGAAGAGTGTTCCTCTTGCTCCACATCCTTGCCAGCATGTGCTGCCACTTGAGTTTTGATATTAACCATTATGACTGGTGTAAGATGGAATCTCAGAGTTGTTTTGCTTTGCATTTCCCTAATGTCTAAGGACATTGAACATTTCTTTACATGCTTCTCAGCCTGTTGATCTTAGAGCCTTAGCTTTTAGTGTTCTGTTCAGGAAGTTGTCACCTGCACCATGAGTTCCAGGCTATCCCCCACTTTTTCTTCTATTAGATTTTGTGTACCCGGTTTTATGTTGAGGTCTTTGATCCACTTGAACTTGAGTTTTGTGCAGGGTGATAAATATGGATCTATATGTATTCTTCTACATGCAGACATCCAATTAGATCAGCACCTTCCTTTTTTTCACTGTATGCTATTGGCTTCTTTGCCAAAAGTCAAGTGTCCATAGGTATGTGGTTTTATTTCTGGGTGTTCATTTCAATTCCATTGATCAACTGGTCTGTTTTTATGCCAATACCAAATACCATGATTTTTTTAATTATTGCTGTTGCTTTGTAGTACAACATGAAATCAGGGATCATGATACCTCCAAAAGTTCTTTTATTGTACAGGATTGTTTTAGCTATCCTGGGTTTTTTATTTTTCCATATGCTGTTGAGAACTGCTGTTTCAGGTCTGTAAAGAATTGTGTGGTATTTTGATGAGGATTGCATTGAATCTGTAGATTGCTTTTGGTAAGATGGCCATTTTTCACTATGTTAATCCTACTGATCCTTGAGCATGGGAGATCTTTCTATCTTCTGATATCTTCTTTAATTTCTTTCTTCAGAGACTTGAAGTTATTGTTATACAGGTCTTTCACTTGCTTGGTTAGAGTTACACCAATAAATTTTATATTATTTGTGGCTATTGTGAAAGCTGTTGTTTCCATAATTTCTTTCTCAGCTCACTTATCAGTTGTATAAAGGAGGCCTACTAATTTATTTTAGTTAATTTTTTTATCCAGTCACTTTGCTGAAGGTGTTTATCAGCTATAGGAGTTCTCTGGTAAAATTTACAGGGTCACTTATATATACTATCATATCATCTACGAACAGTGATACTTTGACTTCTTCCTTTCCAATTTGTATCCCCTTGATCTCCTTTAATTGTCTTATTCTGCTAGCCGGGACTTCAAGTACTATGTTGAATAGGTATGGATAGAGTGGAAAGCCTATCTTGTCCCTGATTTTAGTGGAATTGCTTTAAGTGTCCCTCCATTTAATTTGATGTTGGCTATCAGCTTGCTGTATGTTGCCCTTTATTATGTTTAGGTATGGGCCTGGTATCCTTCATCTCTTCAAGACTTTAATCATGAAGGAGTGTTGTATTTTGTCAAAGGTCTTTTCAGTATACAATGAGGTGATCATGTGTTGTTTTCCTTTTAGTTTATTTATATGGTGGATTACAATGATGGATTTTCATATGTCGAACCATCCCTGCATGCCTGGGATAAAGCCTGCTTGATTTTTTTTTTCAGTTATTCCTTCTAACATATGCATCTACCTGCTTTGTGCTGCAAGTACTTTGTAACATATGGTCCTCATTAAACACATATGTTTTTAATATATTGGCATTACCAATGTAGAGTTTCCTCAACAAAATTAAGAGCTAATTCTTTCAAGAATACTTTTGTTTGTTACTCTCGGCACCTGCATAGTCTTTGGATGCTAGTCAAATGCTCCATTAATGTGCTGAAGACAACCAAGCCCTTTTGCATTGGCTTGTATGCCCAGCTACTCTGGAGGTCTAGTCATGGCTAACCTAGGCTATCGAATGTGTTCAAGGCCAGCCTTGGCAACTTAGTGAGATTCTGTCTTGGAAGTAAAAAGTAAAAATGTGTCTTTGGGACTGTAGTTCAATGGTATAAGAGCTGTCTCGTGTGCAGGAAGATCTAGCCGAAAGCCCTTGTACCAAACCCAACCAAACAACAGCACGACAACAAAATCAGACTGATGGGCAAAACCAGGAAAATCTCATCAAACGTACAGAATGAATATCATGAAGTGCTACAGTAATGATTAACCTCCAAATATCTATAATAAACTATGCCAGATCAGAATACAATTTTGATAGCCTGAATAAAAATATTTATGTGAAAACCAAAAATATTTCGACAGATGTCACAAATAGTATGAAAATTATTCCCTTTGAAATTGGGAATGAGAGAAGGTTGCTATCCTTTCTAGTCAATGTTCTGCTCAAGTTTATAGTGAAAAAGTCAATGTGTTAAAGCCACCAAAAGGAAGGGTAAGGAATGATTCTTAGAAATGAGAAATAAAAATTATCTTCTAATGTCTTCAGTTCATTTGACTTTATGTGAAGATGTTCACATGGCCAACCATAAGAATTTAAATAGCAGGTTTTAAAAGATGTTTTTGTCATCTTATTAAATTTTTTTCTCACATTATATATCCTGATGACTGTTTCCCCTTTATCTACTCCTTGTTCCTTTATACCACTCCTCCCATATGGATCCATTCTTTTTTTGTCTCTCATTAGAAAACAAATAAGCTTCTAACACATCAAAATAAAATATAACAAAACAAAATATAAGATAAAACAAAAAAATCACATTGAAGTTGGACAAGACAAACTAACAGAAGGAAAAGAGCCCAAGAGAAGGCACAAGAATCAGAGACCCACTTCTTCCCACATTCAGGAACCCCATAAAAACGCTAAACGGGAAGTCATACTATATACATAGAGGACCTTGTGCAGACGTGGGCAGGCCCTGTGTTTGTTCCCACAGTCTCTGTGAGTTCAAATGAGCTTTGATCATGTTGATTTATAAGGTTTGTTTTCTTGGTGTCCACTCTACCCCAAATCTTCCACTCTGTCTCCTCTTCTGAGGGGTACCATAGACCCTGAGGGGAAGAATTTAATGGAGACATCCCATTTAGGGCTGTGTTCCGGGGTTTCTTACTCTCTGTGTAATGTCTGGCTGTGGTTTTCTATATTTGTTCCCATCTGCTGCAGGAAAAAGCTTCTCTGATGATAGCTGAGCAAGGCACTGACCTATGAATATAGTAGAATGTGTGTAAAATCAATATTCAAAAGCTAGTATTTCAGCCAGGCATTTCAGCCAGCTGCAATCCCAGCACCTGCGGAAAGAACATCAGCAGTTGGTAGCCAGCTTAAGGGTATATAGTAAGACCTTACGAGGAACAGTTTATTTCTATGTATCAGAAACCATTAGAAATGAAATTTTACAACTACTTTTATAATGCAAAGCCTTCTAAAACCTTGCAGTTCCCAACCCAGAACAAATCGGTGCCATGGCCCTGAGCTTTAATAAAGACACAACAGAGACTAAGAGAAATTAGAGAATTACAAATCTAAATTTATGTTTCGTAAAATTGGAGTGGATGGAAACATTCAGGTACATTCATTCTTTACATACTGAAATGCTGAGGTCTGTATTTCCATAGGAGGCTCAGCGGTTGTTCTTCCAGAGGACTTGGATTCCATTCCCCGCACCTCCGTGGTAGCTTACAACAGTCCATGACTCTAGCTTCAAGGGATCCACTGCGCTTTTCTAGCTTCCCTGGGTACCAGTGCACTATATGCAGGCAGAATACTCATACAGACAAAACAAAATATTAAGGTATTAATTAAAAAAAAAACAGTGCCAAGATGAGAAAATTAATGTACCAGGTACAAAAACTTGTTATAATGCTACCACAATGAAGATAGTGTAGCCTGGGATATCAATAGGGAAATAAGTGAGTGTTTATTGAAAATAGGTCAAAGAAGCAAGGAGACCCATTCTATATGGAAACAACTGACATTTTACAATAAAGCTGCTCCAATCAGATCTTGCAGGAGAGTCTGCTAATTGAAGTTCAGAGGTACAGAGGAAAATCTGTAGAGGGAAGGTACATGTGCTTTTCCATGTGGACACTTGGCTTATGTTATATTTTAGAGCCTGAAGCTTACAGTCCATCTGAAGTTCATCTTGTAAGTGGGATTGGTGTGATGAGCTCACTGACTTATCTAGATTTGGAGGCAAAAGCTAAGATTCTCAATGACAGAAATAGGACACTTTATCTCCTGTGCTAAGGCTTTTAAAAATTCAGGATAACTTTGTTTTAACATGCTAATTAATATTTTGTGCATATGGAAATTTCTTCTACCCTCTGGATTAAGCTCTTCTTTATAAAAACATTTTGAGCATTATAATTTTTTTAAAATTATGTTCACATCATTTTCTAGTCTGATCTATCCTCACACTCTAGGCTTGGATAAGGATATGCATTTTGTGCACTAGCCCAGTCCCCTGCTTCACCTAAACTCATTCTACATAAGCCATATCCCAACCACTAGGCCCAACCCTGCTGCACATCTTCTCTTTTGCCCCAACCTGTTCTGTTCTTATCAGACACTGAACTGATAAGAAGCCCACTGCAAAAATAAAAACAACAGGAAAGGTCAAAACTCCAAAACTACTAGTGCTATAAAAATGGTTGCCAATGAGAATTACCTAGATGAACCTCAGGACACAGAATTTAAAAGAACAATCGTAAATGTCATTAAATATTTCAAGGAGTTCAAATAGACACAGAGAAACAGGTCAGTAAAATTAAGAGAATAAATGCTTGAGCGATACACAAGAAAACACCAAGTTGATGGGAATAACAAAATTTTTGAAGTTTT
This sequence comes from Pachyuromys duprasi, assembly GCA_028658305.1. NCBI lineage: Eukaryota > Metazoa > Chordata > Mammalia > Rodentia > Muridae > Pachyuromys > Pachyuromys duprasi. The sequence goes on from CM053760.1 coordinate 43,867,163, forward strand.
TCCTGGGTTTGAAAATGAAACTGAATAAAGAAATAGAAATGTTGAAGAGGATTCAACTTGAAATGAAGAAGGAATGGAAAAACACAATAACTCAACTAGAAAACCAAAGAGAAAGCCTTTCAAGTAGAATGAATTAAGCAGAAGATAGAATATCAGGACTTGAAATAAAGTAAAGGATTTAGACAAAATAAGCAAGGAATTTGAAATTCTTTTCAAAAACACCGAAGAAACACAGAAGAAGTGTGGGACATGGTGAAAAGACCAAATCTTTGAATAATAGGCTAGATGATGAAGAATACCAGGTCAAGGCATAGACTTGAAATTTTGTAACTGTTAGAGGAAAAAAGCCTGCAGTCATTTAGAAAGCAGTGCCTAGAACTTGCTGACAGTATTATATGAAATTGAAAATCTTCTGCAGAACGAAGGCAACAACTGAGTGAAGTGGTACCCTATGGAATGGGGTTGGGGGGAATCCTGTTATCTTCTAATGTGATGGAGAATTGATACTAGAATATGCAAAGAACTCAAGACCTAAATATCAATGGATCAAAGAAACCAAGAAAATAAATGACTGAAGAAACGAACAGGCAGTTCTCAGAGGATGAAGTGCTGTTGCATAGAAGTTTCCTCTGAGGTTAAAGCCTTTTATCTTGGAAGGAAACATGTTAAGACATAAGGTATAAAAGCAAAGTAAAACAACAGGACATTTAGGACAGGATGTTTACAAGGAGGTGAAACAACAGAATGTTCTAGGGGGGGGTGAAACACTCCATCCTGCAGGGAAGCTCTGTTAAGATAGAAATAAATAACTCAAAATAGCTTTCCCAAGTCCCTGAAGCTGACCAGATCCACCATTCTTCCCCAAGGGCGTGTAAACAGAAAGGCTGTTGAGAGCCATTCTCAGATAAGCCCAGCTGCCTGGGAGGGGCAGACATCAGCAGAGCTTCCTGGGAGAGGCTCAGACCAACTGAGTCAGCTGGACAGGAAATTCTTCAACCTATTGAGCTGTTGAAGGCTGTGCAGCATGCTCCAGGGTTCTAGTTTTGTAAGCTGTCATCCATGCTAGGGTGGGGTTTAGTGATGTAGCTGTCTGTGAGATATTTCTTCCCCTGTAAGTAACCCCTCACTTATATTCCATAGATAACCCCAGTAAAACTCATTGGTTTATCAAATTGGACTTTGTAGTATCCATACTTCAGTATATCATGGCCTCCTTATCTGCTAAATGTGCGTGCGTGTGTGTGTGTGTGTGTGAGTGTGTGTGTGTGTGTGTGTGTGTGCGCGCGCGCGCGTGTGTATTCCTAGGAAAAATGTCACTCAAAAAGTATAGAAGTTGGCATATTACAATTTTCCTCACCAACACCCAGCTCTAACAGGCTTTCTGCCCATTCTTCTTAGATGCTCTTTGGATGAAGGAGATGCCTCAGCCACAGCTGAGTGTTCACAGTTACTTATACTTGGTAATTTGACCTGTTGAGACTTTGTATTAACTATTACCAAAGTGAAAAGAGCCTTCCCTAACCAAAGTTAGAGCAATACACACTGATGGGTATAAGCATCAATATTTGGATGGAAGTTTGACAATATCACTATTAAACATAACGACAAGAGTATGTTATACTCTAGGACTCATGATATCTCTACTCATAAATTTATGACCAGGTTTACAGTACCTGGCATGAAGTCCCCCCGTTGAGCAGGCCTCAGACCCAATCAAAAGGTGGTTGGTTATACTCATGCCTACCATGCTACCATAGCACCAGTCGTTTACAAGCTGTGGTCCAGTTAGTCCAAAAATGGCTGTCTACCATTGGAATGTACAAGAATCCAGTAGCCGTTCAATTATTGAGGGTGGATGTCTCAGCTGGTCTTCAATATATGCCAGAATCCCGAAGTAGGCTCTCATTCCAGTGAAGGAATGAACTTGGTAGCAAGAGCAAGGAGAAACAGGACAAAAGCAAGTACAGCCTTCTTTCATGTACTTTATTTAGGTTGCCACCAGAAGCTGTGGTGCAGGGGTAAAGTGGATCTTTCCACTTCAAATAATTCATTTAAGAAAAAAAAAATCTCAGTCAAGTTGACAACCAAGGACAGCTACCACACATGTCGACTTCTGGATATGATATGATTGCTACATAAACCATCTCACAGCAACTGATTACACAAGACCGGCACAATATAAAGCCAGTAAAAAAATTTTAAAAATGACTAGGGGAGTGTCCCCAGAGGTCCCTCATTGTTGGGGGGGGGTATTGATAGTGGATGGTTGCTGAAGAAGAAAGAGTCACTCTCCACTGGGGACTTGGCTACTCAGTCTGTTGCCATGCTTCAGTGGATAGCCCCATATCCATGCACACACAGGCATTACTAATCAGACTCAGAGTTATCAATAAAAATAAAATGGGAGGATATGAATTTGGGAGAAAACAAAGGTGAGGGACACCATGGAGATTGGCAGAAGGAATATTGGATGTTCATGGATAAAATCTATATAAATGCAGAAATTTATAAGAACTTCATGTGACTTTGAATTTAAATGTTTTGGGCCTTAGGGAGGATTTGGACAAATTACATTTCATTTCCTAAAAAAAATAATCCACAACTTTGGAAAAGAAAGTCATTGATATAAAAACATGAAGTGACAATGAAAAACTGAGAGGCCAGAGAATTAAACATTAGGTTTCTTGGGTTACTGAGCTAAAAAGTGTAAAACATATCAGGCCAGTTGACCTTGCTGATTTGAGGCAGATTCAGCCAACTGCAGGGAAGAGTTGACTTTGCTGCTCACTAGAGGTATTGCTGCTGAGAAACCAGCTGGATGTCCCCCAACTCGTTCCAATTAGCAGCTTTGCTTCTGAAATAGCACAGACTACCCAAGGCTGCCATTTTCTCCCCATCCCCCACCCCAACAAGAGTGAGGACAAAGAAAGCCTTCCCACAGCGAATAATGTCTGAAATGTAGCCTCTGTGCTTCTGTTTTAACGGCTAGAAGCTTGCTATGCTGGAATCCCCTGCCCTGGGCACACTGAGAGGGACTGTGACCTGTAAATCCACCCACAGTCCGGATCTCTGAGCGCTCTGCTGGATACCAAGGCCTTGGTGTCTGTGAGAGTGCCAGCTTGAGCTGCGAATAAAGATCCTCATGTGTTTTGTGATGGACTCAACTCCTGGTAGTCTTTTGGGGGGTCCTGCAAATTGGGCAAAACAAAACCAGGATTAATAGAACATGGGTACTGTAGAGAAGGAAATGGAAAAAACTAAGGAAAGGGAGAGGGACAAAAGAGAGGGAGAAGGAGAGAGGAGGGTTAAATAACACTAAGGATATTTGAAAAATTGCAGAGAATCATATTTCATGTTTACATAAATTACACACACACATCGTGTTTTTAAATGGAGTTAGACCACTTGGGATGGCAATGCTCCTCATAAGAATAATAGAATATCTAACAAATTCCAGTGCTGGGCATGGGAAAAATTTCAAGTTCTAGTCCTGGGAGTAGAAGAAAGAGACTCCCTCCCCCCTAAAATGCATAAGTTATTGCCTTTGCCTTCATTGCAAAAATTGAAAGTAAGGACCCTCTTGCTGAAGACAGTACACACTTCAGATACTGGCCAATGATTGATAAGTGGGGCTTCATAAAATTAAAAGGCTTCTGCACAACTAAAGAAACAATAATTTAGGTGAAGAGAAAGTCCACAGAATGGGAACTTTGACAATTATACAGGAAATGAAGGGATGCTGATAGTGGAAAGATAGTCTATTCTGAAAAAAAAAAGATAGTCTATTCTGGGAAGAATAAACAATTGGTTATATAATACCAAATGGTCAAGCCAGAAAACATACATACAGGTAAGATTATACAGACTGAGAAGGTTGTATTTATGTACTTAGGAATATATCTGTTTGTATGCAATAACAAGTAATAAAAATGAGGCCATGAATTTGAAATAGATCAAGCAGGAGTACACAGGAGGATTTAGGAGGAAGAAAGAAAATAGGGAAGTAATATAATTATATTATAATCTCAAAAAGTAAAATAAATAACCTTAAAGCATTATGTTCAAATGATAGACCTTCAATTAATTTAATATACTTTTAAAGTAGAATATTAAGGATATATAATGAGGATAAGAATCACTCTTAGTAAAAAAATCTTAGCATGATATTTAAAAAAGAAAATATCACATTACTGGATTGGAAATGAAAAAAAAAACAGTAGTGTGAATCATATCAGGAAAAATGATTTACAAAGCATTCCACTGAATGAAAGTGATAAGTGTAAGGTGTATGTGTTCAAGCTCCCTAATCATGATTATTTGACATTAACTATTGGGCTCCACTTTGGTTTAATGTCCAGGACATGCTGTTGCTCCCCAGTAACTGTTTTTGGTTTTTTGAGACAGGGTTTCTCTGTGTAGCAGAACTCTGGCTGCCCTGGACTTCCTTTATTGATCAGGCTAGCCTTAAACTCAGAGAGATCTGCCTTTCTCTGCTAGTGCTGGGATCAAAGGTGTTGAGCCACCACACCGGGCCCCAATGATTGTTTTAGCAGAAGATTCATAAAGGTCCAGATGAGTCTATTCTGACTGGGTAAAATGACCCATTCCTCACTGCTGGTGTCCAGTCTATTTTAAACCCATGTCACTGATTCGATTCTTATCTCTCCAAGCCCTCACCATTGTTTCTGTGCCTTCCTAGACTGACTTCTGAATCTTGAAGACTGTCATCTCAGCCTGAAATCCTTTAGTGGAAGCACTAGCCATTTTCTGAGTCAAAAGTTGTGTCCAGCCTTGACTAAAAACATACTAGGTCCTGATTGGATTCAACAATTCAAATCATTATTTATATTTAGGAGGACTGCTACAGCTCATTGTTCAGCTTCAAGCTTCTTCATTCATGATTCTGTCTAGTTCCTATTTCATCATTTGGTCTGTACTTTCTTCACTTCTTGGCCGGACATAATACTGTGTATCAATGGCAAAACTGGCATCCTCTGTACTAGTAGCAAATTCTAGGATGATGTTAAGCCACCAAATTATAGGGCCCATAGTTTCCAGTACTGTAGCTAGCCGGATTTCCCCTACTCTGAGTCTCTGTCACTAATCAATTCAATATGTGCTTGACTCTGCTTGATCTCTCAAGTGGTCTCAGTCAGGAACCTGTGGCATTATCTGTATTGGCATAACCTCCCACCTCCAAACGTGTCTGTCAAGACTGTCTGAACTCTATTCCAATCTTCTCCTCAACATGAACTGATGCCAGCTAGAGGTGGAACACATGTTCTCAGCCTCCCCCTACAGAAGTGTAATAAGTTGTGCCTTGCTAGACATAGACTCTAATAACCAAATAAATCATGTCTTTAAAGCCAAGATTGCCAAACACAAGTTGGACAGTAGATGAAGTAAGTTTAGGGAGGGTACTGATTTGGAGTTTTGTTGTTGCTATCTTTTTTTCTTTCTACCAGCCCTAATGCTGTGACCCAGCAGCATGCAATTGTCAGATAGAGATAAATAAACCAATTTCAGCATAGCTAATATGGATGGTAAATAGTTGGTCAAACTTTCCCTAAGAGTACGTCTGATGGCATAGCAGACTTGGAGAAATATCATTGTATATATCATTGTATAAGATGACATTTGTCCCAGAAGCTTGCTCCTTCTATGTATATTGGCGTGACTCTTGCCACTTGTGTTATACATTCAGGTTCACTTTTCTGATCTGTGTGTTTTAATATTTTACGTGCTTTGGGAAAAAGTGAAACTGCTTCCTTCCTTGCGCAGTTGGTGTGATTTATCTTCTACCAAATGCAGACAACCCCACGCCGTGTGTGGAGATTTGAATTTGAACTGGGGACCTGCTAGAGAGTTGAGACTGTTCCAGTTTTGACCACAAGCTGAGTCTGTGTGTTTGTGTTTGTCTGTTTGTGTGTGTGTGTGTGTTTTGTGTAAAATGCTTCCAAATTAGCTTCTCCAGAAGGTCATACCAGCCAGGAATGCATAAAAAATGAGAATATGAGTAGCCTGGATTCTGGGAACACTGGAGTAAATAAACTATGGAGAAGTTGACTAAAACTTTTCTGTGTAAATGTTTTCCTTCTACTTAGTCACAAAAAAAATCATAGAGCTCTGGTCACTCAGATATATTTCTTATTCATAACCATCGGAACCAGAAATGTAATGTGACTCTGAGTTTGAAACAGAGCATTTTATCCTGGTTGTCTTCTTGAAAAGTGGTTTACTTTGATAGAATGAAAATAGAGCATTGCGAGTTTAGAAGGTTCATTGCAGTATTTGTTAGTTCATATTATCCAATATGTGGTAATGTTAGCCTTGTAAAAACTGAACCACAGCTAAGTCAAAATTTTGATTGCCAAAGGCCATCTTAAACACTTAGTCACGTGTGTTCACACACTTAAACACAAAAAATATTTCAGCATCATCAATAGGACAATGATTCATCAGGTCACATGCCTTCTTTCATGCCTTTGGGTGTGCCTTGACCAATATTCAAGTAAAATGCCCAATTAAACATTTTACACCTGAAAAGGGGTGATTGTAGACAAAACTACTCTTTCATCCAACTTCTGTTGCTTTCCCACAAATATGCTGTGTTGCTCAAATAGGAAAGTCTGCTATGGGAAGAGAATAAAGCATTCCTTTCAAGGAACACTAGATGCAAAGTTAGGAAATGGAGTTTGAAGTACACTGAGATTCTGCTCCTGGGAATTTTCACACATCACATTTTATTATCAAGATCCATACTAAAGTCCAACTCTGCTGAGTAGTGTTTTTTATATAGCAAGATGTTGTATTTTCATAGTTCTTAATGCAGAGCTCTGCACAATCTTTTTGAAAGCATTAGAGAGTATCAAGTGAAAACATAACACAAGACCGGCCAAGTTTTAAAAATGTATTCATATTTTTATAAAAATCCTGCATAGAGATACATGAATATTTAGAGCATGGATTGCTTATAGATGATGGGCATTAAAACAACATTTTCCATCTTTTTTCAGAACTATTTGTAGTTCTGCAGTGAGTTTAGATAAATGTACAATGATGGTACTAAGTGAAAACTATGTGTAATATTTTTCAGCACCCAGCCTCTAGCCTAGGAAAGGAAAGAAGGTACACCAGATAGAGTGGTCTAACTATCAACTAAACTACTGATTGTCTAGCTTTGTTTTAGAAGCTTCCATTTGAGCCCCGGATGGGTAGAAGGGAAACCCTTACTGGCTTAATATGAGTTCAATGGCCTCATTTCATAGCAGAGTTTGAATAAGGTTCACAACATGGGTAGGGACTTCTTTGTATACAACCATGCTCACTGTGCTGAGGTTTTTCTCTTTCTTTTCTCTTTCTGTTTTTTCCCTCCACACAGGCAGGAATACTTATCACTGTGAGTTTTCATCCTCAGTGTGGCCGATAGAGCCCACTTTCTCAATATGCACAACTTCCAGTACTGTCAGGATGAGAACAAGGACTGCTTGAGAAACGAAAAAAAACCAAAAGCTCCTACAACTTTGTACTTTTTCAAGATCAAGCACTCGTTTATTCAAAGCTTTTCTCAGCACAGTCCTGGGAGGGAGGCATACATAACATGTAAGAAAATGCTTTGGGTGATTTTATGTGAGTTGCCTCTCTGGTACGCCAAACAAATCTGTTTACAACACTGAAATGATCAGCAAACATACTTCATAGCAAGCACAGTGCTAAGTAAGTTCACTTTAATTACTCCCTGATGATTTTAACTGCAGAAGTCAAGGGATCAGGAAGAAAAGCCGTTCCCTCTATCATTTGCTCAAAACATGAAAGATTGCAGTGTAGAATATGACTAAGACAGAGCTTCAGTCTTCCTAATGATTCCAGAAAACAGTCTCAAAACATGTCAGTATTGATTATCACAATATTATAAGACAAAAGCCAATAGAATTTTATTAAATAAAAATTAGCTGGGCGTTGTGGCACACGCCTGTAATCCCAGCACTCTGAGAGGCAGACCAGGTGGATTGCTGTGAGTTTGAGGCCAGCCTGGTCTACCAAGTGAGTCCAGCACATCCAAGGCTATACAGAGAAACCCTGTCTCATAAACCAAACGAACAAAACCAAAAAGAAAAATCTATGAAAATTGCCTTACCATAAGAGAAGAATTTTCTGAAAATGCAGACTCGCTTCTGGGCTGTTTTCAGGAGGTCGCCTTGATAGAGCAGTGCTCGCTGTGTACAAGCAGTTAACACTCAAAGACACCCATACCTAAAGGGCAAGAGACAGAGTTACTGATCATAAGGAAGCAAGTGTGAAAACAAGTGTTCTTGAACCATCAAGTGGCTAGGCAGCACAGGTGCATCAGGTATGACCTTCCAACCTCAGTACAATGGTGTTTTACAGATGATGGGTCTGAAGAGCATAGACTGTCCCACTCAACAAGCTCAGAGTCAAGGTGCTTGACAATCTTTCTTTGATTTCAAGGTTCCACCTTCCATGGAACTGTAACGTCCTCAGTATGCTAATCAGACCTCAGTAGTCATTCCTACACTTTTTATAGAGCTGCTGCATAGCCGATGCAAGAGTTCACTGATGCTTAATTCTATGTACCACTGGGTGCATTGTTACGGTCAATAGGAATTTATACAGCATAAAAAGTCCAGAAGACATTGACTTTTGTCACCACACAAATAATTCCTATCCCTTCTTTCCTGAAAGGTGTTCTGATGCAAAGCATTTTGAATTCCATAAAGAAATCTTCTGCTCGGCTTTGATCCAGTTCCAAACCAGAGGAACTCCTGTGTTGGGGTTTGCATCAAAGTGCTGAAATCATATGTGTCCCTTGCTAGACCGTAAACCACAATACCTCAATTCAGATGACCTCAAGGCCTGACCAGAAAATACTCAGTGGCTTCTTCCGGTTACCTTTTCATGCTGGCTTGTCCTTAATATAGCTAATGCTCCCCAGATGTATCAGTGGCTGGCTTTGTTAACCCTTTGTGGTCTCACATGAACATTGGCTGCTTTTCACAGAACAGGAAGAGGGTAAATATATCCTAATGGAGAAACACAATAAAACAAATGATATGTATAGACCATGTAATTGTGGTTATGTATATGTATATAAATAAATTATGGCATAATAAATTCTACATGTGCCATTGTATAGCTTCAGCAAACTTATTTTTAGATACACTGGTATCAAGGCTTCTTATTGAAATTATTTTGCAGAGAAATCCATGTATTATCCTACAAGAATCCTTCATGGAGCCCTTGTAGATACCAAGATCCTCAGATGCTCAGATCATAGCATAAAATAAAATATTATTTGCATATAACACACACATCTTCCAGTAGAGTTGAAATCACCTCCATACTTCATATGATATTTAGGTTAATAAATATCAGATAAATAGCTACTGTGCTGAATCATTTATGGAATCACCATAAAAAAGTGTTTACCCGTTCAATACAGATGAAGCATTTATTTTAAGTATTTTCTTTTATTTGAGTGAACCCATGGGATACAGATGCAGGTGATACTATATCCTATGAGTGAATATTTCAAAACACAACCAAAGAGAAAAGACAAGCTGTCTTTATAAAACCATAATAGCATAGTTACATAATAATTACTGACTATATTCAATATTCAGACAGATAAAATTTCCAATTATGGTTTCAGTGTCATTTTTTTCTAGTTTATTTGAATGTTTGAATCTGGATCTAAGGAAAGCCTATTGTAACTGTTAACATACAACATTGATGTCTCTTGTTTTGTTGGTTTCCCTTTCCATTTGTCTTTCCCTCTTTGCAGTGCACTTGCTAAAGAGCTCCAGCTCCTTGTCCTGTGGGCACTGATGACCACTGTCCTTTGTCCTGTGTGGTCTCCATGAATGAGCAGAGGTTCTGGACGGTCAGGCAGGTCCACATTTGATTTTTCTGAGATGACTCCTTCATAGGAGGAGTTTAATTTTCCCTCAAGACATATGAGAGGCTTGACTTTCCTCTTCCTTAGACACTGTCAGTCATCAGTGTCTAGTGCTTAGATCCATAATTCTCTCTGAGTTGCAGAAGGTGACATTGAAATTATATGTTTATATTTTAGTAGTTTCTTGAAATATCATAATTAAGAACAATATGTTTGGTTGTCAAGAGGTTCTACTGTTGACGGGGTATAAAAATATTAGTTGGTTCACTAGAATTATCCAGTAGTTCACTTTAAAAATACCGTTTTCATTAATGTGTGTGTGTTTTCATTATACATAATGTTGCATTTCATGAAGACAAATTCAGTCCAGTATACCATCCCTGTACCCTTCTTCCTGATAGTGTCCTTCTCTTTTATAAAGTATCATTATGAACTTATGAATTTGAATTAATTTTATGTAACTTAGTATCTAGCAGTTTCCTTATCACTGCTTTTCACAGTGCTTTATCTTTTGAAATATATGTATTTACTTTAAATTGCATTTACTTGTGTGTGTGTGTGTGTGTAGCTCGGTGTGCCCAGAGGTTGAATTCAGATAGCCTTGGTGATAAGTGCCTTTAGCTCTCTCCCTGGACCCCATCCCACAGTGCTGCCCCCTTCATAAAATTAAGTTTAAAAAGTAATTGGATTATGCATGGGATTTAAAAACAATTTTATTTTGGTTGATTCCTGCCCTCATCATGTGCCCAGTTCTCTTTCCAGGATGTGTCTTTTCATCCTTAGTATTCTTGTAACCATTTTGCTGTATCATCTCCCTGGTTCCTTAAAGCCCCCCCCCCCCATCCCTACAGTCTCATGGGCAGGCCTTAACTTTGACAATCTTCCAATGTTGACTCAGATCTTTGACATAATGTATGTAAGCCTTATTAGCTTTCTTGTTCTCTAGTATGCTCAGTTTCATTGGTGGTCTTGCATCTCCTCTGTCCAAGAGTTGGAAATAATGTTCTGGGAGCTCAGGCATGTTTCAGAGGGAAAACGTCCCCAACACTAAATTATGACTGCTGAAGCTATGTGTATGCCAGTCCTCACATGTTCCTTCGGATGAAGACAACTGATAGCAATATTTCAAATTCGAGCTTAGTAAGTCTTCAGTTCTTTGTTCTTCTTTCTCATATCTCCATGTCCTTTCCCCGCTGCAAAGATTCTTTCTTTGGGGATGAGAGTATAGTTTGGGCTTAGCATTCTCATGGCCTGGATTCTATCCTTAATATTGTATGTACATCCACTCCCCCAAAGAGAAGCTTCACTTGAGGGACACAGGCTTTTGGAGTTATGAGATAAGTACACATTAACCATTGCTACTACTGGCACTATTACAACTTTGAAATCTTCTTTGTATCTGTTTTTGTCATTAGGATGTATTTTATGAGGGATATACATTTAAAAATATCTTTAGAAGCTGAGCATAGTGGTACATGTTTTTAATCCCAGCACTTGGAAGGCAGAGGCACACAGATCTCTGTGAGTGAGTGGTAGGCCATCCTGATCTACATAGTGAGTTCTAGGATAGCCAGGGCTACATAGAAAAAGCCTGCTAAGATCAAATAGTAAATACATAATTACATATGTACTGTATACAGAGTATGTATGTAATTAATTCTTTGTATAACTGTGCCAGCAGTTTATCATGCACATTTAGATTAGTTTATTTTACTATAATTTTCAATTTGTATTATAATCAAACTTTGTCTTATAAAGTGTGTTTATGTTTCAAAGTCAGCCTTATCGAACAAGATATGTTCAGGGAGTCTGTCTCCTGTCCCCCTTCTTCCCTACATACCACTCATTCTGCGTACTCACAGGGTGATGCCTACATTAGGAGTGCCATGTGTCTCATTGTATAGTAGCCATTGCTACAGTGAACTGTGCCAGAGTTCACTCTGTGATGTCAACCTGATGTGGCACTGATAATTTTTTTTATCACCTGACATCGTATCAATAGCCAATGAATTATTCCCATTCATTGACTATTGATATGGGTTTGGTTTTATTCTTTAACAATATCTTATTTAGACACAAAAGACAAGGGTATGCACGGGTGTACATTTTCTTTCTGTTTCACTCCAGAAGATAGAAGGTGTTGGTATTAAAATCTCTGGGCATTTTCAAGTGAGTTAGATTTTTCTGTCTGTATGTCAAAGGAAGTTTCTTACAATGCTGAAGGAACAAGCATTTCCCAGCCTTTGTCAGGTTTCTTCATCTCTTTTGTTCAGCCCTGTAGTATGTCTTCCATAGTGTATCATTTTTAGGAAAACTAATTTTATAATTCTATATTTCTTGTGTGCCTATGTAAATGTGTCTAGTTTCCTTTTGCAGACTCATCTTATGCACGCTATTTCTTCTTCCTGTATCTTCCAAAAGAAAGGGACTTGCAGAAAGTTGGCATCAGACTCATGCCTATGAACACGAACTGGCTAGCTTTGAGAAGCAAAATTTTAATAACTGTATTCGAAGGATGGAAGTGACTGACAAAGAGGTGAATTGAATCCAGTTTTTCCCTTTCTATTAACACCATGTCCTTTTATTTTCTTAACTGGCCAAATAAAAACATCACATGAAACTAACTGCTGCCCTTGAGCTGATGTGGATTTTCCAAAGTATACAGCCTACTAAACAGTCCTGGGGTGCTATTTATAATACATTGCTAAGCAAAGCTTTGTTTTTCCCAAGTTTCCTATTTCCTTTTCTCTCTGGAGCTGTCACAGCTAAGCTTTCTACTCTCTCCCTGCTCTCTAGACTACTGGACTAAACAGTAACGGAGTCTTGCAATATTAATAAACACCATCATACAGAGCTACTTTGCATGTGTGTCTGTTCTTTATCTCAGTCCTGGTTTTTGTTTCAAAGGTTTTTAGATGCTGCTGTCACAGGAAAAACTTGCAGAGAAGATGCACTCAAATTTTAGTTGAGCATATGGCTCTTTTTTTCTGGGAGAGTCTGACATCTTGTAAGATGCTAGTTCTGAAAGAGGATGGGACCCAAAGAGAATATAAAATCTGCTGTCCTTGTATTGGTTAATATATATATATATATTTAAATATATATATAGTTTAAATATATATATTTAAAGCTTCTGTCCTGCTTTGACTTTAAGTTTACAATTATTCAATATAAACAGGTCACTTTCTGAACCAGCTGCTTTTTCCTATTTTGATCTTGATAAATTATAATTTAAAATTTGAAAGGAAATATTTGATAGCCAGCATATAATCCTCCTAAAGTTATCATTGCCAGTGTTCTTGCAGTGTATTCATTGGTAAGAAGGGGAAATACCTTAGAAATTGCAGACAGCAATGTTTGCAAATATAAAAATAATGAAACCTTAAGAGGGATTGTGAGTTGGGTTGATGGTAAAAGTACTTGCTGCTAAGCCTAATATCCTGAGCTCAATTCCTGGGACCCACAAAGGAGGAGAACAAATCACTGTAAGTTGTTAACACACACATATACACTTGGCTCACAGAGAAAGAGAGAAAGAAGGAAGGAAAGAAGAAAGGAGAAAAACAGAAGGAAAAAAGAGGGTTCACTGCTTATAGAAATATAAATTAGTGTAGTCACTATGACAATATGTATGGAAGTCCCTCACAAACCTAAAACTGGAAACTCCCTTACCATTCAGCTATACTGTACATGGATACACAATATTCCCACCCCTAAAATGTATGGCTAAACTTACAGTACAGGCTCAGTCACAGAAAAGCTTGCTATTTACACACCTGGACCCCGTAACACAAGAGACAAAACTATGCTTTTTACTCCAGATGTTGCCAATACTGTTGAAAATGAATCAGCTGGGGTCATTCACTTTGGTTAGAAGAGCAGGGGCCTTCCTAAAAGTGTCAGTCTTAAAATAGATAGTAGCACAAGCCGCTTCAATAAAGTCACTTATCATTTCCACATAAGCTAGTTTCATTTTCTCCTCCAAATTTCTTTCCATCCTATCATCACTGTGTTTCCTCGGGCATGGGGAAATGCTCTGTGGTCTCTTGGTGAACATTCATCAAAACGGTCATGGTTTCATTACCATTTGTCAAATGCTGGAAACAAGCTTCGAACTCTCAATCAAGAATTCAAATCTGCAAATGATTTCTTTGTTTGATAGATGAGGAACAGGATGGCACAAGACTTTTAATAAAAAGGATTTTGCGAAAAAAACATGTACCTGTCTCTTGTAATAATATTAGAAAACATGTTGTGTCCCAAAGCTATATCTTAGGTTATTTAGAAAATATAATAACCCTAAGACGAAATAAAGCACAGTAACTAAATGCTAAGTGGAAATTGCACTGACAGTAGGTCAAGCTTACAATCCTCACCAAAAATAATAGAAGTGGGCAAACCTGAGACCTTTCTCATCAAGCATTGATGTGCTATGGTGATTTTAGCGATGAGCAACCAACATAATTCTATCCCCCTTCTCTCCATATATAACCAATATGTACATTATCTTTCATTTATATACAAGTTATGCTGATACAATGTAGAAATGCAACAGGATTATAAAATCAAAGCTAGTAAAACTTGACAGACATTAATTAAGCCTCTATTTGGAAATGCAAAGAATCTCAACTGAAAGCACCTACCT
>CM053760.1:43881823-43912219 GCA_028658305.1 Pachyuromys duprasi
CTCCTCAGGGCTGGCTGCAATGTCCTCCCCTGGGATCTAGCCAGTCTGTCACTCCCCGGCTTGTATGGGGGAGGGTCAAAGAGTCAACCATCAAGTTCATGACTGAAACAGTCCCTGTTTCCCTCACTAGGGTCTTCAGTCCGACAATGAGCTATCATGGGCCCCATCTGAGCGGGGGTTCCAGGCCACATCCACACATGGTCCTTGATTGTAGAAACCATCTCATGCAAGACCCCTACGCCCTGCTCAGTTTGGTCTTTGTGGAGCTCTTGTTCTCCCCAAGTCTCACCAACCTCCCCCAGATCTATCATTATTTCTCACCCTCTGTCAGAGGCTTGATCTTGAGTCTTAATATCTGCTCTGATATAATGTTTCTATATAACTAAGTATCAACTAATGATTAAAAAGAAGAAGATAATTATCATATTCATCACTTGAAAGTTTCATGAGGGAAAAAGAGAGAGAGCGCTCAAGGTGAAGGTTACCTTATGGGAAGAGAGACAACAGCACATAGGTGAAAGAAAGATGGAGAGGGGGAGTGGTGGGGAATAAAGAGGAAGAGGGTTTGGAGAGTGGGGAAAGGAGCTAAGCGGCAGTAGGATGAATCAAAACAAAGTTGGCATAAGAAAACTTGCTCTCTGGAAGCTCAATTTAAAAATGTAAAAGAAGGAAACATAACCCCCAAAACTTAAACAATGCCAATCAGAGAAGTAATGGAGCACAAACAACAACATCAAAATTTCTGTGCCACGTGTGGCATATTGCTATATAAATTATTGATTATGAGAGCTCCGGATATCCACCCTCCATATAAGCTCTTATTAGCTAGTTGTGGATAACCAAGCCATTTTGTTGAAGACAACATAAACCTTGAATTTAAGATACAGAAAAATTAAGCTGTAACCGAGCTCAAAGCTTCTTGCCCACTCTCTAGCTTTCATAAAATAATCGTGGTACATTTACATAATGGAATACTACTCAGCTGTTAAAAACAAGGAAATTATGAAATTTTTCAGGCAAATTGATGGATCTAGAAAAGATCGTCTTGAGTGAGGTAACCCAGTAGCAGAAAGACACACATGGCATATACTCACTTATAAGTGGATATTAGACATATAATATAGGATAAAAATATTAAAATCTATACACCTAAAGAAGCTAAACAAGAAGGAGGATCCTAGGGAAGACGTTCAATCTTCATTCAGAAGGGCAAATGGGATAGACATTGGAAGTAGGAGAAGACAGGGAACAGGACAGGAGCCTATCACAGAGGGCCTCTGAAAGACCCAGCATATGCTGAGACTCATAGCCAAACTTTGGGCAGAGTGCAGGGAATCTTAGGAAAGAAGGGGGAGACAGAAAGCCCTGGAGGAGATAGAGTTCCATGAGGAGGCCAACAGAGCCAAAAAATCTGGGCCCAGGGGTCCCTGCAGAGACTGATACTCCAACCAAGAACCATGCATGGAGAGAACCTAGAACCCCTGCTCATATGTAGCTCATAGGCAGCTCAGTCTCCAAGTGGGTTCCCTAGCTAGTAAGGGGAGCAGGGGCTGTCTCTGACATGAACTCAGTGGCTAGTTCCTTAATCACCTCCACCTGGAGGTGGGGGTTGCAGCCTTGCCAGGCCACAGAGGAAGATGATACAGCCAGTCCTGACCCAGGCTAGGGTCAGATAGTAGGGGAGGAGGACCTCCCTATCAATGGACTAGGGGAGGGGTGTGGGGAGAGAAGAAGGAGGGTAGGTAGGATAGGGAGGAGATAAGAGAGGGGGCTACAACTGGGATACAAACTGAATAAATTGTAATAAAATTTTAAAAAGACTATCAGGCTATGACGGGGTGTGGGAATAAAAGTATATTCTTATCAAGCTGTTAACTCTATGAAATGTAATACTAACCTTCCAGGCAAGATCAGCTGTTACAAGGTAATTAACTGTACACTTATTGCATCTGAGTCCTGCTCTACCAGAGTGAATCATATTGAATCTGTAAATTAAGTCCTAAACTGTTACTGTAAAAGTCTTACACCTTAGGGAGGAAGCTCATACTGCTGATTTGCTGGACCGACAGCCACCTCCTTATATTTCTGTTTATATCCACAAAGGCTACTCTCTGTTTCAATCAGAGAAACCTCTCTTGCCTACTCTCTTTATGAAGTGAACAGAGGTGAATGAAGAGATCCACGGATGAACTAGATGCTGAAAAAAAAAAAAGACAGTTGAGCCTCCATTTTAAACAAGACATCCATACCATCCCTTTAACGCTCAGGGAACATTATGAAAAGTGGGTGCGGGTGGGGAGGGAGCAATAACATGGCTGAAGATTAGGAAGAGGGTTGCAGAAATGTCGTCTTTTAAGTACTGCACAGCCATGACGGTCATGAACTCACAGCAGCTCTGCCTGCTGGTACTGGGACCACACAATTTGGGTCCTCTTAACATTGAGCCATGGATAGGGAAGGACCTGACAGGCCAATACCACTTACTGCTAATTTATTGATAACAGATTCCAGGAGATGGAGAGTCATAGTATTCCACTGCGTACCAACTAGTGAACACATCTGTCTCTGGTGAATAAATATGTTCTAATCTAGAGCAACATAGATGACCCTGAAGCTTCAATAGAAATAAATGGTCCTTAAATTTTGTGGGACACAAAACACATGGGAAAGAGATATGCAAAGAAGGAAGAAGCCTAGAAATATGGGAGAGAAGCAAGAGAGGGTGGAAGGAGCAGATTCATTTTACACACATATTGCACTGCCAAAGAATAAAAATTTATGCATTACAAAACAGAATATTAAGATATACTTGTTCAGCAAATTTTAAGTTTGAAATACGTCATTGTTAAGCCGAGTTAGCACTTTATTTGTGAAATGTGTGTGATTTTGTATCGGCGTGTGTTTGGTGCTGTGATAAAACACCATAACCAAGAGCTACTTGTGGCCTCATAGTTTCAGAAGTTTAGCATCTGTAAAAGTGTATGGGAGGGCCAGGTAACAGTGGCAGGCATGCTGGTAGGAACAGGAAGTTGAGAGATCATATTTTAAAAGTAAATGAATAGAGTAAGCTGGAAGTAGGATGAAGTTATGACTTCTCAAAGCCTACACCCAGTGACACACTTCCTCCATCAAGGCTACATCACTTCCTCAAACAGCTCTACCAACTGGGCACCAAGTGCTCAATTAACGGAGCCTGTGGCAGACATTTCTCATTCACGCCGCTACAGACTCGTTCATCTTATAACTGAATGAATCTTTGATTCAATTAACCCTCTCACCCCTCCAAGTCTAGGAATAATCATTCTATTCCAAGTTCAACTATTTTTAATTCCCCACAAGAAGCATATCATACTATATGTGTCTTCTTGTGTCTATTTTATTTCCTTTGGCACCAGGTAGTGGCAGGACTTCTTGTTTTTTTAAAGAACAAATAATATTGCAATGTATAAAAATTGATGGGTTTAAATTCATTTATCCATTAATGTTTATGTTGGCTATTAGTACATAATAAGTTTTTAATTCCCTGAAAAAAAAACAAATGGACCTTCAAACATTTGTTCGCTTGAGAAAATAATGCCTTGATCTTTCAGCTGATTGGAAATATAACTTTTTGTGACAGCCTTAGAAGTCAGATCTGAATGATTTCCCTTTTTTGTTATTCTTAGTGCAAATATATTGGGAATTTTTATTTTAGGGAATTTACATTTGATTTGGCATTTTGAAGTATTTAGAAAGTGGCTAATGATCATGTATTGAATGGTATGGATATAATAACTG
This sequence comes from Pachyuromys duprasi, assembly GCA_028658305.1. Taxonomy (NCBI): domain Eukaryota; kingdom Metazoa; phylum Chordata; class Mammalia; order Rodentia; family Muridae; genus Pachyuromys; species Pachyuromys duprasi. Next base: position 43,885,601 of record CM053760.1, read on the forward strand.
TCTGGGACATGAAAGAAAGACTGGGTAAAATTTCCTAAATCATTTGAAGTTTCATCAAATTATCACAAATGTTTGGTCTGCTGAATTATTCAGTTGACTAGAATTAGTAGTTAGCTTGTAATTTGAAGGACCTGAGGTGGGTAGAGAAATATTTGAGGTTGGACTTAATTTATGTCAAATTTCCTTTTATGAATTGTGAAGTCAGCATAAACGCCTAAACCTAATTCTAACAAAAACACTCTTTCCTTCCCTCCTGTGCATTTGCTTCTCAGACCATTTCTATGGACAAATGAATTGGTCACAAGCAGCTATTTGTACGTTTAGTGTATGTGTGTGTGTTCAAATCCCACTGTTCAGCTTTGGAGGTGAGAGCTGAGTGTATCAGCTCTCCTCAGACACCAAACTCAAGTAATCAGGCTTGATGGCAACTTCCTGTGCTCGCTGAGCCATCTCAAAGGTCCTATAAGCAGTTACTAAAGTTCAGCCTTCCTTGTGGACAGACATCTGATTTTAATCACAGTGAAGAAGATGAACATGGATGCCATGCACGGATAGAAGATGAATTGACTTTTCCAAGATTATAACAGTAAATTGTTATGATAAACAGCTCTCCAGTTTATACATGCATTCCCACAAGAAGTCAAAACTAGGGAATATTTTCTGTAATTAATTGTTTTCATACTTCAATGATTATCTTCTCGGGGGTAAATGTAGCTTAAAATGTCACAGCAGGTTTAAGGGGCAACGTGGAGAAGACAAGAAAGGATTAACTTGCTTTTCAGATTTCTCACATCCACATGAGTCTCACTGGGGCTGGATTACTCAGACATTTATCTCTAAATCACACAACCCCATTTCTCCACAGCTTCATATTTTCCTTAACTGTACTGTAACTCTGGCAAAAAAAAAAAAGCTAGAATCATCATCAAATAAAACCCACAAAAGGTTTTGTTTAACTTCTCTCCACTCCACCTCCCATCAAATGAATTTCTTGGAAGTTAGATCATGATTATTAATGTTACTTTTTGGTAAAATCATCCTTATAATTTCACAAAAATTAGAATAAAAGAGACAGAAGAATGAGGACCATCTACAACCTTATTGCTTTGTTTTGTGATATAATCCTAATAGAGAGCAGACCTTCATTGTGTAACCCATGATGTGAAGTACAAAGAAAACCATCATTAAGAGGCTGATCTCACTCCACCGTGACCTCACGGCTCTACTGGGGTTGTCTTGCAATACTTCATTTTACAGCCTCTATCAACAGCACATACCAGCCCACAGAATCACTAGGATCATTTTTTGCTTTATTCTCCTACAGTTTTTTTTTTAAATACACTCATTACCCAAAGGTAATCAGAACAAAACATTCCCTGAGGCAGCTGAAGTAGATCACCTTCTTGGACTGAAGGAACAACCAGAAACAATACCTCAAGCCCACTGTCTCCACACCATGTCCTTGGGAAGACTAGAGGCAGGACATCATAATGGTTGCAGGCACCACTTAAAGATCAGATTTGATTTGTCTTGGAAAATCAATGTAATATAAACTTTCCTACAGCTTCTTCTAGGCCTCTATGTATTCCACCTAAATACATTTACATTTCAGTAACACAAATTAGCTGGACTCTATCACAACATGTAATATTGAGCAAGAATAATAATAAAACAAGCAGAATAGAGGCCAACATAAGGCACTTTCTTCTTCTTAGAGGATCTTCGCAATACAGCCCACTGAAAAGAGTAGATATACCAAATGGAAAATACAGATAACTTTTAGAAAAGATAATACTTGGGTATGCATAGTAGCAATATGTCTATAAGATGAAATTTTGATAGCACTCATGAATCAGCTCTACACTTCAAAAATGACACTCCCATCTGCCTCCTTTAATGTCAAAAGAATTGGAATTGGATTACAAAAGTAGTAGTGAACACAATTGTCTCACACCTGAGAAAGCACTTAAGGATTTACAGTAAGGAAATAAGTACGTTGGAGTGTTTAAAAGATCTCCCAATGGTTTGGAATAAATTATTTAAGAAAACATAACTCACAGTTCAAGGGTGATCAGATTTACAGTCCCGGGCATGAACTCTTTCCTTTGGAGCAGGCCTTAAATCCATTCAGAATGTGCTTGCTTATCGCAATAATTGCCATGCCACTATTTCTCTAGTGGGGACATCCTTGCCTGGTCCAGTGCTGGGTAAAACTCTCCCAGCAGCTTCCACTGGACCTCCCAGAATTATGAACAATAGTCAGCAGATATAGTCTCTGTATTTTAGTAACGATATTAAAGCTGTGGTAGTGTCACCTCTGATAACCAGAGCTGTAGGATGGGAAAGAAAGAAACAGACAGAGCCTGCATTGGTATGACTATGAGCTCATGAGCCTCAGCTGAATAACGTAAGAACAGTGCCTTATGGACACTCTATTTGCCACTGTGGACAGGCAGTGTCTTTTTCATAATATTTGATGTACTTTTTTCCCCATGCTTGGCAATACCCAAACATATTCCCTTAGGATTTAAAATATCCAGGGCTATACTTTAGGTGGTAATAAATACGTGGAGCCCAATTACGTTTTCATTGCCCATGTTCATAGTTCAAGTAAGATTCTGAAAACAGAGCTAGAATTTGGAAAGGGTTCATGGGCTTCATTTAAATATTGAACTGAAATTGTAGGACTAATTCAATAAGCATATGCAGGAACCCATGAAGAGAATAACTTCCCAAAGATGAGGGAATTGCTTTGAGTAACAGCCATTCATTTGTTTTTGGTTTCAGACAGCGATCGGAGCTGGTTATGGTCACTGCCACTTTGATAAATGACTTTCCCATCATATTCTCATTTTGTGGGTTTGGGTCAGACACCATATTGTGACTTGGTTGGCTTGGAGGCTGGTGCTTTATTGTATTTTTAGAATATTTAGTCTATTTAGAAAGTTTGCATAATTCTGGTCACAGTGACTAAGGTGACTAGGGTTAAAATAAGACTGAATTTAACAAAACAAACATTAGCACAGGGTGACACTGCCCAGTTGTCACTCAAAGTCGTAGGCTTGAGTGCTTAAGGTTGTAAGTAGATGCCCAGTAGAAGGAAAAATGCTTTCTCTGCTATTCGTAGGAATGTGGTATTCCTGAAAGATAACTACTTGATGTCACGTCGAATCTCCTGTGTTTTGCTAACTCTGAGGAACCAATAGCAGCCACCTGAAGCACCCAGTGGAGGATACTGGGGTGGCGAAAGCACCCTACTAGCAACACCGAATGTGGGAGCAAAGGAAGGGACTGTAATGTGGGTTTGAACTGAGGAAAGTAAGAGGGTTAATAGATGTTTTTACTGTAGTTTATATCAGCTCTGTAGTTTATATCAGACATCAAATGTGCTGAACCAGAAATGCCTTGTGGGCATTAAAATATTTCTCATTAACATAATAATATAATGTGCATACCTATTGCATAAAATACACGTGTAAGTATATATGTATATTTCTTCCCTTTTAAATACAGGAAAATTATTTTAGAGTTTTAAGAATTAACGTTTGAAGGAGGTAAAGAGATGGCTCAGCAGACAAAACTGCATACTGCTCTTATAGAGGACCCAACTTTGATCCTTAGCATTCACATTAGGAGGTCACCACCCCTGTAACTCCAGATGCTTCTTGCCTCCATGAGCAACTGTACTTGTGTGCAGACACCTACACGCATACACATAATTTAAAATAAAATAAGTTGTTCCTCAAATAACTATGCTAGAAAATCTATTTGAGATTAAATCAACTGTTCTGAACCCAGCTTTCTGTTCAGTTTTCTGTTCTCCATTATGTAATCACCTTGTTCTGTGTAGCTTTATAATAAATCTTGACACCTCATAGTGTAAGGCATCTCAATGCCACCATCCGTTTCTCCACTTGGATGTTTTATACATTTATTAACTATTTGTACTGTTATCTACATTATAGAATCATCTTGTAAGCATCCATAATAAATGCATATCTTGACTTAGGTCCTCTGGGCAAAGGACTCTGAAATGTAGGCTCATATAGAGTACGTGTACCTATCTCTAACTCTAGGCGTATCCCTAGCCCTAACCCTAACCCTAAACCTAATGCTAGTCTTAACCCTAACACTATCCCCAAACTTAACCCTAGTCCTAGCCTTTATTGAAACCCTAAACCTAAAACTAAAAGTAAATGTAGCCCTAACCCTATCCACAAATGTAGTCCCAGCACTAGCCCTAACCCTTATCCTAACCCTAACGCTAAGCTATCAAAAGGTGAGATGAGTAAGAAAGAACAGAGGTGTGATATAGATGTGTCATGTCAAATACCATGGTAACTTCTGGGACATGAAGGTCTCTTCAGTGTTGTTCTAAATTGAGCTAAAGGGACTAAGTGTTTTAAAGGCCTATCTATCAACAGTTAAATGTCAACTGTTTCTCCAACGGGACACAACATTGGGCAAAACAGCTTGCATCAGCCAGAAACACTTGTCACAAGATCAACTGTAAACTGTTTGTGGTCAGCACTTCAGGAAGCTTGGACAATGGATGGGGTGTCTTAAGTGGGTGTCATAGTTTGATATGTACAGGAAAAAAAATGCCATCAACTAAATAGATGGTGACAAAACAAGAATTTATCTCACACTTCTGGAGATTTGAAAGCTTACTATCAAGACACTGACATATGATATCTGGTGAGGGATTTCTTCCTGAATTGTATATAACTATCTTCCTTGGTTTTTCAAGTGGCAGAGTAGAAGGGGAAGGCAAGCTCTTCGCTGTATTTTTGTATAGGTACGTTAATCCCAGCCATAAAAAAATCCTCACTCAGGACTTGATTACTTATCAAGGTGCTTGCCTCTTCATCCTAGCACACTGGGTGTTAAGGTGCCAATGTGTGCCTTTGGGGAGGACATAGCATTTAGTTTGTAGTAGTGGTTCTGGGTTGCTGTTGTTGGAGAGCATCCCCCAACAGTTCAGATTTATTAGGGTTCTGTTGGCTCTCTCCTTTGGGGAAAGTTGTAACAGAAAGTAGAACAAACTAAATATAATTCGCTAAAGACCCTATCTAAAGATTTAAATAATGAATTATTCAGGTGGCTGAAGAATATCATTCATAATTTTCCCTTTCCATTACACCATCTAGACTCCAGTGCCTTGTCTAGGCTATGTTGTATATAAAAGGTTCTGAGACTCTAGTCACCACGCCATCTAGAACATGGCTCCTGAAGTTTTTTTTTTTTTTTTATTGTATAAATTAGATGAAAGTATGTCAAGAGATGATCCAGTAGGTCATTTACAGGACTTGTTTTTCTTTCTTTCTTTCTTTCTTCCTTCCTTCCTTCCTTCCTTTGTTTCTTTCTTTCCTTTTTGGTATGGATCTTGCTCTTTTCTATTTTTATTTTATTTTTATATTAATTGCAGTTCATTCACTTTGTATCCCAGCTGCAGCCTCCTCCCTTATTCCTTCTCAATCCCACCCCCCTCCCTAATCTCCTCCCTGCCCCTCTCTCAGTCCACTGATAGGGGAGGTCTTCTTCAACTTCCATCTGACCTTAGCTTCTTAGGCCTCATCAGGACTGGCTGCAATGTCCTCCTCTGTGGCCTGGCAAAGCTGCTCCTCCCTCGGGGCGGGGGGTAGTCGAAGAGCCAACCACTGGTTCATGTCAGAGACAGTCCCTGTTCCCCTTAGTAGGGAACCCACTTGGATACTGAGCTGTCATGGGCTATGTCCAAGCAGGGGTTCTATCCTTGTATGGTTACCTCCATGCATGGTCCTTGGTTGCAGAATCAGTCTCAGAAAAGACCCCTGTGCCCAGATATATTTGGTCTTTGTGGAACTCTTGTCTGCTCCAGGTCTTACTAATTTCTTTCATATGATTCCCTGCACTCTGCCCAAGGTTTGGTTATACGTCTCAGCATCTGCTTTGATACACTGCTAGGTAGAGTCTTTCAGAGGCCCTCTATGGCAGGTTCCTACTTCCAATGTCCATCCCATTTGTCTTGTGAGGATTGATCATCTTACCCCGGGTACTCCTTCTTGTTTAGCTTCTTTAGGTGTACAGAATTTAGTATGTTTATCTTATCTTTTAGGTCTAGTATCTCCTTATAAGTGAGTATATACCGTGTGTATCTTTCTGCTTCTGTGATACTAAACTCAGGATGATCTTTTCTAGATCCCACCATTTGCTTACAAATTTCACGATTTCCTATTCTCAACTTCATATGGAAAAACAAAAAACCCAGAATTTCCAAAATGGTCCTGTACAACAACAGATCATCTGGAGGTATCTTCATCTCTGATCTCAAGCTGTACTACAAACCAAAGGTAATACAGCATGGTATTGGCATTGAAACAGAATGGTGGGTCAGTGGAATCAAATAGAAGACCCAGATATAAATCCACATACCTATGGGTACTTGATTTTTGACAAAGAAGCCAAAACCATTCAATGGAAAAAAGACAGTGTCTTCAACAAATGGTGCTGGTCCAACTGGATATCTACATGCAGAAAAATGAAAATAGGTCCATATTTATTACCCTCCACAAAACTAAAGTCCAAGTGGATCACAGACCTCAACATAAAACCAGATGCACTAAACCTGTTAGAAGAAAAATGAGTCTAGAACTCATTGGCACAGGAGAAAACTTTCTGAACAAAACACCAGCAGCACAAGCTCTAAGGTCAACAATCAATAAATGGGACCTCATGAAACTGAAAAGCTTCTGTAAAGCAAAAGGCACTGTTGTCAGAACAAAAGGACAGCCTACAGACTGAGAAAGGATCTTCACCAACTCTATATCTGACAGTGGGGTAATATTCAGAATATATAAGGAACTAAAGAAGTTAAAAAGCAATACATCAAGTAATCTAATTAAAAAACGGGGTATGGAGCTAAACAGAGAATTCTCTGTAGAGGACTATAGAATGACAGAGAAACACTTAAAGAAATGCTCAACGTCCTTAGCCATCAGGGAGATGCAAATCAAATCGACCCTGAGATTTCACCTTACACCCATCAGAATGACTAAGATCAAAAACTCAAGTGACAACACATGCTGGAGAGGATGTGGAGAAAGAGGAACCCTCCTCCATTGCTGGAGGGAATGTAAACTTGTACACTAGCACTTTGGAAACCAATCTGACATTTTGTCAGATAATTAGGAATAGCGCTTCTTCAAGATCCAGCTATAACACTCCTAGGCATATATCCAAAATATGTTCAAGTACACAACAAGGACATGTATTCAAACATGTTCGTGGCAGCTTTATTCGTAATAGCCAGAACCTGGAAACAACCCAGATGTCCCTCAAAGGAGAAATGGATACAGAAATTGTGGTACATTTACACAATGGAATATTACTCAGCAATTAAAAACTTATTTATTTATCTAATTATTTATTCATCTATCTATCTATCTATCTATCTATCTATCTATCTATCTATCTATCTATTTATTTTTGTATTGCCCATAGAGTATAACAGCATCACTGGCTCATCCTGGTGACGCTTTAGACTACATTTTCCCCTTGCATTGTCAGCTTTTTTCTATAACAGGGGTTCTTCCGAGACTGGGCAGTAGTCATAGCTTCAGTTCCATCAAATTCTGTTTTCCCAGTGGAAGGATACTTTCCCCCTCCTTCATTTCTTCAATTCAACCTGCTCGGGCCCCATGAATTCCCCTCCCCACTAAGTTGCTAACTGTTCTTGAGGACTATTCAAACCGCATGCTGATGAAAAGCTTTTCTTGCTGGAAGGCTGGCCATCTTATAACAGCTGGAACTAGATCAGTGCTGTTGGGCTCATAGCTACTATCCCTGCCTTCTCAGTGAATTCTTTCTTGAGACCATTATGCTAGTACTTAGTGAGTCACGAGAGGGGATGGTTGAGGTCAACTGGTTATGAAATTCGGTTTATTTTATATTTAGCATTTTTGTACCTCCCTGCTGGTATCAATGCCATTTTTCAGCTTAAATGAACAAGTGAAGGTTATGCGAACTATCCACTAAACATTTTTAAATCCAAAGTAGAAAGAAAAAGCATCTGCTTTGATTTTGTGGGCCTTATATTTGTTTTCAGCAGAATTATTTCATTTAAATGGCTTCTATGTGCTCTAACTCTAACAATTTGGCACTTTGAATCTCTGCATGTGAATACCAGCTAAGTTTCTTTGCCCAACAGTACTCAATATGTTTGGGTTTTCTACTTTCCCATTGGTAAAGTTTAAAGACTACTGTGTGCTGTGATGTAAAATTCTTAATTCCATCTCTGCTAATGCCCAATTAGAAAAGTTTTAATTTCTTGGATCACTATAGATATTATTACACCTTAATAAACGTCTCCTTTTCTGCACGTGGCTGCCACTCCAGCCCACTGTTTATTTTGATACACATACCTACCTAGATTTGTGTGACTAAGCTAGCCTCTTGGTCTCTATTATTTGGGGATGGTTCTGTAATGACATCTCCAAGCCAAGCAAAGAAAGACTCGGTGATGCTGATAAATATTTCATGAGGATCCATTATTCTGATAAAATGTGTGCCTATGCAGCTCTTCGTTAGAACATAGGCTTTAGCTGAGAAGATTTTGCTCAGCCTTCCACAGTATATCCACTCTGGGATGCTTAACTCTCTAAACTTTTTGATCCCTTTCTTCTTTACCAATCATGGAACTCTGGCATTTTTATTTTGCTTCATTATGCTGTTGATTGTGCCAGGCATCCAAGAGCAGTTCTAGGAACATGCTGATTGCTTCTTGGAGATTTCAAGATTGAATAATGAAATGTAGTGATGTATTTTAAAATAAAAGCAAAACAAACTATCTTTTATCCAAGTTATTCTTTGAACCACTTGAACCAGAACCTTCAGAATCTAGGTTCCAAGAACTGTTAACCACATTACTGCCTACATACATTTTGGCATTTTATTAGAAATTAATCAATTCTGTTGACTGATATGGAAAAGTCTTTTTAGTGACACTCTTTTTCTTTATTTGTTTAGATTGCTTGAATCATTCTATCAAAATTTTTACATAACCTTGCTAGAACAATTATGAAATCTAAAAATGTGAGGGTGGGCATGAGGATGAATATATTTAGCATAAACTATACATGTATTTTTTTAAGTAAGATGTGGAAAGGATAAGAGCTCCACAAGGAGAGCAACAGAACAAAAAAAATCTGGACACAGGGGTCTTTTCTGAGACTGATACTCCAACCAAGTACCATGCATGGAGATAACCTAGAACCCCTGCACAGATGTAGCCCATGGCAGCTCAGTGTCCAAGTGGGTTCCATAATAATGGGAACAGGGACTGTCTCTGACATGAACTGATTGGCCTGCTTTTTGATCACCTCCCCCTGAGGGGGGAGCAGCCTTACCAGGCCAGAGGAAGAAAATGCAGCCACTCCTGTTGAGACTTGATAGAGTAGGATCAGAAGGAAGGAGAGGAAGTCCTCCCCTATCAGTGGACTTGGGAAGGGGCATGTGAGGAGAAGGGAGAGGGAGGGTGGGACTAGGAAGGGAGGAGAGAGGGGGTTACGGGGGGATACAAAGTGAATAAAGTATAATTAATAAAAATTAAAATAAAAAATTCAAGTTTAGGAATCATAATCACTGACAAGCTCTCCATGATCTAATTATTCCTGGGCATGTTGCATTTTAAGTTGCCACCAAAACCATCTGCCTTTAAACTGTCAAAATGATTAACTGATTTTTGTATTATTAATCCACCATTACAGTTCTAGAAAAACTTATGTGACTCATTATGAATTACTATTTATTTGCTATTAAGTATGTATTTTTGATATTTGATTCAATTACTGATAACCTGTCTTTTTGCAAGAGCAGTGTCATCTTATTTTTTTTATCAAATGTATAGAACTACTGAATAAAGTTGTCTGGGTTTGATATTTTCTTTCTGAGAACTTTTCTGTTGACTGTGAATCATTTTTACTCAGGAAAAATATGCATCCGACTAAATATTTTATGGCAATGAAGGACTATCAGGTGAAATCAGCCCAGTTACCAAATCACCCCAACATTGTTGGGGAGGAGGGGAACATCTTCCAAATTGTTACAAATAGAGACTGGAGAATAGAATGTTTCTTTTTATGGCAGAATTACTGTCATCTCATTGGAAACTATGTCATAAACTAGCAACAAGTAATACAAATACGTTACCTATTTATACTTAAATATGGAGTTGCAAAGCAAGGACGTTAAGAAGGTAAGTGTCCTCAGTGACAAAAGTGTGTGATGTTAATCCTTCAGATCAGTCTCCAGTGACTTCAGACATGTTTGTACTTGCCTATCTTTCCCTGCACTGTTCTCTGTTCTCTGTTCTCTGATGTTTCCTTCCAGATGAGGTAATGCCAGTGCTGGTCCATGCTCTGCATGCTGTGGCTCTGTCTGTTCTCCCAATGTCACTCTAGATTTATATGGTATCTGTTATTCTTACTTCAGTGTTCAGCCTGTATGTAAAGAATCTGAAAGTTGTCACTCTTGTAACAAGAACACACTAAAACTCAACATTCTTCTTAGAGCTGTCACAGAGCAAATCCCTGCTCCAAACACTAGTTCAAAAGTTCAAAGGCTTGGCAGTCAAATCCCAGAGGCTGAAATGGGTGTCAGAGGCCTTCGGTAAGAACTTTTAAAATTATGATTGTTTATTGCCAGAGGCGTCACATATTATCTACCTAGAAGCTAAAAAATTCAGGTGCTTGGGTAGGCACAGTGGTGCAAAAGTTTACACCTTTCAGAACTGATTTTTTTGAAGCTAGGCTAGGTTAAGGAAAGAGCAAAGACCAAATGAAAAAGCAAGCAAGCAAAACTTTCTCAAGATAACTTGTAATAGGCTATGCCACAGTAGTTTTAGGTATGTTGGACAAGTGTTGTAGAAAACACAGTTAGCAATCCCAACAGAGTAAGTGGCAAGTAAATACATGCCAGCATGGCAAAAACATAATGAGTTTTAAATTTGGTAACTTCAATGTCTCTCTGATCATGTTTTTCCTTTTTAATGAATATGAGTAGAGATTTGTAGTCTTTGTATTAGAGAAGGAAATTACAAAGACTTTTATTTCTTTAAAAAGCTCATTTTTCAGTTTAATGTGTAAAGGTGTTTTGTCTGCATGTATGTATGAATACCAGATGCATGCTTAGTGCCCAAGGAGATCAGAAGAATATTCTTTAAGGGGACTAAAAAGATTTTTCAGTGGTTTAGAAGACTGGTTGCTTTTCCAGAAGAACCAACTCTGATTCTCATCATCCATGTCACAGCTCACAGTTATTTGCAGCTCCAGATACACAGCATCCAATACTACTTTCTGGCTTCCTCTGGCACGTCACACCTGTGATACACAGACAAATTTGTAGGCAAACACTCATACACTCAAAATTAAAATTCTAAAAAATTAAAAATTAAAGCCGTTTAATTTTTCCATTTTGTTACTCAATGTCAATATCACCTTTCATAAGATCAACATTCTTGTGTGAAAAGAAAATGTCCTACAGATGATACATGTAGACAGTACCACAGAATGACAACTGTAAGAGAAGGGAAAGTTCAAATTTAAACACCTGATAAGAGAACTTACCAAGTGAGCGGTCTCAGCTGCTCAAAGCTCTTAAGTCACTCTGAGTTTTGACTTCCAAGTTTCTTTGAGATAAAAATTGAATGATGCCTGTCTAAACTGCTTTAAGGTCAATGATTCTATAGTACTTCCATTTACTGTTAAATTGCCTTATTTTTAATAATCTATCTGATGCCAGGCATTAAAGTTACTACTATAGATGTTTGTTGACACAAAATTTACAGAGTATATGGGATGGATTTATATTTTTAATACATAATGGTAATATGATTATGAATAAATATGTATATTTTTCAAATTTCAGTGACAAACACTTTATGCAAGAAACATACATAAGGAAGGTAACTCATGGTCTCAAAGGTTTTAGTCTGTGCTATCTGACTCAATTGTTTAGGGGCTGATGGTGAAGTATCACACCTCTGAGAAAGGTTATGATGAAGCAAAGATGTTCCCTTCATGGCAGCCAGAAAACACATTGAGAAGAGGCCAAGGAAAAGATCAAGAAACATGACTTCAGTGACTTCCCCCAATAAGAGGAATCTCCCAATCACTCTGTCACTGATGAACTCATCAACGGTTTAATCCATCAATAAGTTAGTACTCTCATGATCTAATGTGGCTTTAATATTGACCTACTTTTCAGCATTCACTGACTTCTCCAAATCTATCCATTCTGAGATAATATTATGGTTCTGATCAAACATCCCTAGTAAACTTCTCAGCTTTGGCTTACAAAAATAACGTCTGACATTTGCTTAAAGGAAAGTGAGGTTTAAACACAAAGTGACAGGTAGGTTACCTTGATTGGGGGTAAAAGACCAAGCCACTCGGAACAGAGGACCAGCATCAACATGTGGGGCCTGCTGCTCAGCATCAACATGTGGGGCCTGCTGCTCAGCATCAACATCTGGGGCCTTCTGCTCAGCCACCCTCATGGTCACTGCAGAACCTTTTATAATGTAGCTTGGTGATGCCCGCTTTCAGCCCCAAACCTGTTCATGAGCTCTCACTGCAGAAGTCTGTGCTTTCCAATGACTTTTCACCAAGAAATTGTCCTACTATGTTCCAAATTCATCTGAATAAAACTCTATGCAGGCACTTAACCCATAGGCCAGGCTTTTCTGAACCCCCAGAAGAGTGAATGGCCCCTGTCGTGCCTAAGGGTGTAAGGCCTATGGGAGTTTCTGAGTGACTTCTTCAGCTATGTCTCAAAGAAATGTGTTATCCCTTCAGCTTCCCACTTGTAAAACCCCAGAGCAGACAGTGGTGAAGCCAGTGGCTATGACAAAGGAATCATAGCACCACTATGGAAGACCACAGACTTATCTCCCTGGTGTCTATTTTCCCACCATTCTTCTGAGAATCACTTTCGAAAGAAACCTAATGAAATTAAAGTGGAAACAAGTAGTTTAATATCTAATCCCAGAAGCAAAACATAACTTGGAAGAGGCAGCATTATTTAAGATTTGAGGGTACACATCTTAAAGCCAAGACCAACAACTTCCTAGGCTTCTCACTTTGAGCAAACTACCAGTCTAAGCCCAAGTTTTTTCATTTGTGGAATAGAGATAATGCTGGCCTTCACCATTATGGGACCTAAATGGAATATGGCATAGATCACACACACACACACACACACACACACACACACACACGTCACATAGATACTGCACATACTCACAATGTATAGCCACACCATGTTTATCCCATCCCTTGTCACTATTTTTATTTGAATTTATTGAGATTGTATTACTTCTGACTACTTATATTTACTTCTGTAAATTGCCTTTGATGAAGACAAAATTCTCATAGACCAATAAGTAGAGGGATTTTAGCATTCCTGGGTACCAGTATTCACACATTGGAGGCCTACTTTCCCTCACAAGAGGAATTCAGATACAGGAGATTTCGGTATTAGGATATCCATACAGAATCTTAGTCTCAGAATATCTTTTGGCATCTACATCAATAACTGCTGCCACGTAGGTCTTAAGTAGCAAGTCAAAAAATTATGAGATTTTGTACAAAGCATTTGATCATTTTGTATTTTCATTTTTACATGCTAAAAAAAAACCTTTTTGGAATATGTTAGCCAGTATGCATGGGGTGACCAGATACTGCATGGAAGGCGCTGCAGACTCTCCTTCCTCTTTAACAATCCTATAATATAGTGGCAAAGTATCTACAGTATTTCCAAGAAACACAAACAAACTATATAAGCAAACTCTAGGAGAGTGGGTTTGAATGGTTCTCTGCTCCCTGATTCTCTTTGCCACATCCCTTATATACGAATTGTTATTTTTAAAAGGGTCACACTACAAATGGATTTTTTGAAGAATATTTTTAATATAGTGGTAATGAAAGCAATAAGGAAAACGTAGAAGAGAGTGAGCAGGATGGGGGAAATAGTTCAGGGCAGCATCTCCAGCTTATTCACCACGTGGTTGGCCAAAACCACAGTGTTGAGGTCACAGCGAAGTGGACGGAAGCTCTAATTTTATCAGCACTAAGATGCAAGTATCTCTTTCTGAGGAAGAGTGAGACAGCGGGAAGGAAGGAAAGGGAAAGGGTGGCATTATTGTACTGGCTAATTTGTTATTGCAATTAAGGTTAAGGTCACACTTCCCTTTGCAACAAGAGAAGACCCAAAGCACCAAGACCAAGAAAGCTTTGTAAAGAACTTTTCCAAGATACTGTTTTTCTCCTGGAAAATGTGGTTTCTGTAATTGATGACTGAGGAAAACCATCTTTTTAAACTTCCCACTCAGTGAGTCACCCTGGGGTGTGTCTGCCTTGCAGCATCCTGTGAGATCCAGTAATCTTAAGTGGCATGACCAACGTAGCCCCAAACTCCTGCGTCAAGCAGAGCTACGGGTGCTGGGAAACCAGAGTGAGCCAGTTTTCTAAACAGAGTGGTTAGCAAAATTACATGTTATGAAATGGGGCTCCAGCCTTTAAAGGATCATTACCTATTTTTAAAAGAACCTGTCCATTGGTTCCTCTCAATGCCTAGATGTGGGCAGTTCGTAAAGGCCAGGTGACTGTTACCCTTGAAGGGTGAATATAGCTACTATCTCTTTACGGTTTCTCCCTGTTTACTCTGAGAATATTCCCATGCCATTGCCAGCATAAGTAAGTGGAAATGAAATGGAAAGCTTGGGTAGCTTTTTTAAAAAATGTAATTTGAGACACTGACAAAACGTCTTAAGAACTGAGCCAGCCAGACAAGGGAACATCAAATGCTGACCAGTCTGAAAGCTTTAGTATTGGACCAGAATCTTGCCATGTGAAATGATGCATTTTTGATGATAAGAACTATAGTCATGTGGAAGATAGAGCTTCTGTGTATAAAAGCATGATATATCGATAGGTCATGGAAAATAGGATGAGGACACCAGGTTTTCCAAAAGAAGAGGATATATAATTAGGCAACTTATAACGGTATTAAGGAAAAGAAAAAAAAAAGAAGGCAAAATGGTTGGAAATAATCTCAAGCTATTTTCTTTTTAATGTAGTTTATTTTCTATTTTTCATATAGGCCATGGTAGAAACAAGTCTAGATAAAAGATACAAAGGTGACCAGACAGCTTTTGGATTCTTTAAAATTTATCCAATCAAACTATCAGTTTGTTCCTTGGAATAAATCGTAGAGGGTACAAAACAACCAAAATGTAAAATTTGCCCTAGACTGGAAAGCTCTTACTCTAGTCTTTAAGAATGAATGCTTCTTGAGGAGAATGAACAAGACACCAGGTAGATTACCAAAGATATAAACATCGCGTAAGTAGGAGTGCTTGGGTCTGAGTGGAAGTTTTAGTTTTTATAAAGGGATTTACTTTAACTTGTTTCACTTTTCCTACATAAGTATCATCATAATACTAAGGACTAACATGTGGTAAGCTCTAGGCTATATAAAGCTTGAAAAATACGTCAATATTACTCAGACAGAAGGGACAAGATGAGAAGCAGTTTCACTGGTGGGGGTGAGTTAAATAAGATTAGCACAACATGAGGCTCCTGGGAAGTGCATTAAGGTGAGTAAGCTACTTGCCTTTGGCCCTTGAGTGCACAGTTCTGGGAACACTGGCTGTTGAGAATGTTCACCCCATCACAGGCTCTTGAGGGTTCTCAGAGGTCTAGGCCTGGAATACTCATACATTTCTTGTTTCTGTTTGTTTTGTTTGTTTACTATGACCGCTCATTGACAACAGTGTATGTTCCACGGCCTGCTCTCCCAGAGGCCTCACAGTTGCATCTCCAGTTCATGGTGATAGGCTCTGCGACTTGGGTGGAAAAATCACAACATAGGGTACTATGAAGTTCTTTCCCTCCTAGTTGGCTTTTGAAATGAAGATGGAGAACCGGTCAATCATTTGGCGAGATGGGTACTTTATACCAGCTGTTATACCTCTTCTTACTGGTTTCTAAAAGCACCGCCACTGTCCCTTCAGATGCTCTGGTATTTTGAAAGAATGGTATGTACCACTGTTAGCAGTGTAACTGAGACAGGATCGAATTAAAACCAACGTCAGCCAACAAGCACATGCAGCTGAAAAAGGCACTCACTGCCATACCTTTCTTCTCTAAAGGACTCACATGGTAGGAGGAGAAAACCAGTTCCTATCAACTCATATGCACAATAAGGCAAGCATGGGCACAGGCTGCACACACACTGGCACATGATACATAAATAAGTGTAAGAATAATAAAAACGAAAGGTTAGGATGAGCTTAGTTAGGGATGGGTAGCTTAGTTAAAGATGTGTTGTTATGGCAAGAACCACACACCAGCTCCCTCTGTTCTCCTCCCGTTCTTCCACAAAACTCCCTGAGCTCAGCATATTGTTTGGCTGTGGGTCTTTGCATCTGTTTCCATCAGCTGCCGGATGAAGTTTCTCAGAAAGCAATTTTGCTAGTCTCCTGTCTGCAAGCATAGCAGAGTATCATTAATAGTGTCAGAAACTGGCTCTCCTCCATGGGGTGGGTCTCAAGTTGGGTCAGTCATTGATAGGCCATTTCCTCAGTCTCTGCTTCATTTTTATCCCTAACTTCTTGTAGGCAAAAAAAATTTAGGATCGAAGGTTTTATGGATGGGTTGGTGTAACCTTCTTTCCATTCAAATCTCACCTGGCTACAGGAAGTGGAGACTTCAGGCTCCATGTCCCCTGATGTTAGGAATCTCAGCTAGGGTCACCCCATAGACTTGGGGGTGCAGATTGCCTGTCCCAGCGATTCCATGGGTTGCCTTTGATCACACTATTTACCACAGCAACAGAAAGCAAGCTAGGATAAAGAGCAAAGCTGAAAGTTAAGACTTCACTATAGATGTCTTCTCTGCAAATGCACAAGAATGTTCCCTACAGAGAACTCAAGGTTCTTATAATATCTCTAATTAGTCAGTGCTTTGTGGAAGGGTGATGTTCACAGGAGTACCTACTTTTTTCCTGTGAACTGGACAAGCTTCAGAAGGCAGACCACTTCTCTGGGGGTAGTTTCACAGCACTGTCTGTGCGTATTTAGTAATGGATTCTCTTCAAAGATTTATTCGTCTAACAGAAGTTCCCTTTGAGTGTCTCCTCTGAGTCTAAGCAACCTGAACAAGATCACAGTGATAACAAGCATTCAGCAATGTCATACAGACACAATTACAACGACTCGCTAAAACCGACAATGGCCTTACTATCCATATCAGAAATACTAGAAGTGTTTCCATCCATTTCAAGCCTAATGAAGTAAGATAGAATAGGAAGAAAAGGAGACAAAGATAGAACTATTTACTCCATTAATGGTATCTTTAGTAAATAATCGCAAATAGTCGCAAAGTCATTCCCTGACTTGAGCACAGAACTCGCCTCACTAGAATTGCTCTCTTGTACTCTCTCTCCATGCCCAGCAGAGTTTAGTTAGGGTTTGTCCTTCAGCTTCATGTAGATGGTGGTGCTAAAAGGGTGGCTAATGCCAACTGGTTAATCTGATACAGTCCCTAGAAATCTATGGTTAGTGTAATCAAGACACAGATGAAGCACCTGAGTCTATGAAGCCTTGGACATTAGAACACAGTGTGTCCACCTCAGTCATCACAGCAGATCATTATGATCTGCGGCTGTTGCTGAGATGTCTCTTGGATGATAGAGAAAAGAAAATTACACTGTTGCTAATGAGCAGTGAGGAAAAAACCAAAGAACCAAGAAACACAAGTTTTCTCAGGCCTGAGCCTCTGGAGAGTCCTTTAAAGTCTATAATGTGGTCGGGAGTCTGTCAGCCGAAAAGACAGAATGACAACAGTGAACCATGTGGAGAATGTCAGAGTAAGGAAGGGGGAACAGGAAGCTGTGTCAAAAAGATTGCCAGATAGTGCAAATTGTGATGGAGGTTTTGAGAAAGAAAGAAAAGAAAGATAGATAGAAAGAAAGAAAGACAGAAAGGAGGGAGGGAGGGAAGGAAGGAAGGAAGAAGAGGACTTTCTATCTCCCCCTTCTTTCATAAGATTCCCTGCACTCTACCCAAAGTTTGGCTATGCATCTCAGTATATGTTTTGATATCCTGCTGGCTGGAGTCTTTCAGAGGCCCTCTGCGGTAGGCTCCTGTACTATTCCCTATTTTCTCCCTCTTTGTATGTCCATCTCATTTACCTTTCTGAATGAAGATTAATCATCTTACCCAGGGTCTTCCTTCTTGATTAGCTTCCTTAGGTATACAGATTTTAGTTTGATTATCCTGTATCATAAGTCTAATATCCAGTTATAAGTGAGTATATACCATGTGTGTCTTTCTTCTGGGATACCTCACTCAGGATGATCTTTTCTACATCTCACCATTTGCTGCAAATGTCATGATTTCTTTGTTTTTAATTGCTGAGTAGTATTCCATTGTGTAAATGTACCACAATTTCTGTATCTACTCCTC
Source organism: Pachyuromys duprasi (assembly GCA_028658305.1). Lineage (NCBI taxonomy): Eukaryota > Metazoa > Chordata > Mammalia > Rodentia > Muridae > Pachyuromys > Pachyuromys duprasi. Next base: position 43,904,106 of record CM053760.1, read on the forward strand.
AACTGAGGGACATCTGGATTGTTTCCAGCTTCTGGCTATTATAAATAAAGCTGCTACAAACATGGTTGAGCAAATGTCCTTGTTGTATACTGAGCATCTTTTGGATATGTAGAAAGACCTGGAGGGAACTGGAGCTCCACAAGGGGAGGAACAGAATCAAAATATCTGGGCACTGGGTCTTTTTTGAAACTGATACTGCAAACAAGGCCCATGCATGGAGAGAACTTAGAATCCCTACACAGAAGTAGCATACTGATTTTTACTGTACCATCCCGGCACCGTGTCAACCTCATTTCCAGTAGCAGGATGCACTGTGGCATGCAACTGAAGATAACTTTTACTAGGGCTTTGCTTGTGTTGGCTGACAGACCAGATCCTTGAGGCTTCTTCTATTGGACTGTTGTTAGTATCTACTCTGATACATCCAGTCTTTCAGTCACAGACACTTACTGCAGAGAGTGGTGAGGGAGGGCAGTAGAAAATGACCCCAAGATATATGAAATTTTATCTCTAGGAACTTTCTAAAAGAAGAATGGTAATCATAAACAATATTAATGATAGAGATCAAACAAGCTAATGGTGGATAACACTGAGCTCTGTATAGTTTTGTCAAGTTTTCCTCATGGCAATCTGACAATAAGTATATTTCATTATAAATTCTTGGTATATTCTAATATTTAACATATTTTACAAATAATATTTACCAGTTCTCCCATTAGCTCAATATAGAGTGAGTTCAGATGTCTGCCAGTAGTTTCCAAAAGCTCTCCCAATTACTGGTCCTGCTGAGTTAGAGGTTGTCTATACCAGAATGTTAGACAGGGAGATCATTACACAGGAGACACGGGTGCTGCACATGGGTTTAGTAATAAAAGCCACTTCCAGGATCATTTGGTTATCTACACTTAATGTCAACTTTCACTGACTTAATTTGTTACTTATTTTCACTTTTAGATCATGTGCAAAATCCAGCCTAAAACCAAACCCTTACTACTGACGGATATGTTATGAGCAATGAAACTCTTTTCCCCAAGAATGAACACTACGGAAGGCTTGAGTTGCCAGATAAAAAGCATACTGTGTTCTGTGTCAGAATTTATCTGAATTGAATGCTATCACTTTGATTAAAAAAAAAAACCATATATATCTGGGTACAGGGGTCTTATATGAGACTGTTTCTCCAACCAAGGACCATGTATGGATATAACCTAGAACTTCTGTTCAGATGTAGCCTGCGGTAGCTCAGTAACCAAGTGGGTTTCCCTAGTAAGGGGAACAGGGACTATTTCTGACATGAACTCAGTGGTGGGCTCTTTGACCTCTCCACCCCCCAAGGGAGGAGCAGCCCTGCTAGGCCACAGAGGAGAACTTTGCAGCCAGTCCTGAAGATACTTGATAAACCAGGGTCAGATGGAAGGGGAGGAGGTCCTCCCTTATCAGTAGACTTGGAAAGGGGCAGGGAGGAGATGAGGGAGGGAGGGTGGGAGGGAATGAGGGAGCAGGATATAGCTGGGATACAGAGTTAATAAAATGTAACTATTAAAAAAAAACTGCTGACATTCAAAATTATTATATTCCTTTCAGCTTTGTTCTTGCGTTTTCAGGAGCTTAGAAAATGTACTCTTGATTAACTTGAATCAGCTTGCAGGTTCATCCAGGAGAGGCACTTTCACAAAATGTGAAAAACAGAAGAAGTAAAAGTCAATTCAGTGGCTTGAGCCAGATCCTTATAAGGAGTGACTTTGTTACTTCAGTCTTTTAGTGGTTTTGGAAAAGGCAGAACTGTAGCCTGAGAAGCTTTCTCCTCCTCCTTCTTCTTAATATTAAATTCTAAATACAAGTGGAAGTGAAAAACATGTCTGTATTGGTTAAGTCAGTGCTAGAGAAGTAACCATCTCAAACCGTAAATTGAGCTAAAATGGCAGAAACCAGCAGAGAGAAATTAGGAGCTACAATGATCAAGGGCACTTAGATAACGTCTTAGGGTTTTATTGCTGTGAAGAGGCAACATGATCACGCCAACTCTTATAAAGGAAAATATTTAATTGGGGCTGCCTTACAGTTTCTGCGGTTTACTCCATTATCATCATGGTGGGAAGCATGGCATTTGTAGGCAGACATTGTGCTGGAGGAGCTGAGAGTTCTACATCTTGATCCACAGGCAGCAGCAGGAGACTGTGAGCCATATTGGCCATAGTTTGAGAATAGGAGACTTCAACTCCTGTTCCCAAAGTGACACATTTCCTCCAACAAGGAAACATTCACCCCAACAAAGTCACACCCCATAATAAGGTCATTCTTGTGGACCAAGCATTCAAACACATGAGTCTATGGGGACATACATATTTAAACCACCACATATGGAGAATAGAGAGAGTTCAGATACATTTCTCCTGCTTGTGGTACGGAGTAGCCTGTACTTATAGAAAATAAAGTTCAGCTTATTTAATCTGCTTCCATTAGATTATACAGGATCTTTACTGAAATGCCTCTATCTGTCAGAAATATTTGTTAGCATCAAACAAGTCACCTAATATAAAAGTAATTCAACATCTAACAAGAAAATTATGGTTGATGACAGCTCAGACTCTAAGATCCACAATTAATAAATGGGACCTCTTGAAACTGAAAAGCTTCTCTAAGGCAAAGGACGCTACCAATAGAATGAATAGATTGGCAAAAGATCTTCACCAATCCTACATCAGGCAAAGGGCTAATATCCAGAATATATAAAAAACTCAAGAAATTAAACACCAACAAACTAAATAATCCATTTTAAAAATGGGATACAGAGCTAAACAGAGAAGTCTCAACAGAGGAATCTCGAATGGCAGAGAAGCACTTAAGAAATGCTCAACTTCCTTAATAATCAGGGAAATGCAAATCAAAAAGACTTTGAGATTACATTTTACACCTGTCAGAATGCCTAAGATCAAAACCTCAAGTGACAGAATATGCTGGAGAGGATGTGGAGAAAGGGGAACACTCCTTCATTATTGTTGGGAGTGCAAACTTGTACAACCACTTTAGCAATCAATCTGGAACCTACTCAGAAAATTGGGAATAGCCCTAACAATTATACCACTGCTGGGCATATATCTGAAAGATGTTCCACCATACAACAAGGACATTTTCTCAACCATGTTCATAGCAGCTTTGTTAGTAACAGCCAGAAACTGGAAACAAAATAGATGTCCCTCAACCGAATCTCCTGATACAGCGAAGTTAGCAGCAGATAGCTGATCCAAAACTGCTTAGGAAACATATTTTCCTGAATAATGGATTCGAACTTCATTGGAAATCCCACTGTCACACAGAACCAGGTAATGCAAGATTTGGTTTTTGAGACCAATTGCTTTTCTGAGTGCAAGATATTGTGCTATGTAGATATTTCCTTTAAGCATTCTCTCCAGGGGGGGAGGAAGCTGATGAGAGAGACTCAGAAAGCTAACTGTGAAGAGCCTAGCAGGCTCCTGAAGTTGAGGAGGGTGAGGAGTTTAGAAAGTTCCAAGATTCACAGCCCCATCCCCAAAGTCATAAAATCATGCATGCCGGGAAGAGGAAGCTCTTCAGTAAAGCTGACGGCAAGTTGTACACAAGCATCTAGTGAGATGGTTACCCACGCCAGGGTAAGATGCCACAGTGCTATAGAATTAGTGCTTAGAATTAATCACCCACGCTCCTGTAACAGCCACGGTCAACTCACTGCTTCCCAAAGCCAGACTCAGTGGATTCATATCTCAGTCTTTGTCAGTGACCTCTCTGTGGAATAGACAGCTAGAAATGTTTACACAGGAAAATCAACTCAACCTGAAAGTAATTCATGTGTTGTTGTGGGTTTTTTTTTTTTTCAATTAAATCTACCATGTAGAATTGTTCACTTTGTTCTTGTTTCATGTTGTATAATGTTGGTTATTTAATTTATCTAGGGATTAGATAAGATAAGTACAACCTATTTCTTCTTTTAAAACCTTTTTATTGATTCTTTGTGAATTTTACATCAATCCCACTCATCTCCCCGTCCCTTTGTATCCTCCCTCTGCCCCTAAAACCTCACCCCCAAAAGAAAACAAGAAAAAGAAAAAAGAAAAGATAAAACAAAACCAAAACATCTCACAGTGGAAGCTGCAGTGGGTCACACAGCGTACCCTTGGTCCAAACATCTTTACTTCCAAGTGTTCATTGCACTGAGTCCATTGGTCTGGTTCAAGGCTCTGGCTTCTGCTACACTATCAATATTGGGTCTTCACCAGGACTCCTCTGTGATATCCTGATGTTTCCCTGTATCAGGAGATCCTGCAACTTTGGAACTGCATAACTGGCCTTTTCACATGCTCTAGCAGTTCATAGATAGGGTAGATGTTGGGGTGGGCCAACTCAAAGCCCTGGATCTGGGCCTGGGTGGTAGCTAAGCTGGTCAGCCCGCCATATCTCCTGTGCCTTTGCTCAGGTGAAGGGTGGTGCCAACTCTTCTGAATGTGACAGCCAACAAGGGGTTAGGTCAGCTCTCCTGTGCTCAAGCCATCAGGCCAGCTCTCTAGTCATGCTTGGGAAGGGTTCTGCTCTCATGTCCTCAGGGTCAGCTCCCTCACCTGACACAGGCAGCAAGGGGTGAGAGGGAGAAGGACATATGTTCTCTGCCCAGCCCACACCAAGGGGCAGGGGCAGCTGTCCTGACTCACACCCGTGGGGCAGCTCACCTTCACCCTCATCACCAGAGCCAGGTCTACTGCGCTGCCCAGACAAACCACAGGGCCTCCTCTCCCAAGTGCCACAGCCAGTGTGGGATGGGAGCAGCTCTGTACGCTCCTAGGGCATTAACAGCCCAGACTGAGGATGTCTGCATGGCACTTGGTGGTAACATGGGCCATGGTCGTTGACACAGAACTCTGATACTGCAGAGCCATGAACTCAGACACGGCCCTCAGCAGCAACATGGGAGTTCATACTGTCCTCAGGTGGCAGTGCAGGCTACTTACGTCAGGCTGTTCCTCACCACCCTCGTGTCTCTTGTTCTGCCTCACTTCATAACGCACAAACTGTTTTGCTTCTCTTTCTCTCCCATCTTGCCACCATATACTTGCACATGATTGTGGTGCCCATGGTAGGTGGTTTAGCCACATGATGGATGGGCCTCTGGGAGTCTTCCACTTGCCTGAGAGCATACCAGTGGGCAGGCCTCTGGGGTCAGTACTTCTTATTTCTAAACGTGCGTTTAAAATCTGACAGAACCAGCCATACGTAATTCAGGACATGGCAGAGAGAGTGGGGACTGAGAAGTTACAGGTTAAAAGAAAGAGACAGAAAACTTAGGATAGTTTCGAGAGGGCTATCAGTCAGTGCTGAAAAAGCCCCAAGTTTAATCCGCAGCTCCTTTTTAAAGACAAAGCAAAGCAGTCCACCTTGGTACAAAGACAGTCAAACTTGTTTTCAAAGACCACGTTCCTGTATGACAGACACATGCCAAAGTCTCACAGACAAGTTAAAGAAATTTGGCACATCTTCTGCTTATTTGTCTCTCAAGGTAAAAGCTAAAACACATTTTTCACTGAATACTCTATAACAAAGCAAGCTTTCCAGGCAAGTAGCTATGCAAAACTTGAGAAAGAACTTTTACTTCCCACAAAAACTTCTACAGAATGCCTGGAGCAGATATTTGAAGATTTGAAAACCAAATGGATAATAACAGAAACATGAGATTTAAAAAACCTAGACTAAAAGAGTATTATAAAACCTGTTATAAGTTTATCTTCTCTCTCTCTCTCTCTCTCTCTCTCTCTCTCTCTCTCTCTCTCTCTCTTTGTTTCTCTCTCTCTCTCTTAATTGAGTATTCTCTAGTCTGGACTCAAGGAATTCAGACACATACTGGTGGAAGTTGACACAGAAAAAGAGAGTCTGGGAGGCTGTCTAGTTATGGCCCAACATATAAGAAAGAGATATTCAAGTGCTTAGAGTGGAGAAAACTCTGTTGCTGCCTCCCCTCTTTTGTATCCGAGTTCCTGATAATAAAAGCAGAGGATGAAATAATCTCATCCAGAGCATCTGTTGTCACCCCAATTTCATTTCCTCCTGCTTCTTACCTTGAGGTGGTTTGAATGAGAATGGACCCCATAGGCTTATATGTTTGAATACTTGGTCCAAAGTTGGTAGAACTATTGGGGAAGGATTGGGAGGTGTGGCTTTGTTAGAGGAGGTCTGTCACTGAGGGTAGGGTTTAAGGTTTCTAAAGTCTGTGCCATTCCCAGTTAGCTCTCTCTGTCTCACGCTTGTGTCTTAAGGTGTGAGTTCACATCTACTGCTCTACCACACACCTTCCTGACTGCTATCATTTTCCCTGACATGATGGTCATCTACCCCAAATAACTTTCTGAAACTGTGAGCCCCAAATACTCTTTTTTACTATAAGTTGCCTTAATCATTGTGGCTTATCATAGCCACAGAAAGTAGCTAAGACATTTCTCAGTAAGAACGATGCTGTGAGAAGTGTAATAGAGGGAAAACTGAATCTTATTGTCTGATTTATTTGACAATTATAACTTAAAGTGGAAAGGATCAAGAACTAATTATAAGCAATATTTCTATATTCTTCTTGAGACAGTAAGATATTGAATCTAAATAAACTACAAAAAGTTGAAACCTAAACTAGCTAATAAGAAATCAGTGAGACTGCATCTTCTATTAATATCACTGTCTCATTAGTCTCACCATCAGGACCACCCTACTGTAAGTTGAACAAGAGAAATGTCAACAGTCATGCCGAAATGAATAGAGAAATGCCCATGAAGCCACAGCCCTACACAAAGAACTACAGCCAAGTAAGGAAAGCTGGGAGTGGGAAAAGTGCTCCTCCCCAGGGAACAAGCACACTGATATATTATCTAGTGTGTAAACGACTGCCCTGAAAACACACATATGGACTCATCAACATTATATGGCCTGAAAAGGTTATATATGTAGAAATATATTTGTTTGTGCCAATACAAATATGTATGCAATCAATGAAAAAAGTCCATGGATTTGAAGCAGAGTGGGAGGAGTATATGGGAGAGTTAGGAGAAAGAAAAGGGAAGGGAGAAATGTTGTAATTAAATCACAATATAAAAAGTAAACAACAGAGAGATCCAAGATGGCTGCCACGAGAGAACACTGTGTCTGAGGAGTAGGAAAGCAGAAACAATGCAGCGACCAGGAGACTGAACTCTGGGACCTAAAACGCCAGCATTGTGAGTGCCAGGTGAGCGGAACTCCTATGGTGAGAAAATCAAGTGGGAAAACCCTAGGGACACCCAGTTATTACCTGGAGAAATTTCCCGGTGACCAGCAGCGCACAGCCCTGATCTGGACGAGCGGCCGCGCTGGGCGCCCGCACCCGCCATTATAGACTGGATCGCACAGACTCCCGGGCAGTCTCAGGAGGAGCCTGGTGCCCTTTTCACTGAACTGCGCCATGCGAGCGCACACTGCACCCGGGTTCTGCTTCGACCCATGGGTGTGCTGCGGGTTCGGACTGATCATCGGAACCACACCAGACTGAGTGGATTGGGGGACCATTTTGACCAGTCCGCACATTGCCAGGGCGCAAGCCGAACGCTTATTCCGCCAGCAAAAACTCAGTCAGTATGTGAGTCCGCCGGCGGGTCTGGGAGGAACCCGAGTTCGGGTCTGGGAGGAACCCGAGTTCTGCACCAACCCACGGGTGTGCGGCGGGCGCGAACAGATCATGGGAACCACCACAGACTGAGTGGATTGGGGGACTGTTTTGACCAGTCCGCACACTGCAGGGGCGCGGGGCGAACGCTTCTGCCAGCAAAAACTCAGTCAGTGTGTGAGTCCGCCGGCGGATCTGAGAGGATCCTGAGTTCTGCATCAACCCACGGGTGTGCGGCGGGCACGAACCGCTCGCGGGAACCACCACAGACTAAGTGGTTTGGGGGACCATTCTGACCAGTCCGCACACTGCGGGGGTGCAGGCCAAACGCTTCCGCCAGCAAAAACTCAGTCAGTGTGTGAGTCCGCCAGCGGATCTGTGAAGAACCCGAGTTCTGTCTCAACCCACGGCTGAGAGGAGCCTGGGACCATCTTGACCAGACCACACACTGAGGGCGAAAGCTGCA
>CM053760.1:43912719-44007714 GCA_028658305.1 Pachyuromys duprasi
AGTCATGATCTTGATGGCTGACTCTTTGACCCTCTCCCATATAAGCCGGGGAGTGACAGACTGGCTAGATCCCAGGGGAGGACTTTGCAGCCAGCCCTGAGGAGACAGGATAAGCTGGGGTTGGATGGAAGGGAAGGAGGTCCTCCCCTGTTGGTGGACTTGGAGGGGGCGGGGAAGAAGGAGATGAGGGAGGGAGTGGGAGGGTAGGAGGGAATGGGGGAGGGGACTACGCCTGGGATTCAAAGTACCTAACCTGTGATTGTAATAAAAATAAATAAATTTAAAAAAAAAGTAAACAACAAAAAGAAGTCTTTCTGGAGATAAAATAGGTATATGATATATAAAATTAAATACTAAAATATTCATGTAACCCCAAATAATAATATCATAACTGTTTTCATATCGATATTAGACTAATATATACAAAAATATCAATATTACACTAAATATGAGTGGTTTAAACACACCAATTAAAAATACGGCTTAGCTGAGTGGATAAAATTTGTACCCGAAAACATATTGGATACAAAAACTCATTTCAAATATAATTATAGATATTAAAATGTAAAAGGTGAGTCTCAGGATCTATTCTGATCTCCTGCTGGAAGCCTCTCAGAGGACAGCTATGCTAGGCTCTTGTCTGTCTGCAGAATATCATTAATAGGGTCAGGGGTTGGCTCTCTCCTGTGGAGTGGATCTTAGGTTAGGCCAGGCATTAGTTGGACATTCCCTCAATCTCTACTCCATCTTTATCCCTGCATATCTTAAGGCAGGGCTGAAGTGGAAGTTTCTGGTTTCTTTGGAAACTCAGTTGTGCATGTTTTTTTGTTTTGGTTCCAAGTGTGGAAAGAAGGAATGTTTTTCCCCTGTGGAAAAGCACCCCTCATGAAAAGGTGCATGATGTTTGTCATCTGGAAATGACCTCATGCAACGAGCATGGTTTTTGTTAGCTGGAAAACATCCTTGTGTGGATGCTGAGAAGGGATAAATAGAAGCCCACAGACAGTGGGACAATGCTTTTTGCATTGCTATGCTTTGCAATGGTTTGCACCATCTTGCTGGGTTTTGCAAACACTCAATAGAACTTTTCGTGCTGATTTGGCAGTTTTGCTGCTTCAGCAAACTCATTATGTTTGGGCAGAGTCTAGCCACTTCTGCTGAGTGGTGCCACCACTGCTGCTATTGCTTGCTGTTTGCTGCTGCTGTAGTTTGTTGCTTTGCTGTTGACTGGATTGTTGGTATTCTGATGACCAAAAACCCAAAGACCCTAATCAGCAGGAAGTAGCTAAAAGAGCTCTACAGCCCCATTCCCTACTAATCTCTTATCTAAGGTCAAGGTATTGAATGGGAGGTAGAGACGTTTAAGAACATTAAATAAAGTAGGTGTTTGAAAAATCTAAGTCTACAAAGTGTAAATTTTGGGTTGAAGTTTTTGCAGATAGACTGGTATTCTCCTCCCTCCACTAGGAATACTGTTTAGTTAGAGGGTGTTCTGTTAAGTCTCCATGACCCGTGCTGAGACTCACAGCCAAACATTGGACAAAGCATAAGGAGTCTTGTGGAAAAGTGGGGGAAGAATCAAAGAACCTGGAGGTGCCAGGAGCTCCATAAGAAGACCAACAGAGCCAAACAACCAAGGCCCAGAAAGGCTAGCAGAGACTGAAGCACTGACTAATAAGCATGCATAGACTAGACCTAGGTCCCCTACACAGATGTAGCCAGTGGGCAGCTCAAGCTTTATGTGGGTCACCTAGTAAGGGGAGCAGGGGCTATCTCTGACATGGTATCTGTTGCTTGGTTTTTTATTACTTCCCCATGGTGGGACTGTCTCACCAGGCCACAGGGAAAGAGGACGTACTTAGTCCTCATGAGACTTGATAAGCCAGGATGGGTTAGTGGTGGGGGAAGGCTGCCCTTCTTTGAGGAGCATGGAATGGAGGATGGGGGATGAGGGAAGAGGGTGGCATGGAGATACGATGAGGAGAGGAGAAAGGGGCCTATGATCAGGATATAAAGTGAATAAATAATTAATTAAAATAAGAAAAGAAAGAAAATGTAAAAGATTAGAAAATAAATATAATGATGCCAAGCTGGAGTTCAGCAGTAAGATGTTGGATATCAAGTGAACAATAATCTTTGGAAACTTGTGGTGAGGAGATGGAAATGACATCCTGAAGAGCTCAAATCACATAAAATAAAAAAAACTGTTGACAAGTGAGGCCTGAGGCCATTTGAAGTATATGATTCTTCTGTAATTTCCTAAGTATGTAAGTCAGTTTGGATAATTTCCCACCATTTCATCTTTCCAAGGACCCCTTTCTTGTACATTAAATGACTTTCCTTTCTTAACATTTGAGTAACAAATATGTCTATGAGAAAACAAATGCTGCTTTATTCAGCCTCCTTTCCTCAGTCACACTGTGGTCTACCATATCTGTGAAGCAAAAGCTCTTTACTTCAGTCCGTTCTGCTTCAGACGAAGTTACTTTTTTCCTGAAACTATCATTGCCATGCTTCTGTTAGTACAAACTCAGTCCCCTATTTTTCACTCTCATGTTTGCCTCCTCTTCTTCCATGGGGAAAAAAACCCTCTGTGTTAACATTAGAAAACAAAATAGAGAATGAAATCATCCCTGTTTTTTCTCCTCCCAAGAATGTGTTGGCTTGGGTATTGTCTGAACTGAGACACTGGGAATGATGTGCAACTTGGGTCAGGATCAATACAATAGCAATGAGACTGTCATGGAGTTTCAGCTGTAGTGGGTTTTCTGTTTGGAAGGAAGTTGAAAAGAAACTCATGATATATATATATATATATATATATATATATATATATATACCTATATATATGTATGTATGTATATATATATATATATATGTAGAGAGAGAGAGAGACTCAAAATTATTTCTCTTTGTAGTCCATCTGCCTGCTCACCATGCAGAACATTGCCAGTAAATCAAAGGCCTCCTTCACTGCCCTTCCTTGTCACTGTGTCCCTTAAATATGACTTCATCTTGCTGAAATAGGTTAGTTTTGCCTGGCTTAAAGCACAAAATAAATCCTCTGGGGAAGAGGAAGGAGTCTCAAAAAGATTTCTCCAATGGTTCACAATATCCAGAGAGCTAGAAACAGAGTGTCTAGCTTTAAATGGGAGTAAAAAGAAGGCCAGTATGAAAAAACTGGTACTTAAAGTGTTGCTAACAATCTCACCTTCTTTCAGATCTTAGTTCTGAGCTGAGTGAACTTTTATCCCTTATGCTGGTAGGTATCATGTAGACAAAAGACTCACACCAAGGCAAGATTTGCACAAATACGATTGTTAGAGGCTTGGTTACTGGAAAAAGTGGAAAATGAAGTTGCCTGTCTTTTCTATCCATATGTACTGTCAATATCCTGCTTGGAGAGACCAGGCTTCCAGGCTAGTCTTCAGATCCGTTACAAAATTTTAGCAACAGTAGGCTTGTTATTTGGAAAGAAGTTGAGAAGGTCATGAGCCCTGTGCATAGTCTCAAAATTAGTCTTGTTCATAAGTCATTAATTCCTTGCTCAATCTTCCATTGTCTTTCCACTGAACTCCGAGAACACCCATGATCTTTAAACTGGCTTTTCCCCAACGCAAACTGGTTTTGTTGTCCTTGGGGCAGCTCATGTTCATTTGAAACTTTGTTCTCTGCTTCCCCTGATACTCCCCCAGTCCAGATAAACAGGCTTACATCTTTTCTTCTTTGAATCGTGCTCATCCTGCTTCTTTGAAAAGCTGCATGAGTCACATACATTTCCTTCCTTTCTTTTTAGTAGTACTTTCATGTACCTGCCAAGAAAAGGACAGGGACTCCAAGGTTGAGAACCTATTGCCTGTGTGTATCTTGGGTTCACAAGTAGATTTTGGATCTTAGAAGGCAGCCATATTTTTTGGACCACAGCTGCTTACCTACTGCAATTGCAGAGCAGTTGAACTTTCTTTCACCTTCAGAGGTAAAGAAGAAAATTCTGGATTGTTCGTGAATACTTTTCAAATGCACAAAGCACAAGGTTTCTTTGCATATGTACGTGTTTGTGTTTCTACCTGCTTTTATCTTCATCAAGACTACAGGCCTGTGCACAGAGTAGAAGCACCTACCTTCTTGTTATATCTTGGAGAGCTGACGCTCTAAAGGTCACACTAGCATCTGTACTTAAATGAAAAACTACTACTGCAGGAAAAAAATTTCATGGTTAGATTTTTTTGTTGGAATTTATTAGTTGTCTTTTAGTAGTTGGTAATGAAACTTCCCATGCCCTCTGGGGCAATTAAGGAGATAGAAAATATACTGAATGCCTTTCTATCTACCATGTACCAAATTTGTATTTAGTTCCTTAAGGTGCTGTGCTGGATAGTTTTATATTAACTTGACAGAAGCTAGAGACCTTTTAGAAAAGAGACCTCAACTGAGAAATACCCCCATAATATTGGTCTGTGGGAAGGCCTGTGGTACATTTTCTTGATTGATGATTGATGTGAGAAGACCTAGCTTACTGTGGGTGGTACCATGCCTAGAGTGGTGGTCCTCGGTTTATAAGCAAGCAGGCTGAACAAGCTATGAGGAGCAAGGCAGTAAGAAGCACCCCTCCATATCCTCTGAATCGGCTCCTGTTCCAAGTCCCTGCTCTGTTTGAGTTCTCACTTTAACTCCCCTCATCAGTGGTCTGTGATGTAGAACTGTAAGCTGGAGTAAATCCTTTCCTCTTCGAGTTGCTTTTGGTTCTGGTGTTATGTCACAGCAAGAGAAACCTTAGCTAAGACACGTGATCATGGATTTCATGTAGGTCTAGCATTTTTTTTTTAATTTTAAGAAAACTATCTTAAAACAAGTTATAAATGAAAATGCTTTAAGAATGTTGAATGTGAGCCAACTGTGGTAGTACACATCTCTATTTCTCACACTTGAGAACCTGGGACAATAGGAATTTGAGGTCAGACGTGAGACCCTGTTTTTTTATAAAAAGAAAGTAAAAAAAATATATTACTGAGATGCAAGATGTGTATGTTAAAAATTGCATGTCCATATGTACAGAAGTTAAAGAAAATTGCCCAATATACAGGGCCAGATCTTCAGAGCTCCATTCAAGCATTAGAACAGCACCAGCAAATCAAAGGCTCCTTCAATTCCATTCCTGATCACTGCTACACTTAAATACAATGTTATTCTCTTAAAAAGGGTAATTTGTGCCTGGCTGTGAACTATGTGTGAGTTGAATTATGCAGTCACTTTTCTCTGCCTGTCTTATTTACACTATATTTTATTTTAAGGATAATTGATACCATCGTATAGAAAAACATTTTTTCATTCTTACTGCATATACTTTTTCAACTAGATAAACATCTTAGGCTTATTCATTGTATGCTGGGTGGCATTTATAGTACTTTCAGCTCGAGACTACTATAAACAATTGTAAAACTGGACATTTTTGTATATCTTCTGAATCCAGGCTGGTATTTTTTTACACATGCTTTAACATTTTTTAATTTTATTCTTTTTTTAACTGTCTGTACTTAGTCATAGTAGACTGTGTTATAGTTTGATATTTCTCAGTGTACACTGAGCAATTTGTGACACTTCCATCTTCAATATTGACTTCTATGTGCTGTGGAGGTTCAGACATTCCTCTAGTTATTATGCCCTGTAAATGTAATTTTAGATGATACTTGCTCTACTTCTCTGCTAAAGGAGAAATGTGTTCCATTTCCATTTATTACCCCTTTGCTGCACCTGCCCCCACTTAGCCCCTAGTGATCTCTACTCTACACTCTACTTGTGCATATTGAGTCTTTCTGCCTCCGTAAACAAGTGAGGGCATGTTGTGTTTGTGCTTACATTATCTCACTTGATACAGCGCCCTCCATTTCAATCCTCATTGCTGCATATTACAGAGTTTCATCATTTTATGGATAAATAATACCTTATTGTATGTAGAAATTGCACAGCACTTTCTTTGTGCAATTGTCTGTAATTACTGTTCTATTGCTTGTCACTTACTCTCACAGAAGAGGCCACCAGTTGGTTCCCTCCAAATCCATTTTCTGATTCTTTTATAGCAATGTACTCTCTGAAGTTACACCTAGAGATTTGGATGCCCCAAATGAGCACTACATGTTCCTGTCTCTCTGGACTAGAAGTAAGCTTGGATATGACTGGATTCTGGGTAACAGGCTGTAAGTACCTCTACAGTATCAGAAGGCAGATTCTAAGCACACACTCAAGAGACAGAACTTCTACAAGTCTCTGCCTTTCTGGTTCTCTTCTTCCTTGTGCTGCATAAGAGCACATGCTACCCTACTGTAGCTTCAGGTTGAGGCCCACAAAGCCTGGAATTTGTATAAGGGTTATACAAAGAGAGATGAAAAGCTTTCTTATTTTAACTACAATTGATTTTCTGCCACTTATGACTGAGGTAAAGACTATTTAGTTTTTAGTTGTGGTCAGTGTGCACTGCACTGTAATAAGCTTCCTTTCAGAGTTCTGTGTATTTATAATAAATTCACCATAATCAAAATTATTAATTTAGAGTTTATGAATATACTACAGACACATTTCCTCATTAAATTCATTAGGTATCAGGGGATCAGTTTGTCAAATGTCTTATAGTTTCAAAATAAACAACCAAAGCAAAAAGAATAAATGACAAACTAAATTTCATCTTCTTGTCTTTAAGGGAAGGAAATTAAGCAATTTTTAAAGTGCATGTGTGTGTATGTTTGTATGTGTGGTGTATGCATTGGGAACAGAATTATAAAAATACTAACTAATAATCAGTTGAATTTCTCATGACAATGACTAATCTTACATAACACAATTCCTTTACTAAGTCACTACTAAGTAAATAAAGGTAGGGTTGAAAAATATTTTTACCATTTTATGTATATTACATGTTAGTACCTTATAAATAAGTATATATAATATTAATTTGACAACCTAAAACATCATGCTCATCATTTGAATGAAGTTTCTTAGTCCACTTACACGATTCTATTTCCTTTTCCTCTGTAAATTACCTTAGAATTTCAGATAGCACTTCTAGTACTTTCTGTTGTCCTTCCTTTCATTTTAGTTAAAGCTTTAAATTCATCCATGTTAGAACAAAGACTATTGAAAAAATTCTAGTATATAAACATAGGTTTCCACTTCTGGCTCAGAACCTTGGATCTAATTCAGTAGATCCAACATAATGCTATCAACTGGTGTGTGTGTCTTGGTCCAGATGAAAGATCGTACTTTAAATCTTGAGACAAAAATTGAAAACAAAATTTATACAGGGAAATGCTTTGGATTTCAATAGTTTGGAAAGCTCTGTACAGAAAGCAACATGATTTGGAAATTGCTCTACAGTCATAAAGAAAATATTTTGGCCACTCTGAGGGGTGTTCCAGACACTAATTTGTGTCTTATCCTAGCTACACAATCCTTTCAGGTCATCAAAAAGGTCACAAAACTGGCCAGAGTTCAGAATGAACGTTCATTTGAGATTTGTAGGAGGATTCAGATCTGGAGCCTCTGTGGACAGACCCTGGCCTCTGGCTGTAACTCACTCGTTATTGATACCATATGACGCAGTGACATCCGACGCTGTAGGGGCAATCTTCGCTGCCAACACATAAGCCTCTGTCTGAAGCTTTTGGTTTGGCCTCTCATATACGAAAGTTGTAAATTTGGTTATTTTTATTCGTCATCTCTCCAAGGACAGGGGTGCCAGTCCCCTTTTCAATCCTCAGCTACTTCAGACCCAAATGTGTAAAATAAAATTTAAAAATTCCTTTCAGAAACTGCCTCCTTTAACTTTATAAGATGCTAGAAAGCGACCTTTTAGCTTATCGCCAAGTGAAACTTTAAGTCTTTATTTTTTTCTAAGAACCACCTTATAAATATAATTATAAAATGTTTATTGTTGCAAGACTTGCCTAAACAAATTGATCTAAGAACCGATTCTGAGGACAATCTATCCTGGAGATAGTGATATGATTAAGTTGCAGTAAGAATAAATTTAGTACTTACGCATCTGCATAGTTTCAATAATATATTGAATTCAGTTAGATGAAACAAACAACTCTTGGAACATCCATTTATGTCAGCCATTGGTTGATTTTTAATGCCAACATTGGGGTTTTGGTGGTGAGGTGCCAGTTGAAATGACCCTTTGCTGCTCAGGGATGCTTCCATGTTTGTGAGAGCTCAAATTAAATGTCTAACTCACTTAATTTGAGTTAAAAAGGTCTCACATCTCTAAATACATCAGTTCAAACACAACCAGGAGATGAAATGGAAAAATGATGGGTGGCCTGGATTGGAACTGCCTACTAGGAATTCAGATAGGAAAGTTACAGGGTTAACCACTTGACTATATGGGATAAGAGTCATTATATCTTGGTAGTGTTTGGTGAGAATAGAAGTTTATCACGTCATATTTCACTATAGTTTCTAGGATAATTCTAAAGACGGTGCTGCGTGAAAGAAGTTAAAAGGGAAAAATAATTTACTACTAGTGTCCTTTCTAAGGATGACAAGTAAGAAAGACACCATAGCCTCTGTTCAATGGCATCAAGGACCAAAGCCTGAACAGCCTTCCAGAATTTTCCTGTTACAGAGCCACCTACACACTCTTTCATTGTATCATACTGAACACACAAGTTATTCAAGTGCATTGTGAGGATGTCAGAAAGTATAGAGCACACTTATCTCAAAACTCAAGTAACTGCAGGTGTCTTTCAGAGCCAAGCACTCCTCTTCAGGTTACTGTGGCTGTGCATCCAACCAGCCCCAGCTCAGTGGCATGTAACTGCACAAAAAGAAGCTTGTACTTAGAGACTGTGAATGTCATCATTTAGCCTGGGCACAGATACTATCTCTAGTTATGTCTAATAAACCATGTCCAGAGCATCAGCTCGGAGGACACAATGGCAAGTAAACATTTCAATAGGGAGTAGGAATCACCTGGATATCTCTGCTCATGGGTCTGATAGCTGATGCTGATGCATTTTTCATTATACTTTCCTGTAAGAAATGTCACCCTCCCCCATACAAGCCGGGGAGTGACAGCCTGGCTAGATCCCAGGGGAGGGCATTGCAGCCAGCCCTGAGGAGTCAGGATAAGCTGGGATTGGATGGAAGGGAAGGAGGTCCTCCCCTGTTGGTGGACTTGAAGGGGGCGGGGAGGAGGGAGATGAGGGAGGGAGTGGGGGGGTGGGAGGGACTGAGGGAGGGGGCTACTCCTGGGATTCAAAGTACCTAACCTGTGATTGAGATAAAAATAAATAAATTAAAAAAAAAGAAATGTCACAAAGTTCTCCCCAGACTGACACTATATAGTTTCCTTTAGTCATACAGCATAAAAAGACAGAAAAAGCCGCCCCTGTTTATTCATTGGTTACTCATTGAATAAGTTTTATGGAATATATGGAGAAAAAAATAAGAATATCATCCTACATTTTAGGGACCAACAAAGAAACTAGAAAAACTAGGTGTTGGTGTTTCACTGTATCAATGTCAAGAGGAGAATTATCCTTGGGTAAATAAGCAAGGTAGAACTGTTCTTCCTAGGCCCTTATTTGAAAGAAAGCAGAAGGAGCATCAGGGACATCTCCTTATGGATTTCCCTACATGGCAAGTCTGAGAAGTGCCCGCGGGGGTTACACCTTGGGAACTCAGAAATTAGTCTCCATCTCCAGGGGCTGCTCGGTGGATAGTCTTCACTTTCATAGTCACTGGATTAACAGTCACCAAGGACCTCTGAGAATGTCTGTAAGAGTTTTTCCAGAGATCAACAAAAGAGAGAGAGAGAAGAAGAAGATAAAGAAGAAGAAAAATAAGAAGAAAGAAGAAGACTAATGTTGAATGGTGATGACATGAATCTCTGGGCTGAAAGGCCCAGCAGAATGAGAATGGGGGTGGGTAAAACCAGCAGAACACAGGGACTATATTTCTGCTTCCTGGAGACCAAGATGTGAATCACTCTGTTCTGGCATTCTTTTCCATGGCAGATGAAACCCTGCAAACTATAAGGCACACAGTTACTGTACAATAAAGAGAGAGAATCTTGTGAAGATAGACAAGGGTACAAGAGAACAGCTTTGTAGAACCATCTTACTTGGGATGTCACTCCGGATACCCAGAATGGTTTAGCTCTTCAAATTTCCTTCTTATAGAAATTACCACGAGGAACAACAAAATAGTCTTGATCCTTCATTCCTGCAGCAAGATTCAGGAACTTCTATTCCCCCTGATGCCTTAAAATGCCCAAATCTTTGGATACAGTACAAATGTTTCGCCTGGTTTAGGGAGAAAATATGTGTAAGACACTATGTGTGGATAAGTGATGGAAAAGGCAGCAACCGTAGTGTACAAAAATACAGACCAGCAAGAACCAGATAAATTAAAAGCACTGAACTTCAAAAGGGAAGCTGGTAATTTGCCCTCTTAAAGTCAGGCTTTTGTTTGTTTGTTAAGAAAGTTCTAATAATACAGTTTTTAGTAATCACCATTTCACCAAATAATATCAGTCCTCTAAACTGTACCATTCCGATTTTGATCACCGTAGTATAATAATTATAAGAAGTTGAATAAATCAGGAACCTTTTAATGTACTTTTAATCCACAAATTTCTGTGTTTGTAACATATGTAACTCATGATCATAGCAGTCAAATAACTGACTTCAAAGTTTGTTAGTGATTTGTCATCATTTATCTAGTAATTCAGTTCTCATAGTGACTGATAGGAAAGTACATAGTTCTGTTTCTTCCTTGTTTTCTAGTGATTAATCTATATTAACATTTCCCAAGTGGTTCATCAAAAGAAGAAACTGACCAATAGATAAAGTACCACATGGATGAATTTACATGAAACAATAAAAATTGAAACCTGGGTGATAGTTAATTTGGCAGTCAGCTCTGAGAGGCTAAAGATACCTAAAGAGCTATGAAAACATTCTGATGTGTCTGAGGTCAACATTTGAATCAGTAATCAAGTAAATACCAGATTGCCCTCAGCAATGGAGATAAATATCACCCAAGATCGTGAGGAAGTAGAAACAGGAAAATATACCTAAGCTGAGTATAAATTCTTAATTCCTCTTGGACAGATAATAGAACTCCTGGTTCTCAAGCTTTTAGACTTGAATAAGGACCTAGCCCATTAATGTCTTCAGCACCCAAACTGTTGGATGAAGATTAAACAAAGAAGCCACATGTGCCCTAATTTATTTACTTGTTTATGCTTATTATAGCATGCTGACCAAAATATGTATGTTATATTTTAGAGGATTGATATATTATTTAGTGAAATGATGATTACTAAAAACTGTTATTGGAACTTTAAAGGTATGCATTTATTGGCTCTATTTCTCAGAGAACTTGAAGTGAAACTCAAATTGAATGTAGATTGAGTTCTGGGATAACGTGATGACAGTGGGGATACTGACTCTGGAAGACTCCAGAAAGATAACAGGCAGGCTCAGAAGGACCCGAGGAAACATCTGTGATAGAAAGAATTAAGGTTTCTGCGAAAAATGACTTTGGAATATAATTTTAAAGCCATTCTGAGAGGCATTTCATGATTTTGAAAACATAAAAGATAGTGGGAAGAATCCAAACTGGGAGAGTTACGTGACAACTCATAAAGACCATGGTAAAGCTGACCTCTCAGCATTGTCCATAGTGAAGTGAACATCATTCAAATTACACTCAATAAATTTGATTTTACTTTAAAACCTTTTCATTATTTCCTTGAGAATTTCATGCAAAATATTTTAATCGCATTTACCTCTAACTCTTCCTTACAGCAGTACCCAGATCCACACCTACCCCTCTCAAGTTGTGTCACATTAAGTTTTATAATCCACCGACTCCCATTTGCCCTGACCATGCACTACTGAGTGTGCATCCATCATAGTCGACCTACCAGGAGCCAAACCCTTCCAGAAAACCTGACTCTCTCCCCCAGAAACTATCTACTCAGCAAAGCTCCTGAGGGGTAGTGGCTCATGAACTCCTTCCCCCTCCATGGTAGAGTGCTCATTGGCTCGACCTTGTGCAGGTAATCATGGCTGCTGTGAAATTGTGGTTACCACGGTCCTGCCATCTTCCAGAAGATACTGTTTAACTCTGGTTCTCCCAAACTCTGGTTCTTGCTGCTTTTCTTTCCCATCTTCTGAGATAGTCCCCGACCCTTGAAGAGGGGATATGATTTCAACTTCCAATTCGTTGTTGAGCACTTCACTGACACATATTCTCTGACCACATTTTATTTTATTTGGGAACAACTGTGCACTGCACAAAGAAGCTTCTCTGATGTGGTCTGAGATCTGCACTGTGTTATGGGTAGAGAGAAATTAAGAGGTCAGTTTGATAGCCTACTAAATGTACATAGTATAGATAAAATGTTTACAAAAAAGGAAAAACATTTTAATGCTTTTCCTAGCTTTGGATTTTCCTACATATTTATAATCTATAGTGAAATAATTTCCACTATTTTAACAAGATCCAAGGGATCACAAAACAATCACAGCTTTCTTCTCTACAAGGATGTAGCCATATGAAGGGAAATGCCACAATAGCTTTGAAGTGAGGTAAAACTGCAAGGATCCTGACTGAGTGGTTAGGAAGAGTGAGGTTGGAGACTGTGGTGTATATGCCTAGTAGGAAGCAAAATGAACGCATTTAAGGAAGAAGATTGGGAAGAGAGCCTTTGCATGGAGCTAGGATATCATCTAGAGAAAAAACCGTAGGATCTGGGCAGAGTGGTTATCTAAGAAAGATGCAGAGATGTGAAATATTGGATGCAACAGTGTGTGTGGAGGAACAGCACACAAACAACTGTGACTTTAAGGAACACAGACATTACTCATTCTCACACCATTTTGTATATCATTAACTTAGTGGGAAACACTATTTTTTTGCTTTATGAATACAATATATGTTTATGTCAAATCACTCTTTTTATTCTTGTTATTATTTTAACAATTTATTCATTTTGTATCAACAGTTGTAGCTCCCTCCCTCATATCTTCCTGGTCCCATCCTCCCTCTCTCTCCTCTAGTCAACTGATGGGAATGGATCTAGAAAAGATCTTTCTGAGTGTGGTAACCCAGAAAGAGAAAAACATGCATGGTATGTACTCACTTATAAGTGGATATTAGCCATATAATATACAATAAACATACTAAAATTTATACACCTAAAGAAGCTAAACAACAAGGAGATCCCTAGGGAAGAGGCCTAATCCTCATTCAGAAGGGAAAACAGGTTAGACATTGGAAGAAGTGGAAGAGAGGGAACAGGATGGCAGCCTACCACAGATGTCCTCTAAAGGACTCCACTGAACAGGGGATCAAAGCAGATGCTGTGACTCACAGCCAAACACTGATTTCTTTTTAAACCCACGTTTAGAAGGATAGAAAAACTTGGATCATTCTAAATCTTATTAACTCCAGTGTTTTTAATGAGTGGTTTTCTCTTTAGTAACAAATGTTACTTTCTTCATTTTAAGGGGTTGTTTTATTCAGAAAATTAGCCAACAAAGGCAGCTAAGAGGAATGCATGGCAGGTGTCCTAGGCATTCCAAAAAGAAAAAAAAAAGGAACTGGCTTCAAGGAAGGATTACAAAGAGGTTCCAGCTGAGCTAGAAGACCAGGCCCAGCAGGGAGGCAAATAGCAGATTCTTGTTCTTTTGGAGTCTAGCTGGAAGGTTATAGTTGTGTACTGTAAAATGCTCTCACCATCCATCATGGTTGGTTGACACTATTTATTAAGTTGAATCAAGTACAGAAAATAAATGTTCTTTATGATAGGCCACATTCCATGAGTGCAAACTCCTTGGAGCCAGTTAGGAAGAGAATACACCCCAGTGTAAAAGATTTTCCAGAGACCTCTTCCATTTTACTTTCCACCCCTCCCTAAGTCATTTGCCAAAGAAATTCCTGGATACTGAAATGGCCTCAGCTGTGTACACAGGAAAACATTGGGTCAAAAAAACGAATCCTCTTATTTTCACTGGCATTTTACTAAAAATGTGTACAGAGCCCAGGACAGGCACTATAAGATAAAAAGCACCATTGGTGTGTTTTAAAATGCTTTCCTTCCTGTGACTGAAAGCTTTCTAGAAAATGAACTATCTGAAGGGGATAGAGTTCCTTTTCACCTGTATTGGTGTTAGTCAAAAAAGTCCTTGGTGCTGTGTGAGGTGGTAACGAATATGTAAGACACTGCTTCACCTGCACGGTGCTTCTTTCTATTAGATCATTCTGTGACCCGCAAGTCCTGCCAGACTTCTGGACTGTTCCCCCTAACTGCACAAACAGACGGGCAGTTGTCCTCCAACCAGGAGGGCTAGGCTTTCCTTGATTTGGACAGCTTTGAAAAAGGAGTGGTAACAGTAGTTCTTTATTCCATCACTGTTTGAAGACATCACCAACACTATACTATGTGTTTAACGCATCTAGGAGAACAGGTGTGGCCAGAAGGCCCTTCACTCACAAGGAAATGTCCATCTCTGTCTAAACAATGGAAAGAAGACAGGACAATAGATGTTGTGATTACTACATGGCTCTGAATGTTGCCCAGGAAGTTGTACTTTTACATCTATCTATCTATCTATCTATCCATCCATCCATCCATCCATCCATCCATCCATCCACCCACCCACCCACCCACCCATCCACCTACCTATCTTCTTATGTTTGTGGTGATTTTGATGGTGGATGAGCCAGAAGTCTTATGCATGCTAGGAAAGTGCTCTATTACTAAGTTGTACCCCAAACTAGAATTTTATACAGACCCTTTCTTCACTGGGGCCACTTCTCTGGAACCCAGGAATAAACTAGTGCCTTAATATGTCTAGAAGCTATAGACGTACACATTCTTTAAATTCCCCAAACTTACAATCTAAGTACTTTTATTACATAAATATAACAACCAGGACTTGATGATTTTCTCAAAGGCAATCAATTTCAGCGTGCCTGACAACAACCAACAGATTCAGTCAATGAAATCCACATTCCTGGAGAAAACTGCCTATCTTAACTTCATTCTCAAAGGCAGCCAACTGTAATTGTTGCCTAGCTGGTTACTGATCACATTATTCTTGGTGCTCTTCCTTGTAAGTTCAAAACAGTTAATGTCTAAGCATATCTTAAGCTTTTTCAACCATAATAACAAAGGCCTTCACCTCCCTGCTTTAGCCTATTCGCCATTATTGACTGTCAGAGACATAAATGCTTGGCTGCAAGCCATCCCTTCCAGCTGACTAGAAAAGAGCTCCATTCACACCACCCAGATTTCAAACTTATGATTTCAAATCAGACCCACACTGTTGTTCAGTACTCATAATGTCCTGTGTCTTTGTCCTAATAGTCATGACAATGACAGTAAAACAACTAGACTGTTTTAAAGAATTTTAATTCATGTAGGAAACAAAGGCTGTATAGATTTATCAGTGTAAAACATTAATTATGAAAGTTGAAAATGAAAAGACACTCATGAGTAGGTGCCATTCATGAAGAAAATGTGAGAATCAAAATCCTCATTTTGCAGTTAAATGCTTCAACTGCCACAGAAGAGCCTCTCTGCCTTCTCCCAGCGCACAAATTCCAGGCTTGACATCTGCGTCGTCCTTGGCTCTGGAATCTTTCAAGTTGCCACCTTTATAGTTTGAAACACACAGTACCCACCACCACCAATACAGCCATTGCCTCTAGGTCCACACAGCTGAAATCCATGTGGTGTGAAACTATCACAAGGTCTAATTCTCACATTTTTGCCTTGAGAGTTGAGATTTATAATACTAACAAAGATTTCAACAAAATGTGGAAGATAAACAGCTCAGAGGAACTCAGCTTAAGAGGTTGTTCCAAAGTCCCTACTCACCACCCTGTGGGTCATGGATCAAATTAAAGCATTAGTGAGCTAATATTACAGAGTCTACCAGGGTGAGCTTATTTTGGAATCAGCAACCATCCCTTCATAACAACACATTATTTTGAAAATTCCCCTTTGGAACAATGGCCTTTACATGAATTTTTTTTTTTTTAAAGATCAGACAAATGTGTTAATAAGACATAAAAGAGGCAGGAAGAAAGAGGGTCTGAATGCAGCTCTCAAGGACTTCAGCTTTAGGCATTTACCTTCAGCCAATTTAGCAAACAAGCGAATTTTAAAATACCAATGAGGCTCTGCTTCCAGGGATGTCTGGGGAAGCCCCTGAGCAAGCCACATCAGGATCAGGACACCCATGAAGCAGATGAGGATGGGGAAGCGCACGGCCAGTGAGAAGCAGGCATGGCGACCCACCCTTAGCCCCAAGCGGTTCCACCACTTGACCTACCACACTGTTACACTCAATGAAAATACGGCCTGTGACTCAGATCTAGAACTGAAATGCGAATCGTATGCAATTGAAGCAGGCCAAGGTCACCTTGTGCACTTCTGCACCAGAACATACTGCTCCGCTCCATTACTAGGTACCTGCTTTTTACTGGCAGATGGAATGGGGTCTCCTTTCTCTTTCTAATGCGGATGCCTCAAATACAGAGCTCTTCCTCAGACATTATAGGTTCTACTTCATTGCCTCCATAACATGTTCAAAAGTCTGATTATGAAAGTTCTGTATGCCTATTGGGGGAGCATTTGAAAAATAACAAAATGAAGCAATCACCAGAGGCTCCAGATAGAAATGGTTCTATGCAGTTAACAGTCTCATACATTACTAAACAGATGAGGACACTGGTGGACTACGGACACTGATTGTCAGTTAGTTTTAGCCCTTTGCCCTGAGAGACCATTTCTTTTCCTGCAACTATTATCTTCTTCGCTCTTTCATTCAGTCCAGTGAAGGCAGTAAGCAAACCTGCCTATGCTGTGAGCCAGCGATCATGACTCAGTACTGAGGTAGCTTGACTCTGCCATAGTTTTTGAGATCACGGAGTTCTGTGTTCACCTTTGTATAATCTCTTCACTTAACCTTCAGGACACTACCGTACCTTTGCTTGGGTTCCAGTCTACTTGAATGGCTCTTGCTTTTAGCTGGAGAGTTTAGTTTCAACTAATACCTGCTACATAATTTGCAAGACACAGGTCAAAATTAAAATTATTCTAAATTATTAAGAGTTATAAGATAGTGAAAAGTGGTCACTTACCAAGTCTAGGCCCTACTGAGAATAATGTTTCTTTTTGTCACTTCACACAGAGTTAGGTCCTGTTCTCATCCTTAGCCTGCTTCTGTGTCCTTATTTAGTGCTCATTTACAAATTATTTTATACAATTCGACTGAGTCCAGGTCCTGTATACATCAACACACCCTACACAATACACCCAACACACTACACTATAATCCTCAATACTCTGTTTATTTCCAAGTTCAACTGTTATCCATGAGCACTGTGTCTACAACATGCACTAAATTAAGGTCCAAATTGGGACTCTCATTCCCTACTCCAATCCTTTCCACAGTAAGACCAAATCCATTTTCTAGTTGTCCAGCCAAAGATAATTAAAAGCCTAATTCTCAGTATATTTCTTCTGATCTGCAAAACACATTCACACTATATAAGACATAAAGAAAAATTCTACCTTTAAAATATTTTCCAAATTTGACTGGTCAAATCTTCCAACCACCTCAACTCCTGAATTTAGTTTCTTCACTACCCCTTACACTGTAGTACAGTCTTGGATCTCTTGGCTTTGCCAATGCTAGTGACAGGCTAGTCTTCACACAAATATCAGTTCTCCTTTTAAAATACAGGACACAGTTGGATACTTCCAAATGACAAAATTGAAAGCTGTGAAGAATATCCAACCTCATCTGCTACATCTTAGTTCTAAAAGTGCCGCTAAGAGAACCCAGGAAGCCTGACCAAACTTCCAGCTCTGCTTTCAGAAGTTTCTTCATCAACCACAGTAAGTTTTTAAAACCTATTTTTCACACTTTTCCTTATACCCATAAGTCTCTGTGCCTAAAATACTTTCTACTAGAAATGTGAATTATTTGCTTTCTTTGTTCTGTCAAGTTTCAACTTATATGCACTTCCTAGAGACCATTCTTTGCTGAAAACACACGCCATGCCTTTCCTCAGGTGAACTTGACTACTTCTTTTACTCCAGAAGTAAAAGCCACCTTCTGATTCTGGACCACACCACATCAATCATCTTGGCAAATTCCTCAGAATTAGCAGGAATCCATAAACCATAGTGTTTATTCTAAGGCTTCATTCTCTTCTGACCTTCCATGAAATGCTGCACACAGAAAGTAGGATCTGTCTCCCTGTCCAGGAACATAAGGGCCCAGTGATGTATCCCTAGGGAGCATAGCTGTGAGTCCCTATGACTAATAATGAGGAGGAGACTAGCAGAGCATGCAAAAAACAGAAAAGAGGAGGGCTGAAAACACACAGTAGAATAACCATTGCACCCCATGTCTTCTTAGTCTTTTCCACTGTGCGCTGATGCCTGTATATACATATGGATAGGTATACATGCATAAAACTTAATAGAAGAGTTAAAAATTTTATTGTTTTTTATTTACCTTTGATTTTGTTCATTTACCTTGCGTTCCAATCACAGCTCCCCTTCCCTCCTCTCCTCCCAGCCCCTTCCTCTTCTCTTCCCTCCCCCCTCTTCCTTTTCACCTCTGAGACAGGGAGGCCTTCCATGGATATCAACCCACCTTGGTATATCAAGTTGTAGTAGGACTGGGAGCATTTTTTATTGAGGCTAGACAAGGAAGCCCAGTTAGAAGCGATCCACAGGCAGGCAACAGAGTCAGAGATAGCCCCTGTTCCTGCCGTTAGGGATCCCATTTGAAGACTAAGCTGCACTTCTGTTACATTTGTGTAGGCGTCTAGTACTGTCGCAAGCATGCTCTTTGATTAGTGATTGAGTCTCTGTGAACTCTATGGGCCCAGGTTAGTTGAGTCTGTAGGTTTTCTTGTGGTTTTTTTGACTTCTCTGGCTCATTCTCCCTCTCTTCCGCAGATTTCCCAAACTCCATCTAATGTTTGGCTGTGGGTCTGTGCATTTCTTTCCATCAGCTGCTAGGTGAAGCCTCTCAGAGGACAGTTATGCTAGGCTCCTGTCTGCATGCATAGCAGAGTATCACTAATAAGTGTCAGCGGTTGGTTCTCTCCCATGGAGTGGGTCTCAAGCTGGGCCAGTCATTGGTTGACCTTTCCTTCAATTTCTGTTCCATCCTTATCCCTGTGTACCTTGTAAGCAGGGCAAATTGTGAGTCAAAAGTTTTGTGGGTGGGTTGGTGTCCCCATCCCTCCATTGTAGATCTTGTCTGGTCACAGGTGGTGGCTGTTTCAGGTTCCATATCTCCTGTTGTTAAGATTCTAAGCTAGAGTCATCCTCATTGATTCCTGGGAGTTTCCTTTGTCCTAGTCTTGTTTTTTAGCTCATCTCAGAGATGTACCCCCCATATCAAGTCCCATTCTTTCTCCAGTTTTCTCTTCTTCTGTCCTCTCCACACTTAATCCCTTTCATTCTTCCTCCCATGCCCTCTCTCACCCTGTTCCCTCTGCCCACCACAGAGGGAGAGAGTTGCAGGACAGCCAAGGTTATACGGAGAAGCCCTGTCTCAAACCCCCCTAAAAAATCTAGCCAACATACTACTGAATAAGCAGTTGGAATTTGGTAATAAAAAGGGATTAATTATTAGATAAAGACAATACCTCAGAGTAGAAGAGTAGTTGATGTAGTGAAGACCTATTTACAATAGCTGACTGAGCCCATACAGCCTAGGTAGAAGAAAAACACAGGAGGCTGACCTTGAGATTTGTAACCCTGCAACAGTCAAGAGTATGGTTCACTTAATGTCAGAAAAGTGCTACAGAGAAAAGTAAGTAGAGACTGGTGCAAGGGGCTAGGTTCGAGGGAACTAGCTGGGAATGCATCCTCTGGAATACAGGAAGAACTCACAGCAATGTTTTCCTTTATGGTATTCAAGAGCCTGTATTGTGACACTAGCAAAACTAGCAAGACCATGAATACCCCTGGAGGTTTTGCTCTTTGTAAAGAGTCGACTCAGCAAAATCATACAGTGTTGGGGTAACCTTTTTGGCACGCCATTTGGAGATTGTCTTTGCATATTCCATTATTAATTCTGTACTGCCAGATAGTTAAGTACTGTCTAGAATTTGGTTTTGTTATTATAATTGCTCATCATCTGAGTCATACTTGTAAACATACATTCCCCTCACCTTGTGATTGGTTTAACAAAGAGCAGAAATGAATGGTCTATAGCAAATGCAGGAGAGGAAGGTGGGACTTCCGGGCACGGATTGGACCTTTAGGTAGGAATCTGAGGCAGGCAGATTGACCAGCCTGATGCAGAGAAAGAAACGGGGTGCAGGGTCTGAGAAGTAGAGGAAAGGGGAAAAGTCTTGAGGCAGAATTAAATTAGAATAAATGGGATAATTTGAGAGAAGAGCTCGTTGGGAAAAAGCTGAAGCTAAGGCCAGGCTTTCATAAAAACAAAGCAAGCAAACAAGCCAAAACAAACCACTTGATAGCTAGAACCTCTTCTTATGCTTATTGCCATATCACTGGTTCATAGAATAGCTACTAGGACATAGGAGGCATTCAACAAATGTATTTGACAAAAAGAGGAAAAATTAAATACTATATTCATAATTTCTCATCTTGTTCTTTAACTCAAAGAATAGCATTGATTTTGTTTTTATATCACTGAAGTACTTTATTAGAAGGTTCTAGTTTCCTACTGTTGTGATAAACATTGTGACCAAAAGCAATTTGTGGAGGAAAGGGCTTATTTAATCTTATGCTTCCAATCAGAATCTACCACTGCAGGAAGCCAGGACAGGAATTCAAGGATGAGGTGTGGGCCATGGAGGAAAGCTGCTTGCTAACGGCTTGATCACATTCGTCTTTCTTTATTTTTGAAAGACTCCCTTTATTTTTATTCTGTCAGACACTAGCAAGACTGTGCAATGAGTGGTGACACCCCTAAGTACAAAGTGGGGAAGCAGAAGACAGGATACATGAGACAGGAAAAGGCCATCTTGATCGTGTGAGCATACAAAGTCATTTGCCAAATACTAAAGCCTTTTTCATTTCTTTCTTTTTTCAATTGTAAATTGTTCATTCCTCAAGGTAAAACTATGGAAGAAGATGTATAACTCTCAATTCAGTATTTTTAAACCTTTAATATACATTACCATAATTTGAGCCTTATACACTTTACACACATATTGACTTATCACATTGTGAGCAAGCATTTCTGGAAAGAAGCTGTGTTTATAAAGACTGGCTGATTAAACTGCATTGATGTGGAGAGGTTGGAATGTTGCAAGAGGCCAATTACCTTATCTAGGGCTAACTTTAGGCTCCTGGGTAGCCGTTCCTTGCCCACATCTGTGTCTGAACCAACATCTTATGACTAATAGATACAATACCTGTCTGAGTCTATTAACTTAACTGACCACAAGCTTTACTGACCCCAAAGCTAAGAATGTCATTGGATAAGATTTTGGGCATACAGAAAAGCTTCTCTCATCTTGCTGTAAGCACCTCTTTGATGTACTACCAGTGCGTATTTAACTTGACTTTCTTTGTTCTATAGAGCTATAAACCTTCATGATGCTGCTTCCACTTTGGAACATGGAATTTGGAGTAATGTAAATCTGTGTTCCCAAGTCATGGTCACTAAAAGTGTCCTCATGACAACCTGTCTCTTACTCCCTTAAAGGTGAGAGCTGTGATTTTTAACTTGACAGCACTTAATCTGATATACGCATAGAAAAACTATTTGTTGATTAAAAACATTCTTCTAAAGACATTTACAGAAACATATGTTTGTAGGAAGTTAAGCTCCATGAAAATGTAGCGTATTATGTCTACAAAAGTATATATTTCTTACACAAAGTTATATTGTTTATAGAAAGTTCAGAAAATAGGTGTACACAAAAATTAACAACTGGGAATTAAAAATAAAACCCAGCCATGTACACATTTTGGTTTATAATGCTAGAGGTACTTTTTGTACAGATTCATATAAACAAATACATTTAAATGTTATTACACATTGTCTTCTCATTCCTATTTAATAGTCTAGCTCACTTCTCAATTTTTCATGAATATTTACAGTGCATTTTCTAAGAACAAATCATTTTTAATGTTGAATCATGGGTTTCTTTTGGACTATCAGATTTTCATATAAAAAACCTGCTGTTTTATGAGATCAGTTTGTTGGATGTTTTTCTATGCTTTTCAACAGTATTTTTAAGCAATCTGTGATGAGTGCTTTCTCTCATCTTACTTTCTGACCTTTCATGTATCGCATCTTATATAACTATAATAATAAATTAAAGAATAAATAAGAAGGCCAAGAGAAGCTGGATGCAGTGGTGCGTGCCTGTAATCCCAGTACTCAGGGATGCAGGGACAAGCAGATCTCTGTGAGTTTGAGGCTAACCTGGTCTACAATGCTAGTCCAGGACAGCCAAGGTTACTCAGAGAAACCCTGTCTTGAAAAACAAACAAACAAAAAACAGAACAACAAAAAGGTCAAACAATCAGAGTAGGAGCTTACTTTCATTAAGCGTAGATTCAACAGAAAGTTCAGCAAAGTTGACATAAACGTTTTGAAATGCTGACTCTCAATTGTGTTTACTCCAGATTGCACCATTTTGTGTGGCTCACATTTCACCATCCCTCATGGCAGACAAAGGCTTAATATTTGATGAAATGCAGTTTTCACCAAATAAATGCCATCCGAATATAATCACAATATACTTACTTGTAAGTTATGTTTGTAATCAAATTGTTTTTTATAAAATTTGGAATGTTTGTCATTTAAATACTGTCCATTTCAATTTCATTCTTAGTTAGCACAGAGTATAAATATATGCTTAAAGAAGTTTGCTGCCAGTAATACATACGGCTTCTTGTTTTCTAGTAACATTTTGACGGCTTAAAACTATTTGGTCCAATATTTCTCATGTCTCACTAGGTCATCCTTGTTTTTGACCCACAATATGGCTGATGCAGCTTAGCCTTTGCACTCTGAACAGGAAAGTGACATTATATGAGGAACATTCTCTTTAGGTTGTGGCTCCTGTTTAGACGGATCATCAGGCCACTGCCCACTGGGAACCTGGGTGTGATCATGAATGAAGTAGCCTAGGGAGACTGTAGTGTTGGGTATCGTGGAAAACATAGCAGGAAGGGAATCAGGTGCTATCAGACATTCACAACCACATATGCTAGATCATATGGGTGGCTTGGTCCCAAGACACACAGACACAGAAGGCAAACCAGTGAGTTATACATCACTACAGTGATAATCCTTCCTTCTATATCCTATGGGTTTTTCTTGAAAACATTGTAGCTCAAGGCCCATGACTCTGGTACTCGCTTCCCAGAGGACAGCATGGCTCATCAACCATGTTTATTTCATATTCAGACTCCTGGGTCTTATCACATGATAAACACTTAAGATCTCACAGAAAATATGGGAGAGGGAAGAAAGGAGATGGTTAGTTTAATAAATTCCCCGGGTGATTCTTGATTCCGTTACTGTCTAGGGATCCTGATCAAGTTCATTTTCCTTTCCAATTAAAGAATTACCTGGCAGGGAAAATCTAAGACAGGATGCAGCAACAGGTCAAAAAGCTCTACCACAGGTGAAGAAGCATATGTACACACACACACACAGAGAGAGAGAGAGAGAGAGAGAGAGAGAGAGAGAGAGAGAGAGAAAGAGAGAGAGAGAGAGAGAGAGAGAAGCACAAAGCACACATTCACTCCTTGCTGTGCAGAAGGACTGAATTCTATTTCACCCCTAGAGGGCTGGAGGGACATAAGAATGTTCGGTGGCATAGGATGATAGGATGGGCCCCTTCCCCCTCACTTTAGATTGTTCAACTTAAACATAGAAAGGGGAGCTTCTAGCATACACCTTCTAGTAAACATGATTTAGTGGTTCAGGACAGGTATCCTTCCTTTACTTCAGGGCTGAGTAACTTTGACCAGAGATTTTCGACCTGTGGGTGTTGACCGCATTGGAGGTTGAATGAACCTTTCACACTGGTCACCTAAGATCATAGGAAAACACAGATGCTTACATTATGATTCAAAAAAGTAACAAAAT
The DNA here is from genome assembly GCA_028658305.1 of Pachyuromys duprasi. Taxonomy (NCBI): domain Eukaryota; kingdom Metazoa; phylum Chordata; class Mammalia; order Rodentia; family Muridae; genus Pachyuromys; species Pachyuromys duprasi. The sequence goes on from CM053760.1 coordinate 43,936,851, forward strand.
TAGAGTTATGAAGTAGCAATGAAAATAATTTTATGGTTGGGGATCACCAAATGAAGAACTGTATTAAAAGTTCGCAGCATTGGGAAGGTTGGGGTCCACTGATTTGGACGAATAGGGAGAGCTGAGAGCCACACAGCTCTCTATAATTATGTTCAGAATAGGCACTGGACATATCTAACTTGCTGTATTCTCATCCCTGTTTTTAATCTAGGTTTTCAGCAACTTGTTTCCCCATTCCTGTGCTCCTTCTGGTGCATCTTTCTTTCATAGACTTTTAAAAAAATAACTTGTTCTTTCATTTGGCAACTATGTCTTCCAGAAGGAACATGAGCCCAGTGCCATGAATGAGATAATTCCCTTCAAGTTGTTGGTCAGGATGATCTCATAGACCACCACAATAATACAGGCTATTGCTGTTGATCTTGGTTGCCCACCAGAACTTGATGGTAAGTCCTCACATATTTTGGTCATAGGACTTGGAAAAATCAATCAGGTACTTCCCGAAAGCTTCCTCCTTGTTAGCTAGCTTTCATAGTACCAGAAGGTCCTTTACAGGATGCTGAGGGAGTGGTATCATAGTCTTATCATGTGAATGCTATGAGCTACAGTGGTGACTGGTGTAGAAAGATATGCCTATGGGTGGAATAGAGGAATGAGAATTAAATAGGTAACCAATGATTCTCTGATCGGATTTCAGACCACCTCCGCAGGATGTAGTTCATGTCTGGCACTATAAATCTGGTCAAGAACCTATGGCTGAATAGCTCATGTTTCTAGTTGTGAACCTACTATTATTATTTCTCTAAATGGACTTAGTATGAAACTACCTTCTAAACACATATTTCTGTAGCTGTAGTTCTCAGTCTGCATGATAGAAGTGTGCATTGGATGATGGTTAATGCAAAAATTTATAAATGGCCCAAGTGCAGAGAGTAGGTATCTGTAGAATGTTCTTTCATAGATGAGACATCTGTAACCACAACCCCTGGCACTAATGCTCAGGGACATTAATAGAAGAGGAGGCAAAAAGAGTGTATGGGCTACAGGTTGAGAACTGGAGTGAAACAATGTCGTCTAGATATCGCAAGACTGCTGATGTCATGAACCTATAGAAGCTAAGGGTGTCTTCACAAGCTCCAGCCAATCAACATTCAAGTATGAAGTGAGATGGACCCACCCACTCTCATGAGTCCACTAATTGAGAGGCTATGGAGAGCTGATGACTTCTGGGGGAGGGAAAGTCAGTTTCCTTTAAGGATAAGATCCTTGGTAGGTTGGCCAGGATGGTTCACACCCACATATACATGAATAAAACTAACTGGACTCTCTGAGTTACTTTATGATAAAGTTAAGGTTGTTAGTTTGAGAAGTAAATGTGCAAAGGGATCCAGGGGATGATGGAGGCAAGGGCGTGTATGAATATTATTGAAATATATTATACACATATAAAATTCTCAAAGAATAAATTAAAAAATTAACATTATTTGTTGTTTTTTTCTATTACTATGAGCTTCCAGTCAGAGAGTCAGAGCCAGGGAAAAGCGTCTCTCACTTCTTCTTGTCGTGATTTGCCAGTCTTCATACTGGGCTAAAGCATCTTGAGAATGGTAACTTTCTTCTACTTGTTCCTTTTACTAAAAAGCATTCCAAGTGCAGGGCTGCCATAGGCTGTGAACACAACACCACACAAGTGCTAGCTTGGACCTATATCCAGAGAACAATGTAGCCAAATAAGAAAGCTGAAATGTCCTTCCTGCATAACACCCTATACTCTTTCATTGTTTTGATTCATCTGGTTTGAGACTTGGAACTTTTACACCACTTTATTTGATTTGGGCAGCTATACAAGACTGATAAGATAGTTTTTTTCATCAGATTTAAAACATTTTTAATTTATTATTCAAGGAATATTATCCTTCCTCCAGCTGAATTCTCAGTACCATTTATTACTGCGCTGTTATTGGCATCATCCAAGTTATAAATAACTGTTCTGGACAGGGCCTTGTATATGACATTTATCTTAACCTCGCTGATACAAAAGTTGTTTTCTCAACTGAATTATAAAGTTTTCAAGACAAACATCATGTATCACTCATGCCTTTTTAATCACTTCTTAATTTCCTTTAGTTCATTAAATACTAGGAAAAAGTTCTGTCATCCTAGATAGTGGTAGCAGGAAACTGGTTTGGAATCCGAATGTCTAGGATCAGATTTCTACTCCTTATGTTGGGGTCAGCTGAGGTCAAACACTCCAAACATATATAGAACATTTTCTCACAAACAGATGTGAGAAATAGTAGTACTTCTGACATAGAAGGGTTACCATTGTGTTGTAACCAAAATTTAAAAACCAGCATCATCGGTTAGCATTTTTTTGGCACACTGTTTCACAGGGGTTGGTCCATGTCAGATTGATCACATCTTCTTGGCCAAGCCTTCATATCAGCAGGAGAGTGGCAACAAAGAGCTGTTCACTTATGGTTGAGTAGGAAACAGAAAAGGCCAACAGGCCTGCTCTCAGTGACCTATCTGCTCTTGTGAGGCTGACCTCTTCAAACCTACAGAACCATCCAGAATGGAGCTACCATTTGAGGACAAACTATTCCTCTCATTAGACAAGGATGCATGTGTGTTGGGGGCGGGGGAGTAAGGGTGGGAGTGGTCTGAGATTCAAACTAGTACAACCATAGAATTGTTTTAAGAAAATAAAACAGTATGTATTGACACTTGTGTATTATATTTAATAGAGTAACTGCTTAAAGCTTTTGAGGAATTACTATATCACAAGTATTATCTAAATGAAAAGAAGGGTGAAAGAAATAGCAAAGTCATAAAATTTGCTAATTTATCCACTACTGTATTGTTTTCTATGACTATCATAAGATATACTGAATTCTGATTAACTTTAATACTACAAATTTACTTTTTCAAGCAGACAGTGGTGGTGCACACCTTTGATTTCAGCACTTGGAAGGCAGATATAGGTAGATCTTTGAATTCCAGGCAAAGAAAGAAAGCAAAGAAGGAAAGAAAAAAAGAAAGAAGAAAGAAAATTTACTTTCTCACAAACATCTAAGTGTTTTGAGTGTTGGTTTTTTCCTGTCTACAATGGCTGTTTTTCTTTTCCCCTATGCCTTTTTTCCTCTGTGCCTGTATCCTAACCTCCTTTTCCTATAAGAACACTAATTATATTGTGTTAGGACGCACCCTATGACATTAATTTAGAGTCAGTAACTTCTTTGAGACCCTATCTTGAAATATGTGTATTTTTAGGTTGTGGGAGTTACTACTGACTTAAATTTGTATGTGGGAGTGGGTGCAATTCAGTCAATAAGAACCAGCAACAGGCATCACAGATATTGTAAACAATATGTCATAGAAAATTGGAGAACCACCATTTCACCTTTGTGAGGTCTTGGTGAGATACACCCTTTCTTTTGTCTGGTGTGTTTAATATGTTATTGAGTCCTGGTTTCCCTGATATGGTGTCCTCCTATAGTTTCAATTCTCTCTGATAAATGTTTCGGGTATTTCCCTATAAACTCCCTGAAATTAGTCATTTATTTGTTCATGGAGTGTGGTGCCTAGCAGATGGTGTAATTTCTGGGTCCAAGGAGGGGGAATGCAACCTCCTGCCTCAAAACAGGGTTGTAAAATGAAGTCTTCTAGGGAAAGGCACAGCCTAAAAAACCACTTTTTTCATACGATCTGGAGTAATTTAAAGCAGGACATAACCTGATCTCAACAGCTGCCACAGGGCACCGTGTTCAAAATAAGGGCTTCCATTTGACACCCAGCACGGTGCCCACCGTGCAGGTTGCTGGGGCAGAGCTGCCTGTCTCAAGAGCAGCTGCTAGTGTGTAAAGACGAGCAACTGATCCTCCTGGAAAGTCACTGGGTCCTGGAGAGCTTGTTTCAGGCCGCACAGGTCACTGGCTCGGCTCTCCTCCCACCAGCAGACCCTCATGCAAGCACAGCACTTTTCCTCACAACAGGCAGAGAAAGTCAAAAAGCCAGGAGGACAATGTTCACGTGTTCATTAGGGATCAAAAACTTCACGCAACATTTTCGCTAATTTTAGCATTTTGCGTACAAGCATGCTGGCTTCCTTTATGGTGGAAATTTCTCCTGGGCATAAGGGGTTACGATTTCGGTAACGGGCATGGCAGTTTTCTCATGCTAGACTGGTAACTCAATTAGAATCCACTCTCTCCCACCCTCCTATTTCTCAGTTACTAAGTGGGGTTAATAAGTGAGTCAGGCTATCGGCAGTAAGCGGATTCGGGTTGTGGAAAGGAAGAAAGGTGACTGGGCAGCTGGAGCAAAGACACAGAAAGAAATCTGCGAACAGGACCTGTTGCGGGGTGAGTGGAACCTGAACAGGAATGGGTATGTGCCCCGTCGTTGGCACTGTAGATGGAGGGTCTGCCTCGGCAGCCAGACCTCAGGAGTAGAAGCCAAGAACAGCTTACAAAACAATAGGCAAAACCTTTAAATGCTGTGAATCATAAGTCCACATGTTAACTGCTGATTAAAAAAGGTGCCTTCTTTAATAAAAGCCTAGCATTGGGTAGCAGTTAGGAAGACAGATGTAAGCAGGTGGTCTTATGCTGCAGTCTGCTCAAACTTCAGGGCATTTATTAACCTGTGCCCGCCTCAGTTGCCTCTTCTGTCTGAGTTATAGTCATCACAATCATCCTTACAGTGAGATCATTGCAAGCAGGTGTCTACAAAGGTCTTGGTAAAATGTCCAAAGCTAGAGAAAAACTTTTAATAAAAATGGCTACCACCAGCTCTCAGAGATGAAAGCTGAGCCGTAAGGTTTTGGTTTTGCTTTGTTTGTTTGTTTTTGTTTTGCCAAGTGTTGTCTCTGCTTTTTTTTTTTTATCATCATAGTCTTTGCGTCAAGGTACATAGCAATGATAGCAGGTTTCTTTTTAAAGCTTTTACTATTAAATATCTTTCCCATTTTAAATTTACATTACTCTGTCAAGAAGAAAAAAAAAGATTTAAACTCAAGTTACTTGAAGTCTGGACACACTTCTACGATTACCAGGCTACATCAAGGTTTTGGTTTTTTTCTTGAAGAAAATATCCCTCCCGAACCCCATCCTTACACTTCATTACCTGGCCGATAACAGGACATCCATCTTTGTAGCACACTTTTCAAAAACAGCGATAACCTGGTCCCATCTTTCTAGGGTCTAATCTGCACATGTGGCAGGACAAACAGAACCCCAGGGTCCTTCTTCATCCTCTGACAGCGGAGACAAAGTATGTGCCAAAACCAGTCTCCAAACAACTGCATCATCTCAGAGGCTGCTGTGGACTAAACAGAGACCTTGCTGCCCTGTCTCAGCTCAGGTCTTGTCACAAACAGGACAGGGGTTGAAAAGTTCACAGGTAGTGGAGGTGATCACAGCAGATACAGCTGTGGCACACAAAGGAAAGTGTACCTGACCAATTCCTCTGAGGTTTCTGGAAGGAAGATCACTCCTCTAGGTGACTATGAACATTTGGGGCAACTCAAAATAAACCAGGGGCTCAGCACTGGTGGCCAGAGTGTTTCCCTGTGGGAATGCTATTTCCTTTATTGAACTACAACTTAATTCTTTTGGGTGTATTTCGGAGCTGGTCTCTGTCTTCCTTGAGTTAACCCTGTGGTTAGACAGTGGTTCTGTGGCACTTGGGCCAACTGGCAAGATTTTGAAGAAAGGGAAGGCTGGAGGAAATGAAGATGATGAAGATTAAACCACCAACTATTTTTTTTCCTTAAAAAATATTTCCTGTTAATTTCAGATAGAACAGTTATTGATCTTTAAAACTCTACGGCTGTGCAGTGAAAACACTGGAAGGACATTGTATCAGAAATGAAGTGGGCAAATACTTACTCATTTAATTTCTCCACAAAAACATATGAGCACAGTCTTGAATAAAGGCCACTGAGTTCACGTCAGAGACAGCCCCTGTTCCCATTACTAGGGTACCCACTTGGACACTGAACTGCCATGGACTGTGCAAGGGTTCTTGGTTATCTCCATGCATTGTCCTTGGGTGGAGTATCAGTCTCAGAAAAGACCCCTGGGCCCAGATATTTTGGTTCTGTTGCTCTCCTTGTGGAGCTCCTGTCCCCTCCAGGGCTTTCATCTCCTTTTTTTTTTCATAAGAATCCCTACACTGAGCCCAAAGTTTTGTCATGAGTCTCAGCATCTGCTTTTATACCCTACTGGGTAGAGTGTTTCAGAGTCCCTCTGTTGTAGGCTCCTGTCTTGTTCTCCGTTTTCTCCCTCTTCTCATATCCATCCCATTTTGTGGGAATGTAAACGTACACCAGTTTTCTGAGAAAGCAGCAGATTGATTTCCAAAGTGAATGTATAAGTTTGCACTCCTACCAGCAATGGAGGAATGTTCCACTTTTTTCAGATCCTTGACAGCATGTGCTGTCACTTAAGATTTTGTTCTTAGCTATTCTGATGTGTGTAAGACGGAATCTCAGAGCTGTTTTGATTTGCATTTCCCTGATGACTAAGGATGTTGAACATTTCTTTAAGTGCTTCTCAGTCATTAGAAATTCCTCTGTTGAGAATTCTCTGTTTAGCTTTGTATCCCATTTTTAATTGGATTATTTGGTTTGTTGGTGTTTAATTTCTAGGGATCTTTATATATTTTGGATATTAGCCCTTTGCCAGATGAAAGACTGATGAAGATCTTTTCCCATTTGGTAGGGTGTGGTTTGCCTTACAGAAGCTTTTTAGTTTCATGAGGTCTCATTTATTAACTGTCGATCTTAGTGCCTGACATGCTGGTGTTCTGTTCAGGAAATTGTCTCCTGTGCCGATGAGTTCAAGGCTATTCTCCACTTCCTCTTCTAATAGATTTATTATATCCGGTTTTATGTTGAGGTCTTTGATCTACTTGGAATTGAGTTTTGTGAAGGGTGATAATAGCCAGAAACTTGAAACAACCTAGATGTCCCTCAACTGATGACTAGATAGAGAAAATGTGATACATTTATACAATGAAATACTACCCACCTATTAAAACAAAGATACCATTCAATTTGCAGACAAACAGGTGGAACTAGAAAAGATCATCCTGAGTGAGGTAACCCAGACCCAGAAAGACACACATTTTATGCACTCACTTATAAGTGGACATTAGCTGTATGTAAAAGATAACTATGCTACAATCCACAGACCCAGAGAAGCTAAGGACAGCCCAAGGGTGAATGCTTGAACCTCACAAAGAAGAGGAGATAAAATAGTCATCTGAAGTAGATGGAGGGAGGGAGATATATCGGAGAGGGGGTGGGGAGAGTAACAAGGGCAGGTATCAGGTGTGGGGAGAACGGGGGTAGGTTGTGGGGGGTAGGAGAGGGAGGACCTGGAGAGAAAACTGAAATCGATGGGGAGCTTCTCTGGAACAGGGGAGGGCCCTAAGAGTCCATCGGGGTGAGCCTAGCTGACAGTCCTCACAATGGGGACATGGAGCCTGAACTCCCCACCTCCTGTAGCAATGGGACTCCCAGTGGAGGGGGGACACCAACCACCCCCACAAAACCCTCCACCCAGTGGAGGGGGGACACCAACCACCCCCACAAAACCCTCCACCCAAAATGTGTCCTGCCTACAAGACGTACAGGGATAAAGATGGAGTAGAGATTGACAAAATGGCCAACCAATGAGTGGCCCAACTTGAGACCCACCCCATGGGAGACAGTCAGTCCCTGACACTACCTAGTGACGCTCTGCTAAGCTTGCACACAGGAGCCTAGCATAACTGCCTTCTGACAGGCTTCATCCAGCAGTTGATGGAAACAGATGTAGAGAGCTACAGCCAAACACTAGGCCAAGCTTGGGAAGTTTTGTGAAAGAGTGGAAGGAAGGATTGCGGGAGCTAGAAGGGTCAAGAACACGACAAGAAGACCCATAGAACAAACTAACCTGGACCTATGGGGCTCACAGAGACTGAACCACCAACCAGAAAGCTTCCATGGGCCTGACCTAGACCCCCTACACATACATAGCAGATGTTCAGCTTGATCCTTTAACCTGTTGCTTGCCTTTGGGTCCTTTTTCCATAGCTGCACTGCCTTGTCTAGCCTCAGTGAGAGAGGAAGTTCTTAGTCCTGTTGCCACTTGATATGCCAGGTGGGTTAGTACCCCTTATGGGCCTCTTCTTCTCTGAGAAGGAGAGGAAGAATGGGAGAAGGGTCATAAGAGAGGGACTGGGAGGAGAAGAGGGGACAGAGATCAGACTGTACAGCGATTAAATAAATAAAATGTAAAAATTGAGCAAAAAAAAAAAAAAACAAAACAGAAAGAAGTCAGGAATAGTGGTAAGACCAAAGGAAAAGCTCAGGGCAGGGCAGATAACATTGACTTAGCTGAGCTGGTGCTTCCCAGGCCTGCAGGTGCTCACAGTCAGCCAGGTGGTTTGGTATCTGGGCTTAGTCGGCTTTTTTGTCAATTAATTATTTTTTAAATAAACTATAGTTTATTCACTTTGTATCCCAGATGTAGCCCCTTCCCTCATCCCCTCCCAATCCCACCCTCTCTCCTTCATCTTTTCCCATGCCCCTCCCCAAGTCCATTGATATAGGGAGGTCCTCCTCTCCTTCCCTCTACCCTAGCCTACCACGTCTCATCCAGACTGGCTGCATTGTCTTCTGCTGTGGCCTAATAAGGGGGAAATTTAGTTGGTTTCTAATGCATAGGATTGGTGTCTAAAGGAACTTTCCCAGAGATCTAGCAGAGTCTCTAGGCAGAATTCTGTGTCACTCCGGGTTCTGATTAATTCACCAAATCAATATCCAAGGTTTTCTGGAAGATTTGAGGGAAAAAAATGTTGATTTTGAACTTTTCAAACAAATTATTGTTGCTTGGTTGTCTGTTTTAGTTTCAGGAGATCCTTTTGCGGTTTGGAGTTTATACAAATTGAGATGAAAATACCCATTTTACTAGGCTGTGTGTGAGGGTGCCTTCGTTAGGGTTACTATTGCTGTGATGAAATACCATGACCAAAGCATCTTGAGCAGAAAAAGGTTTATTTCAGCTTATGTCTCCAGGTTACAGGAAGTCAGGATAGGAACTCAAGCAGAGCAGGAACCTAGAGGCAGGAGCTGGTGCTCAGGCCATGGAGGGGTGCTGCTTACCAGGTTGCTCCACATGGCTTGCTCAGTCTGCTTTTTTATACAACCCAGGACCGTCAGCCCAAGGAAGGCATCACCTACAATGAAGTGGGCTCTCCCCCATCAATCACTAATTAAAAAGCTGCCTTACAGCTGGATCTCATGGAGCTATTTTCTCCTTTCAGATAACTCCAGCTTGTGACAAGTTGACGAAAACTTGCCAGCACAGAGGGTGAAATAAATAGTGCAGCACTGTGGCCGCCATATGCCACCACGGCTGATTTTCCCCTCCTTTTTTATTTTCTGGTATCATTTTTCTTCTTTTCTTTAATTCTACAAAACTACACAGAGATCAGAAAATCAGACCTATCTTCTTTTTCCCTTCTTTCCTTTAATTCTACACAGCTACACAGAGATCATAAAATCAGACCTACCAAGGCTTCCAAAGAAATAAGCCTTTCAGAGCTTAGGTTGACCTTACCACAGCGGCCTTCAGATGCATTAATTTCCTGGCTTCTTCCCACACTATCTCAGGAAGGGTGATGCCCCTTGCCCACATGGACGTAAGCAGAGGGGATTGTAAGCCTGAGTCAGGGTCCCTTGGGGAAGATGAGTGTAAACCTCATAAAACAAACTCAAAGCATGTGTTTTACATAACAGTGGCAATCACAAGGTCAGGCAGTCAGCTGTTTCCACAGATGACTGGGGTCTTTACCCTGCCACTGTTCACGACCTTTCCCAGATGACTCATTTCCTTCTCTGCTATAGCAAATCTGTGTCACTCACCAAGGTGATATGGATGTGCAACAACCTAACCTCTTCAAAATAGTTCTGGAAGGTTCATCATGGCCATATAGCTATTTATGTGACCAAAACAGTGCATTATTTATTTTACAAGTAAACAGAAAGTAACCACAGAGCAAGAAGGTATCTACATACCGGTGGTAGCTGAAACAACACAGAAAGACGGGCTTAAACAAGAAACTAGATTGGAAATCTGAGAAAACCACTTAGAGAAAGAAAAGAAACCAACACATAATGAGAAAACAGCATTGAAAAAGGTATAGACAGAGTGCATTCAAGGGACCTATTATGTCTTTGTTTAAAAGGTCAACAATTTGGACCTTAAAAAGCCATGCAGATAATTCAAACTCCACTTAAAAACTTAAGAGAATTTTAGAGCAGTCCAAAGACAGAATTTGCCACACCAAAATCAATATGTACTTATATATTCATTTGTGTTACCTGATAAGAATGCCTCAGCCACTGGAATGGCTCAAAGTAGGACTCAAATACTCTTTAGCATAGCCATCTGGATTTTACCTTTAGTCTGTGACAAGTTGACAAAAAGTTAACCTGCACACAAAACTTCAATAAAACTTATTTACGGTTTGTGTATTATTTAAGCTATAATAGCTGTATTCATTGGGTTGGTAGGTAGGAAGGAGTGAAAGGCTTCCATCACTGACTTCACAGTTCAGATAATCTAAGAATGATAAAGTCTATCATGACATTTTCTGCATCCCTCACACCTTGGGTTCCAAAAACTTGGCTTGGCATGGCTAGGGAAACAAGAAAGATGTACAGATACACATAAAATGAAACTGGACTCAGGATGGGTTCCCTGACCACCAAGGGCTGTGCAGACATCTGGAACCTCACCATGTTTATTAGGTACAGTGCAGAGGGAGAGGTTAGCCAGTCTTTGTAGAAGGTCTCTGCAGGTGAGCAGTCTCCGGATGTAAATATCCCTGAGAAGTAAGTTGCAGTGATTAGTCTTTGTGCACACTGAGCAGTCATTCAAACAACTCATACTCAAACTGCCAAAGAAAACTTTGCTGTTACTCTTGAGCCTGTGGGTCATGTGGGTCACAATTTTGTCAACTTACCGTGGGCCAATTGGTCTTAAAGTCCTTGACTGCCCTTGCTTATGTCAAAATACACATCACTCAAGACTTCACTGACTCAAACAGACAGGAATGGATGTGGGAGAATCCTGAAATGGCATCATGTTGCCTGAAGTTTTAGCAGATGGAGATTGGTTTGCATAGAGTTCAGTTATGGAACCTGTAACCAAAGGTTTGGCAGCGCTAATCAAAATGTATCCAGTTGAGAGCAGTATGGAATCTGGCTGCCATAAAGAGATCATTGGGGAGAGACATGAGATTAAAGTCATGTTTTGTTATTTTGGTCACATTTCAAAAAATATCCAGAGTTTACTTCATTCTCTCCGTCAAAGATACATAGAGAAGTAAGGCTTAGAAGGCCAAGCCAAGCAACCAATTTCCATTGCTTGCTAGAGCTTTGGCTCCATATATTTCTGTAGAACACTGAGCCTCAGCCAAGTAAGGAAGGGGGGCCAAAGTAGCTGCCTGCCAGAGCAGGCTGAATTACCAACTCGGTCCAGTTTATTCCCAACAAGAGTAGGCCGGACTCAAAAATCGTGTACTTCCAATGCTGAGTAGATCCACAGAAAGCTAAGGAAAAAGAGACTCGAGAGGAAAGTTTTTGACATGGTGACTAATGCTGCATCTCCCGGTCCTGGCCAATCAGGGCAATAACACCTGCAGAAAGAGGAACACCCCATAACACTCAGATTTGGCTGGGCCTATGTCAGGCAGAATTTAATAATCTCAGATTTCTCCCACTGGCCTATGGACACTACCAAGGCAGAAATATCCATGGACTCCCTTTGGTGTGCCAGTCGACCTGCCTTGGGATGTCTCTGGGTGCCTCAGTCTGTCCGCCATTGCTCCCACCCTCATACATAAAAGTGTGTCCACCCTAGCCACATGCCGGCATCATTGCTCTCATGAGCCCTGCTACTTTTTCACAAGACATATTAAAAACAGAGAAAATAAATTAGTTTCAGCTTCACTCTCGGTGGCCATCAATGAGCACTTGTTTGTGTGAATTCCTGTGTTTTATGACAGTTATTTTATTTAATTTCTACAACCACCTATAAAACAGACACTCTTATTACTATGTTCACCTCATAGATTAGAAGACTGCAGTAATAAATCACGTGCTTCTCATTGGGGATAGTAATTGAAAATTTTTAATTATGATTTTATTTACTAGGTCTATACTATTAGTGTTTAATTTGGAAATGACATAACCCAAATAAAGAAAATATTTAATGAATACATTAAAACATAGGCATCTACAGACGGTTTTAAATGAGTTGAAAAGAAAGTTCTTCGGTTTCACTTTTGTTTGATTTAGATATGCCAGCAGATTTCTGTTAGAGTAACACTTTCTTATATTTCCCAAACTTCAGAATCAAATTTCCATTAAATCACAATAAAGAAGCAGAGTTTTGGACAGTATCTTTTAATGATTTACCAACCTGTAGAAGAGTTGTCTTTAGGTAGCTTCATGGAGCTAAACTCATGAGTCATAATCATTTCATACCCAGGCTTTGCAAAGCAACAGCATGAACAGGACAAAAGTAGGGAGATACTATTACCACCGGAAGCCAGTGCTTGTCTCCCTTACTGGGAAAAGGTTGCATTTGGGACAATATGAAATCCGTCATCCCCCATTTTCATCCCTCAATAATTACCCTTCTTTCTGAATCAACTCCAGGTAGCCAGTTTCTAGCAACAGCCAAGAGTGAAACAGGGCAGCTACTAGGCTCCCAGCAATAATACATGAAGTCTCCAAAAGAGGATGGTTCTCAGGCCACATAAGTATTCATTCATTAAGGATTATGGACACACTCTGTATTCATTCATTTTGTGTTGCTATAAAAACAATAACAGAGGCTAACAATTATGGAAGTTCAAATGCCCCCATTCTGGTAAGGGATATTTTGTGACAAGACAGAGAAGCAGAAAGAAAAGCAGTCAAGTGCAGATGAGGCCAAATGAATTAGAAGATACTGTTTTATAACAATCTGTTCTAGCAAGAATTGGTTCAGTCCCTGAAGCCAGTATTAGCTGCTTCTAAGGATATTTCCTCATAACCTAACTGTCTTTCATGGGGTCCCACCTTTTAACTGTCCCACTTTCTTAACACTAACGCACAGAGTAATAAGCTTCCATCACAAGTTACCATTTGGGGATACATTAAAAGTATATCCTAGTCATATTCCTCCTAAGTTCAAGACTGTCTTCTTGAAAGAGGAGATACAAAGATACACTATGAGCCTCACAAAGCCAAGGCTCTGGGGATGGTAGAAAGAAGATAATGCACAGAGCTTTTAAAAAGCCACAGTGACAAATTTGAGCTGGCGAATGAAAAGAAGGTGGAGGATAGACTGAGCGTTTAGCCCTGGCGATGGGATGAGCAGTTAGCTCTGCGGATGGGGTGGTCTAGAAAGGCCTCTGTATAGAGAGGCCATTGACATGGAGGCCAGGCAGAAGATATGGCAATAAACAGTCCAGACAAACATCACAGCAAAGGTGTTGATTGCTCTGAGCTTATCTTTTTTGAGGAATTGCACATGCCTAAATAAAAAAGCTCATGGTGATACCCTCAGTCATTGGGTCCGGAAGAGCAGAGTCCAGTGTGGCCAGGTCTGATACACTAAAATAGGAGAGAAATGAGTGTGGATTTCAGCCCAAGTCCCACCTGAAGTAGAGGGTGTTCTGTATAAAAGTCACAAAACCTGACTTACATTTTATTAGTGTCCTTCTGGTTATTCTGCAGAAGTAGATGATAGGAGACTGAGAAGAAAAGCAAAAATGGAAGTCTGCTTCTGCCGAGGTCCAGGATAGACAACCATCATGTGCACACAGGTGGCTGCTATAGAGTGGGAATAAAGGCGTTAAGTATGATGAAGTAGTCAGCACGGCATGTTGGTGGAAATGCTAGAGAAAGAAGGGGCAATACAGTTAAGTCACAATAAATGTACTTCATATTCAAAGAACTAGATAATGATGGAAGGATAAAATTTTCTTTGTATGTATCAGGTGTGTGCAAGCGTGTGTGTGTGTGTGTGTGTGTGTGTGTGTAGCAGTGTGTTTACTGCTACAGGTGCAAAACAAAGCTATAGGTCAAGTAAGTGACTTTCACTCCAGGTTCAGCTGGTGTATGAGAGGTGCTGTGATACCATCCTAATTCCTCAGTCACTCTGACAATCACTTACTACTTTTAATGCAGGTCAGGTTGCAGTTCCCAGCTACACTTTATTTTCTTCAAGGGCAAATCTCCATTCTTTAGCATTTCTTCCATTTCTCATTGTTATTTTTAACAGTGAGTGATGAATGCAGATTTGCTAATTAATTGAATTAACAAAACCAATACATTCTAAAATGAAAGTGCCTGAAGAAATATTGTGGGCTAATAAGGAAGGTTGAGGTTTGGACTAGTATTTGGTCTGGTTGAGGAATGTCAGCAAATTTCCTATGTGTCTTTCCTTTATTCCAGTAGTAGCTGAGGATAAGCTGACTAAACGCTGAGGCTGAAGATTTTTGTTACTGATGGCAAAGCTCATCGAATCTGGATGGACTCTGCCTCTCGGTGGTGGAAACAGGGATGGAAAACCACAGAACAAACATGGTGTCATGTAGGTCATCAAGCCCTTAAGGAAACCAAAGGAGTGTGAAAAATTAAATAAAGGAATGAATCCTCAATGGGAACTATTTTAAAGCCAATATTTCTCATATAGTTGCAACAGAACCTTTTATATTTTAGTAAAAAAAATTAGAGTACACTATTGATGGTCAGTTTGACATTTCTTGCCTTGATTACTTTAGGAACATTTTTGTGGTTAGTTGTATACAACTGCTTTGTCCCACAGAAGTGAACAGGGTCCGATTTTTCTCTAATGCAGTGGACACTTTGCTACAGTTTCCAGTAGTAATACTAATGCTGGATAAATTGTATCCAGCCCTTACAAGTCACCAGGTGTAAGTATTCATTTAGACCACAAGTCCCACTAGATATTTGGTGTCCATTAGTAGTAAGAGATGATGTCTGTTCATTGTCACTGGGTTGGAAGAAATACAGCCATCCTCACAGTTCAGAGTGTCATGAACGTTAAGACCTGAGGCTTGAGTCAATAGGGTTACTGTTGTAGGTGGTGATTAATATTTACTATTGATATATCTTCTGGTAAAGCTGCTGTTAGTCCTAAACAGCTGTATAACCAAATCACCACACAGAAACTAGGTTCATTTAGTTGACCTAGAACACAATGCTGGGCAAAAGTTACGCCTTCCTTAACCTCCAAGCCCTCATAGTTTCCTAACATTTAGATTTTACCCATTATACTTGTTTTTTGTGAAATCTTAGGTCTGGTCCATCTCTCCAGGATGTTCCATGATCTCTCCTCCAGCTCTCTCTTGCCTTTTCTCCTCCCACTCATTTCCTGCCCTCTAGCTCCTCCCCCTTTCCTGTCCTCTGGCTCCTCCCAGCTCAACATTGTGTCTAGTTGCTTTATTTCGGCCTGTTTACACAGAGTTGAGACAGGATGCTTAGAACCGGCTCAGATGTGGCCCATGATAGCTCAGTGTCGAACTGAAGACCCTAGTAAGGGAAACAGGGACTGTTTCAGTCTTGAACTTGATGGCTGATTCTTTGACCCTCCCCCATACATGCCAAGGAGTAACAGCCTGGCTAGATCCCAGGGGAGGACATTGCAGCCAGCCCTGAGGAGACAAGATGAGCTGGGGTTGGATGGAAGGGGAGGAGGTCCTCCCCTGTTGGTGGACTTTGAGGGGGGGGTAGGAGATGAGGGAGGGTTGGGGAGGGTGGGAGGGGATGAGGGAGGGGGCTACGCATGGGATGCAAAAAACCTAACCTGTGATTGATATAAAAATAAATAAATTAAAAAAATAAGTATCACAATACAATATCCAATTGAAACCAGAGAGTGGGGTGGGAAGAGAAATTAGCATTTGAATGAATAAGGGTAAGTTGTATACATTTCAAAAGAACATTATACCAACAGGTTGCAAAGGTGTCCCAAGAATCCATAGGCTTTTGCGTGGGGTGCCATGGCTCCATTGGCCACTGGGAGCAGTTCAAAGGTGAGCAAATGAGACAAAGGCTTAGCTTAGAGCACTGCACAGGAAAGCTGTGAGCCTCCAGCAGGCCATTGCATTGCTGTCACAGTGACAGCTCCATGTTTTCTGGGCTTCTGTTCTGAGATCACTGTGTTAAAAGACTCATTTATTCTTCACAGCAGCCCTAATTATCCCTTATTATGAGACCACTGAGATTCAGAAAGATTTACAGACTTGCTCAATTCCCACAGCCGGTAATGCCTTCCACTGACCCACTCTATCTGCAAGTCATTACTGGCTTTCCCTGCTCTCAAAAGGACATCAGTCTCCGCTATGTAGGATTCTGCCATCACCCCCCACCCCTGTGCTTCTGCCTTTCAAGCCTGTTAATAGCTTATGGAGACTAGTGCTTATGACTTCAAAGGGACTGCACTTTGTCACTTCAGAAACTCGCCATATACTGTCTGCCTGAATCTCCATTCCCACTTCCCATTCAGAGAGTCACTACTCAGAATTCAGTTCCTCCCAAGGAGTGGTAACTGTCATCCTACAGAACATGGTTTTCAGATTTTTTTTAACCATTATTCTTTATTTCCTTGTCCAGTGAAGCATTTGGTCTGGCCCCCTACAATGAAAAGTCCATACTACTAACCTGTCCACAAAGCATTGAGTCTGACTCCAGGTGAGAGATCAATAGTACTTGAGTAGGAATGGACGGCTAAATTTCTTTTCCTTAGGTTTGAATTTTTGTCACTCCGTCCACACTAAGCCTGAACATTCTAAAGTTTCTGCTCATAACATCTCCAGTCTGATTTAGCTTATTTAACTAACACAGTTTTTGTCTCTATCCTTTCCTAGCAAAGAAGCAAATGCCTGTGTACTTACCGCAAGATTCCATGTTGGCATGTCATGAAAGAAAAGGCAGAGAAGCCAGAAGAGATAGCCATTATGTGATCCTGAATTTTATTCAACTGTTCCCCTGTTTCCTCAGAAACAACTGCAACTTCTTTAAACATGTTCCTCCCTTTATCCCCTCAGCCTAGGAAGCCGCAGATCATGTGCTAGGGACCAGAAAGACCAGACATGCTCTGAGCTCCTTCAAAAATTGAGAAGCACGGCTGTCAGCAGGAAAGAAATGCAGGGCTTGTCTCCAGCACACCTGTGCTCTAGAGGCCAGCATTTGTGCACGGCACTCAATCCTGTAGGGTCCGAAGTGATTTTGCCGCATTTATTGTATGGGTTGCTATTATTTTTGAAGATTTAGTCAAGAAACAAACATTAAGTGAATAGCCAAGGTGGGATTGGTTGGAAGCAGTCGCTGATAACAATCCTTGTCTTCTTTTTTGCATTTGTCTCAGTGATTTGATGTAGTCAGGCTTTAGAGGATCCTTGAACCCCTGAAAATTACATCTAGGTTAGTTATATTCATGAGGGAGTCCTACTTTTAGAGAAAATTATCTTTATATATTTCTGGAGGTTGTCTTAACAAAGCACCATACATCTAAGCAACAGAAATGTGCTGCCTCACAGTTCAGGGGGTTGAGCCTCTGACATTAAGGTGTTGGCAGGGCTGGTTTCTTTTCTGTGCTCAGATGGGGAATATATTTTATACTTCTTGCATAGAATCTGGTAGTACAACAAAGGAGATTCTATGTGTGACTTGTCTGTACATGTCTAACTTTCTGCTTTCTATTAAGAATATAATTCTATCGGATCAAAGTCCACCATAATGACTTTATCTGACTCAACTAGAAACTTTAGGTAGTGGCTGGGTGGTGGTAGTGGATTATTATCCGTGTACTCACACCACGTCACAGAAGACAGTTGGTGGGATTTACTCACAACCAGCCCTGCCACTAGGTCCAGCACTACTGTGCTGCCCAGGCAAGGTGCAGGGGCTGCTCTCTCTGGTGTTGCAGCAGGTGAGAGGCTAGGCCAGCTTACCCACTCTCATGACCCCAGGGTAAACTCTCCCGACTGTCACAGGTAGTGAGGGGCAAAGGGTGAGGGCATCACCCTCACACCCACATCACCTCATGGCAAGAGTGTCAGGGCCAGGTCTCCCTCGCTTTCACCCTCAGGGCTGGCTGACCCACGCCCCTGCCACCAGGGCCAGGGCCACCTGCTGCTCAGGTGGGGTGTAGAGGTTGCTGGTGAGCTACAGCTGGTGAGGGGCGGGGCTAGCTCTCAAGAGCTCATGACCTTGTGGACAGCTTTCCAGACTGCCGGAGTCAGATCTTCCGTTCTCATGCACTGGGGACCTGCTCACCCACACCCCTGCCACCAGGGCCACCTCCACTGTGCTGCCGGGGTGAGGCACAGGACCTGCTCTCCCAAGTGATACTGCTGGTAAGAGATAGGGCCACCTTTCCAGAGAACAGCATCCAGTGAGGGGAGGGGCCAGTTCTTCCCCTGGACATTCATAGGATCCTAGGTGGCAGGTGGGGCTGTGTGTGTCTATGGCCTGCCTGTGCAATCAGGCAGAAGGCAGGTTAATGTGCATCTTTCTCTGCCCACACTGTGTGGCATGGTAGAATGCAGGTCTCTGTCTTCCTCCTCCCATAATGCATTGTCTGGATTTGATTTGGTTTGTATTGGTTTGATTTTTATGTGTCCTAGGTATAAGACAGCTTTGGCCACCAAGCCAGACATCAAGTTAGGATCTACAACAACAACAACATGGTGTCTCTTTACCCATTGCCAGGGGGTAGAGATGATATTTTACATTGTTAGTACATGTGTAATTTGGGCATGACCTGCTACATGAGAACAATATGAAACTTTCTATTTTTATTGCTATCTTGGTGCTCAAAACATTTCAGATTTTAGAACATTTTAGATTCAGGTTTTTAAAATTATGAATATTCAACCTGTATAAGAGAAGAAAGCACAGAAAATATTTTTCTCCTCCATATTTTATATTCCATAGTCTACACTAGTGGAGAATTTCCATGAGTAATGATTGATGAGGGAGAGCCCAGCTTAACATGGGTAGTCTGCCTCTATGAAAGCGGTCTTGAAAAGTATAAGAAAGGTAGCTGAATAATATGAGCCTGGAGAGCAAGCCACAAGCAACACTCTTCTGAGGTTTCTGCTTGAGTTCATGCCCTGACTTCCCTCAATAATTAATGGTGATATACAAGTGTAAGCAAGATAAACCCTTTCCTCCTCAGGCTATTTTGGCCATGGTCAAAAGAAAAGTAGGACAATTTGATTCCCACATATTAAACACACCATAAAAACGAACTTCAGTTGTTATATGGATAACAAAAAGTCATTCAAACATTAGTGTCCTGAAAATGTGGAGACAGGGTTCCTGGAGCCCATAGGGTTTCTCCTTAAAGCTTTTTTTTTCTTCTTCATTAAGGAACAATCTAGACTATGACATACATAGGTCCTCAGACATGGAAATGATCCTGCTAGCAGAAGAAGCCTGTGGGTTGTGGTTTAGGAGAGATCTTCCAGCTTGAACTACTTTACGGCACCATACCTTAAACGAGAATTATCTAAACATGTAAACCAAGCCACTGGCACATGGATATCAGAAGTGTCAGGATCTATCTGAATCCCTCTGCAGAGCTATTGTTCACTTGTCATGTGTGGTAGTTATGGTGTCAAGGCATTTGTGGTAGTTATGTCCTGGCTAGTTTTATGTCAATTTGATGCTTTATGTCAACTTGAGGCAAGCTTGGGTCATTCTGGAATAGAGAATCTCAGTTGAGAAAATGCACCCCCCAAACTGACTTCTGGGCAGGCCTGTGGTTTATTTCGTGATTGATGACTGATGTGAGAAGGCTCCGATTACCAGGGGTAGTGCCACCCTTAGACTGGTGGTCTTGGGTGCTATGAGAAATCATACTAAGCAAGTCATGAGGAGCAAGCCAACAAGTAGCACTCCTCCGTGGCCTATTCATCAGCTCCTTCCTTCAGGTTCAGGTTTTGAGTTTCAGTCGAATTCTCTCAGTGATGCAGTGTGATGTAGAACTGTAAGCTGAAGTAGCCCTTCCCTCCCCAGGTTGCTTTTAGTCATGGTGCTTTACCACAGCAAGAGAAATCCTAAGGTACAGTAGCTGAATGCGGAGGAGACAATCGGAAATGGACATTTTGCCTGGAAGAAACTTAATAAAATAAAGCACACACCTATGCTGGGCTTAGACTGTTTTTTCTTTTAATTTTTTTTATTGCTTCCACAATGTTGATGTGTACAGCCACTAACATTTCCAACAATCACACAAATTAGAACAGACACATACACACACAATTATGTACCTTGTCTCTTACCACTTCAAGCTGTACACCATCTCAGGACACCACTGCTCAGGGCCTCTTGTCTCTGGTCTGTCAGAACTGTAAGCCAAACAAAACTCAAAACTCTTCCTCCATCCCCCCCCCCCCCCCCAATAACAGGGTTTCTCTGTCTTGGCTGTCCTGGACTCACTTTATAAACCAGGATGGCCTTAAACTCACAGAAATCCACCTGTCACTCCCTCCCAGAGGGATGGGATTACAGGCTTGCACCACCACGCCCAGCTTCTCCTGCCTCGGTTACTTCATCCTATTAGTAACAAACAAACAAACAACAACAAAAAGACTCATATACAAACTACCACCAAGAAGTTATTCAATAATGCTTTTTGGGTTTGAAAAATGACTTCATGTAGTAGTATACACTCTTTATATCTAACATTTGCTTAGATGAGTAATTTTCTGCGTGGAAACTATAGAAGTCATGTTTTAGTGTAAGAAGAACACATCTTTTACTAACAGGTATTACCCAGTGGAGAAAAATGGAGAGTTAGCTATGCAATTGGGCAGCATATTTTAAAATAAATTTACAGTAAGCCACTGGCAACCATACAGCTGCAGCCATAGCTCAGAACATAGATCCTTATCCTCAAGATGGCTTAATGCTGTGCGTGTTGCCTTCACTGTAAGCTATTCTTTAACTTCTGGTACTAAACTACATCTTCCAACTTTAAATATAAAATCAGTTGATCATGTGTCAAAATTTGCTCAAATAAAAACAGTGTGTATTTAAAACTAAAATATTATAAAAATAAGTCTCATCATGCATGAAATACAAAAAAATACAAAATGAGTTATGGGCTCAGTATTTTTCTGCACATAGTATCTGAGTTAGTAATTCTATCCTAAAGCAAATAGAAATATTTTTTTATTATTGCTATCCTAACAGTGTTCATAAAAGAGATGGATATTGATGCCAGGGTGTCTATAAAATCAAATTTGCTTTTTAAAGTGGCATTTAAAAATATTCTACAAATCTTTGGCTGGAGAGACTGGTTCTCTCATCCAACTAAAATTGTAGAATTATTTTGACTAGACATTTATGACAAATGCATTGTTCCTTCATTTGAGGAACTCCTGTAGCCAGAGGAAGGCTAAAAACACCACAGGAAAAATGGACAGCGTACATTAAGTTGCCTGAAAGGAACCATGGGAATGCTGATGGTAGAGGTGGTAGAAGGGCCCAGCAAGAGTTAATCAGGAGCCTTTGAGTGACATGGACTTAGTGTGGTAGGGAGTTGCATGTGCTTCATTGAACATTTCCTCAGAGATGCAACTTTTGGCCTTCTTTAAATATTTGAATAATTTTTTAGGTGTGTCGTAAGTTCCAATTTTAAGAAGTCACAAGTGGCAAAGTTCCTGATAAGAAAGCCATCTTTGTGAGAGAGTGATTGGGGCCACAATGTCCAGGCAGGCACCTTGACTCCCCTATCCCAGTACAGAAAGCAGGTGATGGCCCTATGTCAGGTAGAGGCCTTCTCCAGCCAGGCAGAGTTGAAAGCTGGAAGCTGAGCAAGATGTCAAGATTCCTGGCAATTTGGAAGCTGCAAGGCTGCCTCGGGAGAAGAAAAAAAATAAATTGTGCCAGTACAGAACACAGAGTCAGAGGCATAGGAAGCAAAGAGTCCACCAACTGGGTCTAATTCCAGCTGACTCCCGTTATTAGTATCAGTAATGCTTTGCTTCAAGAGTAGAATGGTCTTTGTCCAGTCCAGCAGCTCATGACTCTGGAATCCCGAGCCCTATCCCCATTCAAAGCAGAAAACTTCTTATTCATGGACACAGAAAGTGTTTTCTGCACTCTAGGATGGTTTCTAGAAAGCCCTGTCTCTTGAGCTAAGGGGGCTCTGCTGGCTGTTTAGGTGGTAGAGAAACACAGCACCTCAGTACGCTAAGATCCATGCTGACATCAGACATAAAACCCATTGGGGTTTTTTATTAGTTTCTTTGGTGGGATTTAATTACCAGAATGGGTTAAATGAAAAAGGAAAACACTCATTTTCTGCATCCATGAATAAGTTTTACTCTCTGCTTTGATTGTGGATATAGTCTGAGATGTGGCCAGAGTCACAGGGCTGGGCAGCGATATGTGGTTTGGATTGGACAAAGGCCATTCTGTGGGTGGGGATATGGGAAGTAGGCACATGCTGCCACAAATTCTTTATAGGGTGGAATTCTTGGAATGTGGCACTGTCTTTCTTCTTGGTTCTTGGTTGTCTTTCGGTCTCCTTTGAGGTTTCAGGAAGCAGCTTAGCTACTGTAGAGGGCAGGTGTTTGACCTCGGTTTGTAATTATGAATGCATTACAGATAAATGAGAACTGGGTGGATTCTAGGAAATAGACAAGAGAAAGGGCAGTTATTATAAATATTCCTCCTGAAGCCAAGGATGTCAAGAACCCAGACCTAGTAGCAGCTGAGAACATGGATACAAGTGGTAACCGTAAGAACTACACTATGATGTTACCTGGTTTCCTGATTAGTGGTGAGGACTGAGGGAGAAAAACTGATCAATAAGTCTTGGAAGCTTCCTTTGGACCCAGGCAACTGAAAACCAGACTTTACAGAAGATACGACTTCACAGGCTCTGAAGAGAAGGTGGCCAATCTGGTTTTTATTATGGGAAGCACTTCATTTACTTATTACAGAAGGGTTTTTCTCTTCCTTATCATTCAGTTCACCCATATTTATTACAAAAACAAACACACCAAAGAATGACTTGTGAGCTGTCATTGAAATTGTTTAATTGTATAGATAAGTGACAATATAGAATTTTTTTTAGCATACAGCAAGCATCACACATTTCTCTTGATAACAAAAGAGGACACATGGCCAAATGAACACACTGAGATAAAAGAATCTAGAATAGTTAGGTTGTATTACTGGAAGTCTCCTTAGCAACCCCCCAAACCAACCCTGTTTAAAAGATGAGGAAATCAAACACTGACAGAGCTGGTGAGCTCCTCTCTACAAAGGATAAGGGCACTGACTACGTGCCAGGCACTTGCTTGGTGCTGGAGATATTAAGGTAAACAGAACATGGTACCCGTACTCAAGGGGCTCTTAGGATAGTGAAGGGCAGTTTCCAGGGAATCCTCACACAGCGTAGTGAGTATTATGAGCAAGGCATGCCAAGTTGCAAGGTGCAATGAATTCAGGCTTGGGATCAGCTCACAGAGGTCACATGTGAGCTGACCTTGGAAGCATGAGCAGGAGTTATATAGACACAGTTGTAGTGCAATAGCGGTCCAGGTAAGACAAGGCAAGGGCTTCTAGCCTAGTGCATTTAATACTTAAAGGAGTTAGGGCAGAAGAGCAGTCTAGGCCCTGACTTGAAGGCCTCCCAGTTCAGTGCTGTTTTAGAAGCCTGGCTACCTGCTAGGAAATCCAGGAAGGTTCATCACACCAACCAATACTCTTACACAGAAAGCAGCACACACACGGCTCTCACTCAGTCTCACGTGTAAATACTAAGACTGTCCAAGCCTCCCATTCAAAACTTGCCTTTCCTTTCAGAGGAATCATTGCTTTGTATTATAAACTTCTGCTTCCCTGCAGAATATCTACACCCATTGGGCCATGCCACAAAATTCAAGTCTAGAAGGAATATTAAAGGGTCATTTCATAGCAGCCAAAGGCAGCAGTGGGGTCAGTGGGAACTGTAGTTACTCTGGTGTAGAAAAGCAGGGGACTTACTCTGAAAGGAGAGAACTGAACAAAGTCATTCTACATTTTATTCTCCCCTTCGATTCTTAATGGCAACAATAAAGCATTAATCCCTGCAGAGGCAAACTCTTTGTGCTGATCCCACCCCACCCCTTCCTATCCTGCTACACTGACTACACATCTGCACACAGAAAGGACAGCCTCAAATGCGCATTAGAAGTGTGCAAAGTGTCCCTGCTAGCCAGTGGAGATTGCCACGATTTCTCCACTCACATTTCATCTGAAAATAGAGTGAGCAGCCAAGGTCAGACGTACAAGGAAGTCCATATCAGGGCTAATCTCTTAAAATTATTATTCCCAGTGAAGAATTGCATCCAAACCATCTCTAATCCATTTCCAAGAGCTGAGGTTGTCTCTTCTGCCCCTGCAAGTTCACAAGGAGCAGTCCTCACTCATCTTCTCTGGCTGCGCTCTCTGGCACGTGCTTGGTGGGGTGTACACAGAGGGGTCCTTAATACCTAGCTGCACATCAAAAAACCGTGTGGACAGGACCACAGTGTAATTTCTGATGAAGGTCTCCTGGACCGGATAACAATCCTTGGCTGTATAAACGCCGATCCAGGTTTCATCTGAAAAGGAAGAAAGTTGACCTTTTCAGAGAAGACAGGCAAAATTCCTGTATGTGTGTGTGTGTGAGAGAGAGAGAAGTAAAATACAACTGACATAAAATTGACTGTTTAACTTAGTTCAAGGATTCATTCACATTGTTTTACAACCATTGTCATTACTTACCTTGCAGCTTTCTCAAACTGAAATTTCTTACCTCTTCAATAGCTTCCCATCTTCTTCTCCTCCAATAGCTTGCAACCAGCATGCTACCAACTGTCTGAGAGATTTGGGTATTTCATGCACAAAGTATTTATCATTTGTGACTGGTTTATTTCCCTTTACATAATGGCCTCAAGATTTATTCATGTTACCACACATGCCAGGATTTCCTTCATTTCAAAGGATGAAAACTATTCTACTGTAGTATCATATTTTGTTTATCTACTTATCTGCTGATGGTGTCTGAGTTGTTTCCAATAGTTTGGTGTTAGGAATGAAGCCACTATAAATAGGGATATACAAATAACTCTGTGAGTTTCCACCATCATTCCTTTGAGTATATATTCAGAGTTGGATGCCCTGGACCATATGGCAATTTTATATTTAACATTTTAATTAAATGCCATACTGTTTCTCACAGACAGAATGTCTACTCAAGTTGTCTCAAAACAATCCCAGAATTAAAAGGAATTGTTTTGTATCCAAGAAGGCCTGCTCACACTTAGAATAATGGAACAGGTCTGGACACTGACTTTAGGAAGTGATGGTGGGAAAGGAAATGTAGGCACCTAACTCAGGAGTATTACTGGAAAGAGCTCCTTTTAGGTCACAGTCCTCATGGAAATTATGAAAAGTTTATAGCAAAGGGTGAGTTCATAAGCTCCAAAGTGACAGAGGCATGCACGTGATACGAGAAGATGGAGGTGTTTCAACAACCCAATAAAAAAGCGGTTACACATACTTGCAAAGTACACAAGGGGTCTTATATGGGCTTTAAAAGACTCAGCAAAACATGGTACTTTCCCTAACAACTACATTCCTTATGAGACTTAGAAGACAATGTTCCCCAGCATACACCCTGAAATGCAATGTGTGAATCCTTTCCATCCTTACAGGATCGGGCTGTCTTTCTGTCAGACCACTCCTGGACTGTGATCTGCTCCTGAGGGCCCCCGATGGAATACTGATCTTCAAAGGTAGAATTCTGGGGAATGTCGAGAGGGTCCCAGGGTTCCGTCAAGGGGATCTTTGCACACTGTTTGGTGGCTTGTTCAATCTGAAACATCACTCCATCCTTATAGAGCAAAATGTATTCAAATAATCTGAAATGTGGAGTAAAGAAAATAGGTGAGTACTTCTCTGTTAAAAAACAAGCATATCTTTCGTCAGCATAGAGCCCAAAGATCTTTGACAAAAATTATCAAATAAATTTCTTTAAGATGATTGCAGATCATTTGTTCTTTATATACTTTATTTTCACCAAACCACCCAACTCTGGAAAAATGAAAACTTAGAAGTTAATCTTGACTGTTCATGAAGTTCTTATGCATGAACCATTGCATGCTAGAACCCAGGCTTAGGCTCCAGACATGAGGACTATGGGTCCCACAGCTAGTTTACAGATATTTGTTTGGTAGGACAAAGAAAGACTTCCCTCTGTTAGGTTCCTGTAGAATTAAATCAAGGAATTACAGAAATATCCTGAAAGACAGAACTCACTATAGAGAGATAGACAAAACACCTGAACCCACTGCCTGGACAACCTTCATGAGTGATTTGGTCTCTTGATGGAAGGCTATGTGTAGCCTGAGCAATCTGACGCAGCAAGGACAAAGGCTGAGGAACCTCCAGAGTAAATGACTCACAGAGCAAGCATGCCTACATGCTATCTCCTCTAGTGACTTCATACACATCCTGCCTGCGGGGTGAAAGGAAGGTATCTTGACCCTTAAATCTATATCTGAGCCAGATATCTCTAGGAATGCTGTGTTGTACCGCTTAAAGCTAGGCAATCTTGGCACCTTGTGGAGCCTCTGGGTTCACAGTCAGTTCAAAACTCAGGCCATTGTTGCTGTTGAGCAAAATGGGTAATGAAGCCAAGACCTTAGAGAAAGCTTTTTCAGAAGTAAAAGGAGACTGTTCACTGGGAGCTGGGAGTATAACTAAGCGGCAGAGCACCTCCTGGCATGGGTCAATCCCAACACTACAGTAAAAATGGTTGGCCAAACAATGACCTCTGCTCAATAAACCTTAGACCACAGAACATGCTGATACATGCTCTCTGCTCTATGCCAGAGCATGAAATAATTTTCTTCACAATAAAGGATTATCAATAATGTTATCTATTTTTTCAAAACAGTATCACGATTAGCATTAAACTTTGAGTTTCTGTAAGGTAGTATAAACATAGGATCATGACCTCATTTTATATATTGACATATATCCTGCTTATTCCAAAAAAGATATAAACTAGCGTAGGAGGGGGAAAAAACCCAAACCAACAACAAATGAAAAGATTACATGCAAATAAAGGTGGGAGTGAATATAGAAAGACAAGAAAACGCATTAAATGTGCAATAAAATATTGCTTGATCAGGAAGCTAATGTTGGGCTACAGAGATGGTTCAGTGGTCAACGATGCCTGTTATATAAGCATGATGAATCCCCAGCATTCACATAAAAATGAACATGTCAATGGATTCCTGCAACTTCAGCACTGGGTGATGCAGCTGGGTTCCTAAAGTTCATTAGCCAGTCAGCATAGCCAAGTCATTGAGTGTCAGGGTCAATGATAGACCTGATCTCAAACCAAAGTGAAGAGTGGCCAAGCAAAGGTACCCAGGGTCCATCTCTGGCCTCCACAGGTGTGAACACACACACTAACAAATATATACACCATGCATTCACACCACACCACACGCATGAACATCATTTTAAATAGAGCTAATCTCTTATGATATGCCTGCATGGCCCACCATGAATAAGCTTTTTGAAGTGTGGTATTGGAATGCCAGTATTATCTCACAATCAGCTAATTCTCCAACACAATAGAGCCTAAACATTCATTGACTGAATTTAGAAACATCAACAACAAATTTGAGACACAGTCCATGAATAAATATAAGAACTTCTGCCCATAAGCAAATCCTTTCCTACGGTGCTTTTAATGACAAGTTGGCCACCCCAGAAACACTGCTGTGTAGCCCTAGAGGTATACAGCTGAGTCATTTCTCCCCACTGTTAGCATCATGCTGTGTTTTCCCCAGGAGTATAGTGTTCAAATTGTGATAACTTTCCCCTGAACAACTCATATCCATGTACAGAAGGATAGCTTCTTTGGACCATTCCCATCAACCCCCAACTCCACCCTAACATCCGTATCTCCCATACAGACCTTGCCACCCTCACCAGGGCTTACTAGCCAATATGAGAACATGTGACCTAGTATGTCATATCCAGATTGCCCTGGATGTGTAGAATTGGGACTGGGGGCCTACTGGTCCAGCTCTCTGTATAAGCGAACCCTCATACGTGAACTCGGAAGCTGTGGGGATGATTTCCATCATGTGAGATGCGTAAGACTGAAGAACAAAGTGGCAAGAAGAATAAACCAGCAGGCTGGGGCTCCAGCAGCTGCATTATTTTCTGAGGTGCTCAAAGACTCCCCTGAAGAGTTACAATAACCTTCCTTTGTTCTTATAAAGCTTCATTTTTTACTTCATGCTGCCCAGGACCAGTGCTCATTTCTGATAATGAAATGGACTCCATTTAGAGTCCAAAACAGAAGCTCTATTTAATGAGCTTTCTGTTGCATGAGTCAACAACTTGTGAGAAATAAAAAGTGACCTCAGCTCATAGCTCAGAGGTTTCAGTCCGTCCAGTGGGCCTGCTGCTTTGTCACCATTAAAGCAGGGCATCATGGTGGAAGCATGTAGAACAGCAATTCAAAGTTTATAACAATGACCACTTCTATAGACTAGTGACAGATCGGCTCCCCGAGGAGCATCCAGCCTGAACACCCTTAGAGTGTCGCTGTACTGCATTTCTTTTCTGGATTTCCTGGACAGCTTCCTTGGGTGTCATTGAACTTGGACCTCTAGTTTCTGTCACCCCCACAAATGATATTGGGTCTAAGGCTTGATGAGACTTTGGCTCACGATGCTTGGAAGGAATGCACCAGTGGCAAGGTACGTGCTTCCAGTATTATCATGGCAGAGAACAAGTGGCTCGTTTTCTCACTGTTATGCTGCTGACTTTGGTTACCAAGATATGTGATAATACAGGTGGCTCCATAAGTAACTAGCCATCATTTGGATTGATATTTTGTGATGCTAGGAATATCATGTTCTCTAGGGTTGGTTTTAATTTTAATTGCCTATAAGGTGCTTCTAAACTTTTAGGTGTATTTATCTTATTTATTGCTCATGTGCAGCTTGCAAATGTATGTGAGAGAGAAAGAGAGACAGAGACAGAGGCAGAGTAGAGTTTGTAAGTACAAGTCCATGTTCCTATAGAGGTCAGAGGAGGGAAACTTGCTGGAGTTGGTTTTCCTCCTCCACCATACAAGTTCCAGTGAGAAAAAGTAAGCAGCCAGGCTTAGGGGCAAGTGCCTTTATCTATTATGATATCATGACAGCCTTGAGCCAGCAATTTTAGATAAAAATCATTTCCTGAATCAATAATTTCAATAGAGGCTGGTGTAGTTAGATAAATGACATCCATCTACACTGCCCAATGTGTGCAGGATCACACTGCTCTCAAGTCCCCATATATTAGTGTGTAAACGCTGTCTCCTGTTTAGCCACTGAGACTTCATTCCAACCAGTGTCTGCTCGTACAACCTCTCTTTGAATGCTTGGTGACTTTCTGTGCTAGCAAGTGTCCCAGGCTCACTGTGGGCTCCTCTGGTCAGACTTGATGGGAAGCCACATAGAAACCAGCATGTACAATAGATGTCATTGCTGGGATAGCCTTTCAGCAATCAGAGCCTCTTATGTATACAAAATCATAAATTCATATTGCTATTTTCAGTTGAAATTTAATATTGTAAGTTTTCTTCATTGTTTTTATATTTATCTTGTCAATTAAAATAAAAAAACTGTTTCCAAAACTATTAACAAAATGATGTACAAACTTTATGCTATAATCAACACTATTATGAAATAAAAATGTGCAAAAAAGTTAGGATTTCATCACAGAATTTGGGTCCTTAGACTGGAGTTTGTTGGGATTAATACTGTGCAAAAATTCTCCCATGCAGAAAGCAGACTCACTGTGCAGCCAGACTTCCTGGTTATTAACAGTCAGCTTCTTTTGTTTCTGTTTGTTCTAAATTTAGGAACTCTACACTTCTCTCCTTTGGTTTAATTCTATTATTTAAACATGGTAAAGCATCCTGCTTTGAAACTCAAAATGCTCTAGAGAAGCATACTGAGGGGAATCTCTCTCCTACCCCAGTCTCTCCCCTTCTTCCCCAAACCCCTCCCAGACAACACTTTTCATCAGCTTCCCTCTTATTTTTTTTTTCTTGGTTTGTCACCATTTTTTACATGGACAAAAGCACCACAACAAATGACTTTGTTCTGCTGTTTGGGAGATGCAAGGTAAGAATATCAGTGATTGTTTTAAATGTTACCAGATTTCTCTCCAGTAGACTATGCTGTTCTGTGCTTTCACCAGCAACACATGAGTGCCTGCTTTCTTTACAGTTCTGCCAATGGAGGATGCTGCCAAATGTGTCTCTGTGCCCATCTGATAAGCAGCTTAGGAATCAGAATCCCAAGGCTATGTTTTAGAGGTAAAGAAAAATAAAAAATAAAAAACGTATAATGTCCTTATAAAAGACGACACAAACCTAAAGTGTGATGCCTGAGAAGCTTACACAGTGCACAATCTAGGAGGTCACAGATATATTAAGATATCATACTACATAAGCCAGGCTCCTAGCTTCCCGGCTCCTGACCTTCCCAGATAAGTGGGATGGTTTTCATTCGCGCAGAGCAGTTGAACACGCTGTTGCCTGTCAAAGCAACATTTCACTTTGCTGTCTTCTGAAAAACAACAACCTGATATCAAGTTTAGTAACTTTTTAATCTCCAGTTTTCCATGCTTTTTTAAAAATTATTTTGCCTTTTATGTCTTAGTTACATATGTTCTTAGCAATATATAGTTTTACAATGAAAATAATTTTTACAGTTTAAATAAGATTTCTTTTATTGCTTCTGAATTTGTTCATTTAAAAAAATCATGACTGTGTTTATAAAGGGATGACTCCATGCCCTATTTACGTGATTTTTTTTCTCATATATTCAGAACTTTGATTTGAAGTGTACTTTTATACATGCTCTAATATCTAAAAACCTAATTTTATTATGTTACAATTGCCCCAAGAGCACTGTTGAACAGCCAATCTTTCCTTGGTGATGTGAGATTGAATCTTCCCCATGGCCTCAGTCTCCATCTTCCTGGCTCTCTGGATCCACTTCCTGGCTCTCTTCTCCTGCTGTTTCATGTCTGTTCACCAGAACCACCTTGATTTATCTAGAAATACTCAGAGTATGCATCAACTATTGTTTCCTTTTTGTCAGAGTTTTACTAAATATTCGGGAATCTAACTTTTTTTCCAAATAAAATTTAGAATTAGCTGTTTAGCTCAAATCAACCAACTCTTGAGCTGACAATTTTATCTTGCTTGAGTTAAATGTATATATTATTACTATAAGAATACCCATACCATACCATGTAAAGTCATCCTGTCCCTCCAAATACGTGCAACTATTTTTTTTTATTTTTATGAGTTTGTAATAATAAATACTTCCTAACAAGTTTTCCCATTTCTTTTTATCTTTTGTTTTGTCTTTTGTTGCTCATTAAGTTTATAGCATGTCATTGTTTACATATATAGATGAGGATTACAGATTTTTATTGTTAACTTTTTACTTGGCCATCTTCCTGAATTCTCTCATTTCTTGAATGCAGTTTCAATTCTTATTTTCAAAGCTGACTAGGTGCATTTCCTTGAAAAGGATGTTACTTCATTTCTCTTTCTTAACTCTCATTCTCTAGGCACCTTCTGTAGCTATTCTGACTATAAAACCAACATCAGTAAAGACAGTAGAAGTGATAGGTTGATGGGTATCCTTCCTTCTTAGCAGAATGGGAAAAAGACTAAGGCCTCAATATTAAAATACACAGATATTATTTATCATGGTAAGAAAGTGGTATCATTTCCTACAAACTACTTTCTATCAATCATGTTTATTGAATTTGGTAATTGCCTTTCCATCAGACTAGGAACAATCTCATGTGCACCTTGTGTTGGATGTGTTGAGATTTCCAAAAGAGACACTATTCTAGCATCCTTCTGATAAATCTCTCTTGATTGTGCTTTATTTTTTTAATGTATTATTGGCCTCTATGTGCTAGTTAAGAAGTTTTAATCAACAGCTATACAATATCTGTAAGGGAGATCACAATACTTTTAACAGATTCCCATTTATCTTGTATGTATATCATGAGCTGGTTCTCAATTCACTGTCAATTAAATGATACCCACAGGTTTTTTTTTTATCTCAGTGGTGCTAACTGTACATTGGAGGTTATACTTTGTTTACCTTCTTGTATTAAATACCTCCAATGAAAATGTACAGGAATTGCTGGATCATTGGAGCATCCATTTATGCGCTATTAGAGCACCCCCCAAATAGATCTTAAGAGTTTTTAACTGGATGTGAAGGCTTGCACATGCCTCTGAACCTGAGTATGTATTAGAGGCTATGCTCTTAGGAGAAGCAAGAAGACTCACTAATGTTTTACTTTGGTGTAAAGCTTGTGAACAAAATGAAAGTCCTTGCAGAAAGCTTAGGCCACAAAGCCCAGACACACCACTTACTAGCTCTGGGTTGTCTGGTCACAATTCTTGTCTCCTTATTTTTAATATCTAAGAGTGTTCCAATGATTTAAATTTCAGAGCGCCTTTATAAAGATGATGGCAACAACGGATATTATATTTGTTGTACAAATGACCCATCATTGCTATCATGGAAAACAATGATCAGATTTGTGTATACTGTCATGAAATAATATACAATGAAGAAATTATTCATCTAACTTGCATAGGTAAAATAACTTACAATGTAGCAAAGAAGGGTTAATTGATGTAGGTGAGATGGAAATATGGAAGGACAATTCTGACTGCTATGAGTAATATCTTCATAAGAGGTACAATAGGCATTTCTGCTTCTCCCCCTCACCTTCCTCTTAAAATGAAAGCTGAGGGGATCATATAACTCATTATTAGTTGCCTATTGAACTAGGAATATAATTGGCTCTGGCTTTGCAGATCTTAGGAAAACCTATGGAAAAAGGACTATTGGAGATTTCTCTCCGAAAACAAGTGAAGAACCTGTCCCATTCTACTCTATGTCAATTCTACTGTATGCACTTCCTGTCTTTGAATGTAGTTGGATAAAGAATGGTACTTGTACATCAATGTGTCACTGGCAACTCAGAAACAACATCCTAGAGAGAGCATAGCAACGGACAGAGGAAAGCCTGGGGGCTTTGAAGAAACTTTTGCATGAAACTTAGGAATATGTGTCACAAATATATCCCAAGGGTTCTGAGCAGCAAATCTCTCCTAGTGTCAGCTTTTCGGACAACTGTTTAGCATCACTAATGGGGTAGTTTGACCCTGATGGAAGTCGCACAGAATGAGCAAGGCACAAGCATTTGGCTAATCTTAGAATCTAGAATATGAAGTCTAGCCTGGGAATGAATTAATCTAGCTAGCTACTGGTTTAATAGCTAAAATGAAATTATTTTCTGGCTGGAATTAGGGTATTCAGTAAAAAGGAAAAGGTCTGAGGTAGAGTCTACAGTCTGGCAAATTCAGATGGCTGAATGTTATTAGCACTTGCATTCTTAGAAGCATATTACAATATGTGCATTTTAGATTATAACTTAGTAATGAATACCAGGGCCAGGATTAGACTCAAAGTCTTCTCATCTATTAGACTTATTCCTATTCTCTAATGCTATGCCCCATCCTAGTCTCCACAAAGGAGGCAGCGATTGCTCATCCACTCATAAATATGTGGCCACCTCAGACACACTAAATCACAGACAAGGGAGTGAACTGATATATTTTGATTACAAAAGGACTTTGGCTTTTGTGGAAGATACTGGTCAAATCTTGGACTTGTTTAACATGCAATATACTAGATTAGTAATCTTCTAATTCTCAAGAGAAAAAATCTGAGCTACATCCACTTGCATTCTGGCATACATGAAGTGTGAGTTACACCCTACAGTAATTGTGAGACACAAAAAAGAAAAACACTTGGAAAATTCACTGTGGACTTTCTGCCAATCACATAGAACTAAAAGAAAATTAGATTACTTAAGAATGCACTTTGAGGTAAAGTTAAATCAAAGTATAATTTATGTGTGTAATGTAAGAAGCCATAGGTGACAGACCTTCAGTACTTGGACACCAGTTCAAAAGAGAGAGAGAAAAATAAAGCTCAAAAACTTGAAGTTCTTTCTCTTCCAAAAATACAGCTTGATGGATACTGGCAACATGTAAAAATATTCTTTCATCTGATGGGAAACACAGTATTTTTTTCCTCAAGGCAATAGTTCAAGCTAGTTACAGACACTCAAAGGAATGGCCTCATTACTGAGGATGCCACAGTGTCATGGAGCATGCTGTTTTTATGGCTATGGCACAGGGGAAAGGAAGGAGGGTGAGCCTGGGCTTGCAGTCAACACTGCACTTTTCAGTAGGCAGGTGTCCTTTCTCACCAGGCTGTAGCAGAAACTTACATCCACACTTTTAGAGAAGATTTAGCGGAACACTTTTAAAAAAGAAAATCGAGACAAAAATGCAATGGAGTTAGTGTAAGCTAATCCAGAGAAGAGAAAGAGGAAGTAAAAGATGATGGTGAGGAGGAGACTTACAAGGTATTATTTAGGTAACAGAAATTTAAAAACAAAGAAATATATGAAAAAAGTTAAAAACAAAGTAAGAAACTTTAAAAAATGCATGTAATAGAGACAAAATAAGTAGAGATACTATCCAAAGAACAGGAAGAAAACAAGATTAAATTTCTAGAAATAGGAGATAGGGAGACAGAGGGGGATAGCTCAAAGGCAGAGCAGTTGCTAGCATATGAAAGTCATTGGGCTCAATCCAGAAAACTGAAAATTTTAATATAAACAAGAAATGAATTTAAAAATTTTATAGTGTTAGACATCAAATTCAAGAAAAAACGTTCAAAATGTGGGCAGAGAAAAGCATATTAAAACTAAACTCAGGACTGAAGAGATAGCTAAGTTGGTGAAATGCTTGCTATATAACCTGGGTTCAGTTCCCAGCTCCTGTCCTAAAAAGCTGAGCCCAGGGGAATGTTTATAATCCCCATGCTGAGACAAAAAGGACCCCTACATCACTCTAGGCATATTTGAGAGACCCAGGTACAATGACAGACAGACAATGTCTCAAAAATGAGATGGAGAAAGAAAGAGAAAGAAGGAAAGCAGGGAAGAAGGGACAGAAGGAAGAAGGAAGGGAGGAAGGGAGAAAGAGAGAAAGGAGAGTGAGAAGAAAGAGATTGAGGAAGAAATCCAATGTTAACCTCTGTCTAGTCTCTACTTATGTCCACAAACATGCATACATGTACATACACCACAAAACTAAAGTTAGTATGGTATAAGACTTCACTTCTGGAGCGCTGAATGTCATTTAAAATTTTAAACAAATAGACAACTTTTTCCTCCATAAATTTTATGTATCTATAACTACCAGTGAACGACATCAACAAATAAATCCTCCCAGACACTGATAATCTCTGACATGAATAAATAACCATAGTACTCTCTATGGGAAAAGTAACTGCATAATTCCTTAGCTGACTGGACCATGAATCAAAGTAGAGTCCAGACCAAGGAGAAAAAAGACATTGAAGACATTTCAGTGAAAAATAGACAAAGGAACATGGTTCATGCCTCTCTTGCTGATAGAGGACAACATGGCCAAGCTCCTTACATGTCTTCGAGCATACACACACTACAAAATCCCCTTGGTGTGCCAACAAGTGAAGGAGTTGACCTTTCAGAAGCTAGATGGTGAAAGAGGAAGGACGACAAACACTCAAAGCACTTTAAATTCCTTTCAATGCATTAAGTGGGACTTAGATAAATACTGACCTTATTCAATAGGAACCTTTCTGAGGTTAGAAAAGCCAGACCCCAAAGTTTCTTTTTCAACTACTTAAGGAGAGTTAAATTCTCACACTGGTGGATTTTCTGAGTCCAGAGACTCCCCAAAGCCAGACCTGAAGCTAGCAGGAGAACCACTGCTTATGATCACACAGTGTGCGTCAGGGTGGACAGACAGAGGATGTGGTTTTGAAGTGAAGATCTCCCACACCCACAAAATATAGAGCATTGCTGAGCCAAGCACCCAACAGGGCATCTCCATGGACATTAAGGCTGGGGTATGTTCTTCCTTCAGAATCCTTTGCTTCCGAGGATGTCTGGATCATTCCTGGTCCATTGTGCTCTTTCGTCTGCCATCCTCCCACACTAGACTCCACACTCCCACCAGGTTCCTCTGTTGGCTTTTGCTGGAGACTCTAACAACTCTAGTGAAGCCCAGCATCTCCCTCAGAAGCCAAGTGTGCCTTTTCCCACCTGAACTCCGTGATCCATCGGCATCCTACTGAGGCACCCCAGGCAGCAGGACTCGAGATTCCAGAAGACCCAACAGGTGACTCATCAAGAGACAAAATGAATGCTTCAGAAGCTGTGCAGCCCATGCAGATGGCCTGCTTTATTTGTCACAGCCATCCCTGCAAGCATTTTAAGCTCAGGTACAATATTAAAAGAATCATGCATCATTATCTGTCCAAACACACTTCAGGATAGTGAAGGCAATGTCATGCTGTATGAATCACCAAGGTGGCCATGTTTTATTCACAGATTAAATGGCCAATGTCCTTGTTAAAGCTGCAGCTTTCCAGAGTCAACCCCACTCGCTCCAGAAGGAACCACACCAAACAGTGTGACATCGCCCCAGGTGTGCCATTCTGACCATCTATTTCTTGTTATAGTACCACAAGTTACTACATATAGATTCCTCATAATGTAGCAAGCTGGAAACTCATATTCTGCCAGTCAGAATACACATAGGGAATAACCTTCCTGAAAGTCAACTCAATTAATTGTTGACAACTCTAAAAATGTGCAAGCCAATTCCTATTATTTTAGTATCTAGAAACTTACTCAAAGTAAATTAAAATATTTAATATACGTTGCATGAAAATATAAGGCTACATATTCTACTGTCAGTTATACTAGTTAAAAACAGAGGCAAGGAAACGTGGTGGTGCCCTGATAAGGGATTGCCTAAGTGAATTATGGCATGTCTTTAGCCAGTGCCTGATTATCATTCAGTAGCATGGGCACCATGAATATCGACTTTTTACATTTAAAAACTGCGTTGTATATTTCCATTTTACTTTTCTTGTAACAGGGTTGGAAATTAAACACATGTAATATAGGCCTTCTAAGTTAAGCTAAACCTTAGCCTTACATTTTCACTTTAAAAACGTAAACACAGAAATAGAAAAAAAACAGGAAGAATATGTGTTAGGGTTGTGGATTCTGGCTGAAGGGCTAGGAGTGGATGATCCTTATTTTATTTGCTTTTACAATTGTTTAAATTTTTCTGTCAAAGGACATGTATAATACCAATAATGCAAATTCATAAAACAACACATATCATGTATGTATTTATTATCAGATTTGTCCTTGACACATATTTATTGAAACATACTCTCTGCCCAGAACTCCTTAATACAGGGGATCCAAATATCTATCTCACTTCAAAGAAGACAGCTAGCATGAAGGCTAGGCAAGTTAACTGATGAGACAACGGCAGACAATGACAGGAGCTGAGGAAGAAAGCATGGGATGTGAAGGGGAGGGCCCAGTAGAGAGGACTGTACTGAGTAGTTATGGAGAACCCTATAAGGATATGGTTGGATAAATTTTGAGGAGGACCCAGGAGCTCAAAGATGACAGAATCAGACTAGTCAGCTTGCATGAACTTGCACAAGTACCTACATCTGTGAGGAAGCCAATGATGACAGTGTCCACCGCAGGATGCAGCCTGTAAAAATCTCACATATTCAAGTGTCATAGCAGTAAATGTGTTCCATGAGAACTTCTGGACAATTTTTCTTATTGTTTCTTTGAGATATCCTTATATCACAAGTACAGAGTATCACAATCACTCATTTCCTTACTAACTGGTTCAAATGATTTTAGGTTCTACCCTAAGATGCTGGAGAGGTCGCAAAACCATACAGAAATCCCTGACCTCACAATCTCCATGTAAAGCAAGGCAGATGATAGAACAAGAAAAAATATTATACAATGTTAGGTGATAACAAATACGTCGACTGTGTAAGGCACTCAGATGGGCATATGAGGATGCTGAAAGGGAAGATAAAACATTCAATAGTGGAGTAGTTCTGGAGAAAGACTTTCAGGTAAGTGGGAATAGCCAATGCATTTATCTGAACACAATCACCTAGGTTATCATGTTTGGAAACAGAGTAAAGGAGGCCAGAGTAAAGGTATGAGTATAACAGAAGGAGATTACAAAAATCCATGAAAGAGACAGTGATGGTTGAGATTAGGATAACAGAGAAGGTGTGATCAAATTCTGAGTATTTTTTGAAATCAGAATCAGTTGGATTTATAACCGGCCCTTTAGCAAGAGAGAAGGATGATCATAACGACCGACCAGAGTTTCTGTACCTGAGTTAAAGAGGATGTGTGTGAGCTGGGCACAGTGGCACACACCTGCAATCCCAGCACTCAGGGTGGCAGAAGCAGGAGGCTCTCTTTGAGTTCAAGGCTAGCCTGGTCTGTAAAGCGAGTCAAGGACAGCCAAGTCTACCCAGAGAAACCTTGTTTCAAAAACAAAACAAAAAGCAAAACAAGAGCAAAACAGAAGGGGGTTGTTTAGTTTATTTATGTATTTGTTTCTTTGGTTTGAGTTTGGTAGGGGCTAATTTGATTATATGCAGAGGAAACATTAATTTTGGACATGGTGAGTTCACAAAGTCCGTAGATTCCGAAAGAAAACATTAACCAGGCAGAGAAATCAGGAGAGATCTCTGGACAGGAACTAAACATGTGGGTGACCCCCATGAAGAGGTGACATTTAAAGCTATGACTTACATGACATCACCAAGACAGAGGGTTTAGACAAAAAGTAAAGAGATGGAATGTCCAGCCCTAGACCTTTTCATCATTAACAGTGCAGGGAGCAAGAAGAGCAGACAGACTAAGAAGATGAAAGCAGCAGAGTCTGGAGAGGTGGGTGAATTGGTAAAGTGATCATTTTGGAAGTATGAAGACCTGGGGTTGGATCCCCAACACCTATTTAAATCTGGCCATGGTGGCACACACCTATAATCCCAGTTTCTAGGGAGGAGGAGACAGGAGAAGCACTGGGGAAATCCATGAGCTCCAGTGAGGAACTGAGGAACACATCCAACATTGACCAACGGCTTCCACATGCATACACAAGCACACATGTGAACATGTGTACACACATGTGGGCGCACACAAATAAATAGATAATAAATAAGTAAATAGTAAATAATTTTTAAATGCTGAGAAACACTAGGAAGGAGGTGTGTTGAAAGGCAAATAGAAGAGATAGATCTAGATGGGGGATGTGCTGAGTGGGAGAGTTGGAGATGAAAGAAGAACTGTGAGGAATTTGGAGCTCCTGGTCCTCCATGGAGCCATGCGACGGTTTGATTGGATATGCTGGAGAGAGCCTAGTGTGACAGAAATTGGCCCTAGGGTAAGCTACACTTTAAATAGAAGTGGAAAATGAGGTTTCAACTGTTATTCTTCATGAGACTCTTTTTCATTAAAGATGGGTAAAATAAAAATTTATGAAGGGAGAGATGATAAGTTTTTACTGGAATTGGGAAATATAAGACTATCCCTTTATTTCCAGGAAAAATAAACCACTAATTGGTGGCATATTTTCAGGTCTTTGGGCATGTGGCCCTTGACCACCTTCTTTAAGGTCAGAATTATGAAGAAACAGCTCAAAGTTATTGAAAAAAAAGATATCTCCAGAACAGCATGGTGACTTTCATTCATAAGTTTTTCTTGATTTTCCCTAGCTCTGCTTGGCTATTTTATTCCTTTTATTCACTACCCATGTCTATTTCTCCATCTTTGAACTCCAATATCTCTAGAACCTCTTACAGCAAACTTCAGTTCTTTCAATAAAGTCTCTCTCTTTCTCTTTTTTAAAGAAAATATCAGCATTTCACATCAAAATGGTTTATTCTGTGAGGCTTAAGATACCAAAAGCAGTGCATTTTCCTGAGTTAATAAAACAAAACACCACTTCTAGCCATCAGAGAGGAAGAGAGGAAGCACGGGTCAAGGAAAAGGTCATGCTAAAGCCTTGAAGTCATGCTTTCTTGAAATGAAAGTCCAATCCATGTACAACAGGGCTCATGCCAGTCTAACCCCCCACCCCCGACTCTTTCTCTCTGCAGGTCTACAATGACAATGATGTCAGGTTGATAAACTAAAGATAAAACGAATATCTAGGAAAAAAACCATAACTTGCCTTTCCTCTACCTCTGCTTGAACAATATAGACTACTGCCATTAAAGAGGTCAAACGCAGATTTCTGTAAGGTTGTTCTGGGGGGGGGGGGCTGAGCCTCACCATAGTGAGGCAGGAATCACTGTTGGGAGGGAACACCCTAGCTGCACAATTGGTCTTCAGTGAATCTGAGGATGAGGTCTTGTTCATTCATTGTGTGAAGAGAGAGCTACAAACTTGATGGGGCCAGGAGGGGAATGTACCATGGTGTGCTGAACTGGAATGGAAAGCACCCATTGATATACCTCCATGGACAAGGACTGGAAATTTAGAGGCAAAGGTTTGAACGTGACCATATCTGTGGATGAGTGGATGAGAATGGGCCTGAACATGTGTTTGTGTGTATGTGATGCATGTGTATGTGTGTATGTGTGTGTGTGTTAAAGCCCCTTGTTTTTTCCATTGAGCAAGCCTGAGGGCAATAAGCACAGCTAGATTACAGATTGGGACCTGCCAGTGTTTTTCTCCAGTATCAGTGACTAGGACTTCTCATGAAATATCTTATTCCAGGGAAAATAACAGGTGATTGTGGAATATCTTACTGTGCCTCAAAAGAATAAGAAATGTTCTAAAAAATATCAAAGCCATCTGGTAGAGGCTCCTCTGGCAAACTGAGAAAGCAAAACAAAACAAAACAAAACAAAAAATGCAATGAGATCCTTGAGTCTGTACTAAAGTAAATGAGTAAGTTTAGAGTTTGATGAGGAATTGGAATGAACTAGATGTAAAAAAAAATCTTCCCACAAAATCACTTACTAATAATAAAGCAAAAAGGTGGCACTTGATGATGCAATGTGACAGACAACATATGTGGATAGAGTGGTTATACAGGTGGAAAACAAACTGTTATTTTTAAGACACTTCATGCTGAGTAACATAAAGGCAAATATGAAGCCGCAGAGGAACATTGAACAAAACACCAGGACAGTAATCTTTAAAAATACCAGCTGCAAGAAAGACCTTGGGCATTGTTCTAGACAGCAAGGTACCAGAGACACAGTACCCCAATGTCATGCTTAAATTTAAACTGTATTCTTTTGCTGTAAAGAGCACACAAAAGTTAACCAACAAAAACCTGGAGATACCTGGATTCCAGATGGCAAAATAGAGCCAGTGTTGACTTCCTGGTTCATGGTTGTGTTGAAGGTACAGAGAATGTCCTTGCTTATAAGAAGCACTGACTGGGGTATCTAAAGGTCATGAGCATATTTCATTGCCAACGAACTCCCCAATAGTTTAGAGATTAAAAGAAAGACCCCTTTATACCATAAATATAAGCAGGAGATACTTTCAAAACAAAGTAAGATACTGTGTTTAGGAAAGAACCACTATCTTCATTCTCAAACACATAAGAACTGATCTTGAAGGACCTTTCCTATAAGCAATCCCATCCAACTCTTATGATAATGGAGTGCCAGGGAGGAGAAGTGGCTTCAGGGCTCAGGGCCAAAGCATTAAATGGTCACTCATGAGGACAAACTTAAATAAAAGGAAGGGGATAGAAAGAAGTTTAAATTTACACAAAAAGACAGAGTGAAAAGTTTTCAGAATCTATTCCAAGTTTGCCACACTATGGTAGAAACACACAGCTTGATGTAACAGAAGTACCAATATAATTGGCAATCCTGTATCTCCTAAGCAAAAACTACTTAGAAACTAGGCATCACTGAAATCAAATGATTAACACTGTATGGCTGTCTAACATTCTCCTACAGTTTCCAATAAGTGTGGTTAGTTTCATGGAAGAGCAGAGAAGACAAATGCTATTCTATTCTCTGGGAATGACTAAGACAGACATGAATTAATCACAACATGAATGAGAATTCACTTGCTACTCCATCTGTGACATACTTTTCATCACTTATATAAAAAAGTTCTGATCAAACATGTAATATCAACCCTTGAGTGGCCTATTAAAATATTATATCCATGCGTGTTCATTCAGTGACTCTGCCCTTCATGTGTGTAGCTTCATTAATCCGAAGTCACCATCAGCAAGCAGTAGTATGTTCTGGTGCCCGCAAGATTCACTCACATCTACTATGCTCCCCTGACATAAAGATCACCATATTGGCTGAATTACAAAAATAATCAGCTTGCCTTTCCTTCAGCCGTCCCAACATAATCCCCATGAGTTTAATCCAGAGATGAGAAGAAGACAGTTGGAACAAGAAAACAAAATAGTATCAATTACTAATATTTCCCATTCCTGATCCAGGCTTGTCTTATCTGAAGCTCATGAAGTGTTTTAATCTTTTCCATCATCTCAGGGAACAGAGATCCTGGAAAATCCTAGTCATTCCCCGCTAACTGTCGCTGGGATTTTCCACAACTATCTGGAAAAGGACGGAGCTCTTAAGAAGTTGATCCAAGTCTACACTTACATCTCAACTTACTAGTAAATACAAAGAGACAATCATCCATATTTTTTTTCCAAATAACATCTGGTTGCTTGGCCATACTTCTGTTATTTGAAACAATTTCGAGTTTGTACCAACAAATCTACATTTAATGAATGTAAAATACAGATATGTACTAAACATTCTTTTGTGCCCCTGATGTAGGATAAGGAACAGGACTGTGAGAGAAAACCCAGTCAAACACTTGGGAAGAAGTAGATTGCAACTGCCTTCTACAAGCCATAGTGTGGAACCATCACGATGGTAAGAAGACAGAGAAATGGGGCTTCCCCATGAGGACAAGCAGTCTAAGCCAGCTAGACTGCGGCTGTGGTTGAAGTATAGTGTACATGTCTGAAGCATACAAAACTTAATTAGCTATTAAGTTATGAAGGAAATAGACTTCCTGACTCATGCCAGAATGGTGCCAATCTGTGTTCTGTTTAGGGTGGAAGGAGTCCAGAATAGCAGAAAGGATAGTAGGAGGCATCAAAATTGTAAAAATAAATGCATTGTTTTATCTTCAACTTCTCATGTACCTTAGTTGGGGTTTCTATTGCTGTGATAAAACACCATGACCAAAAGCAACTTGGGGAGGAAAGGGTTTATTTTAGCTTACCCCTTGTGGTCCATCAACCAGGGAAGTCAGGGTAGGAACTCAAAGCAAGAGGCCATGTTGTTTGCAAGAGACCATGGATTGAGTGCTGCGTACTGGCTTGCTCCTTCGTGGCTTGTTTAGCTCACTTCTTTGTACCACCTAGGACCACCTTCTCAGGGAGCCCCCAATGAGTTGGTCCCTCTTCTATTAATCATTAGACAAGAGAATGTCCCACAAGCCAATTTGGTGATGGGCATTTGATCAACTGAGGTTTCCTCTTCTCAAATGACTTTAGCTTGTGTCAAGTTGAGAAAACCCAGCCAGCACAATTGACCCCTGCCAACTTGACACACAAATACATCAGTATTCAAATACAACCTTTTCGCTCTTATCTGTCCCCAAGATGTCATGTTAATATTAATATCATAATATAAAACATTACAACTTTTAAAAGTCCCACAAAAATTTACAAGTTCATTCTCTTTTAAATATTCAAAAGCTCTCTCAAAGCTCCAAGCCTATCTAATACCTCTTGTCTCTCTAAAATTCCAAAGTCTTTGTAAAATTCCAAACTCTCCTAACTTTGAGCTCCTGAAAAAAAAAGTTACATATTTCCTATTTCAGAAAGCAGAAGCCAGGGCACAGTTACAACCAAATTAAGGCAAAACTAAAGTCCAATTGTATAAAAAGCCGAGTATGGGCCATCTGGGATTCATTCATAATTTTCATGATCTCCTGGGTTCCTCCATATCTCCACCTCTGCCATTGGCATCACACACAACCTGTCTCATAGGTTCAGGCTACCTCCACTCCACAGCTGTCACTATTTTTGACAGCTACCCTATGATACTGACATCTTCCAAACACTACTACAAGTGGGTTGGCTGCACCTTCACCAACAGGATTTCTTCAAGGACTCAGACCCTGCCATGTGGTGCTGAGTCGCAACTTTTCTCCATGATCTCTTTAATCCTGGAGCTTCTATTGTAACTGGGGCCAAGCCTTCATCAGTGGCCTCTCCTGGTCTCTCATAGTGCCAAGCCTTAGCTGTTCTTCAGGACCTCATCATGCCTTCACAAACCAGTACAGCCTGAGAAACTCTTACATATTCAGAATGAGGTACAACCTTGGTCCCCTTTGGACAACTGGGAAGGAAAAGGTTGTTTTAGTGTACATTTCCATATCATAGTCCATTATTAAAATCAGTGTAGGAATTCAAGGAAAGGACTTGAAAGCAGGAAGTGAAACAGTAGACATGGAGGAACACTGTTTATTGGCTTGCTTCCCATGGTTTTCTCAACATGACTTATTATATCACCCAGGAGCGCCTGCTCAGTGGTGGC
Source organism: Pachyuromys duprasi (assembly GCA_028658305.1). Classification (NCBI taxonomy): domain Eukaryota; kingdom Metazoa; phylum Chordata; class Mammalia; order Rodentia; family Muridae; genus Pachyuromys; species Pachyuromys duprasi. The sequence continues at coordinate 43,981,566 of CM053760.1, forward strand.
CCTGCCTCCAGTGAGCTGGGCCTTCCCGCATCAACCATTAATCAAGAAAATATACCATAGATCAATCTGGTGGAGGAATTTTCTCAATTGAGTTCTCCTCTTCCCAAATATTTGTTGGGAGAATATCTTATGTATTGTATGGATGCAATGTCTGTTAATAAAAAAAAAAATCTGATGGTCTACAGCATAGGCAGAAAAATAGGAGGTGGACATCCAGCAGGCAGAAAGGATTCTGGGATAGAGCCATATATGGGAAATTCTCCAGTCAAGATGTAAGGGGGACAGATGCATGGTACCTGAGCACAGGTAACCAACCATGTGGCACTTTTTTGGTTGGTTATGAGCTAGTTATGAGCTAGTCAGAGAAGAGCCTAGCTATATCCTCTAAGTGTTTATAAATATTTAATAAGTCTCATGAGTCTTGGAGCCCCACATTCTTGGAGTGTGGGGCTGGGAGGGAAACCTACAGCACTAACAGATATTAGCTTGTTTCAAGTTGACAAAAGCAAACAAACAAACAAATAAAAACAACCATACAACCTAGTAATTATTAAATGTTACATTAGTGGTGGGAAACCCAATGTTGTGCACAAAACTGAGCCTAGAACAGACAATAACCAGGCCTTTGTTCATGTGTTTGCTCCAACTCTTTGCTCATAACCTTCTGATCATAATTTGGCTTCTCACATAGTTTTGAATTCAAGGACAGAATGATATAGTCTATCTCTGTGGATTTGAGACTACTGTTCTCCATGCCAGCTATAAAACTTGTTGAAATATAGTTTGGCATTTGAGTCTTTGCACTAAGAGGATATTTGTGTGTTGCTCAGTCAAGTGTGTAAGTTCAGAGGGGCTTAAATTCACCAAGGTGATGGTGGTGGGTGCTGAGGGAGTCACCTATGACCACTTACTAAACACCTTCTCAGTACTATAGCATGGGACGAGATAGTATATGCTTCATATAGTTTAGCTTATAGAATCCTCACAGTCTTCTAATAAATTAGTTGCTATAAGTATTCCCATTCCAGTTTTCAAAAGAGGAAACTGACCCTTATAAAGCTACAGTCATTTTCAAAAGCTCACTTTCAGAAACCAGACTTAGGCCTAGGCCTAAGTATATCTACTACATAGACAAATTTCTTAAACAGTTAAAACACTCCTTGGGTAAGAATGAACCCTCGGTCTTCTCCTGCTTAGCAATGGCAATGAGCTCTGGTCATTTCAGCCCATATTAATCGTATCTACTCACCAACAGGTAACCCCTGTATAGTCATCATAAATATACTTAAAGAGTAGTGTCCCCCTCCCTTACTCTGAGTAGAGAGAGCAATCCTTGTTCAGTGCTACCAGTACGGTTATCTCTAGGTGCCAATATTGGCAACTTGCTGGGCTCCTCCCTTTTTCTTCACACCCGCTATCTCTGATCACTTATATCTCACTAACTCTTTAACGTTTCCCTAGTGTAGCCACCTGCCCAGTTTTCTTTACATCTGAAGTTTCTCTACTAAATGTCTTGAGTGTTTGAACCTCCACTCACTCTGTAGTGCCCTGGCTTTTGTAGACCACTTGAGAATGTAATCTCAGTTACACACCCAGTGATCTCTATGCCACCTAATGACAGCATTCCGCTGTTCGAACTCCTTCAGCATGGCCTTTCACCACTCTGTGCCTTTATTCTTCACAGGGACTGGTTTGCTGGTCTTATAATATACTTGGTCCTGCTTGTAAATTCTCAGTTGACAACATAAGAAGCTTGTTATGTGGTTTTTCTGTATGTCAGTCACCCCTGGTGGATTCACTTAGGTGTTTGGGAACCATTAATTTTGGATTATCACCTTCTCTAGGAAGCCCGGTTATATATCCACTATAGCTGTATTCATCACTCCTCTGCTAATCCCTCATCTTACCACACAGGGATAATTATTTTACAAGACTCCATCCTTAGACTGTTACTTCCCTGAAAATCAGAATCCATTCCATTCGTAACTGGTACAATATCTGCCATGAACAAAAGCTTACTGAATGAAGAGTGGGTGAATTAATATGAACATAGTATATTATAGATGTAGGAATCCATGCTGCTTTCATGTTCTTGAAAGTCTTTGCACACTCTCTGAATCTTCCATAAAGACACTGCTGTGTCATGCCTTCCAGGTACTGATGCAAAGCTGTCCCTATATATCCAAAGAGGATTGGAGCCAGGGCCTCTGTGGATAGCAAAATCCACAATCCACGGATGTTCATATCCATAACCTAACTATGAAAAAAAATCGCATGCAGCTTATAAATACCCTTCCATATATTCTGGGTTGTTTACAATAACAAACATAAATGTTATACAAATGAGTTCTATATTGTTTAAAGAACAATGATAAGAAAAGTAGTATGCATGTGCTCAGTACATGCAATGTGATGTCACATATTTTCTCTCCATGGTTTGTTGAATCCACAAAAGCAGAATCCAAGAGTAAGGTGCATTTGGCAATGGGTGGTCTTGCACTCTGAAGTGGTGGTTTGGAAAGTCCTGTCTTTTCCATACTTTAGCCCAAAAGCCCAACAATTCAACAGCAAATGCTTCTAGGTGAAAACGGTTTTGTGCTAGAAACTAATGGTTCCATTTACCATCAACTTTACTGCCCACTGGAGCCTTACACCATGGTCATTCATCTTATCTCCTTGTGGGGCAAGTGCCACGGAAAGATGCTAGGGTGACTGCATGAAACACGCCTGGAGACAGAGAGAAGCTGGGGGGAGGGGAGAAGGGGAGACAGGTGGTGATCTTAAATTAGAAACTAGGTCTTAAAGGGACCAGAAACAAAGTGACATTCTACAAAAGTGTCTTCTATCATCACAAAATGGAAAGCTAAAGTGACTACCATTTGTTCCTTTGTGTGTGTGCGCATGGGTGCGCACTTGTGCATTTGTGTGAGCATGTGTGCGATAGCATGCCCTCCTGTTTTGCGATTGTTGTGATCAGTAAAAGTAGGATGCAACTAATAAATTGACAAGTGAGCAGAATAAGTAAAAGGAGACAGCACTTACATCTAAGAGGGGTCTTAAGGTGGTAGTGCACATGCTCTAATGTCAGTTCAGTTTTAAGGTGGCAGTACATATATCTAACGGGAGTTTTAACTAATTTTTCAAAAGAAAAAATCGTCAAGGTGTAAACAAAAATTTTAATATTGTAATAGGGTAATGAGTTGTGAGGAAGTAGTTTTAAAAATCATTTCCCCACACTTTTTACAGTGTTTTACAATGATCCACGTGGTGGACTGGTGGAGAGAACCAATTCTGAGTTGTCCTCTGGCCTCCACACGGGCAGGGACGCACACATACACACACACTGTAATTTATTTTTTAAATTATGAACAAATGTAATTTAAAAAAATTAAATATTATGTATGTCCCTTGTAGGTGACTTTTAGAAAACAAACAAACAAACAAACAATCCAGTCTCTAGGCTGCAGGGGTGCCAGGTGCCAGGAGCCTGACTCAGCAAGAGAAGCCTTGGGACTAACTTGGACTTAGGATGCCTGGCTTTTCCATGCTGCCCTTGGAGAGTCCTTTCTTTGCCTGCCTTTGCCTTGTTGGGCAGACCATGCTGCCCTCAAGTGCCCCTATAAAGTTCTTGGGGGTAGAGAGGAGCCTGGAGCAGCTGGAGGTCTAACAGAGGTGCCACGCCCCTGACCTGGCGACCCCCTGGCCGTCTTCTTGCCCTTCCCAGCCGCCTACCTCTTGCAGGGGATCAGCGCCTTCCTCTCATCCAGCACCCGCACGCGCTGGTTGATCCCGTCGTAGGACAGCAGGGCGCGGCTGTTGTGCCCGCTGCTCTGCTGGTACAGCACCTGGCGTCCCTCCCACTGCTGGGGCGCCTGGCAAGGCTGCGGGGTCCCCGGGGAGCCCGCCGTCCCCAGGCCGCACAGGCCGCACAGCGCCCAGACCCAGAGGCCGCCCAGCAGCCAGGTGCCTTGTGGTCCCCCGACCAGGCGGCGGGGAGCGCGCGCAGTCATGGTGAACGCCGCCCCGGGTCAGCCGAGCCCGGGAGGGAGCTGGGGCCCGGCGTGGGCGCGCCGAGCCTCCTCTCCGCGCTGGCGGAAGGTGTGCTCCGGAACGCGGCTCAGGGGAGCTGGCCTCTCCCGTTTTTCCGTTCCAGAGGCTCTGAGCTCGGGGTCAGGACACCGGCCTGGGCAAAGCGCGTGAATCGCCCGGGAGTTCTTTCTGCCCTGGTGGCTGCCTACTAAAGCTTTTTTTTTTTCTTTTTCTTTTTTTTTTTTTTAACTGCTCTCTGCTGCCAACAGGAAACGCAGCGGCAGTGATGTCACTAGCATCCTGAAGGGCATCGCGATTTAAAGGGTTTGGGGCGGAGAACAGAGAAGGTGCTGAGAAGGGTCTGTTTCTCCAAGAACTGTCAGAGGGGGCGATTTCAGGAGGAAAGCAGACACGCGCGCGGCCCCTTCTCTGGCTGCTGTAACTAGTTTCTCGACAAAATTGAGACCTAGTTTTTTGTTTTTGCTTTTTACAAACTAAACGTGTCACGATGGGTCCTTCATGAGGAAATGAGGAAATGACACTAAATGCTGTTGTGGCCGCTGGGCAATTCGAAGGCGCAGCCCTTTACATTGCCTTTCAGTCACAATTCAGTGAGAGTTCTCTCTCTCTCACTCTCTCTGTCCCTGCATGTCAAAGCTTCAAGTTTAGAGGTTTGTGTATTTCGGGACATCTGTAAAAACAAATTGGGCTCGTCTTTAAGTAATGTTAGGATTAATTATATAAAAACAGGACAAGATGAGAAAGTTTTAAGAAGACACTTTCGTGACAAATTTATTTACATTTGCACTTAAAATCAAATATGAGGAAAAGTGAGCCGGTAAGAAATGGTTTCGGGCATTGCTGAATGAGGGCACGAGAACAATGGGACCAGGATTGGAGTTCAAGCAAGGATCAGAAAGGCAATCTGGAGCCTGAGCATTTAGGGTCATAAAAACTGTTGTTTGGTTATTAATATTGAAGACTGTGGGAGCCAGGAAGGAACCTTCTAAGGGATGTGCATTAGAACACTCCCTTGGGTGGCACAGGAGAATATGCAGGGTCAGACAGAGCAGCGGGTGTCAGGAAAGAAGCTGCTGCTGTGCAGGCCACAGAGCCTGGGTAAGTTAAGGCTGTGAGGCTGGGTAGGGTGTAATGCAGCTAGAAAACACAGTGAAAGATTGAAGTTGGAGGCAGAGGTTTCTGATTTGGGAGGGTGAGCATTCAGCCTGAGTAAGGAAAATGCTAAATTCTAGATAGGCTAATTGGCTTTGAGATGACTGTGGAATATCCAAGTAGAGATAACCAAGGACAATTCTGTGTAACTTGGGAATGAAGTACCAATTTTAGATTTGGAAGACAAGGGCATACAGATGGTCACTGAAGGGGATTGGTGGTGGGTGGGTGATTTTTGGCCCCCTCTCTTTAGGGCATATTTGCCAAGGAGCTCTCCAACTCTTAATTTCAAAAGTGCCAAGATTGAGGAAACCCGGAATGGAGCAGAGGGAGAAGAATAAGATGAGGGCTGAGGTCAAGATCCTGGAGAGAAACAGACATCTAGGAGGGAAGAGAGGTAAGCATGGAGTGCCCAAAAAGGAGTCACCCCAGAGAAGCACTTGGCTAGAGGAGAATGGTTTTAGTGCTAACCCTAGAATTCCGGCCTCTTTAGAAGGCAGGAGAAGGAAGATTAAGTTTCTTATGAGTCCCTCAGCTGTTGTCCATATGACACAGTCTATGAAACAGGGACAGATCACCAGTGGGCTGGATAGGTAGGCTTACAAACAGCACTGAAGTCAGCCTCCTCAGACTTAGGGCAAGCTTGGGGTGAGCTCTTCAATGGACTCTAACCCTCTGTCACAAATACATCTTAACATTTTCCTTCTTTTAGTTCTTTTCTTGTTTTCTTTTTGTCTTGGGATGAACTTAGGGCTTCATTTCTGCTATGTGAGTGCTCTACCACTGAACCACATCCGTAGCCCTCCCTTTATTAAGGAACAGGCAATCCGAGAACACTAGGAAAGCCCATGACACTTTGGGGTGGTGAGGGGCCTGCATAATTTATGTTAAATATGCAACAAGCTCAAATTGGCTGCCTAGGACTGAGCCCTCTCCAAATGTGCCCTCCCCTGAAAGCCAGAAGGAAAGAAGTGGGAATTTCTGCTTTCTCTTTCTCTCTCTCTTGCTCTCTTGTGCTCTCTCTCTCTCTCTCTCTCTCTCTCTCTCTCTCTCTCGTTAGAAAGTTAATCTGAAAAAACTCATTTTTTTTCTCTGTGCTGGGGTTTACACTTGGGATTTCACTACTGGAAAAAGCTGGAGATGTCTTTTGGGCCACCTCCTCATCATGATTTGCCATCTTTGGGAGATGAAACCTACCCTGTTGGAAACAAGAATACCTTTTGCTGTTCAGTGCCTGGATGTGTTAGGTACTATGGGCAGCTTCCAAATAGTATCAGAACTCTTAGGGGCATTGATGCCTTGAAAATGCTGGTCTCTACACCTTCCACAACGAGCACAAAAGCAGTTGTGTTTGTGTTTGGTTTGTTCCATTTTGCCCAGCTATTTTAAAACTCAGTCAGATCCACACCTAAGCTAACTTGTGGGTCTCAGCTTTGGAGAGGCTAAAGAACTTCCTTCAACCACAGTTTTAAAGATTAACTTTCAAAGAACTTGTTTTCTTATTGTTAACGATGAGAGCAGATTTACAGCAGAAGTTTTGCTGTCTGGCTGCAAGACACTTGATTTAAACAGGCAACAGACATACCTCTTTTCTGTGAAAAGTGAGACCAGCGTTGATCTTGCTGGCTCTTTCTAATGCAAAGAGGAAAGTAAACACGCATGCTTCCAAACTTGGTGGATTCTTAACCCAAGTAAAATCGCCTGAAGTTTATTTAAAAAAAAAATCAGGCTGTTGGATTAGGGAAATCTTTCAGATTGTGGCTCCTCACGCTGTCTTTGTTTTCTATTCGTTTCCGCTCATGTTGGGCTCAGAAATTAGTATTTAGAGAAAGGAACTGCATAGAGAAACTTCTCCAACACAAAGATGCCTTTGCAGCCGTGGGCAGTTCTGAGTTCCTGGAGCAGGCACCAACCTGGTAAAACCTGAGCCAGAACCAAGTCCACTGGCCACAAGACAACAGCAGCAGCAGCAACAACAACAACAAACTCCACAAAACGTGGGGCGGGCGGGGAAAGGCTTATATAAACTGTCAGTGCTGATTCCATCCCCTACTGTGCTGGGCTTTCCCTGCTCCACACTGCCCTCACTACTCAGGCTCCTCTCTCGCCCCCTACCGGAAAGGAAAAAAAACCCAAATGTTTCACAATTAAAGGGCGACAACTGGGTCGCGTTGCTCCAACTCTTTGGGAAACTGTAAGGGCTTGCTTTGCAAAGTGTGTTTTTCTCTCTTCAAAGTCTCCCCTGCACTACCTAGTACCGAGCATCCCAAATGACTGAATGCAAGACGCTCCTTTTCTTGATCTGAAGAAAAAGTACTAGCTAGCCCCTTAAAAAGAAGGGGCTTTGGGGAAATGCAGGACTTGGCTGTGGAGCGACGGGGATGATGTCACCGCTTCTGCACAGGAGGCTGGGGGTGGAGCAGAGGAGCGAGAGCCTGTTCTGCTCTCGCAGCTGCCAAGACTGCCGAGCCCACGTCAGGGGACGAGTCTGGATAAATAGGGTCCCACAATGGCCGTGGCCCGCTGCGCTCCGAGCTGCGGGGTCCGGGACTGGAGCTTCCTGCGCAGGTCGGTCGGTGCTCTGGAGGCTGAGTGCTGGCTCTGCTGGTACTCCGTGGTCCGGTACCGATTGGCAGCCAGACCCCAGAACTCTTCATCAGTGCAGACCGGAGCTCGAGCAGGAAGGTTCACCCTCTAGGTGAAGAGATAAGGAGCGCAGCGGTGCTGGAAGAGAAGGGTCGTTCCTGCGGACGGCGGCGCAGGAGGACGGTGCCATGCTCCTCTCCATCCTGGTGGCCTTGTGCCTGTGGCTGCGCCTGGCGCTGGGCGTGCGTGGTGCGCCCTGCGAGGCCGTGCGTATCCCCATGTGCAAGCACATGCCCTGGAACATCACCCGGATGCCCAACCACCTGCACCACAGCACGCAGGAGAACGCCATCCTAGCCATAGAGCAGTACGAGGAGCTGGTGGACGTGAACTGCAGCTCGGTGTTGCGCTTCTTCCTCTGTGCCATGTACGCACCCATCTGCACCCTGGAGTTTCTGCACGACCCCATCAAGCCCTGCAAGTCTGTGTGCCAGCGCGCTCGCGACGACTGCGAGCCCCTCATGAAGATGTACAACCACAGCTGGCCGGAGAGCTTGGCCTGCGATGAGCTGCCCGTTTATGACCGTGGGGTGTGCATCTCTCCAGAGGCGATCGTCACTGATCTTCCGGAAGGTAAGTCAAGAGGAGGTATTATGGAGACCAACAGAGTACTCCAGGGGCCTACACAGTCATGTGAGAACCAGGTGGCTGCACACAGAACTGACCATTTCCTGTCACATTATAGTTCACCGAGCCTTGGGGAACGTTAAGGGCAGGGAAGATTCCTTACAGGGATTTCTTAAGGCAGGAAAACATGGCAGAGCTCCCCGAAGGACACAGGGAATAAGGTTGCTTGAGGGAAAAAAAAACAATAAGGGTTTTTATTTAAGATAAACATAGCCGAGGCCAACAAATATTACTGCCGATATGGGTCAGTGTTGAAGCGTGTGTTTTTCGCTTTACCTCATGCTTGAATCAACCCCACTACGGGGTGGCCAGTACTCTCATTTAGTGTTGACTGGAAGTTCTTTCTCAGAGAGCAATAATAGTTCTCATTCCCCTCCAGGAGTAAAGTTTGTATATGTAGTCGCTCTGGATAAACTCCACGCCATGTCCATGGTGTGGTCACCGAGCAGACTACTGTGGCATACTGGTGAGTCTGATCACTGTGTCACTTCCTGCTAGTCTCTTTTCTGCTACGTGTTACTGTTTTTGTTGGAATGAGCACTCTGAATTCACTTCTTGAAATGAAACCTGAGAACATTATTGCATTATTTTATTGAGTCTTCTCCTGAGTCAGATCATCTTCTGTTTAGAGAGACTGGGTCTAGGCTGTGACTCGAGCAGAGTGCCATGGTTTATGAGACTTGCTTTAAACCTCTTATTCTGAATCCTAGGAAAAAGTTTAAATTAGAAAATAGCTTAAATTTCTTAAATGTCTGGAAGTTGCGCTTAGTAATTTCGGTAATGTGGCTGTGGGCTGTTTCTGTGTTGTGGTGTGGAGGAGCAATGTGGAAAAAGTCTGGTTGTTCTGACTGGGGACCTGTTGACTTGGAACATCAGTATCAGGAGGGAAGGATGAGACAGATCTGGGCCGGTATGGCGGATGTTCATTCACACCAAGTTCTGTTGGAATGAGCAGGTCTTGGACTCACAGACTTCTTTCTTAAGCCAGAGGTGCCATGGGAAAAGTAGGTGGCAATCACATGCTCTTTTTACTAGGGTAATACCATGTTGCATGTTTGCATTAGCTTGTAGCCTCTGATGGTTCCTTGTTCCGTTTGAGTAAGAGGAGCCAGTCATTAACTGCATCTTCTTGGCCCTGCTTGTGTTTCAGATGTGAAGTGGATAGATATCACACCAGATATGATGGTGCAGGAGAGGTCCTTTGATGCTGACTGCAAACGCCTGAGCCCTGGTAAGTTCCATCCTCAGGCTTTCCTTGTTTGTGCCCGGAGTGATGTCTCTTCCCTGCTTCCCATGGATTCTGTGTCTCTTTCAGACCGGTGCAAGTGCAAAAAGGTGAAGCCAACTTTGGCAACATACCTGAGCAAAAACTACAGCTATGGTAAGTCTTCTCATAAGGGTATTTTGCTTTGGGGACTTGGCACACTGAGGCCACATGAGTCAAGGAGGAAGGGATGGTGGATGAGTAATTACATGGTTTCTGGGTCACTCAACAACCACAAAGCTTCTTGCTTTTCTGGGTGAATCAAAGCAAACACAAAATAAATCACGCACATAAAAATGGCTTCAGTGAAAACGGCTGTGCGGAAAGTGGCAGAGGCCACTGTTCTTTTTTCTTGGGTTGTCTCACTACAGGAAGGATGAGGGTTTGGACCAAGGTTTGTTCATCTGAAGACCAGAGGATGAAGGCCTGACCACATGTCTTTTTCCTCATCAACAGCTACGAAGTTTAGACCCCCCTCTCTTTTACTTGAATGAACCATTTAGTACTTCCTCCAAAGGAAAAACTAATCAACCATCGTATTTTAGTGTTCTGAATATTTAAAATGCTACTACCATCATTTGGAATTAAGTTTAACTATGTTCTTTTAAAATACGTACTTGAGATCTGATGCAATTTAATTGCTTGCTCTGGCACATATACGCATGTACACCTCTCTCTCTCTCACACACACACATACACACACCTATGAAAAGAAGGGGGAAAACAAATCTACCTGGGCTATTTAATATTTTATTGCATTTCTTAATTTATTTCTCCTAAAATAATGACAAAAATATAACAGGAAAGGTGTGGTTTCTTTATCAACTTGGTTTTCATATTTTAACTAAAATCATGCATGAGTAAGAAACTTGAGATCATTTATTACATAAGAGAGTAAGGAGATACGGAACTCTGGGGAAACAATCTGTATGTAGTTCAGCTGTCAGATTTGAGAGTCACAAACAACCCATGTGGATAATTCAACAACAGAAACTTATTTTCTTCCAAGCAGCTTTTTTTTTTCCTTGAAACATGTTCCATGTAGATATTGTCTTGATCTGTTCCACTTAGTTCTTCATCTGCCAAGATCCAGCCCCTGTGTCTAAGCAGAGTGTCCCTGCTACCTCTGGGGTGCCATGCTTTAGAGTCACCTTAGTGATAAATTGTTTAGTTGATGCCCTTTTGGCCTCCCTCAAGCCAGTCACCTATGGTGGAATCCAAAACAGATCTGTGTTGGGCTGATCTGTAACTCAACTAGAAGTGTTAAGTAATAGTGAGGATCCAACAAATCTAGAACTTAAAATGTGATCCAAGGTGGTGACCTGAACATCCATATATAATAACAATCTCATCTCCACTCACCCTCAGCCTTGCACTGTCAATTTGAGATTAATGAACTGAGAACAGCAGCTATCACAGAGTCTTTGTAGTTGGAGTATGTTAAGGTTAGGTTTCAGGCTGTCCAGACATCCAGAAATGAGCTCATCCTGGACTATAGGAGGATTCTGGTGGCTAGCTGAAAACCAGCATTCCTCAGGGACTTAGTAGTTATGACTAATGAATTCCTCTGTAAAGAGAAATTCAAACATAAGATGGACAACTGAAAGAATACAAGTTTTACCGTGACTTCCAAATCTGATAATATGCCTATCCTCCAACTCCTCAAGGGAATGTAGAAATGGATAAAAATGTTTACATGAAAGTTTGGTTGACCTGTAAGCCCAATTTCAGGCTAACACTGGCCTTCTAATTCCCTTTTCATTTTGTGGTGTGACTGGGGAGTTTTAGGACAATGTTGACGAAACAGGAGGCTTTGCATTTAGCAGTGTGGGCTTCCTGCCTGTGCTGGGGTGTTGGACATGCTGTAAGTACGGGAGTGACACTTTTAGAGAGGCTCTGGACTTAAACCAAAAACGTTGTCTCTAGTTTCTCCCAAAGGCTTCAACAACAGCACTTACTTGTGTTTTAAATTGCAGTCATTCACGCCAAAATCAAAGCCGTCCAGAGGAGTGGCTGCAACGAAGTGACGACAGTGGTGGATGTGAAAGAGATCTTCAAGTCTTCCTCACCCATCCCTCGAACACAAGTCCCCCTCATCACTAACTCTTCCTGCCAGTGTCCGCACACCCTGCCCCACCAGGATGTCCTGATCATGTGTTACGAGTGGCGTTCAAGGTAGGTGGCGGGGAGCAAAGGACCTGCATACTGACACCCACTCAGCAGTCATGGTTTTAAAAAGCAAAGTGACGCCAGCTGACATTTAAACACTGTTTTGGGAGTTGTCTCTCGTGGAACGTTATATTTCCTAAATATCAGTTTATTCACAATCTGAATAATGAAATCCAGTTAATCGGTTGAGGTCAGTTTAGGAAAAAAAAATTAAAATCTTTGAGAACCTATTTCCGAATCCATTAGGTGATCTAAAATACATCTAGGAGTAAATTATTTTCAGTAAGAGTGGTTATTTTTGAAGTTGTTGCATCAGTCTGCACAGAAAAGGGGCTGAATTTTAAATCACCGCTCAGGAGCTTAGTGTTTTACCAGCAGCTTTTTCCAACTGAAGTTCTATGTGTTTTCCTAACATTTACTTTGAGGCGTATTTCACAGAACTTTCCCCATGCATAAATGCATGTGGAAATTTTAAGTTGGTTTCTGGATCTAAGAATGTAGAACTGTCAAATTAAGTCATTATAAATCCAAGCATAATTGAATAATCTGCATACCTCCAGCCGGGAGTGATTGTCTACCTGTGTTTTTCTCTTGTCTTTTGTCTCCAATACATTAGTACAATCTTTAGAATGGAGACTTGAACTCTTCAGCTCACATCTTCGTACAGAGCTCATAACTTGCTGTAACTTAAATTTAGAGAAATCACACTTTTAAAAAAAATAACAAGCCATCCCTTTCATTCTCTGGCCTTCATGCTTATATGTGGCTTCTTGACAAAGCCCAAGACTTTTTCCTCTAAACAGAAACACAACTGAATCTTCGGAAAATGTCATAATTACAGTGCCTAGTTGTGTGTATTCCGTCAGCTGTTAATTCCCGTCCGGTAACGCTGCACACTCTTAGCTTTCAAACCACCCTTCTATTTGTAACTGTCTCTCTCAAGAAGTGCTCAGTGCCTTGGCCTCCTCTCTTGCATTGTGTATACATGTGCTGTAGCTGACCAGGGTTCATTTGGGGACATACTAGGTTATTAATCATTAAATTCTTTCTGGGCAGTTGAGTGGATTATAGGCTCATCCAGTGCAAATATCTTGGATGACTGGTACTTATGTAAAAAAAATTTGACATTAATTAGATATCTATCTTATGAGAGACACAAAACTGGCATAAAGCTACTTTTTTGGAACCAGGAAGTGTACAAATAGGCATGCAGAAAAAAAAGCAAAAGAAATGCCTACTTTTTTTTCTTTCTTTATCTCCAGCACAAAGGAGGAGGGCCTTGCTCCTAGAGCCTTGAGCACTCAGTGATCCAAGCTCTTCACACTTTAGTTAAGCCTCAGCTCACTTTTTATTTCAAACAGTGTCATAAAGCTGAACTCGAACTCATTCTGTAGCCCAGACAGACCTCAAACTTGCAAGCTTCTGACCTCAGTTTTCATTCGGAATAGGTGGAGATACAGGCAGACCCAACTAATTCTTGAAAACAAGTAGAACAAAAGAATATTTTATTATGAAGAAAATGTGACAAAACAATAGAGTATGAATGTGTTAGTTGCAAACATATTTGTTTGGAAAAATAGTTTGCTTTCTCGCTGCATTATGAAACAAATTTAAATGGGTTAAATTGGTGAGCATTTTAAAACCAGGGTCAAAAAATGGGGACAAAATTAGATGATTAAAAATACGACACCTAAAAGACAATTGTGCTCTGTAAACACAAAACCAATGCAAGAAATCCCAAGGGAAAACACAATTGTGAATTTCAGATTGGTCATATGTGCACAACAATCACAAAAGCAAATAGAACTGGACCTGTGTCTGTAATGGATATGGTGAAAATGGAGGTATTATGGTGTTGTGAATTGATGCACAAATGTCTGCATAAATCCACATAGAAAATTTTCATAAGTACAAATAGTGAATAAACATCAAAATTTACTTTTATATCTCCAAAGTTCAAATAAACAGGAGATTCTACTTTTAATGAACATTTTAATATTGGTGAATTAGATGAAAATAAGGCTGTTTTTTAAAACAATTGGCACCATGTTGAAAAAATTTTAATAAAAGATTTATTTCTCTTCATGTGTGGCAGTTTTGCCATACATGTATGTCTGTGCATCGTATTATGCAGTTCCTATGGAAGCCACAAGAGGGCATTAGATCCCCTGAAACCAGAGTTAACAGCTGTTTGTTGGCCTCTGTGTTGGTGCTGGGAGCCAAACTCAGATCCTCTGCAAGAGCAGCCAGTTCTCTCAAAGACTGTACCATCTCTCAAACCAGAAAACCAAAAAAAAAAAAAAAAAAGCCCCTTCTGTCCCAGTATTCTGAACAGGAAGCCAGTGAGCACTATTCTGTGCAAGGGTATTCAACACAATAAGAGCAATGTTAGATAAACAAATGACGAGCAATGAACAGCTAAGTGGATATCCACAGTTGTGCTATATATTGTTTATAGTTTACGTTGAGTTTTACTCATCATTGCAGAAGACAAACACAACAGTGAAAGTTTAAGTAAAATATTGTTTACATGTTACAGTGTGATCAGAAAAACGTATAAGGACAAGAAAATTCCATAGATCATTAATAGCGAATACACAGGTTCTAGGAATAAAGGCTGCTTAAGAACAAGTATGATTTTCTGTATTGCTACATGTTTTATTTTTCTAGGATGATGCTTCTTGAAAACTGTTTAGTTGAAAAATGGAGGGATCAACTTAGTAGGAGGTCCACAGTAAGTATAATTAGCAAGATGGTTGGAATGGGTAGAAATGACAGTGAAAAATTCTACAGACTGGGGCTCCCCCCCTACACACATTGGCTTCTCTCTGAGCTTTCAGAGGAGCTAGTAAAGGCAAGAGCATCTGCCACCTGAATCTGCAGTTAAGAGCCACAGTGGGAGAGGTTGCAGTTAGTCCTGCTGTGACTTGATGTGCCAGGGTGGATTGATACCCATGGGGTGGCAGTCGGGGATTACCTTCTCTGAGGAGAAAGGTAGGCAGAGATGGGGTGGGGGAGAAGGGGGAAAGGGCGCTGCCATCAGGCTGTGAAGTGAGTAAATAAACATGAAATAAAAAAATAAAAATCACACCTAATTTACTTGGAATTGTAATCAGAGACTGTTGTCCAATATCACAGTGGCCACAGTTGTGCTCAATTATAAGCCATCAGTTATTTCCAGGTTAAATTGGGCCCTTTGGTTTCTTTATTGTATTACATTGTAAATACAACAAACAATAAAAGTTCAGCATTCACTGGGGTTAAAATGGATATATATTTGTAGATGTGCAAATACTTCTAAAACAGGTACCACAATAAACCATACTATACTACATTTAAAATAATGTCAGGCATGTCTCTGGGCAAAAGTAATGTGCTTGCTGTCAAATGCATAATTTTAATGGTATTATCACTGCCATATTGAGAATTACATTAGCATTAGAATAATTCCCTCACCTCAGTTGAAAAATCATCTGCAATTAAAAATGGTAACTATTTTAGAATTTTTGCTCCTCACAATAAATTTGGACATATTGAGGGTAATTTACATTTTAGTTTCACAAAAGAAATCATTCCTGCCCAGTTTCTCATTTGCAATAATAAAAATTCTTAGACTAGACAAGACAAGGGGATGTAGCAAGAATTAACTACAGAGAAAACAGCTAAACACTGAGCATGCCAGCAAAATAGAGCCAGACACTACTGTGTTAGACCCATGCTTAAAACTCCTCTCAGAGACTCCTCAGTAAGTGTGTTCACTGTTAAGAGACACAGAATTCTATCAGAATTGCATTTCTGGTTCCAAGTCAAGAATATAAATGAAAAAATCAGTGGAGAAATGAATTCTACCTCTGATATCCACACTGCACATATGTGTGCATATACACTAAATAAATAAATAAATAAATACCACAACTTTTGTCTCAGGGAAACTTGGTTATCTGTAAGCTGACTCATTCCCCAGTGGTCTGGGCACTCCGGTGGGTTACAGCAACTCCCCTTTATCTGCCTCTGTGTCTCATGTTTTGTTTTCCTGAAGTCAATCACAGTTCAAAAATATAACACAATACAGGAAGGCATTTTGAGAGAGACCATTTCCATTATAGTGCATGGCTGCAGTAAGTTTATTCTTAATATTATCTTTTACTGTGCCTAACATATTAGTTAAAACTTATGGCAGGTACATCTGTACAACAGAAGGCATGACATCTGCAGCGTGCAGTACTGTGCATGGTCAGCATTACCCGAATGGGAGCGTAGAAGACCCAGTGAACAAAGGGAAACTTGGTTTTGTTTTCCTTTGGATATAGGATTAGTTCAATGTAGGAAATCATTGGGCTTTGCAGGGAGCCTACTTAGATTCCTGTTTTTAGAAATAACAGCACCATTATGGAAAACTTTGCTGTGTAGAGCTACTGTATTCTGGTACTGGCCATCAGAAGCACGCCTCGGGCTTGGGCTCTAGAAACAGTTGGAGGATGAGGAATTCTGGGTGAGAAAGTTTAGCCGCTCTGGACATCTGCGAATAACCTCTAGTTGTTGCTTACTGGTTATGACAATGGTGCTCAGATCTGTTGTAACCTTCTATGGTATTGTGAGAGTTGAGACCTCTTTGCATAGACAACGCATTCCAGTCACTGGATGCATGATAGGTGACCAGCTTGGGCTGTCTACAGTAATTACCAGGATATCACAGTGGAGCTGCACTTACATGAAAGCTCATGGGTCAGTTCTGGTATTAGTAGAGCAGCAGAAAAGGGTGACATGTTTGATAGTTACGCTTACAAATCGCCCCCCAGCAGTGGGAAGAGAGGCTCCGCGAACAGCAGAGAACAGTTCAGGACAAGAAGCGAACAGCTAGCCGTACCAGTCGCAGTAACCCTGCAAAGCCAAAGGGAAGGCCACCGGCTCCCAAAGCTGCCAGCCCTAAGAAGAACGTCAAAGCTAGAAGTGCCACCAAAATGTCAAACCTGAAGAAAATTACAAGCTAACTACTTTCCAAGATGGAACCACCCTTACCGGAAAAGGCAGTATTGCCTGGGACAGCCTACAGAAGGCCACACACCACTTGCCTTAAGGACCGACTGCACTTCTCTTTATAGACACACCTTGCAGCATTTTTCTTTAACGATAGCTTCAGTGTTTCTCTTTAAGCCACACAGTCCTGATGCTGCTTTGGTCCTCTGGCATGGAAGATGCAAGAGGAAAAGCTGATGGAAAGGTTTCTGCATTCAGAGTGGCCACATACTCTGTGTGACCTTCACGTGGCAGGAAATGTGCTTCTGTTTTGAGAGTTTGACCTAATATGTACCTTGTAAAGTTCACATACTATGTCAAACAAAACCGTTTTTATTTTTTGACAAAAATATTGTACTTTCTTCGACTTCTGTTAGGAAGTTAGTGATACATTAAGTGTGATTGAAACTATGCTTTTGACAAAGGCAGGAGGAATGATACTTAAAAGTTCTTCATCTGTTTGTTGTCTGCATAAAGATTTTTCTGATGAATGGAGTTTTGGAAAACTTAAGAGATGTGGGATGTGGGAAATGGTAATGTGTGTTTGTCAGACTCTCAATTCTGTCTTTAGCTTAAACTTTGAAAGCTAAGCTAAAACTGACAAATAAAAAGGAGAGACAGACTGTCGCTGTGTGTTCTTATCATCCGGCTGCCACACCACGCTGGAGATGCTCTGCTCAAAAATGCTCCTCACTGGTACCTTAGATGCTGCCCCGCAGACAGGATGCCTCTTTCCCTCTTCACAGCTCAGGTAACAAGTAGCAGGTTAATCCAGTCAAGTGACTGGGTCACTCATTTCACTCCAGGGCATCTTAGTGCTTCTAGTCACAATAGGACGTTCTAGGACATTCTCTGTGCACTTGCAAGTACTCACAGCCTATTGAAGCTGGCTCTCAGTGTGCTGCGCCATAGGACCTCACTTACTGTTTACTTCTGGCATTGACTAGGGGTCACTTGATCACCTATTACATGTGGAATTAGCAGGACAATATGAACACTTAATGCTTAGATTTACCATTGTCCCTGATTGTCAGAGGAAAGGTAAGTACTATATCACATTCATAGTCATTGAGACACAAAACTGAGATGAACAGGGTGGGCAAAGATTTCTATGGAGAAGTACTGAGTATACACCAATTGCCTCCTGATGGCTTAGCTAAGTTGAAGAAACCCAAGAGCATCAATAAATTACAAAGAATGTGATTATATGGTATAAAACAGACCCACTAACTCTTAAGGAAATCCTGATAACAATTACACATAAACTCTATGATCTCCGGACAAGTCATTAAGAACTGTTGATAGGCCACACAGCTTATTAGCACAGGAAGATGGTCTGATGGAGAAGCATTAGAAACAGAACTCATCACACTCTGTGAAAAATGAGGAAAAATACTGCTGTAAAAATATTTTAAGTGTAAAACTGAATGCAATAAAATCTGCAGAATAACTTTATAAGTCTAAGTAATATTTATATCAGATGTTTAGCTGAAATTATGTAATGAACATTACATACAAGAGTAATTTGTGGTTTGAGGAGATAGCTTAGTCAGTAGAGTGCTAGCTGTGTAAGCATGGAGACCTACATTTGATCCCTAGAACCCACATAAAATGACTGGGCCTGGTGAGCAGTGTTTGTAATTCCAGGGCTGGAGAGGAGACAGGCAGGCAACTGAGGCTATGGGAGTTCAAGACCAGGCAGATAATCTGGCACCAGCAGAGGAACAAATGGGGTCATACCATTTCCCTGACCTTGTCATCTGCTGACAGACAGCTCATTTGTTCTGTAGACAATATAAATACACAGTGGTAGAGTAAGTGTCAGCAACTCTTTCAAGGTTTACAAGGATCGCTGTCAAAAAACTTATTCCCCTACACCAAATTTAATAGATCCCTAAGCCAAAGGGATGCCAAGTGCCCCCTAGTCTCTATCCCACCTGCTGAGAAGAATCTATTATTTTCACAAACCATAGTTTATGCTAAAATCCCAAGGGTCTCCCCAAAGCATGCTTACAATATTTTAAGGTTGAAAATGCATCTAATCACTTAACTTTCCCCCAGTTGTCTTCCCAACCCAATCACCTTCCTACTGTACATTATGCATAAGCCAGGGGTTCCAGGAACCACACATTGGGGAAAGGAAGGGAAGAGAATTTAGATGATATGTGGCTGGAGGGAGAGCTTGCTCTACTTCCTAAGACAGATCCAGGAAATCAACGCAAGTTGGAGATGTGATTTGTGGGATCCATTGTCAAGAGCCAAAAAACAACAGGCACACTCATTCTTGTTGCTGTGTAGTTAAGCTGGGAATGGTAGACAGATAAGGCCAGGACTGCCAGACAAGTTTCTGCTGCTTTGGTTGAATTTCCTAGGCAATGGTTCAAAGTTGATCACTGTTCACTAGAGCTCTTTAGAATTCCTAACTACAAACAATCCACTGCAGAAGAGAATGTCCAATCAATACTGATACCAGACACAAAGGAGGTAGCTGCTTTGGAGAATGAGAGCCCTTCCATCTCTACTGTCAAGAGCTAGTGATAGGGCCAAATTTCCCAATCGCCCTTGCTCTTTATCTCCCAGCTCCAGTACATTCTTCCTGATTCTTTCCTTGTGGTTCAAACCCCTACTTCCTCTCTTTCTCTCCTCTCTAGAACTGGATGTCCCACCTTATTCTCTGTGTGGCTCAGCATTAGCTGGTGGGGGGTTGATTAGCAAAACAGAGAATAAATGGTGGGCATGTTTACACAAACTTGAGACAGGAGATTCTTAGCATAAACAGTACAATCCCATGTCCTGTCTAAAACCCAATAATGGGGTAGAGACATCAGCATTTGAATGAACAAGAATAAACTTTACTCAAATCACAAAACATTATGCTAACATTTCTCCCTTTAAGTCCAGTAAAAGGCTATTTTCTTCCAATAATGAATTAATATACAATAATAATAATTTTGAAATAATTATGTAAGATTTATATTCACAATGTTCAGTCCAAATGCATCTGGCAATTTAGGAGAAAGTATTCTATTATCTGTCCTATCTAGATGAGATCTGAGTTCTGTACATAAATCATTTTTTATCCTTATTTGAATTACCAATCAAAAAACATCTTGTTAGACCTAAACAGCTAATCTTAATTGTAAGATTATAACTATCTAGTCTTCAACTCCATCAGAGACTTGAGAAGGAAATAAATATTATCTTAGTATGTAGGAAGTACAGGCAAGCACCTTCCAAAATAGAATTGACAGACAGCTGACAGTCACCCAAAATTCCTCTATAATTTTGGAGCATCAGTCATCAACCTTATGGCCTACTATAGCTGACAGGCATATTTGTGAAGCAGGAACTATGAAGACTTGCTTGCCCCGTCTTGCCAGAGTTTGGCAGTAGACTTTCCTGCAATATGTTTTGCCCATTTTGGACAGCATTCTGTCTGCAATGAAGTGAGGGCATTTTCTTTTTGCCTAGTGGCTACCTTGCCACATTTGAAGCCATCTTCTAATGGGGGGATTCTTTGTTGATCATCATCTTGTTTCAAGTTGGATGGGGTGCTGCCAAAAGCTGACATGTCTCATTGCCACAAAAACTTTAAAATAATAAAAACATCTCTAAATGCCATATTCTGTAGGTCTCTGGGGCTTTTGAAGACATCTGTCTACATACATTTACATAATGTTTAATCATTATATAACTATCTTTAGTAAATCTGAATAAGTCAATATTGTTTCTAGCTAGTCACTATTTGTTTAGCTAGTATGTACAGTTTTATGAAAAACTAGAATCTGATAAGACAATGAGTTTGATTGACTGTTAACTTGCTTTACTTAACATTTTAAGCAGTTGTCATAGCAGCTTTTAAAAGGACTGGAAGTAAACTTTGTATTTTAAGGTTGAGTTGCAGTTCTACTATAAAAGTAGAAACATCTATACATATGTGTATCAAAAATAATGTAAAATCTGTACCCATATACAACAATCTATACTAATATATCAAAATAACCTTATTTCTGTATCAGTATATAAAATGTCATACCAATGTTTCAAAAGTAACCTTAATTTTGTATCAATATACAATAATCTATACCAATATACCAAAAAATATCTGATAATAACACTAATCCTATAGCTGAAGAGCAGATTTAATTATATACCCTTTTCTTCTATTATTCCTATATGATATTGCTGGCACATACTATAAATTATATCTGGGAAAGCACGAAAGCAAGGCAGAAGTTCATATCCAGATTCAGGGTATACTGAGGAACAGTACTGAACATATCCCTTCACCAGATTGGGTTCTCTAGCTATGTTCTGACACCTGGTCAGCCTCACATAGACTGACTGAGATCAAGCCATCTCTTCAAGCTCCATGTCTTGAACTCTTCTTCGTGAACCATACCTACCCTGCCAACTGTTGTATTTAATGCCTGCCTGCCACCAAGACACATCCTGAGCTTCTTCCCAAGGGAATAAACACAGCCAGCAGGGCTCTAAGCCTCCATTTCAGTAGAGTCTGCAGAAAAGATAGAGCCAACCCAAGGATCTCCAGTGAAACTGCTCAGAACCCTAGAGAAGGCATTGGGGTACCTCCCTACATCACCATCTCTGCCTTTGACTGAGATTGGCATTGCTCCAAAAAGAATCCTATGATCTTACCCAGCCAGAAGAAATAAAGAAGTCTATGTCCCCTTTTCTTTCCAACCTTCTTTTTCCCATACCTGGGGCTGGAAGGTTGGAAGGGAGGTAAAAGCTTTAAGGAACCCTCCCTAAAAAGTAGCATTTGAAAAACTAGCTTCTACAGACATCTCATCTCTTCTCCTGTCCTAGTCCCTCCAAGTTATCTGGGAAGGATAAAAGGTGACCACTAGGTGTGGGCCAGCATCAGATGTTTGATCCAACAGCTTCTAATGTCCACCCAAGCACAGAATCCACTCAGAACCATGATGCCTTCTGATAGGCAGCCACCAAATCAGGAAAACAGGATTAATTTCTCCCAATTGTCCATCTTTCCCTAATTATTGACTTTCTGCCTCCTTACATCTTCTTCATTAGTAGTTTAAACACCAAGAGCACCACCACTTCCATTCAGGGTGCAAAGGAAATGGTAGAGAAAATTCTGAGCACAGGAACAGGTTTGGAACTTTGTTACTTGTGCAAGGCTACCAGACCCAAAGCATGCCATTTGTTAGACATGATCTTCCATAGCAAGAAAAGTGGAAGACTTAGATTTATTGTTGGTCATTGCCAAATTCAAGGGTGAAGTATAAATACCACTGGCCCATAGAAGTGGATATACCCCAATATATATGCATTCTAAACAGACTGTCAAACATGTGCCCATGCCTAGCACTTAAGCACCCTGATCATGCTATTGGCATTGTGTTGTGTATCCTGCTAATTTCCTTTACAGTCCTCAAAGGAAGGGTGGAAGCAGTTATCAGTTATTCAAGAATGCTGCTGGCCTCCAAGAGAAGCCACAAGGAAGACCTCTTAGGAGAACAACCAGTCTGAGTCTACGTTGCAATAGACATTGAGTCCTTTCAGAGCCCCGAAGATGTCAGAGCACCGCCACCACCCCATGGCTACCTAAAAGCAGCTTATGCCACCTGGCTAGACAATGTCTAGGCCAGAATTCCAAGAACAGTCCTCAGAATAGTTGCCCAAATTCAGTACAAAGTTCACCATCCTACTTTTCTATTCCACCCCAGAACGGGGTGCAGAAATAACTTGCTATGTGAGGACAAGTGAAGTCTGCACTCTAAGTCAGTGTGAGCCTCCAAATACTACCCCAGTATTTCAGGCAGATTAGCCCTTAATATTCCCAGGAGCTGCTTGTGCAAGCAGCCATTGTGGCATGGTGGTAGAGCCAGCAATCCATTTCTGAAAAAGTATGTGAGTGTCCAGACAATACTCTTCCCTTTTGTGTGAATTGAGGTCCAATGGTTAAGTGGACTGCAACACCTCAGAGAATCATATCATTTGGAGGGTCCAGGACACATAGCCTAATCCCAGAGCAAAAGAAACTCTGCCCTCAGCACCTCATTAACCCATGTATGGAAAGAAACTGTGGTAGTGTGGCTTTCCTGGTGAATACTCAAGTGGAGTCTGTCCATAGATCCTCAGGAGAAGGGAACCACCAAGACCAGGCTGCAGAGATACAGAGAGTCCCCTGACATGGACGCTCTGGCAGAAGACAGCTTGTGCAATGCCCAAAATTAGCCTGGAAGCCCCACTTGCCCACAAACTAGGTAACTTTCTGGAAGGCTGGGAATTGTAGTTCTTGGAATATAACAAAGCCTCCTGGGAAAGTACAACGGCCTATAGGTTTGTCCTTATAAACCCCTGAAACTTGTGGCTTGAGGGCATTGGTAGGTGGGAAATTCTGGGAAATGGTTCTGACCAATATCTATCTCTTGATCAGTATTTAATATTTAATAAAACTTGCTTTAAATTTGGCCTAAAATAATAGAATTGGTTTTTCTGGTGAATCTCAGAATTAACACTTACCAACACTGTGGAGAATGAGTCAGTAGGATTATGAGTTTGAGGCTAGCCTGGGCTATATAATCAGACTCTATCTTAAAAAATAATAATAAAAAGTAAAGACAATATGCTCTAGAGAGGGATAAATGACAAGTGTGACAAGGGAGCTTTAAATCTATTCTTGTTGCAAGGAAAACCTTATATAAAGTATGCATGGGGTATGTGTGCATGCCTGTGTACATTCTTGTGTGTGTGTGTGTGTGTGTGTGTAAACACATGTTTGAAAAAGGACTGTAAAATCTCTATAACTGGTTCTAGCTGTTGTCCTAGAAGTCCAACTGTGGAAGCAAGAACAATAAAAGTTAAAAGCTGGACTGGGCCTTGTAGCTAGTTTCATTCCCTCCTGTGCTGTGTAATGAAATCTTGCCTCAAAACAACAAAATAATTTTCTTTTTTGCTGCTTCAGTATTCTCACTTACTAAGTTGTAGGAAAGAAGCTGTACACAAAGGCTAAGTGATGACTGAGTGACCTCTGTCTCCCTGGGGATCAGGACATTGTCTGTATTGAACAACATAAGAGTAGCTTAGAGTGGGAAGGAGGGCACTCTAGTCAGGATGGGATGGGAATGAAGCTTCCAATTTTCCAAACACGACAAGTAAAGAAAGCCTGATTCTGGGCTTATTATAAAGGCTCAGTCAACAGAACTTACCAAATGGAGCTGATGTGATCCAGGAGAGCAAGAAAAGACTCTAGAAAAAGGTGCCTGAGAATGAACCTGATGCAATTCTATTTACATAGCTGGAGAGATGTGAAGAGGATAATAAAAAACATTTTAAAAGCTATAAAAATTCAAGTTTGTGTCTGTTGGGGTGATCTGTTTGTGCACTATGTGAAGGCTGTCTTTGTATTATTCAAATGCTAATTTCTGTACTGGCAGTGATCTGATCACAGGCCAGACTTCGGCATTGCTATTCTTACAGCTGCATTCTATTTTGTTAACACTCCTTCCAACACCTTCTGATTGGTCTAATAAACAGCTGACCATCCAATAGCTGAGGCAGAAGAGCATAGGCGGGACATCCAGGAAGAGAGAGGAACTCTGGGAAATAATTCTCAATGGAGGGATTGAGACACCAACCCAGCCACACAACCTTTGGCCCACTATTTGTCCTGCCTTCAAGATGTGCAGGGGTAAAGACGGAGCAGAAATTGAGGGAATGGTCAACCAATAGATTGGCCCAGCTTGAGACCCATGGGAAGAGAGAGTGCCCACCCCCGACACTATTAATGATACTCTGCTATACTTGCAGACAGGAAAGGCTAAAGGTGCCCGGGAAATCAAAGACAATACAAGAAAACTAACCTGGGGCTACAGGAGCCTGTAGAGAATGAACTGCCAAACAGAAAGCATGCATGGGACAGACCTACGCCCTCTGTACATATGTAACAAATGTCCAGGCGGGGATCCAAGATGGCTGCCATGAGAGGACATTGTGTCTGAGGAGTAGGACAGCAGAAACAACACAGCGACCAGGAGACTGATCTCTGGGACCTAAAACGCCAGCATTTGTGATTGCCAGGTGAGCAGAACTCCTACGGTGAGAAAATCAACTGGAAAACCCTAGGGACACCCAGTTATTACCCGGAAAAATCTCCGGGTGACCAGCGGCGCACAGCTCTGATCTGAACGAGCGCTGGGCACCCGCATCCGCCATAATAGACTGGATCACACAGTCTCGCGGGCAGTCTGAGGAGGAACCGGGTACCGTTTTCACTGACCTGCACACTGCGAGTGCACACTGCACCCGGGTTCTGCTTCAACCCACGGGGGTGCGGCAGGCTCACACCGATCGCTGGATCCACCCCAGGCTGAGAGGGAGGGTCGGGGGACCACTGTGACCTGACTGTGCACTGCGGGCGCACCACATGCTTTCGCCAGCGAGGACCTCATTCCGTGTGTGAGTCCACAGGCGGGTCGGGGAGGAACCCGAGTACTGCTTCGACATGTGGGTGTGCGGCGGCGGGCATGCACCGATCGCTGGAACCACCCCAGACTGAGAGGGTCGGGGGACCATTTTGACCCGTATGCACACAGCGGGCACACACCGCACGCTTCTGCCAGCAAAACCTCAGTCCGTGTGTGTGTGTGTGTGTGTGTGTGTGTGTGTGTGTGTGTGTGTGTCCACGGGCCAGACAGAGAAGGCTTCAGGCACCATTTCAGACAGGCCTGCATTCAGTGGAGGCACACCAACCCAAACCCACTGTGTGTGCCCCAAATATCATCTCAGACTGTGGTGCACAGCCTCTGGCCCAGAAGGGGGCACCAAATCTCCATTTCAGGGGAGAGCCCTTAGCAGCAAGCCCAGGGCGGAGTGCAAAGTCCCCAGCTGACATCTCAAAAGACTGAGGAGCTAAACCTCCAGACCAGAGGGGTGACCAGCCTGCAGTGTTCACAGCTTCTAGCACAGAGCACAGAGCTCACAATAGAGTTCAACTGAGACAACAACACACATTAACAAACCACCGGAAATCCCTGATCTTCTTGAAGAATACTCCTGACACAAGAGATTGACAGTTTCAGAGTGAAGTACAGCCTTAAAGAACAAACAGCTCCCTGATTATATATAAACAAATGCCCAGAAATCGGCAAAAGAACTTACCCAACAAAAATCAGGACACCATGGCCCCACCAGAAACACCCAAAAGCAGTGGAGATTTTAATTCAGCGGAGACACAGG
>CM053760.1:44008214-44073097 GCA_028658305.1 Pachyuromys duprasi
GCCAGCCCTGAGGAGACAGGATGTGCTGGGGTTGGATGGAAGGGAAGGAGGTCCTCCCCAGTTGGTGGACTCGGAGGAGGGAGTTAAGGGAGGGAGGGTGAGGGTGGGAGGGAATGAAGGAGGGGGCTATGCCTGGGATGCAAAGTACCTAACCTGTGATTGATATAAAAATTAATAAATATATTTTTAAAAAATCTAAAAAAAAAAAACAAGGATATCATGAAATTTGCAGGTAAATGGTGGGAACTGGAAAGGATCATCCTGAGTCAGCTATCCCACAAGCAGAAAGATACACATAGTATATACTCACTCATATAGACATATAAAATAGGATAAACCTACTAAAATCTGTACACCTAAAGAAAGTAATCAAGAGGGAGGACTCTAGCTAAAATGCTCAATCACCAGCCAGAAAGGCAAAGCAGATTGACCTCAGAAGAAGAAAACAGGAAACAAGCTAGGAGCCTGTCACAGACGGCCCCTGAAAGGCTCTTCCCTGCAAAATATCAAAGCAGATGCTGAGACTTATGGCCAACTGTTGGGCAGAGTGCATGGAATCTTATGAGAGATGCGAGAAATAGTAAGATAGGGAGAGGACAGATGCTCCATAAGGAGAGCAACAGAACCAAAAAATCTGAGCACAGGGCTCTTTCCTGAGACTGATACTCCAACCAAGTACCATGCATGGAGAAGACCTAGAACCCCTGCACATGTAGCCCATGTCAGTTCAGTGTTCAAGTGGGTTCCATAATAATGGGAACAGGGACTACCTCTGACATGAACTGATTGGTCCCCTCTTTGATCACCTCACCCAGATGGGGGAGCAGCCTCACCAGGCCACAGAGGAAGACAATGCAACCACTCCTGATGAGAGCTGATAGACTAGGATCAGAAAGAAGGAAAGGAAGACTAATCAGTGGACTTCGGGAGGGCCATGTGTGGAGAAGGGGGAGGGAAGGTGGGATTGGGAGGGGAGGAGGGAGGAGTTTATGGGGGGATACAAAGTGAATAAAGTGTAATTAATAAAAATTTTAAAAAACGGCAGGTAGGCTGCATGTGAAAGCTCAGCAGATTGTTAGTGGGCTAGGGGCTGGGGAAGAGGGGGAAGAACAGAACTGATGCAAAGGCCAGGGCAGAATGCTGCTTGCTATATTTCTCCTCCATGGATTATTCAGCTTCAATAATCAGCTGCCCGTGGCGACACCCCCACAGTGGGCTGGCTCTTACCGTATCAATCATCACTCAAGACAAATCCCTACAGACTTGCCTACAGGCCAGTATGATAGAGGCTTCTTCTCCATTGAGGATCCCTCATCTAAGATGACTCTCTGACTCATTTTAAGTTGACAAAAACAGAACAAACAACAACAAAATATTGCACAGTAATAGCACAAGAAGAAATTACCATTCTCTCCGTGTGCTGCATAGGTAATCTTTGTATAGACAAAGCCATGTATACATGCAACTGAGTGTAGCTTGCCATCTGCTGGCAAAACATAATAATAATTCTAGGGTAGCTTTCATATTTTCAAGGTTTTGGACCTTCTTTCAGGCAATTACAGTATGCCAATCATTTAATATGCACCTCAACACAGCAAGGCCAACTGAAACTGAAGCCAGTGGTGCCCAAGCTGATGGAGTGAAAGTGAATTCGAGGCCACCCTGGTCTACAAAGTGAGGTCCAGGACAGCTGTGGCTATACAAACCCTGTCTTGAAAAACAACAATGGAAAACTACAGATCAAAATACGGAGCATTAAAAAAAAAAGGCTAACAAAGATTTTTAAAATGTGCTCAGAATTCTTAGCTATCAGGTAAATGCAAATTAAAACTATTTTGAGATTTCATCTCATCCCAGCCATAGTGGCTAAAATAAAATAATAAAAACAAAAAGACAAAAATTCTAAAAAGGATATGGGTAAAGGAGTACTCTCACTGACTGTTGGTGGGATTGAAAACTGATACGTTCATTCTGGAAATCATTATGAAGAATTCTCACAAAGTCAAAAGTAGATCTGCCATATCACCTAAGCTATAACAATTCTTGACATATGCCCAAAGGACTTAGCACCCTATTTCACAGATACTTGCTCAGCCATGTCTATTCTTATTCTGTTCACAACAGCTAGAAAATAAAACAGCCTAAATGTTCTTCAGCTGAATTGATAATGAAAATGTGATTTATATGCACAATGAAATACTATTCAGCTATAAAGAAAAAATGAATCATGAACTAGAATATAGAAAATATTACACTGAGGTAACCAAGACCCAGAAAGACAAATACCATTATGTTCTGTCTTTTTTGTGAATCCTAGCTATGCTGGATAGCTTTAAGTCAACATGACACAAACTGAAATCATCTCAAAGGGAACCTCAGTTGAGAAATTGCCTGCATGAAAGGCTTTCCTAACAAGCCACGGGGAACAAACCAATAAGCATGACTCTTCTATGAGCTCTGCATCATCTCTTGGCTCCAGGTTCAAGCCCTGTTTGAGTTCTTGCCTTGGCTTTTCTGGGGGGACTGTTTGTTATTCAGAATAGGTAAGCCAAATAAACCCTTTCATCCCCAGTTGCTTTTAGTCCTGGTGTTTCATCACAGTAATAGCAATCCTAACTCAGACACTAGCTCTGAATATTGGGATATGAGTTTATAAGCTGGAGTAATGGTAACAGTCAGAAAAGTATACAGGGACCAGGAGATAGTAGAACACAGGTGCTATGATGGAAGGTAGAAAGAGGGGGCATTTATCTGGATGGGGGGGGGTAAATACAGAAGGATATGGACACTAAGGGACTTTGAAAAGGGCATAGGGAAATTATTTTATGTTTACTTGAAAATACAATTCTATTAGTCAGTATATGTGTATGTATTATATATAAAATGTATATTTAAATAAAGTTACAAAACCTGGAGTGATAATGCTTCCCCCAAAAGCTATTGGCTACCTAACAAAAGCTGAGAAACATCCCTTCCAATTGTGACCAGGGTGGACCAAGAGACTCTGCAGACAATATAAGTTATTGACATTGTCCTTGATTGCCTTTCAGAACTTGAAGGTAAGATCTTAATGCTGAAGACCTACAAACACCAGATCCAGGATTTGGAGGAACTGAGCTGGAATTGACCTGGAAACCTCCACCCTGAGAACTCTCATAGCATCTAAAGATGCTATGCAATTTTCACAGGGGAGAAAACAAATCAAGTAGAACCATCTGTAAAGCAGGATATGCTCAGACATGTGATGGTGGCACTTATATCTTGGGGGTAACCAGTAGCCAACTAATTAAATTTAAAACACATTTAACATGTGGGAATTTATGCTTGGTACTATACACCTAGACAGAACTTATAGCTGGACAGATCGAAACCCCTAGAGGAATATGTATTATTGCCACTCCCCTAAGTCAATATACTTTCTAACTGAATTCTAAATACATATATTTATGCACATAGATAAGTGAACTTGCTTCTGCTCCTCACCAATGAAGTTTCTTTTTGCATAAGATGGAGATCATTACAGAAATCCACCAAGGGTTAATATTCAGTAAGTAATGATGGGGATCCCCAACACCAACTGATACATCTACAACACAATCCCTACACTGAAGACTCTGGGAACATCTCAGAAGGAGTAGAATGCTTGCTAAGAGCCAATGGGTCTGCTGGAAGATTTTGTCTTCTATAGACAACAAAGATTCTGTATCCATAAAATCACAACAACACCTAAACTAGACCTGAAAAATGACAACTGACATGTGAATGTATTTGGGGGAAGTCTCAGAAATCCTACCCTAGATGGAGAGGCTTTTGGGAAAGAAAGATCCAGTATTCTACAGTATTCTGGTATGTTATCTTAATGGTCAGATCCAAATACATATACATTGGAGTAATATCAAAAGGGAACCAGTGGGTTATAGATAAGTATGTATCAAAATTAAAGAAGTTATGAATTTGAGATGAAGTTGGGCAAACACTAAAGGAGTTGAAGGCAGAAGAGGGAGTAGCTAAAATGACCTAAATACAGCACTCATGTGATATTCTAAAACAAAATAATAGTTACACTAAACGTCACAATTTTTTAAATGGGAAGCATTTTTTTAACAATTCTCATGTAACTCGATTTAGCATAATTGACTCACAAACACCTCTCACAAATATCACCCAGTAGTATCAAGCAGTGCTGGAACACTACAAATACCTCTCACAAATACCACTCAAGAGTGTCAAGCAGTCTTGGAACACTACAGTTTTCAAGTGAGTAACCTGCTACTAGCATCACATGCAAAAAGTCACAGACCATCCTCGCTCACTTGCCAGACATAGCAAATTCTTGAGTGGACTGAGAAGAAGGTGACATCTAGTGGCTGGGAATTGCACAGGAACTTGGGTTCAAGCTTGGAAGTCCTTGACCCCAAGAAATATTATGAAGTTCCAGCTGAGAGAGGAAAAGATAAAATCAATGAAAACCTTCACTTCTCTTCCTTTCTCTACAGATAGGGTCAGCATCATACCTGTAGGGAGCTGAGAGCATGGTCTTCATAGTCCCATAGTGAGATTACAAATTAGACAAGTCCTTGGGGCTGGGGAGATGGCTCAGTGGTTAAGAGCTCTTGTTGCTCTTACAGATGACCTGGGTTTGCATCTCAGCACCCCACACAACCATTTATCACCATTCTAGTTCCAGGGGGCCCGACACTCTTTTCTGACCTCTGCCAGCACCAGGCATGTGCATTGTGCACATGTATGCATGCAAGGCAAAATGGTCACACACATAAAATAAAACAAATCTTTTAAAAACTGAAAAAAAAAGTGTTTCTATCTATATTCCGCCTTCTTAGACTTTCTGGCAGGTTTAGTGTCAAATCCATGACCAGTTTGTAAGAGGTAGGGCCTTGCTGTGTTCTTTCTCAAGTCACTCCTCTTCAGGCTGCATCCACTCTAGACTTCTTCCTAGCCCGCGTTTCTCCTCACCTTTTGTTGTACTGAGGTGTACACCTTTATATAATCCATCTTATGTCATTGTTGAAATATAGACACGTGAACCCGTTTGGGGGTTGCTGTTTTTATTGTTACCATGCATAGCCATGCAAGTTTCCATCTTGGTGCGTGCTTTCTTTGGAGGAACTGTTCTTATTACTCTTCATAGAAAGTTGTACCTCATGGTTTCAATGTTGATGAAAACTTCATCACCTTCTCAAACTTCTGTGAACAGAAAAAAAATATACTTCATAAGAAAAATGGCAGTGTTATAGTCTAATCTTAGAGCAGGTTGTTTTAAGATTGTAGTCATTTTGGTTGATTCTCCCTCCCCACCATCATCTCTACTATCCTCCCACCAATGTAAAATTTCCAAGCCCAGTGTTACTCTCTCTGCTTGCATATGACCTATGATCCAATCTACTTTCCCACCCCTCTTAAAGTATCCCTTTCCAGTGGCTCTTTTCCACTTCTGTCATCTGTAAGAACTCTAAATTGAAGACTCAAAATTAGTATTATAAGCTGAAATTCAAGTATGAGAGAGAATGTCTGGGCTACTTCACTCAGTATGATTTTTTTCCAGTTTCACACACTTGTCTGCAATTTTCATATTTGTTTACCTCTAGATAAAAATTCTGTTGTGTATACACACCACATTTTTATTATCCAGTCACCAGTTGATGAACATCTAAGCTGATTCCATTTTCTAGCTACTTTGAATAAAACATCAATAAGCATGGATGAGTAAGTGTCTTGGGAGTGGGTTATATGGTTCTTTGGTATGTGCTCAGGGGTGGGATAATATTATGGTAGTTCTATTTCTTATTGAGAAATTTCCTTGCTGTTTTCCATAGTGGCTGAACCAGTTTGCATTCCTATCAACAGAGAATTAGGGTTCCTCTTTGCCCACATCCTTGTCAGCATTTGTTAAGATTTAATTTGTTGATAATAATCTTCCTTACTGGAGTGAAATGAAATTTCAAAGTAGTTTTAATTTTAAAATGGTTAAGTCTGTTAAATGTTTTTGAAAGTGTTAATTAGCCACCATATTTCTTCTTTCGAGAATTCTTTATTCAAGTCTGTAGCTCATTTTTTATTAGATAGTTTGTTTACTTGGTGTTTTGCTTTCTGAAGTTTATTTTTGGAAGGGTCTAGATATTAATCCTCTGTCAGATGTATACCTAACAAAGATTTTCTCTCACTTATCTTTTCACTTACTGTGTCCTTTGCTGTACCAGAAGCCTTTGTGTTTAATGAGGTACCATTTGTCAATTGTTGGCCTTATTTCATAAGTTCTAGTTAGAAGTTCCTTATCTCTGCCTATGGACTGTAGTGTGCTCTGTACCTTTTCTTCTAGAAGTGTCAGTTCCAGCTGTTGATATGTTCTTGTGGACATTACCCTTTACCCTTGTTCATTCAAATGCTGGTTTCTCTCCCCCACTCTCTGGTTTCAATCGGACATTGCATTGTGATACTTTTTCTAAGCATCACCTGTCTCAACTTTGTGTAAACATGACAAAATAAAGCAACCAGCCACAATGTTGAGCAATGGAGTGGCAGGAAAGGGGAGGAGCCAGAGGACAGGAAGGTGGGAGGCAGAGGAGGAGAGAAAGCAGAGGCTGTGCGAGGAGAGTCAGGGGCAGAGGTCTTGGAGAATGAACCAGACCTAAGATTTCACAAAGAGCAAATATAATGGGTGAATCTAAATGTTAGGAAACTGTGACGGCTTGGAGGTTTAGGATGGAGCAACTATTGTCCAGCATTGTATTCTAGGTTAATTAAATAAATCCCAGTGTCTGTGTGGTGATTTGGGTATACAGCTGTTTAGGACTAACAGCAGCGTTATTAAAAGATAATTAATAGTAGATTTTAACAGAACCTACAACATTCAGGTTTTACATTGAGGTCTTTGACCCACTTGGAGTTGGCCTTTGTTCAGGATGAGAGACAAGAATCAAGTTTCCTTACCTACTTGTAGACACCCAATTTATACAACATCATTTGTAGAAAAGGATTGCTTTCCTCCAGTGTATATTTTAGTCAAAAAATTAGGTTGCTGTGATTGCTTGGGCTTAGGTCTAAATCTACTATTCAAGTGAATATATATTATATATGCATATATGTATATTCAAGTGATAGGTAAATGTATGTGTGTCTGCTTGTCTGTCTCTTTGTCTATCTGCTTTTTGTGCAAGTGCTATTCAATTGTTCCCTTTATTAATATATATGGTACACTGCAAAAACAATTATAGTAATAATGCCTGAAACATTGTTCTTTTGGCTCAAGATTGCTTTGGCTATCTGTGATTCTTTGTATTTCCGTATGAATTTAAGATTGTTATTTCTCTTTCTGTGATAAATGGCATGAGAATTTTTATTGGAATTTCATTAAATATTATAAACTTTTGGGGGCATGAAGATCATTTTCACAGTATCATTTGTAACAATTCCATGAACATGAAAGGTCTTTCCATCTTTTAGTGTCTTCTGTGACTTCATCTAAGGCTTTAAAGTTTTCATCATAGAGGTCCTTTGTTTTTGTCTACTGCAAATGGGATTGTTTCCCTGATTTCCTTCTCATTGAATTTACAGTGGCATATAGAAAGACCATGTGTGGTAATTTTGTATCCTGCAGCTTTGCTGAAAGTGTTTCGTTTTTTGTTTTTTTTTTGTTGTTGTTGTTGTTATCTCTAAAATAAAGCCAACCTGGCCATAGTTTATTTGTGTATGTGTGTGTGTGTGTATTTTTCATGCACTGTCTTATGGATTCTTGTGTGTAAGTTCATCAGAGACATTGATATATATTCTCCTTTTTTGCATCTTCATGTGTTCTGGGTGCTAGATTAAGACTGCCATTGCAAAAGGATTTTTGGAAGTTTTCTTTCTATTGTTATCTTTGTAATTTTTTGAGTAGGATTAGTTGTAATTTTTTTCTTGATCTCTTGAACTCTTTGAGTGTGTTTATAATTCTTTTGAATTCTACAATTTGAGATTTATCTGAGTTATCCTTGATAGGGACCATTACTCTGAGATTGGTAGTTTGTTGGGGGACATAGTTTCTATTGTAGTCAGATTATTTGTGGTTTTTACCATGGACGTAGGCATCTGAAATTGGCTGTATCTTTTGATACAAGTTTTACTTGGTGGTTGGGGGTTTCTGCATAAAATCTCTATCCCTTCAATGTGTAGATCACTTTGGTTAACAGTTTTATTCTAGTAATAGTAGGTATTTGAGCTCATGTACTTCCTTGTGCTCACTTTTTCTTTTGGATTGGTGAGAATTTACTTTGTGTGTATCAATTTGTCAGTGTTCCCTAAAAGCCACTTTCAACAACAGCCACACAATATCTACATGTTACTCCACATCTGCAGACTACTTTTGTGCTTAAACTCAAATGTTTAGTCAAGACATGTACAACTTTTGCTTCTTTCAGTACTACCTGCTTAAACTGAGTGCACAGATCAGCAAGCAGGGAAAATTTAGTAGGACTTTCATGTCTTTTATGAGCATATACTGCTCTGAGTACCTGCAAAAGTTTCTAAATTCCCTTATATAGACTAGCACTTTTGCATGCTCTGGTTTCTTAAAGACCTTTTCTTTTAACCCTTCTCTGACTTCAGACAGTCTATTATATGAATTTTAGGTCTAATCTTTAGGCTTTGGCAATTGTGGATTTCTGAGTTACTAAACAGTATTTCCAAGCAATTTCCAGTTGAGTGGTTTCCAGGCCAGAGTTTATTTTAACTCTTATTTCAGATGGCATCCAGAAATGTGAATGCAAGTAAACAAAATAATTTGTAAAATCTGCCCTTTTTAGAATTGGAGACTTGGCTCTGACCTTGGGAATGTAGCCACAGCCTTTCAGACCATCTTCTGTTGCTCTTTTCTAAAATGAATCATCATTTTTCAGGTTTCCACAAATCTTTACTTTCAAGATTCCTGAAAAATCTCTTTGCAGAAGTTTCTGGTTATGTTCTTATGTCCCACAAGCAGGATAGGCACATGCTCCATTGTTTTGTTGGTGTCACGAACCACACGGGAGTCTTTTCAACCTCCCTAGCTCATATAACCTGATTTATCTTAAATTCTGGATATCATATACCCAATGTGACCAGCACAGAATACATGGTGTTTTCTGTATCTCCTCTCTTTTGAATCTTCTGAGACTGACTAGCTTACTTACTCAGTGGCTGAAGCCATAAAATCTCTTTTCTCCTTTCTTTGGTACAGCAACAGCCAGTTATCAAATGCCACGGGTGCAATGCAGCCTTCTAAGAATCATTTTCTCATCCACCCATCCAAACTCATGTTTCCCAAGTTAGTTCTGGCTTCTCTAACGTTTCACATTGCTGTTTGCCAAGTGTCCTGCCTGGATGACTTGTGTCTCATTTCTCCCCTCTCTACTTTCGATAAGCATCTGCTCTAGGACACATAGCATTTTCTACCTTCTCTTCTTACAATCATAAACTCAGTCAGCATAAAGAATTGTTTGTATCCAGCATACAGCAAGAGCAAAAATAAAAAGTGTCTTAAATGTGTGAAAGAGACTTGTAATATTACTCTCATAGTAATATTACATAGCACAGAAGGCACAGCAATGCAGCACCCAATGGATTTTTATGTGCAAGCATCAATAGAGTTCATATATGTGTGTGTTTCTGTGTTTATCTATGTATATAAGTAGGTGTGACTACTTAGAAATTCTTTAAAATTCTCTTTCTTGTCCTTATTACTGACTTTGAAATTCTAACCCATATTTCCAGGTGTATTTCAATACTTAACTTGGCTGTCTCCGACCCATGAAACATATAGACCTCCCAGCTCAACACTGAATTATATGTTAAATGGAAACCTCCAAATCAGTGATAATGATGGCCTTGGCAGAAAAGGAGGGCAACACAGATGTTAGGAGAAAAACTCACCCTCAACGGAAGCTACATGGAGAGCATAGGCTTGCTGAGAAGCCTCACTCCCATCACGCCTTCACTCATCATCCCAATAGATTTACATTTGCTTGCAAGTACTATACTTCATTCAAGCATAGCTGAAACCATATATAAAATTCATATTTTCAAAACATGAACATCCACAGGATGCAAAACTATGCCTTGATTTACAGAACTACTTTTACATACAGTATCTTGATCCTGGGTTCTAATAGCTAAATAAAACATGGAACAGTGTGATGGATAGTTTAATGTCAACTTGACACAAGCTAAAGTCATCTGCGGGAAGGGAACCTTAATTAAGAAAATGCTTTCATAACATGGGGTTGTAAGCAAACCTGCAGAGCATTATTTTTACATTAGCAATTGATGGGGGCAGGCCCAGACATTGTGGCTGGTGCCATCCTCCGGCTAGCAGTCCTGGGTTCTGTAAGGAAGCAGGTTGAGCAAGCCACGAGGAGCAAGCCATAAGCAGCATCTCTTCATGCCCTCTGCATCAGCTCCTGATCCATGTCGTTGCTTTGCTTGGGCTCCTCTCCTGACTTCATTCAGTGATGGCTTATGATGAGGAAGTGTAAGCCAAATAAACCCTTTTTCTCCCGAAGTTGCTCTAGTGATGGTCTTTTATCACAGCAGTAGTAATACCAAACGAAGACAATCAGTATTCTCTTCTGTTCCCCGAGGACCTTGCTAACAGGTTTTCCCTACTTCACAGTTTCCTTACTTTCTTGTAGACACTGAACCAGGTATGTTAAGGCAACATTCCACACACAGGTTTGTTTTTGGAACATCCATAGCTAAGAGATATGCAGTACATATTTAAACTTTGTTTTTAAACATAAGGAGGAAGAGCAGGTTTGATGGAAAAATATCACTCATTTCCTACTCTTTATTTAACAGGAGGTAGCATATCAGTACTGTACTGTTATCATGTCAGTCATTGGTGTGGTCCGTGGACATCACACATGGATGCTGCAGCCTTGGCAGCAAACAACTCTTTGATTGGATTTAAGATCTGCTTAACAAGAGGGAGACCATGCCTGGTAATGGAAGCCTTGCTAACTGCTCAATGCTAGTGAGGTCTTGGTTAATTAAGAGGAATCTACAACCACTAATTTACCAAAACAGCACAATCCCTAACAACATCCTATAAACATTTGTCTTTATACCCACAGATAAATGTAGTCTTCACCATATACAAAAAAAGGCGGGAAGGGGGGGAGACAGGGAAACTTTCACTACAGAAAACCACGACCAATCAGAATGCAGAGTAGTGGAGCCTACTCCCAATGGGTACATCTACAAAACACTCTTGAGCCTAAGGCTTAGGAAACACGATGAAAGAGGGAGCAGAAGATTTGCTGTGAGACTTCTTCTCACATCAATGGATTGTCCAATGTCAAATGGTCAGCCCTGAAAACATACATACAAGTAACACTACAAGGACTAAGCAGGTTATACTTAGGAAAAATTGTGTGTGTGTGTGTGTGTGTGTGTGTGTGTGTGTGTGTGTGTGTGTGTGTGTAAAATAACAATTAGTTGAAAAAGAAAACACGAATTTGAAGGAGAGCGTGGGTGGGTATGTGAGAGGGTTTGGGGGGAGGAAAGGGAGAAATGTAAAGATATTATAATCTCAAAAATAAAATTAAAAAAGAAAACAAAATTTATTAAAGTGGCATATACTTTATAGTACGTACTCTAGCGTTATGCCTTCTCAGGATCATCCTCTACAAACACATTATTGATGGTGGTTATTGCTTCATGCGCATTAGATGCCCCATGGACAGCATTTCTCAAAATGTCTACCCCATATTTGGCTCGGAGGCAATCTGGGGAGATCAGCTTTGCTTCTTCTGGGTCTCCTGGGCCTATCATGCGCCTCCATTCTGCAACAGCATTCCACTTGGTCAGAACCATGACTATAGAGATGCCCCTGCAAATAGCAATTCTTTTAGAAGACCGGCCCCTGTACATATTGCTAAAGACAGAATACTTCTGGCACATCCAGAGAATTTTCCCCTAATCAATATAATCATGTGCTTTCTTTTTTTCCACAAGCTTTGTGTCATTTGGGTGCTGTAGCTTGATTCTAGAGAATGAATGTGAGAGAATTCCTATTTTTACTATTCTGGGGATCACCAGACATTGTCCTGGACCCAGGCTTTTACTTCAGCCTCCAGTGCAGTGGTACCCAACCTTGCTAATGGCTCTTTAATACAGTTCCTCATTCGGTGACCTTCAACCATGAGATTGTTCCACTGATACTTCATAATTATACTTTTGCTACTGTTACAGATCATAATGTTAATATATGATGTGCAGGAGATCTGATATGCGACCCCGAAAGAGGTCGTGGTCCACACATTGATAACCATTGTCTAGTCCTATAGGGATTGCCTCCATCGCAGAAGGCCACCTTACCCAGACTACCCTTATTCTCAAGATGTACTCTATCCAGTGATTGGCTGGTATAAGTCATAAAGATGTCTTACCCACTGCACTACCACTTATATGGCAGATCTAGTTGGTCAGCAGAGACTTTGGTCTTCTGTATAGCACCTTGACCTCTTCCTCCTGCTCCTTTCACGTCTTTTGCCTCCCTATGCACAATCATCTAAATATATAACCTAAACCATCAGCTCTCAATATAACCTATAACACAGTCGCCTGGAGCTTTGCTTTCTTGGTGTTTGTGATGCAGTTTTTCATTGCTATCACTTCCTGCAAGGCAGGTCATGTGGCTTTCTCTCCAGTTTACAGGTAAGAATATTTTAACATAGTTCTGCATTGGCTGAACAAGAACTTAAACCTTGACAGCCTCTATATGTAGTACGAAGAACTAAACAAATAGAAGAACAGATGGAGAAGAAAGGGGGAAGAAATTGTAAAAATAAACTATAAATGTTAACAAAGTGTTTCTCTATGAGTCAGGTTAGGCAGAACACTGTTTAAAAACTAATTTGTGTCTCCCACAGTTTCTATAATGTACAGGAACCACTTCTACAGTACAAATGACTACATGTCAGTAGTTGCAAAACTTACATAGACAAGACTTCCAATACATTCTTATAGAAATCTTTTCCTGTTATTTTGAAATAAATTTTGTTTGCTTGCTCTGGAATCAGGTGCATTTCCTTCAGCAGGGTCAACTCAAATCCTGCCTCTTTAATGGCCTTCAGGATCTCCACTAAGGAAACAAATATTAAATACCATTGTAGATCATTCATTCCATGTTCATGGTATATTCAAGGCAATCAAAATATCAGAGGAAAATACGAGTTCAACTTGCATCTAATGATTTTGATATACACAAAATCATGTTAGATTAAAAGCACCAAATTCCCAGCCCAAAGACCTTCAGAGCGTTAACACGGATGTCCCACTCTGATCAACTGAGGAAGCATCAAAGGGAAAAGGAAGTCTGCTGACATGCTAAGCATGAAGACATAGTTTCATCTTTATGTCCCAGATGTCCACGAATGTCTTTTGTGATCTGTGCTGGGGGGAGAGCCAAGATGAACATTCTTGCCTGATGCCGAGAGGCACTGCTGGGTGCATCAATACAGTGAAGACTGTACACATCTCACCAACAGCCTGAATGCTGAAGTTTTCATTCTCCAGACCAAGGGGAACCAACTGAAAGACCTGGAGCTTTCTGACAAAGCAAGAGGAGGAGGGGGGAAGATGGGATGATGCCTGGGAAAGAGGGAAGGGGAAAGGGAAAAAGAAATAAAGGATTTTTTTTACACCAAATAAAAAACACCGAAGTGCTGGGCTGGGAAGAAAGGTGAGTGAGACCCAACCTACAGAAAACCTGAACAAGATTGGGCCTTTCCTTCTCGCAAAGATAACCAGGTTATACCTTTAGGATCCCTCTAGTGACAAAGGTAAACAGAGTACAAATCATACATCAAAATTTAAGCTGAACTGGTAAATTTATCATGAGAAGATGATATGATAAAGAATAATGTGCATGGCTCCTAATCCACAAGCCAGGAAACACTGCTCCCTGGAATATCCACGGAGTTTATTTTCAGAAAGTTTTCCTTCAAACCCACTAGTGCTATAGGAGAATCCAAAAAGCAACATTTAGAAGAACAACTAGAAAATTTACCAAATAACTCAGTAAGTTTAAAGTAGATATGAACAAACACGTCACTGAACTCCACTTGGCTAAAAATAAGTGCCTGAGTAATGTCCAAGAAAATATAAATACACAACAGAATGAAAGGATAGAGAAAAGTCAGGATTCGAAGACTGAATTCAATAAAAAGAAGCCAAAATAAAGAAAAACTTGAAAACACACTTAATAACCCAATTAGAAAATTCAGGGGGAATAACCTTATGTAGAGCAAATCAAGCAGAAGATAAACTGTCAGGACTTGAAGATAAAGTAGATGCTTACCCCTGTGTTCGTATGACACATGAGGCTTGATCAGTGCCAATGTGCTCTGCGGAGGGAAGAAGTATTCTATTTCTTTCTCAGCTGCTTCTTTGGAACTGCTTCCATAGAACTGGTTGACAGGAAAACTTTCTGTGGCAAACTGTGCACACAAACTATGGGAGGGGGGGAAGGACTGAGTTAAAAATTGAATGTAATATAACAATCAAGCTATTTTTTCTTTTCTTTTTTTTAATTTTAACATTTTTATTTTATATTGAGCACATGTTATATACTTTGTATCCCAGCTGTTGCCCCCTCCCGCATCCCCTCCCTATCCCACCCTTCCCTCCCTCTTCTCCTCCCTGCCCCTTTCCAGGTCCACTGATAGGGGAGGACCTTCTCCCCTTCCATCTAACTCTAACTTATCAGGTCTCTTCAGGGATGGCTGCAATGTCCTCTTTCTGTGGCCTAGCAAGGCTGCTCCTCCCGGGGGGTGGGGGGGGCGGGGAGGTCGAAGAGACAGTCATTGAGTTCATGTCCAAAATAGTCCCTGTTCCCCTTACTAGTGTACCCACTTGGGTATTGAGCTACCATTTGCTACATACAAGCAGAGGTTCTAGGTTATAACCATACTTGGTCCTTGGTTGGAAAGACAGTCTCATAAAAGACCCCTGTGCCCTGATATATTTGGTCCTTGTGGAGCACCTGTTCTCTCCAGGTTATACTAACTCCCCCTTCTTTCATATGATTCCCTGTACTCTGCCAAAGGTTGGTTATGTTTCTTAATATTTGCTTTGATACCCTGCTAGGTAGAGAATTTCCGAGGCCCTCTGTGGTAGGCTCTTGTCCTGTTATTTGTTTTCTCCTACATCCAATGTCCATCCCATTTGTCTTTCTAAGTGAGGATTAATCCTCTTACTCCAGGTCCTCTTTCTTGTTTATCTTCTTTAGGTGTATAGATTTCAGTATGTTAATCCTATCTTATAGCTCTGTATAAGTGAGTATATACCATGTGCGTCTTTCTGCTTTTGGGATACCTAACTCAGGATGATCATTTCCAGGTCCCACCATTTGCCTGCAAGTTTCATGATTTCTGCCTTTTTAATTGCTGAGTAGTATTCCATTGTGTAAAAGTACCACAATTTCTGTATACATTCCTCAACTGAGGGACATCTGGGTTCTTTCCAGGTTCTGGCTATTACGAATAAAGGAGCTATGAACATGGTTGAGCAAATGTCCTTGTTGTGTACTTGAACATCTTTTGGGTATATGCCTAGGACTGGTATAGCTGGATCTTGAGGAATCACTATTCCTAATTGTCTAAGAAAACGCCAAATTGATTTCCAGATTGGTTGTACAGCTTACAATCCCACCAGCAATGGAGGAGGGTTCCTCTTTCTCCACATCCTCTCCAGCATGTGTTGTCACTTGAGTTTTTGATCTTAGCCATTCTGACAGGTGTAAGGTGAAATCTCAGGGTTGTAAAACTATTTTTTATAATTTTATTTAATTTTATTTGATGTGCATTAATGTGAAGGTGTCAGATCCCTTGAAATTGGCGTCACAGATAGTTGTGAGCTGCCATGTGGGTGCTAGGAATTGAACCCGGGTCCTTTGGAAGGGCAGACACTGCTCTTAACCACTGAGCCATCTCTCCAGCCCCCAAATCACAGCATTTATTTAAGTTTGGGGAAAAAAACCAATCAAGCAACAGCACACATCCCATATGTAAGTATTGCAAAATACGAAGTAATTAGCTTGTGATTTGGACATACAATGTCCTTTCAGGGAGGTAGCACACCTTGGGAAGAAAATATGTGAACATTTAAATGCCACTGCTAATGGCTATAACCAAGGAAAACAATAAAGGGCCAGAAGACTGTAGTGAAAAATTCTGGCTAGCTATGAGACTTCACTTGGTAAGATTAAAGTTCTCTGTATAGTAGTGTTAAGGTTAATCTTGATTTTTCCCATCAATATTTCAAAGCTCTTATGATCAATTAAAGATGTTAAAGCTATGACCACAACTTTTCTCATGGTAATTTGTCATAAATTGTGACTATGCTACATAGTTCTTCCTTTAAGTAGAGACACGAGGCCCAAGTCAAGCATTCCAAATTTTCTTGGAAAACTATGGCCATCTCCAAATTTATATTAGAGCAGACCTCCACACTAACCAGTCAAATACTTGACTAGGAATGCCTGCTTTCCTGAGAAGCTCTCTCATACTAAAACTACATTGCATGAAAAAGGGTAGGAAGCCATGATATAAGTGATACCAGTCTGGATGAGATACAAAAGCTTCATCAACAGTTTTTGGTCCGATTAACTCTTTCCAATATTCCACAGCATTTCCCCTCAATAGAACAAGGACATAAGATTGATCACTGTTAGAAAAAGCAAAAAACAAAAGGTTAATGAAAGAATGTCTTAGTAGCTAATGACATTCAGAGAACACAAGTATGTGTCATTAAACTGTAATGTGTCAAATGATCTATAAGAAGTCCAACATTAATATATATTGGCATCCACTCAGGGGTATACTTAGATGAAATGAGAAAAAAAAGATAGGAAGAAAGGGGCAGGACCCTAGCTCTTTCTTCCAAACTGTCGTACATTGGTTGGTTTGCATAATCTTGCTGGCTTTTTGCTTCAGCTTCATTTCTGTCACTTCGCTAGCTATCAGGCAGCTTTCCAGCATCTTATTTCTTCTCTAGGATGTATGATATCAAAGGTTATCAAACCCCCAAACAGTAATTAGACCGTCCAAAGGCTCTCATAGTTCTCTGCTTGGACTTGGTAATATTGCCCACTCTGGGATTCTGCATCCAACTCAACTGGAAACTGGTATGTGTCCATGGGACCCATTATTTTCTCTAACAAGATTTCAGAGAGGGAGAGGAGACAGATATTTGAGCATGACAGAGACTGAGCACAGTAACAACACTGAAAAAGAAACAGACCAAGAACTTGTTTAAAGAATTCAGAAGTTTTCTAGCCTAATGAAAAGGAAGCTTAAAACGGGTTGACATGAACAGAAAATAATCAGAACGCTTTCTAAGCCTGATCCCCACTTTACCTGGACACATAGGATATAAGTTTATTAAAGTAATCCTCGTTCTCATATTTCTTGCACAATGTTCCTGCTTCTTCCTCTGATAATAATATTTGCCTCTGCATCAGTATGGTAAATCCTTCATTTTGAATGATGTTCAAAACTTCATCTAAATAAAAACAGTTATGACAAAGTTTTGAACTTGCAGATTTCTGGCTATAAGCACAATACATGGTTGCAATGTTGTGAAGGTATCTTATGTGTTTAACTCTCTTGTGAAATGTGAAGTTTTCATAAACAGCTTCTTAGGTTTCAAGATGAATGGTGCTTCTTAACATATCAATTATAATGTTGCTTGAAATTTTCTTACTACATAGTAATTATTTACAGGGAGTTACGCAGAGGAGCCTCAGGATGTAATTTCATTTTCTGCACATGAACTGTGTGCATGCTGATATGTGGTCGCTTGAATGCAAACGATCCCCACAGGCTCATATATGTAAATGCTTGGTTCCTTGTTGGTGAAACTTTTTCTGAAGGATGAGGAGGTGTGGCTTTGTTGGAGGAGTTACTGAGTGCTACTGAGTATCTGAGTTTTTACTGATTGTTTTACTGAGGGTAGGATTGGAGGTTTAAGAACCTCATGCCGACCAGAATCCAAGATGGCTGCTACCTGTGTATCTGTATCTGAGGGGCAGAGGATCTGAAACTCCTAAATTGGTGGGTGGAAGGGCAGCTGAAACCAGAACACTGACTTTAAGGCTTCCTGGGTGAGAAAGGACAACCCATGAGCTGGGCCAGTTTGGATCTAGGTCGCCTGTGGACTTCTCTGGGAACTGAGTGGCGAATATTCAACCCCTCTGCACTTCCCCTTGCCCAAAGCACAGGAATCCCTGCCTGGGGGAGGTGGCAGTGAGGCTCCAAGCACAATCCTCCACTCTTAGTGACAGCAGAGGTGGGCCTCCCAGGCGGGCAGCAAGCGGTGAGCAGC
This sequence comes from Pachyuromys duprasi, assembly GCA_028658305.1. NCBI lineage: Eukaryota > Metazoa > Chordata > Mammalia > Rodentia > Muridae > Pachyuromys > Pachyuromys duprasi. The sequence goes on from CM053760.1 coordinate 44,026,572, forward strand.
TGTACCAGCCTCCCAGGTATGCAGTGACAGCCCAAGCAGGAGCCTTCGTGCTCAGTGACTGAGACAGCAGAGGTGGCTACCCCAAGCATGGGTCTCCCTGTCCAGCAGTCAAACAGTCGACACCACGAAGCTGTCAGATCTCCTACATTCTCATTCACCCCCATGGGCCCAAATCTGAGTGTAGAGAACAGACGGAATGCCTGTGTTTTCCAATTAGGCCTGCTAGTGAGTGACTGCACCTTCACTTGAGTGCACACAGAGGCCAAGATCCAGGGTCCCTTACACTAGCAGCCAGACATCAGATCCCTCCTATCCACACCCCCACTGTGGGCTCCAGGGACAGTGTTCTCAACATTGAAGCCCCTGTTCTGTGGGTCTACCAGTGGAGTCCAGGCAAAAAATTCCTGAAGCCCAGAAAGATCTGAATACCAGGAGGTCAGTACAAGAGGCCTGTAAGCCACTGAGGTATTCAGGGCACCTGCTCATGCGCATTGCGCTCACAGTGCCAGCACCCACACCACCTCCAGCACCTAAGGTCCACACTCCAGGCATCTACACACTCTATCACCCTGTCCTTCAGGCAAACTTCCATGCACACTTCCATGCTTGTGCACATGTGCCTGTGACCTTCCTCCATTAGCTACAGCTGAAACACCAACATCCACTCTCAAACCAGTGGACCTCTCTCATCTTACTATAGAATACTCCAGATACCAAAGTCAGATGGACCCAGTCTAAAGTACAAACGGAACAAACAGAAAAGGTTACAGATAAACAGATGGCAGAGGTCAACATAAAAGCACATCAAACAAAAATCAGGAAATCATGGCTTCACCAGCAACCCCCAAAATCAACAGGTATTCTAAATGATTTCAAATTCATGCTTCTCTAGTTATTAGAGGCACATAAAGAGGAAATGAACAAAGCTCTCAAAGAAATACAGGCAAATACAGCCAAACAAGTAGAGGCACAGGTAGAGGCAGAAGTAGAGGCATATGGAGAGGAAACAAACAAACAACAACAACAAAAAAGAGAACATCATGGAAAGACAGGAATCCACATTGAAACAGATGAAGGAAATGGTGCAAGAGATGAAAGCAGAATTAGAATCAATAAAGAAAACACAAACAGAGAAAACCCTGGAGCTGGAGAAGTTAGAGAAAAGATCAGGAAACACAAAGGTAAGCATCACCAACAGAATACAAGAGATGGAAGAGAGAATCTCAGGTGCTGAAGACACAATTGCAGAAATTGATACATCACTCAAAGAAAAAGTAAAATCAGAAAAGTTCCAAAACATCCAAGCAATCAAGGAAGCCATGAAATCAATAATAGGAATAGATGAAAAAGAAGATTCCAGGCTCCTAGGTCCAGAAAACATTTTCAAGAAAATCATAGAAGAAAATTTTCTCAACTTAAAGAGATGTCTATAAACATACAAGAGGATTACAGAGCACCAAATAGACTAGCCCAGAAAAGAAACTCCTCATGTCACATAACAGTCTAAACACTAAATCTACAGAGAAAAAAAAATAAAAGCAGCAAGGAGAAAAGGCCCAGTAACATAAAAAGGTAGACATATCAGAATCACACTAGACTTCTCAACATAAAATCAGAAATCCAGAAGGACCTGGGCAGATGTTGTGCAGTCTCTAAGAGCCAAAGATGCCAACCCAGAATATTATACCCTGCAAAGCTTTCAATCAACATAGATGGAGAAAACAAAATATTCCATGACAAAACTAAACTTAATATCTATACAGCAACCCAGCCCTACAGAAGATGCTAGAAGGAAAACTCCAATGCAACAAAATCAACTATACCCAAGAAAACACAGGATATAGATAACTTCACAACAAAAAAAAGTTTAAAAGAAACCAAGCATTAAATCAGGGATACAAGGCACATACCTAAACATAATAAAGGCAATATACAGCAAGCCTATAGCCAACATCAAACTAAACATAGAGAAACTTAAATCAATCTCACTGAAATCAGGGACAAGGCAAGGCTGCCCACTCTCTCCATATCACTTCAACATAATATTTGAAGTCCTAGCTAGAACAGCAAGACAACTAATGGAGATCAAGGAGATACAAATCAGAAAGGAAGAAGTCAAAATATCACTATTTACAGATGATGTGATAGTATATATGAGCGACCCCAAAAATTCAACCAGAGAACTCCTTCAGTTGATAAACACCTTCAGCAAAGTGGCTAGATGCAAAATTAACTCAAAAAAATCAATAGCCCTCCTGTATACAAAGGCAAAAGAGCTGAGAAAGAAAACAGGGAAACAACACCCTTCGCAATAGCCACTAATAACATAAAGTACCTTGGTCTGATTCTAACCAAATAAAAGGCCTGTTTGAAGAAAACTTCAAGTCTCTAAAGAAAGAAATAGAAGAAGATATCAGAAGATGAAAAGATCTCCCATGCTCATGGATCAGTAGGATTAGCATAGTAAAAATGGCCATCTTACCAAAAGCTAGCTACAGATTCAGTGCAATTCCCATCAAAATAACAGCATAATTCTTTTCAGACATTGGGAGAACAATTCTCAACTTCATATGGAAAACAAAAAACCCAGCATTGCTAAAACAATCCTCTACAACAACACATCGTCTGGAGGTATCTCCATTCCTGACCTCAAGCTGTACTACAAAGCAATAGTAATAAAAAAAAAAAAAAAACCTGCATGGTACAGGCATAGAAACAGAATGATGGACCAATGGAATCAAAGAGAAGACCCAGAAATAAACCCACACACCTATGGATACCTGATTTATGACAAAGAAGCCAAAACCATACAGTGGAAAAAAAGACAGCATCTTCAAATAGTGCTAGTCTAACTGGATGTCTACATGTAGAAAAATGCAAATAGATCCCTATTCATTACCCTGCACAAAACTAAAGTCCAAGCGGATCAAAGATCTCAACATAAAACCAGACACACTAAATCTGTTAAAAGAATTGGGGAAAAGCCTTGAACGCATTGATGTAGGAGACAAGTTCCTGAACAGAACATCAACATCACAGGCTCTAAGGTCAACAATCAATAAGTGAGACCTAATGAAACTGAAAAGCTTCTGTAAAGCAAAGGACAGAAAACATCAGAACAAAACGACAGCTTACAGACTGGAAAGGAATTTTTTGCCAACCCTATATCTAACAGAGGGCTAATATCCAGTATATATAAAGAACTCAAGAAGTTAAAAAGCAACAAATCAAGTAATCCAATTAAAAAATGGGGTACAGAGCCAAACAGAGAATTTTCAATAAAGGAATATCGAATGGCAGAGAAACACTTAAAGAAATGCTCAGTGTCCTTAATTATCAGATTAATGCAAATTAAAACAACACAGATTTCACCTTAAGCCCCTCAGAATGGCTAAAATCATACACTCAAGTGACAACACATGCTAGAGAGAATGTAGAGGAAGGGGAACCATCCTCCATTGTTGGTGGGAATGTAAGCTTGTACAACCATACAACCACTTTGGAAATCAACCTGGTGCTTTCTCAGACAATTAGGAATAGTGCTTCCTCAAAATCCAGTTATACCATCCCAGGCATATATCCAAAATATGCTCAAGTACACAACAAGGATATTTGCTCAACTATGTTTGTAGCAGCTTTATCTGTAATAGCCAGAACCTGGAAACAACCCAGATGTCCCTCAGTTGAGGAATGGATACAGAAATTGTGGTACATTTACACAGTGGAATACTACTCAGCAATTAAAAACAAGGATATCATAAAATTGCAGGCAAATGGTGGGAACTAGAAAAAGTCATCCTGAGTGAGGTATCCCAGAAGCAGAAAGACACCCCTTGTTTATACTCAGTTTTAAGTGGCTATTAGACATATAATATAGGATAAACATACTAAAATCTGTGCACCTAAAGAAGCTAAGCAAGAAGGAGGACCCTGGGTAAGATGATCAATCCTCACTCAGAAAGGCAAACGGGACAGGCATTGGAAGAGGGAAAAAACAGGGAACAGGACAGGAGCCTACCACAGAGGGCCTCTGAAAGACTCTACCCAGCAGGGTATTAAAGCAGATGCTGAGACTCAGCCAAACTTTATGCAGAATGCAGGGAATCTTATTAAAGAAGGGGAAGATAGGAAGACCTGGGCAGCCACAGGAGCATCATAAGGAGAGCAACAGAACCAAAAATCTGGGTACAGGGGTCTTTTCTGAGACTGATACTCCAACCAAGGTCCATGCATGGAAATAACCTAGAACCCCTGCACAGATGTAGCCCATGACAGTTCAGTGTCCAAGTGGGTTCCATAGTAATGGGAACAGGGACTGTCTCTGACATGAACTCATGGGCTGGCTCTCTGATCACCTCCCACTAAGGGGTGAACAGCCTTACCAGGCCACAGAGGAGGACATGCAGCCAGTCCTGATGAGACCTGATAGGCTAGGGTCAGATGGAGAGGGAGGAGGACCTCCCCTATCAGTGGACTTGGGGAGAGGCATGGGAGGAAAAGAGAGAGGTTGGGTGGATTGGGAGGGAATGAGGGAGGATGCTGCAGCTGGGATACAAAGTGAATAAACTGTAATCAATAAAAAAAATTAAAAAAGAAGCTCATGCCATTGCCAGTTAGCTTTTTCTCTCTGTGCCTCTAGCTTGAGGATCAAATGTGAGCCCTCAGGTATTTCTTTAGCACCATGCCTGCCTGTCTGTTTCCAGGCTTCTCGTCATGATGATCATAGACTCACCCTCTGAACACTAAGCAAGCATCCAATTAAATACTTTCTTTCAGGAGTTGCCATGGTCAAAATGTCTTTCCACAGAAATAGAAAAATAACCAAGATAGCAACATAAATATTTAACCAATTCAAGTTTAAATCTTTGTAACAGCAGGCCATTATTTTACTTTTCTATTTGAAGAGAAATAATCTGACTGAATTTCCCAAGCTGTTTAACCCCCTCCTTCTCATTAGCCTCCTTCTGTCAGCCAAAGAATAGAAAATAAAGCACCTTTCCATCATTCCTCTTGCACAGTGTGGAAATGAATCCAGATGTGATGCATTATGTTTTACAAAAGTCTGCTGAGATGTTTCTCAAAAGAGGTACCTAGGACAATCCTCTACACTGGCTTTCTGTAGATACCACTGAATAAACAAAAAATACAGTTCTTAACTCTGAGCCCAGTCAGCATTATTCCTGTTTAATGATTTTTTTTTTTTTACAATCATCTGATTCAGGGAGTATAAACACAGGACTATCAACCACAACTCTTCAAGTAAGTGCAGTTTCATTAGCTCTAGCAGCTCACCTTCCCAGACTAGCTTCCCTCAGCCTTGTTCACAAGTCAGTATAAAGAAGCTATGGCATGCCAATTGCCTGAGAAGCAAGTGTTATTTCTTACATAACTATAGAGGTCATTGCTAAGCAAATCAAATTACATTAATATGCAGGATACCTCACAGGCTTTATTCTCTCCTAACAATTGTTCATTGCACTCTGTTTTTGTTTTTTGGTTTTTTTTAGATTTATTTCCTGTTCATCATGGGAGACATAATATATCAGATGCATTTGCTTGGCCTTAATCAGAGCCTTATGCTTATTTTCAGGAAGAAAAACAAATAGAGAAGTCACTATCTTTCTTATACAGAAACTGAAAATAGGAGAGAGATGGTAGCAATAATCCAAACAGGGAATAATCCTACATAGAACTATTTTGTAGTAACATAGGTCCAGGCTAACCCATCCTGGCATCTTCCTCCTTCCTCAGTTCCTGTCTGTCTGTCCTTCCTGTGATTCCTTCTGGGATTCTCCAAAGCCCAGGAACCTTAGCCATGCCTACCCTATTCTGCCCTGCCCAGGTATAGGCTATTTAATTAACCAATCAGGTATAATGGCCTAGCTAGGTTTACACAGAGGACCAGTAACTACCATCAGAACAACCATCAGACCTATCTATTTACTGAAACAGCAACAACCATAAAAAACAAAACAAAACAAAAACTGATCTATAACTGGGCACGATGGTACACACCTGTAATACCAGCACTCAAGAAGGCAGAGGCACATGGATTTCTGTGAGTTCAAGACCAGCCTGGTCCCCAAGGTGAGTCCAGGACAGTCTGTCTTGGTGGAAAAAAAAAGATATACAGCAAATACATTTTGCTCCAAATCTTTTGCTCCAAATCATTTGACTCTGTTTGCCTTAAAAAATAAGCTAATAAAAATAGTAAAATAAAAATATATCAAGTAGTAGATATATAGAAAAATGAATAGAGGTGCATTATATTTTTTGAAATAATAAGAATAATGTACATAACAATTTTATTTACTTGTGTGTGTGTGTGTGTGTGTGTGTGTGTGTGTGTACTGGCATGCATATTCAAGCATGCATGTGTTCATATGTGACTATATGTGCACATACATGCCTGTGGAGACTAGATCAACCTTGGGTGTTCTTTCTCAGGAGCTGTACACATTTTTTTTGAGACGGGCTGTCTCACCCACCAGGACCTGAGCCCTCACCATGTGGACTAGGCTGGCTGACCAGTGAGTCCTAGGGATCTATCTATCTCTATCTTTCTAGTGCTGAGGTTACGACAATGGAGCACCACACCTGACTTTTTCTACAGGTGCAGGGGACCTTATGCTTACAAAGCAAGTGTTTCACTGAGTGGGCTAGCATCCCAGCCTTAAATATGTCAGTGTTGCCTACATTAAATAATCCACATGGGCTTCGCTTTAGAATTTCTTGAAGTGATCCAGAACAATAAAATATCAAAATTTAACAGAACTTTATTGAAAAGGAAGCATGCTGGCTTGCTATCATCAACTGTCAATCATATAAACCAGGAATGATCAAAAAAATTGAGGCTAGAATCAAAACAAGGACATCCTACAAAAGTAGGATGTCTGAGAGGTAGTTTCAATTCTCTTTTCCCCCTTTATCATTACCCCAGCAATGCCAAGCAGCACCAAGATCCCTGAGCCATGACAGCAATCTGTTTTTCTCTTAGCTTCTATTAAAATTCATAAAGGAAAGGACACTGATTTTGTTTAAACAAGAACATTTCATAAACTCTTCAAAAAGGTGAGCTTTCTGGCACAGCCTGGAGTTTATCTGCTTTCTTTAGGAAGATGGAAAGAATGTCTCAGCTGTTGAGTTAATGGGAGTCTGGTGCTCCCTCTAACTCCAAACCAAGGCATCTGTAATGGCCAGAGGAAGGAGAGAGGACAATAGAGGGGCAGGGGTCTTTGGCAATCTAGAGGACAACTATGACTAGGAGTTCTGGCAGAACACGTGTGGGAGGAGTGAGGAGTGGGAAGGTTAAGAAGTTTTCAGAGATAATCTGTGGAAGAGTGATCACTGCTGGTGAGCACAGAAATAAGATACGGGCTGAGAGTGCTAAGGTTGTTGTTTTATGTGTATGTGTCATTGGATTGTGTTTATTAACATATTAGAATATATCTTTGTGGTCAGAAAACTTCAATTTGGGGAGAGAAAGTGGGGTTGGAAGAACATTGCTTGGGCAGCAGGGATGACATGCATGGAATAAGAAAGTGTGAGGCATTTCATGTGTCATATACAGCAAAGTGATAAATTTTTTTCAGCCAAGGATGATGCTTTTCCATTTATAGAGTAAAAAGGCATTAATAAATGAAAATTCAAGAGGCTGGAGGGATAGCTCGGAGGTTAAGAGCGCGGGTTGCTCTCCCAGAGTTCAACTGAACCCAGGTTCAATTTTCAGCATACATGTGACAGTTCACAACTGTCTGTGTAACTCTTGCTCTAGGGGATCCAACGCCCTTACACAGACAAACATGCAAGCAAAACACTAGTGTATATGAAAAATAAAAATAAATAAGTAGAAAGAAAGAAAGAAAGAAAGAAAGAAAGAAAGAAAAAAAGAAAGAAAGAAAGAAAGAAAGAAAGAAAGAAAGAAAGAAAGAAAGAAAGAAAGAAAGAAAGAAAGAAAGAAAGAAAGAAAGAAACTGCAGATCCTGGGCACCTCTTCCTCCTACTGCAGAGAAAATAAGGTCTGCTCTTTGAGGCTAACCCTCTCATCTCTGCTATAGAAATCATTTCTGCCTGGCTCTATTCACGGTCAGTCCTTCAGCTAATTAGTCACATGGTGTAATTCAAATGCAAAGGATTCAAAAGTGTGATTCTATGACAGAGATGCTATGGGGAGCTGATAATCCTGGTAAAGCATGCCCGGGCTCTAGTTACACAGCACTAAACTGTACAGAATATTCCTGCTACCTAGAAAAGTACTACTGGCCAAACTCCAAGTGGGATTGGTCCCCCAAGGCTCCACATTTACAGGTTCAACCAAATGCAACTTGTAGGGGCAGGTAGGTAGACCTTTGGGGCTGCTGAATGCATGCACATATTGGGCATGTACATATTTTTGTTGTTCTTCCTTAAACAAAACATGAGAATAATTTACATAGCATTTACATTGCATAACATATTGCAGGTCATAGAAATTCTCTCATACACACTGGCATGGACGTACATCTCATGCATAAAGCAGAACATTTATGTGTGGGGTTAAGCGTCCTGGGCTTTAGCATTCAGAGCAACTCTGACGCTAACCCTTGAAGACATGAAGGGAGGAGTGGGCTCAGAAAATAAAGTTTAACAAATGTCTGAGCCAAGACTTAGGAGCATAAATAAGACGGAAATCTGAAGAGTGACTTGTGTGGTATGAAGATCACATCTTTAAAAAGATGCTTTGAGGAGGAGGATCCAAGATGGTGGCGACCAACATGCATCATATTTGAGAGGCCGAAAAGCTGGAACTCTGAATTGGTGAGTGGAGGGAAAGTAGAACCCAAAACAACAGCATCAAGGCTGCCAGGGAGAAGGGGGACAAACCCTGAACTGAGACCAATAGGGCAAAGGTCAACCACAGACATCTCCGTAGACTTCTGGGGTATCAATTCCTGGGCACTTCTCCTTAATGGGTGGAATCTGTGGGAGAGGTCGCAGCACTAGCATCCACATCCCTTCCTGCACTTGCTCCCCCTGCCCCCGCCTTATCCCAAGCACCTACACTCTCTAGCACTCTCTCCTTCAAGTCACACTTATGCACACACACACACACACACACACACACAACACGCTTACTCCCCTACAATAGCCATTCTGCACCAGCAGCTTTTCCTCCTCAGGTACAGCTGAAGCAACAACTCACACTCTCAAACCACTGGACCTATCTCATCTTCCTGAAAAATACTCCAGACAGCAGAAAAAGACAGTTCCAGTCTAAAGTACAGACTCCAGGAATAAACAGTGAAGGTTACAGATAAACAAATGGCCAGGGGTCCTCATAAGAACAAATCCAACAAAAATCAGGACATCATGGCTCCACCAGCAACCCCCAAAATCAATGGATATTTTAATTCAGCAGAAACACAGGAAAATGACTTTAAAGCTATGCTTATGCAGTTATTAGAGGAAGAAAAAGAGGAAATGAACAAGGCTCTCAAAGAAATACAGAAAATATAACTGTCCAAGTAGAGGAACAATTAGTTGCATATAGAGAGGAAACAAACAAAAATTGGGAGCCATTATAGAGAGACAAGAATCCACATTCAAACAGATGAAGGAAATGGTTCAAGGCATGAAAACAGGATTTGAATCTATAAAGAATACCCAAACAGAGAAAACCCTGGAGCTGGAGAACTTAGAGAAAAGATCAGGAACCACAAATGTAAGCATCACCAATAGAATATAAGAGATGGAAGAAAGAATCTCAGGTACTGAAGATACACGTGCTGAAACTGATACCTCTCTCAAAGAAAAAGTAAAATCAGAAAAGTCTGAAACACAAAATATCCAAGAAATCAAGGAATCCATGAAATGACAAAACCTAAGAATAATAGGAATAGATGAAAAAGAAGATTCCAGGCTCCAAGGTCTGAAAATTATTTTTAAGAATATCATAGAAGAAAAATTTTCCAACTTAAAGAAAGAGATGTCCATAAACATACAAGAAGACTACAGAACACCAAATAGACTAGACCAGAAAAGAAATATCTCTTGTCACATCATACTGAAAACACTAAACCTCCAGAACAAAACAAAAAATATTAAAGGCAGCAAGGGGGAAAGGTCAAGTAACATATGAAGGTAGACCAATCAGAATCACACCAGACTTCTCATCAAAAACTATGAAAGCCAGAAGGGCCTGGGCAGATGTGATGCAGACTTCAAGGGAACATAGATGCCAACCAAGACTACTATACCCAGCAAAGCTTTCAATCAACATAGATGCAGAAAACAAAATATTCCATGACAAAACTAAATTTAAGCAATATCTTCACAGCAACCTAGCCCTACGTAAGATACTAGAAGGAAAACTCCAATCCAAAGAAATCAACTACACCAAAGAAAATATAGGATACATATAATTTCCCAACAAAAATTAAAAGAAAACAAGCAATGAATCTCAGTAAAACCACCAACTCCATAATAAAAGGAAGTAACACTCATTGGTCACTATTATCTAGCAACATCAATGGACTCAACTCTCCAATAAAAAGACACAGACTAACAGAATGGTTGTGGAAACAGGATCTAACATTCTGCTGCATCCAAAAGACACATCTATGCAACAAAGATAAACACTACTTCAGAGTAAAGGGCTGATAAACTGTTTTTCAAGCAAATGGACCTATAAAACAAGCTGGGGTAGCGACCCTAATATCTAATAAAATACACTTTCAACCAAAATTAATCAAAAAAGATGAGGAGGGGCACTTCCTTCTCATCAAAGGAAAACTACAACAGGAGGACATCATAATTTTGAACATCTATGCCCCAAATAAAAGAGCACCTACATTTGTAAATGAAACATTATTAAAGCTGAAATCACACATTGATCCCAAAACCTTAATAGTGGGAGACTTCAACACTCCACTCTCACCAAGGGATCATCCAGTCAGAAGTAAAACAGGGAAATAAGGGCACTTACAGAGGTCCTAAATCAAATGGACCTAATAGATGCCTAGAGAACTTTTCACCCAAAATCAAAAGAGTATACCTTGTTTTCAGCACCTCATGGAACCTTCTCCAAAATAGACCATATAGTTGGTCACAAAGCAAGCCTCAGCAGATAGCAGAATATTACAATAATCCCTTATATCCTATCTGACTATCATGGTCTAAAGCTGGACCTCAACAACAACAGAAACAGCAAAACGCCTGCACATACATGGAAACTGAACAACTTGCTACTCGATGACATCTGGATTAGGGAAGAAATAAAGAAAGAAATTAAAGACTTCCTAGAATTCAATGAAAATGAAGGCACAGCATACTTAAACTTATGGGACACAAGGAAAGCAGTGCTAAGAGGAAAGTTCATAGCACTAAATGCCTTCAAAAAGAAATTTGAAACATCGCATACAAGAAACGTAACAGCTCAGCTGAAAACCCAAGGAAAAAAAGAAGCAGACACACCCAAGAAGAGTAGAAAATTGGAAATATTCAAGCTCAGCGCAGAAATCAATGAATTAGAAACAAATAAAACTATTCAAAGAATCAAAGAAACCAAGAGCTGGATCTTTGAGAAAATCAACAAGATAGACAAGCCCCTAGCCAAACTAACTAAAAGGCAGAGAGAAACTATCCAAATAAACAAAATCATAAATGAAAAGGGGGATGTAACTACAGACACTGAGGAAATCCAAACAATCATTAGGTCTTACTACAAAAGCCTATATGCCACAAAATTTGAAAATCTAAATGAAATGGACAATTAATTTTCTTGATAGATTCTATCTACCAAAATTAAGTCAAGATCAGGTAGAAAGATTAAATAGTCCCCTATCCTCCAAGGAAACAGAAGCAGTCATCAAAAGTCTCCCCTCCAAAAAAAGCTAAGGGCCAAATGGCTTCAGCACAGAATTCTACCAGACTTTCAGAGAAGAGCTAACTCTAATTCTCTTCAAACTATTCCACAAAATGGAAACAGAAGGAACCTTACCAAACTCATTCCATGAAGCCACAGTCACCTTGATACATAAACCAAAGACCCAACAAAAAAAGAGAACTTCTGACCTATATCTCTTATGAACATTGATGCAAAAATGCTCAATAAAATACTTGCAAACCGAATTCTCAAAGGAATCTGAAACCATGGAAGAGCATATAAAATCCTGAAGGGCTGGGGAGAAGGCTTGGTTGGTAAAGTATTTGCTTTGCAAGCATGAGGACCTGAGTTTGGGCCCCAGGACCCATGGGGAAAAATCCAGGCATGACTGAGACCCCAGCACTGGGAGAAGAGAAATGGGCAGATCCTGGGGTTCATGGGTCAAACTGCCTCATCTACTCTACAGTTTCCAGACTGGTGAGAGAGCCTGTTTCACAAGTAAAGCGGGGCCTGAGGAGGACAACTCACAGTTGAGACTGTTCTCTGTGTAACACACACACACAAATATACCAAAGAACATGAACTACATACATAGGCTTTCATAAATATTAATATAAATATTTTACTTAAAATATATTTTAAACTATTTTATTTTAAAAGAATAAAGACACAGAACTTTACATTTTATGCTGTAATGTTAAACTGAAATGGAATGTGTTAAAATTTTTCTCTGTGTGTGCATGTGTGTGTGCATGGGTGTATGCATATGCATGTGTGTGTATGTGCATGTGCATGTTTGTGTATGTGTGTGTAAATCTCAAAAGGAAGTTTACCAAAATTCTTATGAAATTAATAAAAACTATTTTTCCTTTTAAATTTGCTTTTTCCAAGTGTTGTTTAAGTGATTACTATTTTTCATATATGGTCATTTTAAATGAATGTTTCCAAACAGTCTTGAAGATTTTTTTTTTATCCTGAAAGTGTGTTTTAACTTTTTTACATTCCTGAACTGGTTTGGGAAAGTGCAGAAACAAGAGCCTCTGGGTGATCAAACCAGCATCCTACATGCTAAGGCACTTGCTCAAAGTACACACAAACACTCCTTGGACTCTCTATTGGAGGTGGTTAAAAATTACACATGCTAAGACTTTTTACATGTAGCAATGGGGTACCACGTGATGTTTCAGTGTGCATGTACATCACATAATCAGGCTAAACCTACCCCTTTTCTTCACTGTTTAACAGTGCCTTCTAGTGTTGTAAGGGACATGGTACAGGCTGCTGTTGATTATCCCCCAACTTGCAGTCTCTCACTGGGCCTCATTCCTGACTATAACCTCATGAAGTATTCCTGAGACACCCTCCCCACTATTTTCCCAGCCTCCAGCCATCACTCCTCTCCTCTAAGTTTCTGAAAGGTCAGCCAACCATGTAAGATTCCACATACAAATGAGACTCTCCCGAACTTGTCTTTCTACGCTTGGTTTGTTTTACTTAACATAATGATCTCTGCCTTCATCCATGCTCTCTGAAGTGACTTACTTTTATTCTTTGAATGGACAAGTACTATTCCACAATACGTGTGCTGATTTTTTTTCTTAACCATCCATCATTTTATGGACAGCTGTTTCCATTTCTTGGTTCTTGTGGACAAGAATATGCTTGCCTCTTTGACATTCTGACTTCATTTCTCCTGGATATATACTCAGGAGTGAAATTCTGGATCATAAGATAGTACTTTCAATTTTTTAATTAAAAATGTAGTATTTATTTTCAACTATTTATATTTAAATTATGTTTATGTGTATATGTTTGTGTATGGTTTTGTGCAAGTGGCATAATAGACCAGAAGTGTAGGATCTCTCTGGAGTTGGAGTAATAGATAGTTGTGAACTGATCAATGTTTATTTAGGGAAGTGAAGTAGGGTCTTTTGCAAGCAGCACACACTCTTAACCACTGAGCCATCACTCCATCCCTTGGGAACCCCTTTCTAGGATGCCTATATTAGTTCAGATTTCCAAAAAGAGTGCTAAGGTCTTCCCACATCCTCAACTGTAGTTGTTGCTTTCCTAACAGGAAACAAAACAACAAAACACTCTTCAGTTATTTTAAACTGGAGCTTGCAGAAAGTCTAGGTAAGACATTAAGCACACTTCTACTAGGTTCACCTAAACTATATCCAAAATGCATACAGCAACTCTCTGAGAACATCGGAAGTTAAACAATTGTAGGTGGTTGGGAAATAAACAAAGCAGTGTTCTCCAATGGAGTGACATTGGGTATTCAAGTACACTCCAGAGTAGGCTCCATGCTTATGAGTAGTTGACCAATGCAAAAAAAAAGTTGTGTGTTTTTATTATTATTTTGCTTAAGTTTGGGGGTTGTTTAATTGGTTTGTTTGGGTTTGTTGTTTAGAGAGAAATAAAATGAAGTTGGATGAGTTGGGATATGGGAGAGGTTGGGAATGAGTTGGGAAGGATCTGGGAGAGGTTGTGGGAGAGGAAAGAATATGATCAAAACATACATATAGAAAAATTTAAGCCAATAAAAATTAAAACCTCAAATAAGATCAAAAAATGAAATGAGTTTTCTGGGATTATTTTGTTTTCTGTCTCTCAGATAAAATCTAACTATTGAGAATTGAAAGTCAAGAAAAGAACAAAAACAAAAAGAGCTTAAGACAGTGCTGACTTCCTGCTGGGGCCAAAGTGAAGTCTGTAGAGGTGGGAGAGGTGTAATCCCTTCCTCATAAGTTCTGTGAAATGAAAAGCCAAACTCACAGTATATTTCGGTGAAGTGTTCAATACACATACATGCAATACTGGTGAGAACAAATGAAATGCTCAGGATGCCCATGAAGTTCACAGGCACATGAGATCTCTCTTCTAAAAGATTCTATTATAACTACTCAACAAATTCTAGGGAAAGGGAGATTCTCCCTTGGTATAGCTGCACATAAGTCATCAATTCTCTTGTAATTAGTGCCAATGAAAGCCACTTTTATACACCAAGTAAGACTCAGATGTAAACATTTATTCTGTCTGTAATTGCTCTCTCTACCAGGGTCAAAGGGAAACAGAATGCTTAGGAGAAGTCATGCAACTTCTGTAGATACTTGAAACCTGTGTATCATTTCTTAGTGTATCCATGTAAGAGGTTAGAAAATACTAATTATGAAGTAGAACAGTTGTATTGGGAGTCTCTGAGCAGTCTCACTCTGTAGCCCATGCTGACCTTGAACTCATGGGAATCTTCTTGCCTTGGATTCCAAAGTGCTGGGATTTCTTGAATTAGCTACTACACCCAGCTAAAATCAAACAAAATGTTTAGTAACTATTATCAGTGGTATAAATGTTATTTATAAGTGTTTTATCTCTGAATACATTTGTGAACAGTGTCTACTAAAATATTTCAGCTGATATCTGAGATAGCCACTGAAAGACTAGATGGCAGACAGTACAAGAAAACTGAATGCTTCAAACTATGCCCAAGGGAAAAGCCAATCATTTTGAAATACATCCAGAAAATTATCTAAAACAAGTTTTTACAGTAAACTAATTTATTGCAAACTTATCCAATCCAGGAAAAAAACAGTCAAGTAACTGTGGCATGCTCTGTCTTCCTGTAGTATGTGCTGTCCTCCTTTCTCACAGAAATGAACAGTTATGTCTAAGAAAGACTTTGAGTTCTTCTGCCCAGGGACTTGGGTCTAATAGAACATTAGTTATCATTAGAAGGTGACCAAGTGCTTCTTCTTCCAGAAGAACATCAATAGAAGCCGAGTGCTTTTAATGCATTCCAGTTGAGAGCTACAGACATAAACTCCATTTAAAGAGTTTTTAGTGAAATCAAACTAACTACAGTAAAGAAAGCTGAAGCAACTGTCTCATGAGCGAACATTAAACACAGCCCAGCTCCTGACCACAACAACAAAAACCAATTAAAAGTCTCATTGCCTCATTTTCTACTGGTGATATATCTTTTCTGGCTTTTAATAACAGTAAAGAAAATCAAAGTAATTGAAAAAGGAGAGGGCAATATGAAGAGAAAAAGAATAAGCACCTGAAGCGAATTGATATACACAGGATTTGAAAGTATCAAAGGATCACCTGAATTGGTAGTCATGCCACAAGCAAAGATGATTCAGTGAGTCAGTTCTACATTAATAAGAATTCCCCAAACTGAAATGTGGGCTAAGTGAAGAAATAGAATACAAGAACTGTTGGACAATTTAAAAGTGAAAGAAACCCATAATGATAGTACCAGAAAAAAAAATCCAAAGGAAGATAACTAGAAAAACAAAGAAAGAGAAAATTAGAATAGCTAAGCATTTTGTTTAATTAAAGATTGAAAGGTGGAGAACACAGAATATAATAAATTCCAAAATGTTTACATCTGTGCAAACTATCTTCAAACTAGAAAATAAACATAATAATAAAATCTCGAGGAAAGATCCAAAAGTGTAGAATAAATGTATGGATGCAACACCTGTCAATAGTAAATTTGATCATCTATAACATATGCAGGAAATAGGAGGTAGGACGTTGCTAGGCAAAAAGGATTCTGGGAGAAAGCCAGTCATGAAGATTCGCAGGAATATGTGAAGCGGACACAGACACATGGTGCCTGAGCACAGGTATCTAGTTACATGGCAAAATGCAGATTAGAATAGATGGGTTATTTTAAGTTATGAGCTAGTCAGAGAAAAGCTTAGCTATACGGTCTAGGTATTTGTAAATATATTTTCAGTCTCATAAATCTTTACTTTGGGGGGTTAGGGACAGGAGGTAAAACCACCAGCCCCGCATTGGATGCAATTATGTAGAAAGTTTTTCCTCACTTCCCCAAGCTCCCAGAATAATGACTCATGAGACTCACTAAATTTTATACAAATACTTTGGCCATATAGCTAGACCCTTCTCAGACCAGTATATAACTTAAAATAACCCATTTATACTAATTTCAATTCTATCACATGGCTGGTTACCTGGGCTCAGGTACTAAGCGTCTACCCTCTTGACAATTTGCCAACTGAATCATGTGTGCCTAACTATATTCCAAAAATCCTTTCTGCCTGTTAAATGTGCTACCTCCTATTTCCTGCCTAGGCTCTAGTCACCTAGATTTATTATTGACAGATGCTATATCCATACAATACACAAGATATTCCTTCTACACTCATTAGCTTTAGAAGCTCTAAAGTGGAAGAGTAAGATGCCAGAAAGTTTGATATTTCCTGAGGTTTCTCCTTCCAGCTTAGGGATGTATATACCTTTCCTATGGACTTGCATGGTCAGTCTTATGTATGTGTAGGTGGAGCAGAGCATGTCTCATCACAACAGTATTTTCTGTAGAGAGTCTTGACATTGAATCCTATGTAGACTCAATTTTATGATCTCACTTAACTTGAACAACTTTCTTAAAGGTCCCTTATATACTCACACTTTTGAGGTAGGAAATATGAATCAGTCTCTTACAATATGTAAAAAGAGAAAAAATCTTTAAATATGAAAGAAGCCAAGAAAAATTGCAAAGAATAAAAAAACCAATTACAAACATGATACACATTCACCAGCTTTATCTATAATCACTATATAATAATGTAACTGGTAGTAATATGACATTTAAATGGGACTATATTAAAACATTTTTCTATAAAATGCATTACTGTTAAAATCTTTAAACAAAAAAGTAAGAGAAAATATTCATAAACCACATATATGAAAAGGACTTAGGTTCAAAATATACAAAGGAATCATAAAGTTTAATAATGAGAAAACAAAAACTTAGGATACATGTTAAAGATGTAACATGTAAAATTATTAAATCAGAGCATATCTTTTATTATTTTGAAATTCCCAGCATGTTACTATGGTCAGACACATTTGATATCCACTCCTATAGCTAATATCAGAAGATCTAAAGAGAAATGCCATAAAAGAAGATGTAGATATCACTATTGTGTGTGTCAAAAAATGTTGAGCCCATGGCAGCTCAGTGTCCCCATCCTTTTGGGGGAGCATCCAAAAGGATGAAATACAAAAACCAAAAAAATCCCAAAACAGAAAATTCCAACCTAACGAATCTCAGAAAGCATTTAGAAAGTGGGAATGTAAACTTGTACAACCACTTCGGAAATCAATCTAGCGCTTGCTCAGACAATTAGAAATAGTGCTTCCTCAAGATCCAGCTATACCACTCCTAGGCATATATCCAAAATATGCTCAAGTACACATTAAGGACATTTGCTCAACCATGTTCATAGCAGCTTTATTTGTTATAGGCAGAATCTGGAAACAACCCATATGTCCCTCAACTGAGGAATGGATACAGAAATTGTGGTACATTTACACAATGGAATATTACTCAGCAATTAATAACAAGGAGATCATGAAATTTGCAGGCAAATGGTGGTAACTAAAAAAGATCATCCTGAGTGATTATCCCAGAAGCAGAAAGACACACATGGTATATACTCACTTATAAGTGGATATTGGACATATAATATAGGATAAACATACTAAGAACCTGAAGAAGCTAAGCAAGGAGGAGGACCCTGGGTAATATGATCAATCCTCCTACAGAAAGGCAAAGGGAATGGACATCTGAAGAGGGAGAAAACAGGCAACAGGATAGGAGCTCACCCCAGAGGGCCATTGAAAGACTTTAACCAGCAAGGTATAGAAGGAGATGCTGAGACTCATAGCCTAACTTTGGGCAGAGTGCAGGGAATCTTTTGAAAGAAGGGAGAGATAGGAAGACCTGGAGGGGACAGGAGCATCACAAGGAGAACAACAGAACCAAAAATTCTGGGCACAGGGGTCTTTTCTGAGACTGAAACTCTAACCAAGGACCATGCATGGAGATAATCTAGAACCCCTAGAACCCCTGAACAGATGTAGCCAATGGCAGCTCAGTGTCCAAGTGGGTTCCCTAGTAATGGGAACAGGAACTGTCTCTGACATGAACTCAGTGGCTGGCTCTTTGATCACCTCCCCCAGATGGGGGAGCAACCTTACCAAGCCACAGAGGAAGACAATGCAGCCAGTCCTGATGAGACCTGATAGGCTAGGGTCAGAGGGAATGGGAGGACCACCTCCCCTCTCAGTGGACTTGGGGAGGGGCCCTGGAGGAAAAAGGGATGGGATTGGGAGTGGCTGAGGGAGGGAGCTACAGCAGAGATACAAAGTGTATAAACTGTAATTTATAAAAATATAAATAAAATTTAAAAAGTGAAAAAAAATTTTAAAAAGATAACATGTCAAGTGTTTAACCTTCTATACCTTCCAGAAACCAAGGGAGGAAAGACTTTTTTTTCTCATTTTGTGAGTGCTGCAGTATTTTGACACCCAAACCAGATTATCATAAAAGAAAACACGAACATTCCCCATATTTACAGACTCAGAAGTTCTCAAGAATACACAAGCAAGCAAGGTGTGCCAGGCTGATTGAAAAATTAAAGTAGTCCACTACAGTATAAAATACAGAAAAAAAAATACATAACTGCAGGAGACAAAGAATAAATTACAAAATAACATCATTCATTTACAATATGATAGACTCAGTCCCCAGCAGTGCAAAATGACATAAAAATGCAAGCATTAACGACAACAAAAAGAATATTCACCTCAAGCCATGTAATATGTAACATGTAATCCTTATCCTAAGATAGAGCATCAGTATAGAACATTACACCTAATGTTAAAGATACTAAACCTTTTGTTTTGAGATATAGTGTGTCACTATTCCTGCACAATAGCAGTTTCCAGTCAGCATCACACAGACACATTAGCTTGTCCAAGGAGAAAAAAAATCAAAAAAAAAAAAAAAGCAAGGCACATCAATAGAAAGTGAGAGTTTGCATATCTCCCAAGGCAGACAACACATATAACACTATCAATGATTCTCAGTCCTATTCAGCGCACTTGACAATCACTATCTGGAGACATTTGTGGTTGTTACAGTTTAGCTTGGGAGGGACTCTCCTGATATCTAGAAGCCAAGAGTAATGATAAGAATTTGGCAATGTAGCATGTGATAAGCTACCCACTCATACTCCCCCCCAAAATTACCTGGCCCGAATACAAATAGAGCCAGGGTTACTATGCAGTGTTCTACAATGCTAGCCTTGATACTGTGTCAAAGCTCCTATAAAAATGTCAAGGTTGTTTTTGGATGGATGGTTGGATGAATGAATGAATGAAGCTATGCAGAACCTCCATTTTCACTATGAAGTATTTGCTCTTCTGTGTGATGATGGGATGGGGTTTAAAATGACCAGTAATTAGAGATGGGGCTATAGTTCAGTACTGGTGTACTTAGTTACAAGGATAAGAGCCTGGGTACTGTTGTCCAGTATTGAAAAGCAAACAAGCAAATAAAAACTAACACCAAGATAACACCAGGAATTCTATGTATGCCTTCTCATCTTATGCTTCTAACTTTTATAACTAAAATACAGTAGGTACGTTATCTTATTCATGTCACATTAGTGATCAGGCTATCCCACAGCTCTGTGCTGAGGCACTGCAGACATGAAATAGTTGTCCTGGTTCCTTGTATCCTTTAAAACATTGACAATGCTGAGGTTAGTAAATGCTTTGTATGTTCTTCAGCTAAACATGTTCTACCCATTGTTATTGTGAAAGTGATAAATCAATATTCAAGTCCTACCTACCAAGTTCTTATTCTGAGCTTTACTTCCTACCTTTCTTTTCACCATAGACTTCTGGATACACCACTGCCAGGGTCCTCTGTATATGCATGCTTTTCATGGTTTTAAAGTTAGGGAATAAGATATCGATGAACTTGGAAACCTTAGGCACATCATCCAAAATATCGCAATACTCAGAGACATGTTGTCGTTCCAAAAATTCTTGCAAACTGTTGAAATCCAAAATATAATCTAAAATTATTATGAGATAAGGTGTAAGAGATATGCCTGAACATTTTTATTTTAATGAATGACTTAGAATGTAATAACACAATACAATGCTTCTTTCTGCCCTCTTTGAAAGTAACTCCCACTATTTCCAAAGCTTGTTGGTATCCACTGAATCCTCCTTTGCATTGCTCTATCCTCCTTAAAACTTGAAAGTAAATGACAGCACAACCTTGCTCAGGGGTAGAACACTTGGGTAGCATGCAGAAGGCTCTGAGTTCTATACCCAGCAATGCAACAGCTTCATAAATTCTAAAGTTGCCTGCTACCTAAAAAATATGCAGTAACTGGAAACCACAATAAAACCCCACAGTTTATAAGGAAAGGAGAAAATACCTTAGGAGTCCCAGACAGAATTTGCAACAACACTGGTACATAGAAAGGTAGCAGACCTAGCCACAAAGCTTACTCACATATAAAAACAACCTCTTACTCACCAAACTCCTTCAGGCATGTCCTGCATAACTGTTGTGTCAAACTCTGGCTCTTAGTCTTTAGCAGAATAAAAGTCATGATGTGCAACATACAAAGCCAATGTTCTGAAAATTGCTTGCTCATTTTGAAATATTTAAAAATGCATTACTAAATGTATTATATTTATTTTTGTCACCAGAAATTTTATAGCAGGAACTGTCTTAAATGAAACAGAGAGCCTAGAAGATGGAAGAAAATGGCTGCTGTTGGAGAATGGGCAGAGTTGGCCGAAACATTGCACGTTTCCGTTATACCTTCTAAGCCTGAAACAATGAAGCCAGATGGTATGCCAGGCTTATAAAGGCAAGCAGGGAAAGTTATTCTCTTTATAATTTTCTTGTCATAAACATTCAAGGAAACCGCCCCCCCCTTTTCTGAACATAACGTAATAAGTTGACAAAAGGTAAACTTGTAGTATCTATATAAAAACATTAGGTTTTGAAGCATTTGGGCAGTATGCCCCATTGCCTGGTGCCACATTATAAATGATAAAGTGCTTCTTTTACCTACCTGTCCCGTTTCTTTTTTGTCATCTCAGATGCGGCCCTCATGTGAGACTCTTCAGGGTTCTCAAGCGATTCTTCTTCTGTGTCAGCCTGAGGTTGGTTTTCCTCCTGCGATGAGTCTGGTTCTTCTTCTTCAGATATAATGAGCACACAGCTTAGGCCATTTACTACAGAAAACACAAACTCTTCAAAGTCGGGCTACAAAAGAAAATGAGAAACTTTCCCTCAGGCTCCTGATGCACGTGTATTAAGATGGCAGCCACTGTGGAAAAAAAAAGTGAAATCTTTCCTTTTCATGGTCACTAGCAATATTATGCAATCCTTATAGACCTGTTTGCAGGAAAATTTGGCACAGCAGACATTTACAACCAGCAGAAGATGGTTTTAAAGACAGTGTGGCACAACTATATCCCAACACCATGGGGTTGCTGATTCATCTAAAAAGCTTCTTAAAAAACCATCTTCAACTGCCCATATACTCTTGGGTGTGAGGCCTTGCACTAGAGCATGGTCCATGGACCACAAACTTAAAGAAAACTGATTCTCTCTCTCCCAGCAGCTATTATTGCTAATAGGTCCTTAGCTAAAAATGGGACATTGTGCCCTCCTTCTCTCTCCATGCTGGAATTTTGACTAGCTTCAACCTGAGCAGGTCTTATGCGTGGTGTCATAATCAAACTTGATTTTTGTTTTGTTTTGTTTTAGATTTTTTTGATGTTTTGTTTTGTCTTTTTGAATAGGACAAAGCTGGGTGGGGAAAATTCTGAAAGGAGTTATGGGAAAGGTGGAGAGGATGATTGAATATACACACATGATACACACACACAAAGAGAGAGAGAGACAGGCAGACAGGCAAAGGCAAAGACAGAGACAGATCTTTTGGTGCTCAATCCTGAACTTTCCAATTCAGTAACGCTCACAGTTGGATCCAAAATGTCCTCCAGTGGCCATGTGATAAAGGCTTGGTCACCAACATATGATTGCTATAGTAATGAAATACTTAAGGCTGTACAGACCTGAGTATTTCCTTGAAACAATTATCAGGACCCTAACATCTCCTCTCTACCGCTTTTGTTTCCTGGCTTCATAAAGTTAACAGCTTTAGTTCACCGTGATCTCTTTAGTAAGACCTCTGCCTCAACACAGACACCAAAGTTATGAGTCCAGATCACTGTGAAATGAAATGTCTGAAGTCATAAGCCAAAATGAAACTTTCCTCCTTTTCAGTTGACTTTCTCGGGTATATCTTTCACAGCGACAGAAATCTGACAACCACTACAGCTTCTGGGTGACATTCCTAAGGTGAATTTTCATAAAAGTACACACATACTGATGACACGGGTGGCCAAATTCTTTCTTTTGTATTCTTATACATGGAAATTGGGACCAGGAGTGATAACTGGAGTGGTAGATCAATTATAAAGGGGCTGACTAGTAGAACTTTGCATATGGTAACATCCTCTGCATTCTCTATCAATATTGCTAAATATGGCTCCATAATCACCTGAAATGTGGCTAGTGTCAATAAAACTCCAATTTTTAAATGTCATTCAGTTTGAATGAAATTAAATTCAAATAGCCACACGTGGTTACTGCCCATAATATTGGCAGAGTGTTTTTAGAAGACAGGTCTCCTAATCTCCAAGTCACACATCCACTTTAATTTTTTTTTGAAATACTGTTTTTAGCATGTTCCTCCAGGAAGAACAAAACTTGCTGGAGTATAGCTTTTTTTAAAAAATGACTCAGAAAAAAAGTGGATTACAGATCCCTATGTACCAGATGGAAAGCAGTACTTTCACCAAGGCTGAAAATTGATAGGAGAGGACTGGCTATCATACTCCTCCAGACAGCATAGCAGAAAAAATCTTGAACAAAACAAACCATCCAGTCTTTCCTGGGTGCTACTGTTTCCACTGGAGATGTTACCAGAGATGCCATCTTGGGCATCACCAAGATGTGGACATCGTCAAGACACCAAAAGTTTATTCAGTTGGCTAGAATTATTAATTTGAAGTTAATAAAAATCTAAACTTACAGCAATCACTGTCGTTAGATAGATAGGTACATGTGTGTTTATGTGTAGTGATATAAATGAATACACAGTGGCTTTTTAAAGCCTTCTTACCTGGTCTGCCATATGAGAATAGAATTCCCTCACTAGATCCTCAGGGAGAAACATGTTTTCCTGTGCTTCAATGAGATACCCTTCTCTGGCAATCTTCAAATCGGATGATGTCAGAGGCAAACATGACAGAGGAAAATATTTAAAACAAATTAGAGCTGTTTAATTCAGAACTAACTAAACTACCTGGATTTTCACATGTTCAAGTAAAGGCCATAATAAATCCACAGGGTTTGAAGTGGCTCAGAAATGTATAAAAGTTTCCCTTGATACTCCCTAGATATCCATATTTTCAAAACTTCAACCAGTCATTTCAAAATATTATTAGAGTGGACTCTAATAAATGCTAACATAGAAGGATGAGGAAAATAAAACATAATTTCAAGGAAATATGTATATGCATAAGTATACATATATATGCATCTGTCTTATAAATAATTCAGAAAGTTGATATATACATATGTAATATATGTACACAAATATGATATGTATATATATATCAACTTTCTAAATTAGTCATGAGATAGAAATTTAAAAGTGTTTCTTAACTATGTTCAAAATTATTTTAGAATCTTTTTTCCCATGTTCTATTTTTGAAGGCTAACCCAATTGAAACACTAGATTCCATAATATATTATCTCCAGGAAACATACCTTACCAGTAAATACATCTGAAGACTGAGATCAAATGATGAGAAACAATCTCTCAAGCAAGCAGAAACTGAAAACAATTTGATCTAGTAATCCTGATATCTGATAAAGTATATATCAAACCAAAATTAGTCAGAATAGATTTATATATATATATGTATATATGGTTCTTTTTTAATTAAATTTTTATTTTTAAAATATTAGTTATAGTTTATTAACTTTGTATCCCAGCTGTAGCCAGCTCCCTCATTCCCTCCCAATCCCACCCTCTCTCCCTCATCTCCTCCCTGCCTCTTTCCCAGTCCACTGATAGGGGAGGTCCTCCTCCCCTTCCATCTGACCCTAGCTTATTAGGTATCTTCTGGACTGGCTGCAAAGTCCTCCTCTTTGGCCTAGCAAACCTGCTCCTCCCTTGGCGGGGGGTGGGGTGGGGTCAAAGAGCCAGCCATTGAGTTCATGTCAGAAATAGTCCCTGTTCCCCTTACTAGGAAACACACTTGGATATTGAGCTACCATGGGCTACATCTGAGCAGGGGTTCTAGGTTATATCCAGACATGGTCCTTGGTTGGAGATACAGTCTCATAAAAGACCTCAGTGTTCAGATATATTTAGTACTTGTAGAGCTCCTGTCCTCTCCAGGTCATACTAACTCCCCCTTCTTTCATATGATTCCCTGCACTCTGCCAAAAGTTTGGCCATGAGTCTCAGCATCTGCTTTGATACACTGCTAGGTAGAGTCTTTCAGAGGCTCTCTGTGGTAGGCTCCTGTCCTATTACTTGTTTTCTCCTACATCCAATATCCATCCCATTCGTCTTTCTAAGCGAGGATTGATCAACTTACCCTGGATCCTCTTTCTTGTTTATCTTCTTTAGGTGTACAGATTTTAGTATGTTTATCCTACCTTATATGTCTAGTACCCACTTATAAGTGAATATATACCATGTATATCTTTCTGCTCTTGAGACACCTCGCTCAGGATGATCTTTTCTAGATCCCACCATTTGCCTGCAAATTTCATGATTTCCTTGTTTTTAATTGCTGAGTAGTATTCCATTGTGTAAAAGTAGAGGATCAATGGAACTGAATAGAAGACCCAGAAATAAACCTACATACCTATGAATACTTGATTTTTAAGAAAGAAGCCAAAACCATTCAATGGAAAAAAGACAATATCTTTAACAAATGGTGCTGGTCCAACTGGATGTCTACATGCAGAAAAAATGAAAATAGATCCGTATTTATCACCCTGCACAAAACTAAAACCCACGTGGATCAAAGACCTCAACATAAAACCAGACATATTAAGTCGGTTAGAAGAAAAAGTGGGGAAGAGCCTAGAACTCATTGGCACAGGAGACAACTTCCTGAACAAAACACCAACAGAACAGGCTCTAAGAGCAACAATCAATAAATTAGATCTCATGAAACTGAAAAGCTTCTGTAAAGCAAAAGACACTGTTGTCAGAAAAAAAATGACAGCCTACAGACTGGGAAAGAATCTTCACCAACCCTATATCTGACAGAGGGCTGATATCCCGAATATAGAAAGAACTCAAGAAGTTAAAAAGCAATAAAGCAATCCAATTAAAAATGGGGTACAGAGCTAAACAGAATTCTCTTAAGAATGGCAGAGAAGCAGTTAAATAGATGTTCAACGTCCTTAGCCATCAGAGAGATGCAAATTAAAACAACCCTGAGATTTCACCTTACATGCATCAGAATGGCTAAGATAAAAAACTCAAGTGACAACACATGCTGGAGAAGTTGTGGAGAAAGGGGAACCCTCCTCCATTGCTGGTGGGAATGTAAACTTGTACAACCACTCCGGAAATCAATCTAGCGCTTGCTCAGACAATTAGAAATAGTGCTTCCTCAAGATCCAGCTATACCACTCCTAGACATATATCCAAAATATGCTCAAGTACACAACAAGGACATTTGCTCAACCATGTTTGTAGCAGCTTTATTTGTAATAGCCAGAACCTGGAAACAACCCAGATGTCCATCAACGGAGGAATTGATACAGAAATTGTGGTACTTTTACAGAATAAAGGCATTGTATAGGAATGATTCCACAAGAATATATGCCAACAATAAACATACATGTACCAAATATTCAGCTATAAATATTATGGAACAAACACTAATAGAGTTCAAAGGTCAATTTGATCATAAAACAGGTAATTTCAGTACCCCACGCTTAATTTCAGATTTGTCATGCAAACTGAAAATCAACAGTGCAACCTCAAAGTGAACAAATATTTATGGGACAGATACAGAATATTCCACCCTACGTATACAAAACACATTATTCTCAGTAGCCCATGGACCTGTATCTACATAGACCATACTTTAGGCTGTAAACCAAGACTTATCAAACATAAAAAGCAACTCTCTGTATTTTATCAGATCATGGTCCCATCAAAATAAGAACCCATAGTAAGAAAACAATGAGAAGTATACAACTCATTGATACTAACCAATAACCCCTTGAGTGTTAATGAGTCACTGAAACAACCAAACAGGGAATGTAAAAAGTTTCTGGAAAAAAATATAACAATGAGAGCACAATGTACCAACACCTATGGGATATAGCTAGGACAGGCATGGGAGGAAACTTTATAGCTATGAGTGCTTATGTAACAAGTATATGGCCAAGAAAGAAAAAGAAGTATCTGAGAATTCTCAAGGAAAGAATTTACAGATGGACCTCAAACATAATCTAAGAGATAGTAATAAATAATAAGGACCAGGATAGATGACATTAAATTGGAAACTAAAACAACAATACAAAGAATCAATCAAACAAAGACTCAGATCTTCAATAAAATAAGATGGGAAAACAATTTTTTAAAATAACTAAGAGAAAGAAGACCTAAATTAGTAAATAAGAGATGGCAAAGGGAATGTAATACAGATTCTACTGAAATATAGAGAAGGATTAATAACTTTGAAATTTTATGTTTCAAAATAGCAGAAAATCTAGATGAAATGAATAACTTTCTAGATATGTATTACCTGCAAAAATTTAATCAAGAAGATATAAATAACTTAGATGGATCTATAAGTCAGTGTGATTGAAACAGCAATACAAAAACCTCTCAAAAATACAGGTGCAAGTCCAACTGAATTCACTGTTGAAATCTGCCAAACCTTTAAAGAGGAAATACTGATGTTCTTCAAACTTTCCATACAATAGAAATGGAAGGAATATTATTAGTAAATCTCTCTGATACCATAGCAGGATTAGGACACAGGAAGCAAACTTACGTATCAATCTCTACAATGAACATAATCACAAAAATTCTCATTCCTAGTCTTGCAAACCAAAAGATCATACTTCATGACCAAGTTAATTTCACTGCAGGATACAAGGTTTATTCTATAGACACAAATCAATAGACATAATTCAGCTCATAATCAGAATAAAAAGACAGACATGATCACTTCAATCAGAGTAGAGAAGGTTTCGAGAAAGCTGAAAATCATTTTGTAAGAAAATCCCTATCTTTTAATTTTATTATTTGGTTTGTTGATGTCTAGTTTCTTGAGTTGTTTTTTTTTATTATTATTCTGGATATTAGCCTTCTATCGAATATAGGATTAGTGAAGATATTTTCCCATTCTGTAGGCTGCCATTTTGTTCTGTTGACAAGTGTCCTTTACAAGAAATTAAATACCAACAAACCAAATAATCCAATTAAAAAATGGAGCCAGAGCTAAGCAGAGAATTCTCAATAGAGAAATATAAAATGGTGGAGAAACACTTAAAGAAATGTTCAAAATTCTTAGTCATCAGGGAAATGAAAACCAAAATGGCTCTGAGATTCCATTTTACACAGATCAGAATAACTAAGATAAAAAATTCAAGTGACAACACATGCTGGAGAGGATGTGGAGAAAGGAGAACCCCATTCCATTGCTGGTGAAGGTGCAAACTTGTACAACTAGTTTGGAAATCAATCTGCCACTTTCTCAGAAAATTGGGAACAACACTACCGTAATATCCAGCTCTACCACTCTCGGGCATAGAGCCAAAAGGTGCCCCACCATTCAACAAGGACATTTGCTCAACTATGTTCATAGCAGCTTTATTTGTAATAGCCAGAATCTAGAAACAACCTAGATGCCCTTCAATGGAGGAAAGGATACAGAAATTGTGGCACATTTACACAATGGAATACTAATCAGCAATTAAAAACAAGAAAATCATGAAATTTGCAAGCAAATGAATGGAACTAGAAAAGAGCATCCTGAGTGACATAACCCAGAACCAGAGAGACACACATGGTGTACACTCACTTATACGCAGATATTAGCTGTATAATATAGAATAGACATACTAAAATACACAGACCTAAAGAAGCTAAACAACAAGGAAGACCCTAGGGAGGATGCTTAAATCTCATTCAGAATGGCAAACAGAATAGACACAAGAAGCAGTGGAAGAGATGGGACAGGATAGGAGCCTACTATAGAGGATCCTCTGAAAGGCACCACTCAACAGGGGATCAAAGCAGATGCTGAGACTCACAGCCAAACTTTGGGCAGAACGCAGGGAGTCTTACGGAAGAAGGGGGGGAGGTGAGAATAGAAGGACACGAAGGGGACAGGAGCCGCCACAAGGAGACCAAGAAAGCTAAAAACAAAACCTGAGTCCTGGTAAGCCTGCAGAGACTGCACCAACCAAGGACCATGCATGGAGAGGACCTAGATCCCCTGCTCAGATACAGCCAATTGGCAGTTCAGTCTCCGTGTGGTTATCTGCATAAGCGGAGCAGGGGTTGCCTCCGTCATGAACTTAGTCACTCACTCTTTGATCACTCGCCCCTGCTGATGTGGCCTTACCAGGCCACAGAGGAAGAGGATCCGGATAGTCCTGATGAGACTTGATAACCTGTGGACAGATGGCAGAGGAGAACTCTCCCTTATCAGTGGACTAGAGTAACGGAATGGCGAGAACGGCGCGGGAGGGTGAGATGGGGAGGAGTTGAGGAAGGGAGTTTCAATCAGCACATAAAATGAATAAACTCTAAAAAAAAAAAAGAAAGAAAAGAAAATTCCTGAAGAAAGTAGAGAATGAAGGAGCATATCCAAACACAGCAAGGACTACAGCCAGCGCTGTGCCAGCCACAGGAAGAGAGAGAGCATCTCCTCTAGACTCCTGAGCGACACAGGAGTATCCCTTCTGTTTACACTTACTCAATGTACTATTAGCTATCTATAGCTAAAAGAAAAAAAAATCTTAGATAGAGCAAGAAGACACAAGAAAGAAACAAAAGGAACACAAATAGGAAGGAAGCCATGTCATCCTCATTTGGAAATGACAGGACCCCATTTGTAAACAACCTAACAGATTCTACCAGAAAATTAAGAGCTGATAAACTTCAGCAAAGTAGCAGTGTGCAAAATCAACATAAAAAAATCAGTAGCATTGCTACAATACACCTGCCCCACCCAAAAAAAATCAGAAAAAACTCTTATTGTTGGGGTGACTTTTCTTCACTTTGTATGAAGGTATGTCTATATATTTTAAATTGTTCATTCTGTACCTGCAGAGAGCCAAGTGCTGGCAGGATTTTGGCATTGTTATTTCTATAATCCATCACCATGTTTTCTATTTTGAAAATATCTGCCCTTCCTCACCTGCCTAAAGCGTATCTCACTGCTGATTGGTCATAATAAAGATCTGACTGTGAATAGCTTGAACAGTCGTATGGAGTGGATGTTCTGGGCAGATAGAGTGATACAGCGAAAGCAAGCAGATGTGAGAGATTTGAAGGAGATGTAGAAGGGAACAGAAGGAGCGGAGCAAAAAGGCAAAGAGCTAGCCACATGATAGAAACATTGATAGGTTCAGATGAGCTACCTAAGAGTCCTATTATTTTGGAATGAATTTAAACAAGTTTTGATAAGAATTACTTACTTTTTCCTTAACTTCTAAATTTTTTCTTCTGAGTACAGCATCAGGTTTGAAAATAGCCATACTGTAAGCATCCACTAAGAGAAAAAGCAAAGTTAATTTTTTTAGTTCAGAACCAGAGTAAAGAGAAGTCTGGAAATAGAAATATGACTTGATAATGTCTGGGTTTTTAAGGAGGCACTGAATGAGTATATAGGCATGCAGTTCTGATACAATTCCCATACATTAGAGGCACACCCATGGTGTGACTAACAGTCAGTGAGGCTTCAGCTATACACTGTGCAAATACAAACCAGAAACCAACAAACCTACCATATAAGAAGTGCTCTCTTACCACAGACTTCCTGTAAAAGGTATCTGAGTTACCTCTCTTGTTACTATGATAAAACACCCGACAAAAGGGACTTTCAGCTGAATGGGTTTATTCTGGCTCACAGATCAAGATTCCCATGGTAGGGAGGTTGAGGTGGCCAGATGTTCATATCACATTCACAGTAGAGATACAGAGAAGGACAAGCAGATGCTGCTGCTCAGCTATTGGTCCCCTTTTATGCACTTCAGGGTCCAGCCCT
The DNA here is from genome assembly GCA_028658305.1 of Pachyuromys duprasi. Taxonomy (NCBI): domain Eukaryota; kingdom Metazoa; phylum Chordata; class Mammalia; order Rodentia; family Muridae; genus Pachyuromys; species Pachyuromys duprasi. The sequence continues at coordinate 44,057,629 of CM053760.1, forward strand.
AGGAATGATACCACCTACAAGTGGCCCATCTACCCGCCTCAGATAACCTGATAAAGGTAATTCTGCACTAGCATCCACAGACTCTTACCATGGGTGATTCTACATTCTGTCAAACTGACAGTTAACATCAACCATCAATCCAGAACACTAGGTGTAACTCTTTGCCTTTACTGGCCCCCAGGAAAGAAACATACACACTCACAAGTGTGTATATGTTCATGAGTATATACAAGTACATGAATATGGGCACACACATGAACACAGTCAAACTGATAAACACATACTAACATATAGAGAATCCAGTAAAGGCATGAAATTTTCCACTGAGAAAAATAAAAAAAAACACTGAATTCAATGGAGAAATTATTTTCACAAAGTTTGGAGGTGGAAAATGAACTAGAAATTGGCTACCCAGTTCTGTTGCAGGAGATAGGAGTAAACCTTGAAGAATCTTTAAGCAGAAATCAAAGGCATGAGGCAAGAGAACTAAAAGAAGGAGCCAAGTCTTGCAAGTTATGAACTGTTACGAATCAGGACAGCCCTGTACTGACTAACACTGAAATAGGCGTTCTTCCTTGCTACAACACTGTGAAAGAGCAAGTGCAGAAACAGCAGCTGGTCTCTGTAACATTGCTTCTTACTAGCACTTTCAGAGCGTGATTCTCCAGCTTCTTCTTCAGAGGAATCTGCTAGTGGAATTTCGGCATGCTGTGAAAGAGAAATGAAAGCAAAACAGTTACTTAAGTGCGATAGGGAAAGAGTGCCTAGAAATTTTTTTCTAGTCAATAAAAGCAGGGGGTGGATAGAAGATGAAACACAAAGGACCCTTTGATTTACATTGGCAGCATGCTTCCTAAGGAGGCTGTAGCAAGCCAGCACCTTGCTAGAAATAGAGTGCTATACTTTCCACAAAGCACCCCTGAAGGCTGGTGTGTCAGAGGCTGAAGCCCAAGTTGGGATGGTAGTGGGAAGCTGTGGAAAATATCAAAGTAAGGCCTACTTGGAACTCTAGTTCATTTGGGACACACCCTTTAAGGATCTCTTCCTCTTCTCTTTCTTTTTCACTTCTTGGCCCCTCTGAGTTTAGCAACTTGTTCCACTACAAACTGCCTTGCTACAGCCCTAAAGCAACAGGAAGGAAGTAGAGTGACACCCGGGAAACCAGGAGCCAACATACATCCTTTCTCTTTATAAGCCAACCATCTTGAGTATTTTATCACAGTGACATAAAATGGCCTAAAACATGTAGCTAGGGAAAATGTCTTAGGAAAACATAAATATGATGCATTTAAAAACATAATAGCCATTCGCCAATAATATTACCTGAGGACGAGCCATTTCACCTGCTGCAATTTTCCTCTCTTCATCTATAAAGCCAAGGACTTTTCTGTTGATAAGTGGTGCATTTGCACCATGAATCTTCTCAACAATTTTACCATTCTACAAGAGAAAGTATAAAGAAAATGTCATTTTCACAATAAGTCAGTCATTAACATCTACTCAGGACTAAGTTGGCTCCCACCAACCCTCTTTCAGCCATGATCAGCATTTGAAAGTAGTACTGATGGGAAGGCCACTTGGATTTGCTAACATCAGCAATTAGAGTTCCACACTGTCCTCCAAATAAGTCATGGCTGTGTCCCCATCTCCTCACAGCATCCTTACCCTACTGCCCAAGTCTGGCTGTACTCCCATCACCTACAGCACATTAGAACCCTATATGAGTGCTCACAAGCTCACATGATGCCTGCCTGATTCTTCCTTGCTTTAAACGAGAGGTATTCTACACGGGGCCTTTCATTTTCTCTGATGATGTTCTGATTTCCTTTCTGTTGGCTGTGATAAAACACATTGATCAAAGGCAATTTGGAGAGAAAAAGGTTTATCTGGACTCTGCTTCTCTGTTATAATCTGTCTTTGAAGGAAATTAGGGCAGGAACTCGAAGTAGAACTCACTGCTTGCTGACTTGCCAGCAAAGCTTTCTTATAGAGCCCAGCACGACAGGCTTAAGGATGGTGCCACTTAGGGGGGCCTGGGCCCTGATGCATCATGTAATTATCAAGACAAGCACCTACAGATATGCCCACAGCTCGGTCTTATTTAGATAATTCCTCAACTGAGACTCTCCGGGTAGATAACTATGTAGTCTCAGATTGACAGTGAAAATGAAGAGATGCCACACGCCTTTTTCTGTCTTTCACTTTATATGTTCTAAACATTAGTTTATGGACATGCAACCAGACCTGATGGCATGGAATTAGAGGCCGTGTATATAACCCTATTAAATAAAAAACAAACAACAACAACAAAAAAAACCAAAAGACCCACCAAAGTACAGAAACGTGAAATGGCAAATACAGTAGGTGCCATTAAGAAGTACTGGGAATATCTCTAAGACCATGTCTAATCAGGGAAATCAGATGAGGTATTATTCAGTATCAGGAAATGTTTCTTACTTTAAGGTATAAAAAATGAATAGAAGGGTAAATGGAAAAAAGAAAATAATCTGTGCAGAAGGAATAATAGATTGCAAGGGCAAAGGCCCTATAGGAGACATGGAAAGTGAAGAGACTCTCTGAAAAAGTGGAACTAAACCAAATACGTATGGTTTTCACACCCAGAGAAATTCAGACTATATGGGGCCTTGGGCATTTTGGAGGGACAAGGCCTCCCTCCTTCAGCCAAAGGTCACTAGAATGCTGGGATGCAGACTGTGTCCATAGTTAATATTTTTTTAAAAGATTTATTCTATTTTTCAGCATGTGTGTGTCTGTGTGTGCATCCATGCATGTGTGTTCCAGGAGTCAGCATGGAGCTGAAGTTATATGTGGTTGTGAAACATTGTTCTTAGTCATATGGATGTAATTGTTGAGCCATCCCACTAGCCTCCCAATTAAAATTCCAGTTGGGAAGGTTATTTTTCCTACTTTGTGAGAAGGATTTCAGGGAGCAAAAGAAGATTTCTGTCTGTCTATAGGTCTAAACATTCTCAGTTTAATACCAGCCTGACAATTCTCTTGAGAAGAGCTATTCTCATTGAAATGTTCTAGAATGAAGTTTTTGTCAGCTAAGGAAGCTGACTAATGAAAGAGGCTGGTATGGAAGTATTTAAGTAAATGAACAATCTGTTGGAGGGAAGTTTTGTAGTTAGGGGATATTATTCCTCCATAAGTTGTCATCAATGTAGTATGTTCAGATTAAAGTGCCTGAGGCTTGAACATGGGGCTTAGTAGATGAGGTATTTTGGAAAAAAAGATCTTTGATAGAAAGGAGAATAAGAACACACAAGTCAGGAAACAGTGAGGTTTCAAGGTAGATAATGAAACCCAGATAGGAACAGGATAACTTAGGTTTGAAAAATCATACTTTAAACCACATGCCAAGCTGTGCAGTTATGAACAGAACTTACTCTAAGATCTGAGGTGGAAAAGAAAGTAAATTAATCAAATGTAATGGATTCTAGCTAACAAAGGAAAATAACACAACTGAAATATGAGTGATAGGAAGAGAGACATCTGTTTTGCTCATGAATCTGAAAAAATCTGAAAGAAAAAATATCACCACTTTTAGGCTGCAGGCAGAATGTTCCAAATCAGCCAACCAGTTCTCTCCTTTGTGTAGTTTCTTATTCTCATTCTTTAAACTTCAAGTAGGTGAGGTGACATCAAACATCACTCTAAACAAAGGCCATATTTCTTCAAAGCAGAAAGTACTATACATCAAACTCTATACGTTCAACATAATGCAAGAACATGATACTTTTCTTTACTCAACTAACTCAAAAACTGATTTCCTTGAAATAGCTGAAAGATTATTATTTATCAGGATCAATATCTTATACACAAGAAATGCTATTAATAAATATTTCTACTATTGAAAAATAAGTACCCTGAACTAGAAGGCTGCCCAAGTGGTATTTACTTCTACTGAAGTTAGTCTTGACTACCACATGTTTGAATACTTAACTGTAGACTGCCTTTAGAAAATAATGTTCACTATGTTGTTTTCCAGCTATTACAGATGTGTGTCCATTGCAAAATACAGCTAAAATACAATGAAGATAAAATGATCAATCCCCCATCCCATATAGAAAAAAAATGATAGCAACTCCTGGAATAAGCTTTGTACACTACTTCTAAACATTTATAAACACGGAGATGAAAGCAAATGCATTATAAAGAATTATTAGAGAGATGCTTTTGCAGAAATCCATGAATACTTAGAACCAATTCTCTCCTGCAGCTCCTCTGAGAACGGTTTCTCACTCTGGTAAATGCTGTCTTATTTGTGTGATAGTCTTAACAGGCTCCCTGAAGGCAAATTATTGAATTTATTATCAGACAAATAGAGACAAGGCAATCACTGTGCAATTATTAGCACCAGCAAACAGCCCCATGGCAACTGTCAGTGCTACCTGCTCCTTCACGTAGATCAGACAATGAGATGATGAATGCTATACTTACGAGACTAAAGAGGAACAAAGGCTCACATTTATCTCTGAATGGCTGCAGAATCGGGATGCTGTCAGCTTCAGCCTGAAGGATATTGCAAATATTTGATACAACAGTGAGAAAGCAATGCCCACACTATTCTGTATGCTATATTCAAATGGTATAGAAGTATGCACAATTTTTCTGGGGACTGCAGCATTTTTGGGTTTGTGATAATTGTACTAAGGATCAAACTACATTTGTTAGCAACTAAAACTAGTTTGGTTATTTGGTGCCAACTGGACTTTTCAGTATTCTCCTTTACAAAGTGTTCTCCTTAGACAAACTCACTTCTTCATTTCCACTTTCCTCACTGCCTGATCCTGCCATTAACCCCCCCCCCCCAATTCCAGCCCAAGTGTCCTTGATCCAAAGAATATCTTTCACTTCCTCCTGAAAGGGCACTTCTGGCTCCATATTGCACTTGACATACCCTCAAACAGCACAGAATATCTCTTAATACTGTATTGCAGGCAAGCGTGAGGCTGCCTCACTTGCTTTGTTAGAAAAGCAGTGACTTTCCAACAACACATAACTCCAGCTCCAGGGAATCCAACACCTTCTGTCTCTTGTGTAGAGGAATTTTAACTCAGCAACATGGCTTCTCTGACAGGGAATCAAATCCAAAGAACTAGGTCTGTGTGATCCAGCTAGATTGTCCACACGTCCTTAGTAGACACCTTTAATCCATCTGGCTGGAATACACATCCTTAATCCCACTGGCTGGAATAATCCCAACAATGATGTCTAATTGAGGGGTAGACAAAGTGATGAATTAGAGAAAGATTTGACAGAATGAGTCAGAGATAGGATATGCCCAACTCTCAGGAGAATAAACAGGAAAGGGAAGCTACTTAAGAGCAACACACACAGATACATAGAGAGAGAGGAGACAGTACACAGTACAGTAGAGTTCTGGAGTACAATACATTTCAGTATAGTTTGGTGTAGTTCAGTTGAGCAGTTGAGTACATGAGGTTCAGTTCATGGGATTCTGAGGCAGTTTTTTTAAGCACAGCAATCCAGTGAGAAGCAGAGAGAAGCCAATTTGATTCAGTCAGCTTGAAGATGAGTTTTGAGCCAGAACAACTGAGTTGAACTAGCCAGCTAGAGTTCAGGAAGAACTAGAAAAGGTGTGCTTATTCAGCAGTAAGTCTCGGAGGCTGAAAACATTTTAGGTCTAGGTTAGCAGTTGGAGGCTGGCAGCTGAAGCCTTCAAGGTCCCAGATTACAGAAGTTTAGATTGTGAGGAGGCTAGGAACCTCCAGGCCTAGCCCTAGGGATATTTAGATAGAAACACCCTGAGGAGCTACTCATAAAACTTAGGTATGACTCTCATTTCATCTGATCATTTGAGGAAATAAAAAGACTGTTCTTGTCTTGAGACACTTATATTCAACATATATGCACCTGCACACAAACATTTCCCCCATGCGCACCCTCCACAGAAATAGACATACACAGACGTACACACACAGATATATACATGCATACATACGCACACACACAGACAAACACACAAAACTAAAAATTATAAAGAAAAGAAGAACAGAATGTTTCTGCAGAAGGGAATGGCTGATTGACACCAAGTGAAGTCAGGAATTAAACTGCCCCTGAGTGTTCCTTGAAGGACAGGGAAAGCCTACACCTAACAGATGCAGTGGGTAGAGGTTTTGTGTCTGCCTCATAGTTTAGAGATATGGAGTAAAAGTGCACACCCCAGTCATCTGTTTCTGCAGTTAAGAGCTGGATGGCTCAGGTATGCATCTGTCTTATAGAAACATAATTTAGGTTCTCTAGTAGTCACATTTAAAAAAGAAACAGGTGAAAATAATCAATGAAATATTTCCTTAACTCAATATATTATCAGTTCAACATGTATTCAATGTAAAAAAGGTTAACGGTATGTTTCACATCACTTTTTACAATAAGTATTAAAATATTATTTTACAAAAATTTATATTTAAAGCTCATTTTAATGATGGATATTCAGTAAATAATTATTAATCAATATTGACCTCTAGTAAAAAATAGATTCACATAGCCAAATTGTTCTAATTATTAAATTTCACAAAAATTTAATTTGGTAATATTAGTTTTTAAATGTTTTAAATTTATTTGTGTGTGTATAAGAAAGACAGACAGACAAGAAAAAAGAATCTTTCTCTTCTTCCATCATTTGACTCCCAGGGATCAAACTCATGTCATCAGGCCCTGCCAGCAAGTGCCAACTGAACTATCTCATCATCCATCAGTTTTTAAATCTAAATTAATTAAAACTGAAAATATATTTCTGCAGTTGGTCTAGATGGTTCTCAAGTGTTCTGTTTGTGCATAGAAGCATATTGGTCAATAAGATTCCAACCAACTGTTAATTGAATATAGATTGAATTACACATTATTAGTGGCTATAAATGGAATCATCAATAAATTGAGTCAAATTAATTTGGCTATAATACTTAATTTCTTATCACTTTTGATAACTAATAGCTGAAAGAGAAATATTTGTGCATATTTGAATACTCAGGGATCTGCTACAGGAAACAGCTCCCCATTATCTTAACTCAGAAACACACACTGACCATCTCATGAGCTAATATCAACAGATATATGTCCACCTTTATATTTTTCTGAGGATTTTAGTCTTGATGAATTATCTCATCATCACAGGCAAAAAAAAATATTAATTTTCAAACCTAATAGAACTAAACATACAGCAAAACTGCCAAGCAAACATTGTTTGGAGTAAAGATTGACACATTGCATAAATCAGGGCAGTACTTGAAGTTCCGGTGAATCTTCAAGCCCTAATGTAGTAGTAAACAAACTGAAAATGAAAAGCTTACAACGACGAAATGAAGAATCTCATCTTCGTTCAGTTCGTTTTTCAGTTTTCTGAATAAAGGTTGCATGGCTTTGCAAGGTCCGCACCAGGCTTGGTAAACATCAATCACTGGAGAATGGCAGGCTTATGAGAAGGCAGAGTCGAGAACGGAGAAGCTGGCACACTCCCACCCTGGCTGAGGGGCCCAGGGAAGGCAGGAAGGCAACGTGTTCCGCAAGGTGTTCCCAGGCGCTTGGAAACAAACCCCGGATGCAGACAGCAGAGAGCCCACTACCTGTTAAACCTTTGTTCAGCAACATCTCATCCCACAAGTTCTGACTATTGATGACTGCCTGCAAAAAAAAAAAAAAAAAAAAAAAAAAGGAACACAGTAAAGTTGCAGCAACTGTCATTGTGCCCTAGGGCCTGCTGGGAGGGCGGACCCACCCACCTGTAGTTGGACTTCACGCTTTTTGCTTGCCATTTGTGTACTTCTGCATGAGAAAAAAAAGAAGAAGAAGAAATACAAAACATGAGGGAATTTAAACACCGTTCTCTTTGTGTACCCGAAGAACATCTTAATGTACTGTCTAATTCCTTTTAGAAGATGCTGGTCTGCTCACACTGGCCCCTAGAGTGGAGTCGATTTCACAGGCAGACAAGAGCATGGTGGGCACTGATTTCCCCGCAAATCAAAGCAATGTAAGAATGTTAGGGGCTTTTGTTTAAAGTCATTCTCTCTCTCTCACCTATGTGTGTGTGTTAATATTCTAAAGTCAAACTGTGTTGTTGCTTTTTTAAAAAAAAATTGTAGTGTTTTCCTACACCAGCAGAACACGTTAATTGGCTATAAACATGCTCTTCAGATATGCTCACCCCAAGGTTATTGACGTTTCAGAACAAAATCACTATAGTGTTTTCTAGAGCACAAAATAAATATTCCATGGTGTTAGCATCAAGGATGGGTAAGAGAAGGTATTTAGGTGACAAAAAGGACTAGCCTCTAAGACTACATCCCAACAAGACTGCTATACACCATAGCAAAATGGGCCTCTCTGTCAGACTGAGACCTTTAAAGACGATTTTAATTGGCTTCCTTGCTGGAGTCTATGGCCCCTGGGAGTATGAACTCCTGAAGTTCAGTACCTGGACCACTGGGTCAGGCGCGGGCTGAGGGTGGCAGGGCTCTTGCTTTGCCTTCTTCCCCAGCAGGTCCAGCTAGAGGAGGGGATGAGGGATGCCTGGTATCACCCCCTGGAAGATGAAGGGCAAGGGCGCCAACGTTCAGCCCTCGAGGCCCGACCCGCCCTTCCCTTCCTGTGGTGGAAGCTCGAGACTCCTGCTCGCAGCAGGTGGAACTGAGCACCAAGCCCAAAGGCAATTGGTCCCTAAAAATCCTCCACCACTCTGCTGCCCAGCAGGGGAGAGAAGGTTCCCGACTCCTCCAGACCCCTCCCGCCGCTGCTGCCTCCTGCTGAGCTGCAGTCTCTGAGCCTGTCCAGGGTGCAATGTCACCCACCACCTTCCCGGTACGCCTCAGCATTTCAAGATTCCCAGCGAAGCTTCTCAAGGCTGACCTGCCGAGTCCTCTCCTAGGCTCTGAAGCTTCTGTGACTGACCAAGCCTTGCAGTAAAGGATACGAATTGTTCCTGTTGGAGCAGAAAAGGCCCTCACCCTCCCCTTCTTCCCATTCCCACTTAAGAACTGGGCTCACAAAGCTGTTATTTTAAGGATTTTATTTTGTTTTGTTTTGGTTTTGGTTTTTGGTTTTTGGGGACAGGGTTTCTTTGTGTAGCCTTGGCTGTTCTGGACTTAGTTTGTGGACCAGGCTGGCCTCGAACTCAAAGAGAACCTCCTCCCTCTGTCTCCTTGAGTGCTGGGATTACAGTCATGTGCCACCTCGCCTGGCTCCAGTTATCTTTATTCAGTTCACAAATTTCACAAAATTCACAAAATTTCGTGGAGCTGGGAAAAGTTCCAACTACCAAAGTTGCCTTTGTTGCCCGAGAGAGCTGACAACCCACTACAACATTTATCTGTAATCAATCCAAACCTTGCCTATTTCTTCAGAAAATTGTGTTATTTATTTATGCACTTACTCTCTCAATACTTTTTCACATTCCATGTGCCACACAAGTCATAATATTGTTAGTGTAAAATGTAACTATCTGTGTTTACAGGAATACACTTTTCATCTGGAGTTGCAGCTTGTAACAAGTGATGGGTCAGAAAGGCTAAGGATCTGCTGCATTTGAAAACTGACACCACAGAAATGATACCATTGCTTGTTATCTTAACTCTAAAGAAATAGATCCAAAGCAGTATAAATGATGCAGAAAGAGAAGAAGGTGATACTTAAGGGTGTTTATGTTGAAAGGTGGTTAAAGATTAGAAACGTGGTGTATACACAGAAAGGTATATGTGTCTTTGCAGTGGAAGACGTACCTATGAAATGCTCATCTTGATATTGCCTCCAATTCTGCTTGATTGTCCGTGAAATCTTCCCCAGATACATTTCACCTTCGTGAGGATGAACTTTACCTGGTTTTTCTTCTGCATTAACATGCCACGTCACTTTTCCAGGAACTCTTTTATTCCCCTAAGCTAATGGGCTTCCCCAGTGCCTCCTCTCCAGAAACAACACATTGTATGCTCTTTCTTCAAAAGATTTTTTTTTTGCTATCTTTGGGGAAAGAGCACAAACTTTGAAATAGAAGGATTCAGCACTTTACACTTCTCTTGCAGGTTGACCAGCAGGAATTGCTACATACTCCTTCCAGCAAAACTTTTCCCAAGCTCAAGTGACCATCACAGCCACGTGTTTGTGAGATCCCTACCGTTAAGAACTAAATCAAGAAGTCTGATAAGGAGTGGGCATGCATGTTCACTTCTTTACTGTTTGGTGGTGGCGGTGGTTTCCTCTTGAGACAAAACCTGATGACAGAGCTTGATTTCAAAAGATATAAAGTGTGCCGGGAGGGCCATAGCTCAGCAGAGCGCTTGTCACACACGCAGCGAGCCCAGACTGGAACTTGATGCAATCAAAATTCAGATTACTATTTATTGTGCTAACTGAAAGTGAATTTTCTAACAAAACTTTCATAGAAGTTTATGGACCCCTCGTTCCTAAAATACTAAAGTAGTGAGAACTTTTGAGAATTTTTGTTTGCTAACGCTATTTAACATATTCAACAAAAAACCCTCAATCTTTCCACATTACTGTCGTTTTCCTTAAGTCCTTACATGAAAATGTCACTTTTGCATGTTTATAAAAAACATTGTTTGTTGTCTCTTCTAGTTGAACTTCACATTTAAAAACACTTAGTTGCAACGTCTCAGGATGCCCACGAGGGGGCAGTAAGCACTTCTGCGGCTAAGACAAGCCGCACAGGAAGAAATCCCATAAAAATCTGGATCCCGTGTTGTCTTCAGGGCTCTGAAGTTTCCCTGTCTATAGTACACGGAGGATCAACCACGACCTGGGACACCAAAGATACAAAGGGGCTTTGTGTTGACCATCCTGTTCCGGATCTCTGTAATAAAAATGTCACTGGATGGAGGATACAAAACTTTTTAGCACTTCAATTACCCAAGTGATACCGAACCTCCGTGGTCCCAGTTTTTATTGTTGTTGTTATTTGTTTGTTTTCTTGCTTGCTTGCTGGAGAGAGAACCTCACGACATACTCCAGGTTAGGTCTTTTTGTGTCATTTCTTTCTTCGGAATATGCAATAAACCGCACACTCCATTTTTAAACATATTATTATAGACGCTGATTTGTTTAGAAATTATTTTCTTCTACTTGACTCAGCTGCTCTTAGCTCACCTTTCTGCAGTGCATTCCATATTCGTTAAGCAGGAATCACCCAACACACGCTCACTTTCTTGACCACAACTTCTAAAGCCTCACCATCAATTAAAGTGGCTCAAGGTGACCCTTATTGGGTGCCCTTGAAGAGTAATGATGTTCAGTTGCTCCTTATGCACACAGAACCAAAGTTCTTTAAGTTGGTTTCCAGAGCCCTGGGAGACATGAATCACTAACTTCAATAAGTTGAGAAAGCATTTTTGAATGTGAAAAAAAATGTGTTTTTTATCCTGAATCTAGGCCGTTGCTCTAATGAGTTCTCAGAAATTGCAAAGAACTTCTCGTCTTACAGTCTTACAGTTGTGGAAACTGAGACTCCAAACTGATGGTAAAATAGCCTGAACAATAGAACTGTTGTTTGAAAGACTTACTGCTTCACTTCACCTGGTACTGGGCACATTTTTCCTCACAAACCACCTCCTGCCATCCTAGTCAGAAGGAGTGCTCCTGAGATGCACAGCACACTGCTGCCCTCAGAGCCCCCACAGCTGTGACTCTAGTTTTTAATTTCACTTAATGTTATTTTATTTTCATAGAGGAACCAGCTCCTTCATGTTCTAGCCTTTGTTTTTAATATTTTTTTATCTCCTGTGTTTGGAAGCTTAGCCAGAATGTATATCTGTGCACCAAAAACATTCACTGGCCACAGAAGCTAAAGCCCTCTGCAGCTGGAGTTACAGATGGTTCCTATTAGGTGCTGAGAAGCAAACCCAGGTCTTTTAGAAGAGTAACGATGCTCCTAAGCACTGAGCCAGCTCCTTAGGGCATGTCCCGTTCTTCTTGGTCACACTGCCAACTATACAACTCTAGTAGCTTTACAGACCTTATAACATCTGACCCCATAAGAATGGTCAGTGAGAAATGAGGTTTATATACTACATATGTTGATATAGTCATGTTCCCTCCACATTCTCTCCATTAATTTTACCCCTTTGGGAACCATACGGCAAGAGTTTCCACCCTCCTGTCAATGGCTGTGTTGACTTTTGTTTGAGAGACAAACCATCATGCCTGGCCAATGAGATTGGGTGTTTTGCTTGGCAAATCAAGCTAATTAGTTCATTCCTACAGAAAAATGCATTCTCATCACAGAAAACCTAAAATTAAAAAAAACAACAATATTTTGCTATTCAGTATACCCTTCCCCTTCCACACATATAAAATATTTGAGTGTGTATCTAAAACTAAGAGCATGCTTTATAATACCATTTTCCTGATAAATGAATATTATATTAAAATGACTTCTAATGACTTATGGCTATACCCACAGATGATCTCTCAACGCTTGTCAGAAAAGCTTCTCCTTGTAGTAGATGGCAGTTGACTCACAGAGCCTCAAATGGTCACTGTCCAGAGAATAAGGGACTGTGGAGTGCTCAGCCCAACATGGGACATTTGTATCCTCTAGGCTCACGGGTCTTTGTAGAAGAGGGGGCAGATAGCTAAAGGTGGTCAGAAACGTCAAAGAAACGATGCTTTCTATCAATAGGACAGAGGCCATGCGCACTCATAATGATTGTGACAGTATGCATAAGACTTATAAGCTCCAGCCAGACAAAATCTTAGCATGAGGTGTAGGGGGAGGTGAGCATGAAATCTCACCAGTAGCTGAGAGGCTGGTACTTTTTGGCATCTGGGTAAGGAAAGTCACTTTTCTTTAACAATGTGACCCCTAGCTGACCACACATTAGAGCCAGCTCACTCTCAATACTAACAGAGCAACACAATGATAATGGGGAGCCTGAGGAAGACTGGAATGGATGTTTTCATAATACATTGTAGGGCATGCTCAAAGACCAAATAAAACTATTAGGGGAAAACTGGGCACAAAGAAGTGGACACAGGTCAGTAGCGCAGAATAAAACATCTAGAATTTTTTTTAAATTCACTTTATGGCCTGATCGAAGCCCCTCTTTCTCCTCTCCTCCCAGTCCTACCCTCATACCCCCTTCCATATTTCCCTATCTTCTTATCCTCAGAGAAGGGGAAGCTCTCCATGAGTAAAAATCTACCCCAGTACATGAAGTCACAGCAGAGCTAGGTGCCTCCTCTTCTACTGAGGCTAGACAAGGCAGCCCAACTATGTGAAAGCATTCAGAGGCAGGCAACAGAGTCAGAGACAACCCCCACTCTAATTATTATGGGACCCACGTGAACAAGCTGCACATCTGCTACATATGTGTAACGGGCCTAGGTCCAGCCCATGCATGCTCCTTGGTTGGTGGTTCAGTCTCTATGAGCACCCATGGGCCCAGGTTAGTTTACTTCACAGGTCCTTTTGTAATGTTTTTGACCCCTTCATCTCCTTCAATCCTTTCCCCAACTCTTCCATAAGACTCCATGAGCTCTGCCTATTTATTGTTTGGCTGTGGGTTGTTTTTTTTTTGCGTCTGTTTCCATCAGCTGCTAGAAAGCATCTTCAACAAAAGTGCTGGTCTAACTACATGTCAATGTGTAGAAGAATGCAAATGCATCCGTATTTATCACCCTGCACAAAACTAAAGTCCAAGTGGATTGAAGACCTCAACATAAAACCAGATGCACTAAATCTAATAGAAGAGAAAGTGGGGAATAACCTTGAAAGCATTGGTAAGGGAGACTTCCTGAACAGAACACCCTAAGATCAATAAATGGGACCTCATGAAACTGAAAAGCTTCTGCAAGGCAAAGGACACCATCAGAAGGACAAAACTACAGCCCACAGAATGGGAAAAGATCTTCACCAACCCTCCATCTGACAGAGGGCTAATATCCAAATATATAAAGAACTCAAGAGATTAAACACCAACAAATCAAATAACCCAATTAAAAGTGGGGTACTGAGCTAAACAGAATTCTCAACAAAGTAATTTTTAATGGCTGAGAAGTACTTTAAAAAAATGTTCAATGTCCATCAGGGAAAATGCAAATCAAAATGATTCTGAGATTCCATCTTACACCCCTCAGAATGGTCAAGGTCAAAAACTCAAGTGGCTGTATCTGCTGGAGAGGATGTGGAGAAAGGGGAGCCCTCCTCCATTGCTGGTGGGAGTACAAACTTGTGCAACCACTTTGGAAATCAGTCTAACCCTTTCTCAGAACATTGGGAATAATTCTGTTAGGATCTGGAATCCGCTGAAGGAAAGACCCAGACTCAAATAGTATGTAAAAGCAAAGAGTTTTTCTTCTGCAGAAAATTCCAGCATGCTGGGGGTACCACCTTCAAAATGGCAGCCCCGAGGGCAGCTCAAGGGCCCCTTTTAAAGCCAGAAAGGGGAATTCCTCTACGGCTATGTGACCTAGATTGGGATTGGCTGGTGCCCAAGGAGGCTACATGACTCTGATTTAGTATTCATAGGGCCAGTCAGGAGTTGGGGGCTTTCCAAATCAGCAGTTAAGCAACTGTATCTTCCTCAGGCCAGGTGTCTTGGCTGTTTCTGATTGATTGCCCTTTTCTGTGTTTTTTTTTCCTGTAAGTTTCAGGCCTGTTCTATCTAGCAAGAAAATGAAGCCTGTCATGGAATTGGTCAGGCTTATTTAGCCAGGTGATCTCAGTTCTGCATCAAGACCCAGCTATGCCACTTCTGGGCATATACTCAAAAGATGTTTCACCATACCATAAGGACACTTGCTCAACTATGTTCATAGTAATTCTACTTGTAATAGCCAAAACCTAGAATTAAAAAACAAACAAACAAACAAACAAAAAACCAACAACAATAAGAAAACTAGCTGTACTACAGAGCAATAGTAGTAAAAACTGCATGGTATTGGCATAGAAACAGAATAGTGGATCAATGGAACCGAATAGACCATTGAAATGAACCCAGAAATGAACCCACACACCTATGGAAACTTGATTTTTGACAAAGAAGCCAAAACCATTCAATGGAAAATGACAGCATCTTCAACAAATGGTGCTGGTCCAACTGGATATCTGTATGCAGAAAAACGAAAATAGATCCATATTTATCACCTTGCACAAAGCTAAAGTCCAAGTGGATCAAAGACCTCAACATAAAACCAGACACACTAAACCGGTTAGAAGAAAAAGTGGGAAAGACCCTAGAACTTATTGGCACAGGAGACTACTTCCTGAATAGAACACCAACAGCACAGGCTCTAAGATCAACAATCAATAAGCGGGACCTCATGAAGCTGAAAAGCTTCTGTAAAGCAAAGGACACTGTCATCCGAACGAAACGACAGCCTACAGATTGGGAAAGGATCATTACCAATCCTACTACTGACAGAGGGCTAATATCCAGTATATATAAAGAAGTTAAAAAGCAAGAAACCAAAAAAA
>CM053760.1:44073597-44098175 GCA_028658305.1 Pachyuromys duprasi
AATGAGGGAGGGGGCTACGCATGGGATGCAAAAAACCTAACCTGTGATTGATATAAAAATAAATAAATTTATTATTAAAAAAAGAAAACTAATGATTATCTGGCATATTAGAACAATCATATAGACAACCCAATCAGGATTCCCAAAACCTTTAATTTGGAAAAAAAATGAGGTATAATAAATTTATCTAAGCATAAAACTCAAATCAGATGGTTGAATTATATAATTTATTACTGATAAATTCTTTCTATAGGGAAGATTAAATAAAGCAAACACTGACCCAGGCTGTAATCTGATTATTTGAGTAAAATACCTCATCTTATCTGATTTTTAAGTTCAAAATTCATATGGGTTTCTTAAATTTTTAATAAGATCATTTTTGTAAAGAGATGTTTTTATTCCTCACTTGCAGGATGTAGTAGTGTCCATGTTTTCAAGGTATAATATTGTTAATTTTTAATAAAGAATTTGACTGAATGCTTGTTTTTAAAATACTGGATTAATCTTTGCGTGAGAAAATAATTCAAATGTGTGGATAAGTTTCTTTCTTTTTTTCTTAACTTATCTCAATGTTGGAAATACTTCTTCAGAAGAGAATGAGGCTTTAAAGGGAAAGGAGGAAAGGCTGTATGAGGCGGAAAGGCTCATAATGTAGGAGATACTCTGTATTGTCAGGAAATTGCCCTGTGTTCTTTCCTTAGAACAGATCTCAGTTGGTTTCTCTACTCAATTTAGCAGGGTGCTTGATAGTTAGCAAATCATGGAGGGTGAGAATCAGAATATTTTGGGATTTTTTAAAAGACAATTAAAAAAAACCCTTGTGTGTGTGTTTTACAAACTTTAATTACTTAAAAATTTTTGTTTGCTTGTGTGAATGTGGTATGCGTGGGGAGGTGGATCAGAGGACAACTTTCAGGATTTAGTTTTCTACTTCCACCATGTGCATTCCAGAGATCAAATTCAAGTCAGATGTGGTGGCAGGTACCCTTTCTCAACAGGCCATCTCACCAGCCTGAAATGTCTTTCTTATTGGAAGTATTTATACTTGTCTAAATTCGAGATAGTTCATAAATTGACCTCATCCCTCTTATGCTGCTGGAGTTGAATAACACACACACACACACACACACACACACACACTGGTCAACTTGTGAAGAAAATAAACTTACTTTCCACAGTTTAGGAGTCTTGTTAGACCAATGTCAAGGTGCTAGCAGGGGTTAGGGACTTCCCCGTGGCAATATCTGCAGGGGGAGGGGTTGACTCTAGGCTTTATTAAAGAATCCTCCTGGTAGCACAAGGCCACACTGGAGAAACAACAGGAGTCCATTCACCAAGGGGGGAGCCTTCAGGAACTAATCACCTCTTAACACTGCCACACTGGGGATAGATTTTTTTACTCCAATATATGGAACTTGAAAGATTTCATTGAACCCACAGCATACATAAATCCCATTTCCATTATTAATTCATGACTGTCTAATGCTAAAGAACAGATTAAAGATGAGTGATATTCAGCACTTATGGATCTGTAATTTCTTTAAAGGACGCATGCAAATTTGTTATTGTTTCTTCGACATGATAATATTTAACTTAATAAGGATACCTATCAACTGGTTTTGCCGGAACCAGGGATGAAGAGGGCTCGGAGGCAAGGTGCACAAGTGAGATGTGTCTGTGTGACAAGCTCCTGACAAGAGACACTCAACAGATGTGCTTTCTGGCAGCTTCGCACATATATAGTGCTTGAAGAGCTTGAGGTGAGCATGTTTTCTGTTACCCAGACAAGCAGGGCACAGATGCCAAGGAGAACATTACTTATGATAAATATGTAAGTGTAGTGATAATGTCATTCTCATGTTTCAGATTTTAAAAATAAGCAAAATTAATAATAATGACTGTATTTTATTTTATTTTATTTTATGTGTGTGAGTGGTTTGTCTGCATCTATGGCTGTGCCCAGGGAGGCCGGAAGAAGGCAAATAGAACAATATGTCAATAGAACAAAATGCTTGCCTGCAGATTGGGAAAAGATCTTCACCAACCCTACATCTGAGAGAAGGCTAACATTCAAAATGTATGAACAACTCAAGAAATTAGACACCAACAAACCAAATAATCCAATTAAAAAGTGTGGACAGAGCTAAGCCTCGAATTCTTAACAGAGGAATCTTGAATGACTGAGAAGTACTTAAAGAATGTTCAGGGTCCTTAGTCATCTGGTAAATGCAAATCAAAATGATTCTGAGATTTTACCTTACACCTATCAGAATGGCTAAGATCAAGAGCTTAAGTGGTAGCACATGCTGGAGAGGATATGGAGAAAGGTGAACAGTCTTCCATTGCTGGTACAAGCACAAACTTGTAAAACCACTTTGGAAATCAATCCGGTACTTTCTCAAAATATTGGGAATAGTACTACCTAAAGACCCAACTATATCACTCTTGGGCATATACCGAAAAGATGCTTCATCTTACCACAAAGACATTTGCACAACTTTGTTCATAGCAGCTTTATTTGTAATAGCCCAAAAGTGGAAACAACCCAAATGTCCCTCAACTGAAGAATGGATAGAGAAAACGTGGTACATTTATACAGTGGAATACAACTAAGCTATTAAAAACAAAGACATCTTTTAATTCCCAACCCCTTGTGCAGGCAGTTACTATTGGTAGTCATGGTCGACTACACCAACAGAGTCAACTAACCTGGGCCCAAAGGGGCTCAAAGAGGTGGAACCACCAACCAAAGAGCAGGCATGGCCTGGACCTAGGCCCTCTACATATATGTAGCTGATGGGCAGCTTAGTCTTCATGTGGGTCCCCTAACAAGTGGAGTGGGGGCTGTCTCTGACATGGACTCTGTTGGTTGTTTGTGGATCACTTTCCCTAGTGGGGCTGCCTTGTCTGGCCTCAGTGGAAGAAGACACAGTGGTCGTGATGTGACTTGATGTGCTGGGTCATGTTGGTATGGGGTGGCGCTCTCCCCTTTTATGAAGAGAAGAAATGTGGAGATGGAGGAAGAGGGTGGCAGTGCTGGACAGGGAAGAGAGGAGGGAGGGGGCTGCAATTAAAAACATCAATAGAAAGACAAAAAGAAAATCTAAAACATACAAACAACAACAACAAAAATGATGCAAAGATAAGAAGAAATTTTCACAACAGTCCACCCTCAAGTGTAGTCAGGTACAGCAAGGCATGACCCTGGTGGCCTGAGCAAGAAGGTTACAACCTTGATGTGCTTGCAGTTGAGTCGCACAAGAAGTGAATGTATAGGTAGGGAGTGGAACTGGAACCAACAGTGCCTTCCAGAGTCTAAAAGAGTGATGGGTGGAGGAGGAGGAGAGTTCACTGCCAGGGAAAGGAGGTGGTAGAGGGCTTGTCTGGTAATTGATAAAGTGGCGTCAGCTTGACTATTGGAATGCTGATTTGGCATCATTGGAGGAGAAGCTGATATACTGGGAGGCAGGAGATGGAGGAGAGAGCCGCAATGAGAGGAAGAATGTTTCCTCTAGCAAGATCCAAAACAACAAGTAAACCCCAAATCTCTGCATAGTCTATTTTATCTATTATATTTATTTCTAGTATATTTATGCAAGTTATTTCTACTAAAGAGACCCTGATGGATCTTTGTGATGGACAAATGCTATGAAAAAAATTTGTGTATAAAGGCTGTATTATATCAAGTCTATGATCCTAATTATTTAGAATTACTTTAAAATGCAAGATAAATTAAAAGATTCAGGTGTCCACATTATGCCCATATAAATCCCAAATAAAAATAATGTATTGTGGGCTGGAGAAATGGCTCAGAGGTTAAGAGCACCGTCTGCATTTCCAAGGGTTCTGAGTTCAATTCCCAGCAACCACTGTTATAGATGGTGGCTCACAACCATCTCTAATGAGATCTGGTGCCCTCTTCTGGCATGCAGGCAGAACAGTAAAATAAAGCAAATAAATATTTTTTTAAAAAAATAACATATTGTAATGCAATTGTTAAACAAAATAACTTCAAACATCAATGGATACAGCTGTGCATGACTGCCAATGTTTAATTTCATTGTCCCACACCATCTTCAATATTCCTATGTGTATATATTCACATGGTCTCTGCTGCTTACCTTTGGTATGTATTCTGCATATGCACATCATTTATCAGGTGAGTTTAATGACCTTTATGTTTGTGTCGTTTGAGTGAAAACACAAGTATTAGTAGTGAAAAGTGGCCTGATGAGCTTTGCTCTCAAAGTTAAGATGCCTTGGGGTATGGGGGCTGCTTTCTTTTGTCCAGAGAGAACAAATCAGTCAACTCCATGCACTCTAGGCTGCTTTTTGCTAATCTGCCCTGGGACATGTTTCTGATAGTCTTCTTGAGGCTATATGGAACGGCAGTGATCTCTACCAGTTTGGCCAAATTTGCTCACCTCCCATCCCACTGCAGATTGTAATGCATTTTAGCTGGTGGTTTTCATGAAGATTAAATTGTGGAAATTTACAGTCCCAAGGTTATGGTGAATGTTCTGTAATTATTACCTATTTCTCTGCAGAGATATTATTTCAAAAATTTCCTTAGCTTTTCTGTGAAAAATTATATTCTTTTTAAAACTTGTAAAAGCATCACTTCACAAAAGTTTCTACCATCAATTAGTAGTCACAGAATGGAGATGAGGAGACCAGAGCCAGGCAGAGGAAGAAGTCAGTGGGGGAGGCTTGTGCCGCTGCTGATGTCCTGTGAAACGGAGTCATTGCTCACTAAAGGATGAAACAAAATTTGACTACAGCATTTGATTTTAGGTCATCTTAACACCATTATGTCATCGGAGACAAATGCTCTTTCCACAGAATAGAAAAGGTCATGAATACCATGACATACTGTTCTGTGGAAAATTGTTGTGGAGATAAAGTAGAGTCTCTGTCCTAACACAATAAGAAACACAAGGCTTTAAATAGGCGTAAGCGGGGCGGTGGCCAGCCGAATTAGCCAAATCCTTCCTGCGCTCCTCATCCGGAAGTCCCACGCTTCCCTGCACTCATCCCTGGGCACTTCTCCTGCCTTAGCTCCTCCCTCCTGCACTCCTGCCGCACAGCACACTCTGCCCAGTCCTCCCCCTGCACTTCTTCTGCCTCCAAACTTCTCTTCCCTTCTTCCCCTGCAGTTCCACTTTGTTGGGTCCCGGCAAGGTGGACAGGGGGCTAAGAGATTGCAGATCAGTAGGAAGTCCACTCTGCTCACGGGGAGTTGCAGGCAGCGCATGCTCTCAACCTGCATGCTAAAATACTTAATTTAATGGGTTTTGACTGGAGTACTCACAAACCGCTGGCTGAGTACTGGAGAATTAGTAATAGGAGTTTGAACAGAGCTTAACAGATCTTAGAAACAACACCTAAAAGGACCAAATTACATCCGGGGGGAGCACAGAATTATAAAAGCACAAGATATGCATTGTCCAACCAGGTAGAATTTCCCGGTAGTGCTAGTGAATTAAAGATGACAGCTATGGGGCTAGAGAGAGCACCGAGAGCTCGACCAGAGGACTGGTTCGATCCCATAAGAGGAGGTTCACAAATGTCTGGAACTCCAGCTCTAAGGGATCAGTTATTCATTTCTGGCCTCCATGGGCACTCACACATACCCCCACCGCCCCACACAGAAATTCCTTTTTAAAAATGGCAGATGAGTGAATGAGCAGGAAAGGACCATAATGAGAAGCACAGTCCATCAAGTGTAACTGATCAGAGGTGACATTAATTCTGAGACTCAGTGAATAAGGACATTCTTGTAGCTTGGATCTTAAATGTCTTCCAAAAGCCCACCTGGCTAAGTCCTAACCTCCACCCAATGCTGCTACCAAGAGCTAGTGGGACGTTTAAAAAGCAGAGTCTGCCAGAAACCATCAGGTTACTGGTGTGTGCTGAAGGCTGCCAGTCTGCTGAAGACCACATTGTCCCTTAAACAGGAGAGCGGACCCCACCTGCATGGCACTCTCTTCTCATGTCCTGGACAAATAGAGTGTAAGCTGTCCCTTGGATCTGAAAGCATGCAGAGCTGGCTGTGTACCCACATTTTTTTTCTTTGAATACTTTAGGTGGAAACTGACTGGAATCAGAAGTAAAGTACTAAAGTACTTACTGGTATTTATAGGCTTGAGTGTGAAAATTAAGAGGAGTAAGAGGAGAAAAGCAAGCTGGCAATGAGAAAGCCTTTCTGAAAAGAAGGTGGTAAAGGGAATATTAAAGAAGATGCTGAACATAACAATACAGGAGACCAAATCCCTGCAATACATTCCGTCTTAGCTTCGAGAGCCACAAAATGAGCTCGTACAGCATCCCAAAGCAAGATCTTTTCATCTTTGTTGTCATTTCATGTTCAATGCGTTACCTACTCATATCTAAATTATCCAGCATTTTGGCATCACGCTTTGACTTCACAACCAAAGAAATCTTGTAATTATTTTCTGTAGTTGGCCTCTGGTAAATCTGTGCCTTTTTAAATGTTTCCAAACTTTTTCTAAATTTTATAATTTCTAAGTTCGAGACTTCACAGAATGTCGTTTCGTCTCACAGTTCTTGACTTCTCTCCACACCACTTTCTGCTGTTGCATTCACCCAAGATTTTGTAACTTTAAAATGATACCAGGAACGTACATAATTTTCACACACAAGTATATCACAGACAAAATACATGTGTAATTGGCCTCAAATTTAGGATCTAAAATGCAAGCGTGGTGCCCAGAGACACATTGATTACTTAGCCTAAGGCAGGGGTATTCACTCTGACCTTTTATTTAATCTCTGAAAACTTGCATGTCAACAGACATGCCATTGAAGAGGGTCTTATTTGTCTTTATAGATCATTTTACTTCATTTTATTTTATTATTGCATTATTTATTTCTAATAAAATAAGAGATATTTTATTATATTTATGTATGTATGTCTCTATGCCATTTATGTGCCTTGCCCCTTCAGAGGCCAGAAAGGATGCTAGATGCCTTGAAATTGGAGGTACAGATGGTTGTGAGCCGCCATGTGGGTGCTTGCAATCAAATGGAGTCCTCTGGCAGAGTGGTGCTGAGCCATCTCTCCAGCCTTGCATGCCCCCTTTTTTTTCTGCAGAAATTATCTCTTTTCAAAAACCTTCTAGAAAGAAATGACTCCAATTTTGACTAACCATGACATCCACAGAGGCCTATTTCTTTCAAACTGAGCAACAGTAATTGAAGTTCTAATCTATTAATTGACCATGCAGAAGATTCAGTGGAAGGTGTAATTTCTTCCCGGGAACTTGAGTTCACAGGGGAAGAAAAACCCGTACAACATACAGAGCTAAAAACCAAGCCTAATTTCTAAAAGTCCAAAACACTAAAATAAAATTGAAAAATGCCTCTGATAGTTTATTATGGCCAAAAAGAAAATCTTGAGTTTGTCTTAACCAAGGTTCTATAAAACTAGACTACACAAATAAAACAAAGCCATGGCCCATACCTCTCACATATATTAATTTAAAATAGATAACAGACCAAAACATAAAACACAAAAATAGAACCTCAAAATTGAACATGAGAGAGAAGCCAGGCAACCCTGGATTAATGGTCTTTAAAGAGAAGAAGAAATAATGGATACACTGAGATTTATTAAAGCAAAGAAAAAAATCTACTCTTAAGGATAATAAAAAGACAAAGACTGGGAGAAAATATTTATACTAGATATAGTTAATTAAATATTCTCAACTTCAATACACAAAGAATTTTTTAAAAATCAACAATAGAAATATTTTAAATGAACCTAAACCTTAAACACACTTCATAAAAGATATTCAGAATACAAATAAATGCATTAAAAAGTATTCTGAGTTACTTGCTAACCAAAAAAATGAAATTTAGAGGAGCAATGAAGTACCAGGACACAGCTATTACAGTGGCAAAAATCCAGATTTTTGACCACATGAATTCCTGCTCATTGCTGGTGGGGTGTGAAAAGACCAGCCACTTTCCAACTGCTAACAGCAAACATGGAAGACACTGTAAGCATCTTGTTACCAAGTGAAACTCACTTCACCTTGTGATACAACAATCCTGTTCCTTAGTACTTACTTCGGTTAGCTGAAGGATCACAACCACATAAAACACTGCAGGAACTACCTCTAGTAGCTTGGAAAGTGATCCTTTCCAGAAGGAGAGTAGATAGTGATCAAAATGGTGGAATATTACTTGATATTGATAAGGAATGATAATGCCTGCCTACCATAAAAAAAAAAGATGCCGTGAAAACTTAAGCACATTCTATAAGGCTGTGTGCTTTATGGTTCTAATCATATGTGAGTCTGAAAACTGCAAAGCTACGGAGGCAACAAAGAGATAAGTGATCCAAGGGTGAGGAAAGGACAGAGAGAGCCAGAAGATTTCTTTCATTTGCTTTGAAACTGTTCTCTATGTGGCCATAACAGTGGCTATATGCCGTCATGCTGCTTCAAAAACTTCTGGAATATAAAAAGAACCTAGAATGAACTCTAATGCCAACTGCAGACTTGAGTGATTCCAAAGGTTATATGGATGCATTGATGTGGTGAAGGCACCACTCTGAAGAAGGATGCTACCGTGGGGTAGGGTGTGAATTTGCAGGGGTGAGCAGTGCACAGGGCCACTATCCTCCTCAAGATTTCTGTCTGCTGGAAATTGCTCCAAACAAACTCCCATTAAAACAAATAATGTTTATATGAAATAAGTATCCTCATGTCTCCTGGATCACGTTCTGTAACCGTCCTTTTTCCAGGCCTGGCAGTAGCAGAACTGCAGGTGCCTTTCCACTGAATAGATGGTCACTAGCTCTGCTTTCCTATCGCCAAGTCCCTTCTGAAACCTGCAGAGGCAGCATTCAAATATCTGCTACTCCCAGCTTCATATAAGCTAAGGAGGAAGTTAGCTGCTTTCTCTACCACAGCCTTCCACCCTGATGCTTCTTGAAACTGAGAACAGTTGTTCCCTTAAAGGAAAACTATTTTCATAGAGAATAAGATCACTGCTACTGATCTTCTAGAATGGAGGGTTTCCCATGAAACCTGCCATATATCGTCCTCATTTGAATATTAACAAGGAATTCCACTAAATGTACTTATTCATAATTTATATCCTCATGCTAGTGTGGTAGCCTACATATAAAGTGTTAGTACCAGAATTCCTAAGGTCAGATCCTTGGCCATCATAGCCCTACAGGCTAGAAGGTCTGGCTGTCCCTCCTCAATAGACCAATTAGAGAAAAACTCAAAAGATAAATGTGTTCAACGTAGCAAATAGATGTTGGGTGACCCCAGGTTTCTGGTCTCCATCCTGATACAGGCTCGTGATCGGGCAAAAGGGAGTACACATCCAAGCAGTCTTGACACAGTGTCCTCCTGCTCACCGCTGACCCACTACTGTCTCAGCTCTAAGCTCCTTCCTACAAGGTGATTCGACTTGCTGTCAGAACTGTGTGAAATCTCTTTCAGAGAGACAGTTTCCTCCTCTGGTTGGCACAGACTTCAGCTTCTCCCTTCTCTCAGGCCGAGGTTCCTGGGTAAGTTCCAATTCCTTGGGGACCATGGTTTCAATAGTCTGGCAGTTTAGAAGAGACACAAGTGTCTTTGTCTGGAATGGCTCTGCCCTGCCTGGCTACTCCCCTGGCACAGCAACAAATCATTCTTCTGCGTGCTCCCACGCTCCATGCAACAGGAGTGTGGTGTGGGCCATACTGTGTGGTGTGCTTTAGGCCTTGCATGTTTTACTCTTGCAGTTTCTCTCCTTTCAAATAACCTATGTGATCTTTCTACATGGTGATCCCAGTGAAGAAATCTAATGGAAATTAAATTCTAAAGCCATTTTCAAGGTACATGCACATCTGAAATGGTGGATGCAAAAAGTTTTCTTTGTAAAAATAGATTTTTGTTGTTGTTGTTATTTAAGTGTTTAATGTGGTGGTAGTGGTGGTGGTGGTGGTCGTGGTGGTGGTAGTGGTGTGTGTGTTTGTGTGTGTGTGCCCTTGACAGAAGACAGAGGTGTCTAATCTGTGAGCCTCCTGATGTCAGTACCAAGAACCATACTCAGACCTCTACAGGAACAACACTTGCTTTTAACCTCTGGGCCATCTCTACAGCCCAGCAGAATGTTTCTTACCCTTCTTCACATCCAAAGCTCCCCAAGTCTAATTTAAAGGAATCCTTTGTAAAAGCAGTAGTGTAAAGAGGAAACTAGCACTCACTGCAAGAACTAAGCTATGTAGAGATATTTAGCATTAAAACAGGATGTTGCAATTTAAGAAAGATGAACATAAATACATAATAAAATCGATGCATATTTTATAGTAAAATGCTCACAAAGAGAATTTTTTTACTCATTTCCTGTATTTGTTAAAAAGAAAAAAAAAAACTAAGACAGGAGTGAGGACATATTAGAGACAACTCACAGCTCCATGCTAGATTCTCTACGGCTCTGGAGTTTACACCAGAATTAAAGTCTTATTGCCTTGTACCCTGGGTAAGGGGGAGAAACAAGTGAGTCATCTTCAAGGTAGGTATACAATACCATATTATCTTATATCTAGCACCAAGAGTTTGTAATCACAGAAAACTCATCTCCTCTCCCTGCCCTGTTACTCATTTAATTATAGTGGCATTCCCAAAGCTTTTCCTTCAGGAGAACAGGAAGATCATGTGCAGGTAAAGAGGGTGGGAACTGTTTCTCTACCCCTTCTGTCTCAAAGCATAGACTCTCGAGAATTCTAGAACACAGCTTGTATTAATAGTATAGCTTAGAAGGATAAACTTAAGGATGCTGCCTGTTTTAGATATGTGAACAAGAAAACAGAAGTCATCAAGGGATATAATGTACCCTGGAATGAGTACCACCTGATCTAAAGAGGCAAGACAAGACACAGTGGTTGAAGAATCAAGGAGAGCTAGGCTGCCTGTAGCAGCAGTTTTCTGGAAAGGATGAAGGCAGCATCTGAATTGTAATGACCAAGAAGGGAAGAAAAAGTCTCAGTCTCCTTCTTCCCACTAGATGGCACCTCCTGACAGTGGTCAGATCGAACAATGCCAGATTTAAAAAAAAAAAAAAAAAAAAGCCCTTAAACAGACTTTAAGGCCAGCCTACTGCTCTGATTAAGGCAGGATGGAAATATTGCCTAAAAGATGGGAAGGAGGAAAAGAACAACACTTAGGGCTAGAAGATTCATAATCAGAAATATTCAAGCACACTCATCAAGAGGCTGGCTGATATTCTGCCCATGGGATGAAGGTTAAAAGCTAATGAATCTGAAAAACAAGCTTATGAGACTCCTGGGCCAACAGAACTGCTTTGGAGCTCATCCAAGGAGTTTAGAAAAGAAAACTGTTCATCAGGTTCCCTCTGTAAATCAGAAGCTTATGGTTACTCTGAGAGCTGCTTCACATATCTTTTCTTTGTATAATTCCCCCTTCTCACTCCAAATCCTCCTGTGTCATCCTCAAAAGCTCCTCTCAAATTTGTGACCTCTTTTGTGTGTGTGTGTGTGTGTTTGTAAATATAATAATTACAAAAGGGATAATGTGTGTGTATAATCTATAGCTGAGTTCAATTAGTGCTGCTCATATGTACATGTGTTTAGGATTTCCCACTCAGGGCTGGGAAACTTACCAGGGGTCTTGAGCCTGGAGAAAACTTGATTCTTTCTACCTCGTCAGCCATTGACTGCCTGTAGCTCTTCATCTAGGAGTGGGACCTTGTGAAATGCCCCACTCACATCAAAATCGACAAGTTGTAACTGGCATGGTCATGAAACATGTCATGTGCAAGCAACCATATTGTTGAAATTTTATGGACACAGCATCTTGTTTTGGCTAGAAGATACTAGCTTCCAGCAGTCTTCCTGTCCTTTACAATCTTTCTATCCCTGATGTTCTCTGAGCCTTCAGTGTAAGGACTGTGATATAAATGTGCCAGCTTGAACATCCATTCATTGTCTGCGTTTTGATCAGTTGTGGATATTTGTGGTAGTTTCCATCTGTTGCAAAAAGAAGCTTCTTTGGTGAGGGGTGAGAGCTACATTTTGCTATGTGTCTAAGAATAAGTATTTACAATACAAATGGCAGTTGTATTGATTAGAAAAATGGAAGTAGTCGGTTCTCCCTTAGGGTCTATGATCTCTCCAGACACAGGTTCTTCACTAGGTTTAGAGTAGCCATAGGTTTCCACCTATTGAGCAGGACTAAAGTCCAATTAGACGGCTGTTGGTTACCCCCAAGATAAAGTGCCATTATTGCACCACTAAGATTATGGTACTTGGCTGGTCCTCATTGTGACTCAGAGACTTTATAGCTGGGTATGACTGTTCATTATGTTTTTCCTTTAGCATCTTACCTGTCACCTTCCAATCCTATGACAGTCACCAGGGATAAGGCCTCTACATCAGTACCAGTTTGATTCCTCCTCCAAGTCCTGTGTTTAAAGTGCATGTTATCTTCAACAATAGAGCCTTACCTTTAAGTCTGGGAGGCACTCAAGAGCAACAATAATATCCTGTATTATTTCATGAGTCTCTTGGAACCCCTCTGACCAACAACTCCAAGGGAGGAGTATCTTGCCTGGCACTATAGATATTTTTAGATAGTTTATGGCTACTGGCGTAGGTATTATCATCTCTTGTGGGAAAGCTCCACTTAAATTACCTACACACATACACATACACCCCACATATATTATATGCATTTTATTTTTTTTAATTTTAAGTGTATAGATGATTTGCTCACATGTATGTCTGTGTATCATTGTGTGCCTGGTGTCTGTAGAGATAAGCAAAAGCTTCACATGAATTGTAACTGAATTTACATGTAATTAAATTACCATGGGGTGCTGAGATTTGAACCCAGGTCCTATGGAAAAGCAGCCAATACTTTCAACTGCTGAGCCATCTTTCTAGCACTATTATGTATATGTTGAAGTAAGCTTGTAAAATGTTACCCAGTGGCTTTTTCAAATATTCATGGTATTACTTCTTTTTCCTCTTTTGTGTGTGTGTGTGTGTGTTATCCACTGTCCTGTTCCTCCACTATCTCCTCCATCTACTCCCCTCTTTCCCTCTACAGTACCTGTATCCTTCTATGCCCTGTTCCAGAGCCTTTCACCCTTCCCCCATGATCCCTTACTCACTTCATATTTACTCCTAGTTACACATTCAAACTCAAGATTAGAGTTAGGATCCACAAATAAGAGAAAAAAATGTACATTTGTATTTCTGGATCTGGGTTATCCCACTCAGTGTGATATTTTCAAATCTATCCATCTAACTACAGATCTCATTCTTTTCTACAATTGAACAAAACCCCACTGCATGCATATGACATCTTCATTATCTGCTCACCAGCTGACTGACATCTAGGCTGCTTCCATTTTGTTTCTAGTTTGAGTGAAATGGCAATCAACATGGCCCAACAATTACCTCTGTATCCAGGCTCTTTCATATTTTAACTTATTCTTTGAAATTTTTATACTGATGTTATTCATTTACCACTACCTCCCTCCGACTTTCTCTAGTGCCACTTGCCCAACTCCCTCTCAGCTTCAGGCTCTCTTTGTTGTTAGGAGTAACTCTTCTTCTCTAGCAGCCATCAACTGCTAATGCCTCCTCAGTCGAGCATGGAGCCTTCAAAGTCCCCATGCCACCCATAAGGGAATTTTGACTGCCTTCGTTTTGTGCAGGTTTTGTTCAGGTCGCCATAGTTGCTGTGAGTTGGTGTATATAAAAACTGTGTTGGGTCCAGAAGAAGTCAATATTTTATAACTCTTACATTTTTTCTTACCCCACGTTTGAGAAGGTCCTTCAGCCTTGGATAAAGGGAGATTGATAAAGATGTCCCAATCCACAGCTGAGTATTAACAGCTACTTATATTTGATACTTTGACAAGTCTCTTCACTAACCACTACCTAATGCAAAGAGAAGCTTTTTTCAACAAATATTTAGAAGGATACTTGACAGGATTTAGCAAAACAGTACAATAGAGATTCCTCTATAGCCTGTGATCTCTCCCATCCTTGGCTTCTGACCATGTTATAGTACAGCACCAGGTGTGAAATCCTTCCTGCAGAGCAAGCCTCTCACTCACCCATGAGTGAGAACACCTGGTATGGAAGCCCCTGCCCTGACTCCCTGACATATAGTGATGAACTATATGTGTCATTGTAAGCCAAATAAACACTTTCCTCTCAGTTTTTTAAAAATCTAATTATATCTATCTATCTATCTATCTATCTATCTATCTATCTATCTATCTATCATCTATCATCAAACTATCTATTATCTAACTGTCTGTGTGTCTATCTTTCTGTCATCTATCTATCTATCTATCTATCTATCTATCTATCTATCTATCTATCTATCTATCTATCTGCCTATCTACCTATCTACTTGATTTTTCAAGGAAGGCTTTCTCTGTGTAGTCCTGGATGTCCTAGAACTCACTCTGTAGACCAGGCTGGCCTCGAGCTCACAGAGCTCTGCCTGCCTCTGCCTCCCAAGTGCTGGGGTTAAAGGCGTGTGCCTCCGCACCCTCTCCTAGCTGCCTTTGTCAGTACTACATCACAGCAATAGGAACCAAGTAGGACACAAAGAATAAAAGTTCTCACACTAGACTTACAGAGCCTTTGCAGTATGCTGGATACTCCTATTTGTATCTCATATAATCATGTTACTTTTATCTCAACTATCTGATGTAGGCTTTATTCTGCACAGTGTGGAGGGAGGGGAGTGGGCACCAAAAGAGATGGCTTGCAGACTTTCTGTACAGAAAGGTTTCTTTGGCTTATCTCAGGATGATCTCAGGATGATTGCATGAGTGTTTTATACATTAAGCATGAGCTAGCTGTCTTTGATACTGAAATATGGCTACTGATTCAAAACATGTTATAATCATTAACACACACTCTGAAGATTTTAATATAAATGAATAAAATATTATATCATATATATAATCTCATATTGATCATATCTTTAAGTGAAAATATTTTTATCAAGTGAGTTAATAAAATTGATTTTTTAAATTTTTGTTTGTTTTTGTTTTTATTATTGTTACTATATTTTATTATTTAACACAATTTTCAAATTCAAATATATTTTGATTATATTGTTTTCTACCCCACGTCCCTTCAGATCCTTCCCCTACCCTACTCACCCAACTTTAAATTCTTTCTCAAAAAATAAACAAAATCCCAATACAATAGCAAAACTTCTCAAAACCAAAAATTACATCAAAAAAACCTCACCAAACTGTAACCCCCTAAAAAGCTCTCTGTCTCTCTCTGTCTCTGTTTCTCTCTCTCTCTCTCTCTCTCTCTCTCTCTCTTTCTCTCTCTCTTTCTCTCACATACACACACACACACACACACACACACACACACACACACACACATCCTGTGGCATTCAGTTGTATGTTGGTCAACTACTGCTGAACATGAGGTCTGTCCTAGAGTGGTTGATACACCCCGTGTCACTCTATTAGAGAAAACTAATTTTCCCTTTTCCTGCAAGTATAACTGAGAGTTTAGCTGTTAACTTTTACCCTAGTGGCCAGGTTTTTGTTTATGTAGTCATCATTTTTTAGAGTATACCAATATAAAATATAATAAGATAAAATAAAAACTATTACGTCATAGTCGAGCAAGACATACCAACAAAAAGAAAAGAGCACAAGAGAAGGTAAAACAGTCAGAGACTCACTCGTTTGTACACTCAGGAAACCCATTAAAAACACTGAACTGAAAGCTACAGGACACATGCAAAGGGCCTGGTGAAGACCTACGCAGGTCCTGTGCTTGCTCCTTCAGTCTCTGTGAGCTCACATGAGCTTTGCTCAAATTGATTAGAAAGGCCTTGTTTTCTTAGTGTCCTCCAATGCCTCTGGATCTTAAACTCTTTCTGCCTCCTCTGCAGGGTTCCCTGAGCTTTGAGGGGAGGGGTTTGATGGAGACATCCTTTTTCTGGCTGAGTGGGCCAAGTTCTCTCATTCTCTGCCTAATGTCTGACTCTGGTCCTCTCTCTTTGCTCCTGTCTGCTGCAGGAGGAAGCTTCTCTGCTGATAGATGAACCAAGCCCTGATCTGTGAGTATAGAAGAGTAGAATTAGGAGTTGTTTTACCACTACAGTTTTTCTTGTTCTTTTAGACCAGTGGTGTTTAGTTTGACTGTAGGTTTCTGGGCTATTTAGTCTCAGGTTCTTGCTCACTCAAACTGTGTTGGTTATGGAATCCATCTTCTGGAGTGGGTCTGAAGTCGAATCAGTTATTGCCTACTCTCCCCAAGCTTTGTGCCACCATTGCCCTAGCTTATCTTGCAGGCCATATACCATTTTCAGTAAAGGGTTGTGTCTGGCTTGTTGTTTATGTTTCTTTTTTTGAGAGTGTGTAAAGTATGCTCCTGTACCAAAGACTTTGGAACATAGGGGTGAAGGCTATGTAGGCACCAACAAGATATTTTCATTTTTAATGAGTTGTATAGGTGTTATCTTCAACAATGGGGCCTCGTTGTCATTTCAAGGAGAGCAACATAATAGTCTTGGCAACAGCCTAGGATATTTGGAGAACAGAAGATTTTATTGTCTCTGTTGCTCTCCTTGTGGAGTTAGTAGTCCTCCAAGTCATTCTATCTCCTTCTTCTTTCCATGAGGATTCTGGCACTCTGGCCAAAGTTTGGCTATAAGTGTCAGTATCTCCTTCGATATCCTGGTGGGTAGAGCCTTTCAGAGGCCCTCTGTGGAAGGCTCTTGTCCTGTTCCTTGTCTTCTCCTACTTCCATTGTCTATCCTGAACGCCATTCTGAATGAAAATTAAGCATCTTCCCTAGTGTCCTCCTTGTTGTTTAGCTTCTTTAGGAGTATAGATTTTAGTATATTTATCCTATATTCTATGGCTAATATCCACTGATAAGTGAATATATATCATTTGTGTCTTTCTGCTTCTGGGTTACCTCATTCAGGATGATCTTTTCTAGTTCCCACCATTTGCCTGCAAATTTCATGATTTCCTTGTTTTTTATTAATGAGTAGTATTCCATTGTGTGAATGTACCACATTTTCTGTATCCATTCCTCTGTTGAGAGACATCTATGTTGTTTCCAGATTCTGGCAGGCCTGCAGAGACCGATACTCCAACCAACAACCATGCATGGAGAAGACCTAGAACCCCTGTTCAAAGGAAGCCCATTGGTTGCTCAGTTTCCAAGTGGATTCCCTAGTATGGATACAGGGGCTGTCTCTGACCTGAATTCAGTGGGCAGCTCTTTGATCACCTCCCCGGGGGGTGCAGCCTTGCCAGGCCACAGAAGAAGAGAATGCATCCAGCCCTGATGAGACCTGATAAGCTAGGGTCAGACAGAAGGGGAGGAGGTCCTCTCCTATCAGGGGACTAGGGAAAGGGCATAGGGAAAAAATAGGGAGTGAGGGTGGGACTGGGAGGAGAAGAGGAATGGGGCTGCATTGGGGATAAAAATTGAATAAATTATGATAAATACTATATAAATAAAATTAAGTTTAAAAATAAAAAAGATTTTATTATCTCAAAATTATATTTATTTTGTAAATTTTTCAGTCTGTGGTATCCAGTTATAGCAACAGAAAATAGACTAAGACACAAACCACAAAGAGTATAACTGATAGTGATTCAAGAAACCATATAATGAGAACTAATGGTCTATATACTTAGCATGACTATCAATTCCTGTCCAATTGCTCCCCTTGCAGGCTATCCCAAACTATCAAGACTTGTTTCCATGTTTACATATGTGTACACCCTATCATGCAAGCTTCTGATGTGGTAACAGACACAGTTCTTATTATCTTGGAGAATAAACAATGATTATTTGTTATTACCAGGGACTGGAACAGAGACTAGCAAGAGGTCATAAAATCCAGATATTGTGCCTTACATGGAAGAATTTTGTACATGTGATTAATTTGTTTTAAAACATTCTACATCGTCTAAGATACAATGTTCAAATGAATCATTTACAGTTCCATACTGGAATCTAGAAGTGGCTTAGCTAAGCTGTTCTGTCTTGGAATCTCTCATGAAGCAACAGTAAGTGTGCCAGCCTAGAAGGCAGTTATTTCATTGTTTAATGAAAAAGGATTCACAACCAGGCTCACTCACAGGGCTGCTAAGAAGTCTCAGTTCTTTGCTATATGGACTTTCCCACAGGCCTATGTCATGTTACAGGTTTTTCTGGAACATGTCAATCCAAATGAGAAAGAGAAAGAATGTCCAAGATGGAAGCAACTTTCTATTAGCCAACATGGGATGTGAGATGTGAATATTTGTAGGCAGCAATCATTATCATCGCTCTAGAGGCTATCGATCATATTTAAAAGGCATGGAAATTAATGCACTAGTCAGCTGAATACCATCTGAATTAATCCCAAACTTGTGAAGGGACTAGTTGTTAATACATATCAACTTAAAAACAGAGTAAGTTTAATTCAAGCACACTGATTCTCGTCGTGTTTTGTAACAAAATAGTACAACATTTGGACTATCGTGTTTTGAAGTGTAATTGATAATTGTAGTATGAATAATGACAAGTTTTATGGGCAAAAATGAGTATTAATGTATATCTTGATTTAATAGTAAAGCATCAGGTAATCGTTGATCAACAAGATTTCAAATCTCTAAAGTATATTTCTACATGGATTACCATTATGTGGCAATTTGGCTCTTGTATTGACATTGCTTTTGCATCATTGTGACCAATACTAATACAATAACCGAAGGGGTCGGGGGAGTATTTATTTGGTTCTCAGATCCAGAAAAGTTCTTGGCTCAACGCACCTGGGAAGAACACATGGGGGCAGGAGCATACATCAAAGATGTGTTTTCCCTTCTTGGCGGAGTGGGGACAGAGGTGCTATATCCTCAAGAAAACACACTCAGTAACCTATTTCCTCCAGCTTGGTTCGGCTGCTCCAGCTTCCTGAATTTCCCCAAGTGGAGGCCAAGATTTTAGTACATAAGCTTTTAAAGGGGAATCTTCATATCTAAACCATGTTTGTCATACTCCTCAAACATTTTTTTTGTCCCTGTCACAAGGAAAAATATATTCTGCTCATCTTCAAGCGGCCCAAAGTCTTCATAGTTCCAACAATGTTCCAACTCTCAGGCTAAAGGCTGGCTAGATGGCTCTATGGGTAAAGGCACTTGAGATCTGATGACCTGAGTTAGATCCCTGGAACCCACACAGTGGAAGGAGAAAAGTTATTTCTACATGTGGTGAAAGTACTCAAACATTCATACACACACCACAAATTAAATTAATTAATTAATGCAAATTTAAAACATTCTAAGTTATACATTTAAGATCTCTTCTGAGAATTAAACTTTTAGCTGTGAGCTTCTGTTGAATTCTTTTTTTAAGTTACATTCTTGAAGGTACATTAGTTGGCATAGAATAAATAATAATCCACTCCAAAAATAAAAATAAATGGGGTGATAGCAAGGAAGATAGTCCCCAAGTAAAACTAAATCCCAGTAGAACAAGCATTAAATTTTATACTCCATTTCAAGCACCCTGGGCACTTGGTGACATGTTCTAATCTCCAAGGCTTGAGCAGTCCTCTGCCCATGGCCTTATAGGAGAGACCCACATTGACTGTTACGGTTTTTTTTTCACTTAGTTTTTAGTTTTGTGGTGTGTGTGTGTGTGTGTGTGTGTGTGTGTGTGGTGTGTACTGTGATGTGCATAGTTTAGTGTGCATATGTAGTGTGGTGTGTATGTGTTTATGTATGTGTATATGTTTGTATATGGTGTGTGTAGTGTGGTGTGTTTGTATGTAGTATATAGTGTGTGTGGTGGGCAGTGAATGGGCTGTGTGTATGTGTGTATATGTAGTGTGGTGTGTGTGTGTGTGTGTGTGTGTGTATGTATGGGAAGGAGGACACTAGCATGTATGTTCTGAGGCTCAAGCCCATATGCTCAGGCCTTATAGCAGCATCTTTACCTGCTCAGCCATCTTTCCAGCCCTTTTAAAGGTGTAGGCCAATCTGACCTTGAACTTGTGATCCTCTTGCCTTTGACCCTTCAGCATATCCTCCTAGACTATAGCACATCTGACAGACCACATAGCTTTCCTCTTGTTTTGCTTCTCTTGTTGCTCCCAGCATCTCTGAACACACATTCGACATTCCTGGGATTTCCAACATCCTGAGTTCTCCAGGGAACTCAGAATTGACTTTTCAGCATCTTGTAGGCAATCTGACCTGTCACAAATTGACTAGACTCCCAGACCTTCCTTTGGAATCTTGGTAGAGTCATCCCAATAACTCTCATCTTATGGTGGCTTGCAAAACCAATATTCACTGTAAACTGGCTAAAAGCATTCAGAAGAAAAAAAAAGTTGCCATTGCCTGTCTCCTATACTGTGTTGACATTTCACTCACCAAGTTTATTAATCTATCATATTTAAACAATCTGACACATAATTTCAGGATACAGACAAAATATAGGCTTTTTCATAACGAGCATAGATGGCATTGGGTGCAGTTCCCAGGGAGTTCCTATTGTCATTTGAAACTTCATTAGTCTGTTCGCAAAAGTCAGTATCTCTATCAACATTTGGTCTTCTGAGCTCCCACTGGATCCAGCCATTAAACATCGAATTTAGCATCTCAGAGCCTCTAGAACCTACATTTCCCAATTATTCCAAATTATCCCCACAATTCAATTCCAAAGCTCCAAGAAACAAAGAGTTTTCTCTAGTACCAGGTTTTTATATTGTTATTGTTAATCACTTTAAAATCTTGTAACCAAGTCACTAACAGAACAACTTAAAGGAGGATTTACTTTAACTTACATTTGATACCATGCACTTGAGTAAAATATCAACACCATAAGGAGTGTGTGGCAAAGAAGGAACTTTCTTCCTCTATGGGAAACAGGAAGCAGAAAATGAGGAAGGAAGAACCATTGACCTACTTCCTCTTGGATTGGTCTTGCCTCCCAAAGTTTCTAGTACACCAACATAGGGACTAAATTTTAATACATAAACCTTTTCAGGGTATACTCTATTATCCAACCATTAGCAAAAGATCAGTCTTGAAAGTGTATTGCACACGATGTCATTGAATTGTGGAAGCAGGGAACTAAGGAATCCTACGTGTTTAGCCCTTTTTTTTTTTTTTTTTTGGTTACAGGATCCATGTAAATAACTGCAAATATCTGACTCCATGTATAGTGATTACTAAACACAGTTAGCTCTCCACCACCCCTCCCTGCTAGGTCTCCACATGACTCCAAAAGTCATTTGTATTAACTGTGCTCACCTATTAGCCACTAGAGTATTGTTTGACTGTGGTATTAATTAAATACATTATTCAAGGATGCATTATTATGAGCAAAGTATATGTCAATTTCTATATCATATAAACAGAAACCAAGTTAGTTATCTTGATTGCTTTTGTTGACTGTGACAGACACAGGTGTTCATTTTAATTATTAGATGGTTGTTGAAAGCATAGGATGTCTTGGAAAATCACAAAAAGAGTTCTATGGCCTCAAAGGCTTGTGCCCAAAGATCTGTTGACAAGCTTAGCCTAAGTCCAGTTTTTGAGGTTTTACAATGTGTTTTACTGTTGTTGTATTGAAGGGAGATTGAAACAAAACTTCTGGCTTCCAAGTCCTGCTGTGCCTTGATCAGAATGAAGCACGTCAATGCCCAGTCTCTTGGAAGAGTTTCCTCTGACTCTCTCCTGACCACTCTGTTCAAGCTAATGCTCTCCTCCCAATGCCAATAACAGTAGGAAATGTTAAGTTGAATAAATTATGGGTATTTTAGAGCCCTCTTTATCTGCAGAGTCCCTATCAATAGGTTCTCTAGCTCCTGGTAGATAGGAATTGGATGGACAAACATGTTCAGAGCAAAACTTTGTAGACTAAATGCCTCAGGAATATAGCAAGAACCAATAGATGTACTTGGCTGAAGTGCATACTAAAATGAAATGGAGAAAAGAAGAAATGCTGTGCTTGGTTGCTATAAGGCTAAGAAATATAACATATTCTGGTATACATTTGGAGCCTGTAAGCATTATCAAAATAGGAAAAAAAATAGATGACTAGGATTAATTAAGTTTTTGTAGGAAAACAATTTTTGCTAAGCAAAAACAAAAATTAGATGTTCAGGAGCAGAGAGCTTAAAAATGTTTAAGATGATATCAGCACTTCATCTATTCAATCAACATCATCATGATGTTCTATAAATCAGTCACACACACATACACACAAGAAAGCATGGAAAAGCATGTCTAATGGATGACACCACCTATGAAGCATAACATATCCAGGCAGCAGAAGGCCGTTAAAGCAACACCAATTTCATTATAAAGTATTAACTTAGAATTTTCTTGCTCTGGATAATTTTGAATAAAGTACACCCTGAATGCATGGTGGGGTATAAAGCAGACAACTATGACTAACAGGAAGAAGAAACTCTTGATTTGGGCTCTGTACTCTTGATGGGCCCACATGTCAGGCCAATAGGCTTTTATCAAACGAAGAATGACAGACAGCTGTATCAGAAAGAGGACCAGAACTGTTGTCATCATGATGACAATTATAGAGTAGTTTATCATGATGATTTCCCTGCAGTTGAGAGATCTATGAAACTCAAAGCATCGGTGTTGTTCTGTATAAACTGGATCTGTGCCATACTGTAAAAAGAATATTGGCAAAAAGATGAGGCTTCCTGCCATCCAAATAACAACACTTAGAACCACAGCATGGAACTTCTGTAACTGCTGCGTTTGGAGCTTCCTAAAATAGATGAGCAACCGAAGTATGACAATGGCCACATAGAAAACAAAGGTGAGGTACATATGACCATATATGACTCCACTAACCACTCGGCAAGTAAAAGACCCAAGCTTCCAGACTGCGGAGAGATAGTAGCTGAGGCGGAATGGCAGGCTGAGGAGAAGGAGGGAGTGCAGCACAATGATATTAATGATGATCGTGGCAATCGCTGATTGGCTTTTTCTTTTGAACATCATGTGTGACATCAGAACTGCTCCAGCAGTGCCTCCGAATAAAACCACACTATAGGCTGTTGTCAGAACTGTCCTGCAGTAGGCATTGCAGAACTGTCTTGCAGGAGGCATCACCACGCTCGAGCCATTTGACACAATGGTTACATTCATCGCGTCCATGGTTTCTCGTGAAGAAGTTAGATCACAAACTGCCAAATCAAGAGTTTTACAAAATTAAGATTGATGAACTGAAACGACGAAATCGTGTACAAATATTGAACTTTTCAATACTTGAGGATTCTCTAAAAACCTTGAAGTCATACAAAAGAAGTACTGTTGGAGATTGCATTCAGTAATTCAAACATACCAGAGACAAGAGTAAGTGAAATTAAACAACAAAGTTGTGTCTATTTGAATGTAAACCTCAGGGCTGTGTGCCTAGGTGTTCTACAAAGAGATATGCACATCTATCATGAGAGAAAAATGTCTACATCAGTTGTAAAATTTAGCCCCAAACATGTGCACTCACACCTGTGTGCATGTATACTCATACATGTGTCCATCCATGTGGAGGTCAGTTAGCAACAAGTTGTCTTCCTCATTGGCTTTCCACCTTAATTTTCGAGACAGAGCTTCTCACTGCATCTTGAACTGTTCAGCTCAGATAGTCTCAGTGGCCATCCAGACCCTGGGATCTGTTTGTCTCCACACACTTCTACCTCCCAGCACTGGGATTCAGACAAATGCTTCCACAGCTAGTGTTTACACAGGCCCTGAAGATGCAGACTCAGGTCCTGCTTGCAGTGAGTTTCTCCCCAGCACATAACTAGTATTTAAAGGCAACATATTTATGATACACAAAAATGACCACATTTAAGTGAAGTTGGGATCACTAGAACCCAGGGCACATCCAGGTCAGATTCATAAATGTGACCCCTCAAATTTCAGGCACATGGATTTACAGCAAATTAGAGGAAACCCATGCAAATTCTGTCACTATCACAGGAAGGTGTGTCAGGTGACACTTGAGATTATTTTCTGGGAGCAGTTTTTGAGCAGAAAAGCTCCCTAGCACATGCCCATCCTTGGACCTCTTTCTGATTAAACCTGGGAACTTTCACACAATGGTTTGTTAGGTTTTGTTGAAATGCTATTGGAGGATTGTTTGCTTGGTTGGTACGTAAGTTTTTCAATTGTGGGATTAAGAGGGGCAGGTGCATTGTCAGTTAAGATGGAGCAAATAGTTAATATGATCTGGAGAAGATAGGAGCTCCACAAGGACCAAATATATCTGGGCACAGGGGTCTTATATGAGACAGTTTCTCCAACTAAGGACCATGTACAGATATAACCTAGAACCTCTGCTTGTCTGTAGCCCATGGTAGCTCAGAATCCAAGTGGGTTTCCTAGTAAGGAGGACAGGGACTATTTCTGACATGAACTCAATGGCTGGCTCTTTGACCTCCCCACCCTGCGAGGGAGGAGCAGCCCTCCTAAGCCACAGAGGAGGACTTTGAAGCCAGTCCTGAAGAGACCTGATAAACCAGGATCAGATGAAAGGGGAGGAGGTC
>CM053760.1:44098275-44137565 GCA_028658305.1 Pachyuromys duprasi
ATACAGAGTTAATAAAATATAACTAATAATAATTTTTTTAAAAAAGACAGAGCAAATACACGAAGTGCAGTTCTGTGTTGAGAGGCTGAGGAGAGGCATGAGCCACTGAGGTTTCAGTGGATCCCGCTGTGGAAGGACGAAGGCTGTGCTGGCTGCAGTGAGTGGTTATTTAGACATTCAGTGGACTAGATTGCTTCAGACAACTTTATGACTAAAAAAAAAAAATCATGATTTTTAATATTAAGCCGTAAGAGGATGTTTAGGTCTTAACTTTACTTTAAGTGTCATGATAAATAGGATATTTGAAACTGTTACTGCATAAATGTACTTAATAAGTACCTCACTGTTTTAAATGATAATTTCTCAAGACCTCTGTTTTAGCATTCTGAGGCTCAGGTGTTGACGGCTCCAGCTTCCTTCACTGGGTCTGAAGCTTGTCCTCAGGTGCCTCTTACCAACCTGTCGGGAGGCAAACTAGAATTATTTGTGTCTAAGTGAGAAGTCATCTGCAAAGATGACATTTTTCTTGGAAAGAATAGCTATGTTTTTCTTTTTAATTCAGTTGGCTCTAGCATAGTTATTGTCCTCAATAAGATTTTATGCTAACTTAAAAACATTACAACTTCCATAACAATCTAAGTGTTTATAGTCAAAATAAACATTTTAATGAACTAATACACTAATATATACA
The DNA here is from genome assembly GCA_028658305.1 of Pachyuromys duprasi. Lineage (NCBI taxonomy): Eukaryota > Metazoa > Chordata > Mammalia > Rodentia > Muridae > Pachyuromys > Pachyuromys duprasi. Next base: position 44,098,967 of record CM053760.1, read on the forward strand.
TATATATTTGCCTGCTTTTATGTGAAACAATTTCATATGACATTAAAATCAATAATTGTAACACAATTTAGTGTTTAAATTTTGATCTTGTCCAAATCTAAGTATACGATTTAAGATTGAAACTAATTGAAGCAGTTTTGAAATTTATATGAACTTTGAATTTAATTTGAAATTAAGCCGAAATTCCGGCGCAGCTCCACAGCTTCAGTGGGTGTGTGCTCAGGCAGAGGTGAGGGTCTGGAAAAGGACAAGCAGCTCCATTGCCGATAAGCAACTGCTTCACAGTGGAACGGGTAATGAAACTTCCCTCTAGCTATAAAATGTTGGCTATGCCTCCCTTCAAAAGTTATTTTGCATTATGTCCACAAAGAAAATCAAGATCGTGACATTTGCAGGAAAAGACTCAGAAACACATGTCAGCAAGCAGAACCTAGACATAAAATAATCTATGTGTTCGCAAATACAACTATGTCTTGGTGTATAAATGTGTGTGTGGTAAGTCATGAAATCAGAAAAGAGGGCATGACAATAGAGAACGAGATCTAAAAAACAAATTAAAAATAGAACCTGTTATATTGAAAAAAAAGAAAAGGGTGGACAATTTGAGGGAAGAGAGACAGCCAGACAGAGGTGAGCAGAGGAGACAGAGGACTACCGCGGGGGAGGGGATGAACAAGAACAATCTAATGATGCACATGTGTTAAAGTGTTGTAACAAAATCTGACTTTGTGTGCTAATTTACAGATTAATAAACTGATAAATAAAATAACGTAGCAGATTTTCTGACATCTTACCCTTTCCTCCTCTACAACGCACACAAAGACTTTTAACATGACACAAAAGACCTACCCCACCTTTTGTTATTTCTCTGGAACTTTCTACATTTTCTCTCAAATTTTACCTCCTGACCACAGCCCCATTTCTAACATTACTCTTCAGAAGCCTATAATTAGTTCTGGGTATTTCTTTGTTCATGAAGATCAAGTACCAAAATGTCTAGATACTCCTTTCACCAGAAAATGAAACATTGCCCCAAAAGTGCTTACCTGCTCCTTCCCAGCTTTGATTGATTTTGGTGGAAAACAAACAAACAAAACTCAAGGCACATTGGTCGTTTGTTGGTCTACATCAGAGCAGGCAGAAAAAGCAATTGCTGTAAGCAAGACTACCTTAACAGTCGTCAACAGTCCATGCCTGGAGTGATGAATGCTGGGACTAGCTCAAGCCTTTCACTGAAGGCTCAAGAAGCCCAACAGCCAAGATACAGAGTGGTGATAAAGAACCCTTCTGTGCTCAAACGGACATTTATCTGTAGAGCGGGGCAGATTCTAAACTGCTCCTCAATGTAGACTTTGTTTTCACTCCAGTGACTTACAATTTAAAGTGAAAACCATAGAGGGATTTTCCATTGCTGTTTCTGATCCTACTTTTATGAACCACCCCAAATGTTCCATGCTTAGAATAAAAACGGTTTGGGGAAACACATTCTGGACAGCTGTCTCACTGTTGGGGGTCACCTCTCATTCCACTGCTCATAGGCTTCCCTCTCCCAGCCTGGCTGCTATTTGGAGATGTGATTCTTCTGAAGATCTGCCTTCTGCTGATGTAGCTTCTGCTGAGCGTTTGCTTCTCTCAAAAGTCCCATCTTCTTACACGAGATTTCTCACCTTCTGTCCTAACCTCACAGACATCTTTAGCTGTCCTAAGACATACTGTAAAAGAAGTGTAAATTTGTACCATGGAAAGATAAACAGGGCCAATACACCTTTAATGGCTGCAGGTACTTCTGCCAGGAGTCATATCAATGTTCAGCTACAGAAACTAAAATCAACCAAAATGTTATTGTCTGTAATGCAAGCACATCGTGGTCTATAAGCATGAATGGAGACTATTTTCAAATTGCACTTGAAAAGATAAGCATCACCTGTACCTGTGCCTTCTGGGTGTGCTGAGTCATCCAACAGTGCTCATTGCTTTGAAGGTGTGAAATAACAGAATGGGCTTGTAATCTACAGGCCCATCTGCTTAATTATTTGAATAAAATGTAAACAAAAGGCAAAAATTTGACTTCTACTAAGAAAGTAAAATTTTAACCAGCTCAACTCAACTAGAAAAAAAAATCACATGGAAACAATTTTCAACCAATTTTAAGCAACTCCTTTTAAGTCAAATTAATTCATAAATATAAAATCTGGGTCACAGCCCAGATTTGGATGTATTAATATGACAATCTTTATTTTTCAAATAAAATGTGTTTTCGAATCTGTAGGCTAAAGTACGTTTCCATAGAAACAGTGCTATGTTTAGAGGTTGCTTGTATGAGGAAGGAAAACTGGGAAACAGGTTAGTTGCAACCAACAGCAGGAAATAAAAATAAAACAATGGTCACTGACAACTATGCACTGCAAACCTAGTGCTCACACTGAAGGCATGATTTCCTCTCTAATGTGTGCAAGTCCCTTCACAGCAGGTAAAACACAGCAATCCCAAACAGACTCCACCCACAGGTAGATCCAGCCTTTTCTCCACACAGTCACAATAACTTCAAAGAGAAACAACAGATCCCCAACAAGACAGCATGGAAGTGATTTACTTTGGAAATAGTACAATCTCCTTAGGCAACCAAAACTCACAGGTGAGGACATTATCAAGGTGGCAGGACCAGTTAAGAGGGGAAGCTATGGTTCTTGTTCCAAAATATCACACCCACTCCACCAGGATGCTCATGGGGAGAGGATTTCTGTTAGTGTAACATTTGATGTATTTTCTACTGCTTATTTTTTTTTATTTCAGTTAACCTGCACTCACTACATAAAAGTGATGCTTTCTTTGATGTTTTAATACATGTATAGTGTGAATTTTTCTTAGATTTTTTTTCCAGATTAGCCTTTCTGCTATTCTTTCTCCCTTTCATTACCTCCTTCCTCCTAAACACACAGGCTGTATTCAGAGAAAACACAGCATTTGCCATTCTGAATCCAGCTTATTTCTCTCACCATAATGATTCTGAATCCCATTCATTTCCCGGAACTGAGATGACTTTATTCTTTGTTACTGAAACACTATAGTGTATACACCTGCATTTCTTTATCAGTCATCTGTTGGTGAGCATGTAGGCTGGCCCACCCTCCTGGCTGTTGTGAACACCGCAGCTGGAAAGAAGGTTGTGCAAGCATCACTGTAGCTTGATGGCACAGAAACCTTCTAGTGTGTGCTTAGAGTGGTATGTCTGGATCACATGGTCATTCTATTTTTAGCTTTTTGAGGGACCTCTACATGGATTTCTCTGGCTGCACCAGGTTCGTTTCCCCTCTGCATCCCTGGTAGCATTTTTCTTTTTTTTTATTAATTTTTATATATTAATTACAGGTCATTTACTTTGTATCCCAGCCGTAACTCCCTCATTCTCTCCCAATCTCACCCTACCTCCCTTATCTTCTCCCTGCCCCTTTCCAAGTCCACTGCTTGGGAGGTCCTCCTCCCTTTCCATCTGACCCTAGCTTATCAGGTGTCTTCAGGATTCGCTGCTATGTCCTCCTCTGTGACCTAGCAAGGCTGTTCCTCCCTCGGGGGTGGGGGAGGTAAAGGAACCAGTCATTGAGTTCATGTCAGAAATAGTTTCTGTTCTCCATACTAGGGAAACCCACTTGATACTGAGCTACCATGGGCTACATCCGAGTAGGGGTTCTAGGTTATATTCATATATGGTCCTTGGTTGGAGAAACAATCTCATAGAGGACCCCTGTGCCCTAATATATTTTGTCCTTGTGGAACTCCTGTCCTCTCCCGGTCATATTACCTCCCCCTTTTATCGTATGATTCCCTGAGCTCTGCTGAAGGTTTGGTTATGAGTCTCTGAATCTGTTTTGATACACAGCCTGGTTGCATTTTTCAATGTTTTCTTGAGGACTGTAGAAAGTTTGAGATAGTCTTTGAAACCACGGTTTTGGAATGTAACTAAACATTCCTATAAAATACTATTAAAATCCTAGAAAATAAAAATTCCTGTTTTAAAGACTTACTTATTTTTATTCACATGTGTCTGTGAGTGTATGCCCCTATGGGTACAGGTACATATGGAGGCCAGAAGTGTTGGATCTCTTGAAGCTGGAGTTTCAGTCAGTTATAAGCCATCTGACATGGATGCTAAGAACTAAACTAAAGTTTTCAGGAACAGCAATACATCCTTTTGACCATCAAACCATCTCCCTAGCCCTCAAACTTTGTCTGAAGTTTGATATGAGCATTAATTATTAGCCTGTAATGTTTCAGAAGACAAAGTCAATACGTCCTCATCAAGTACATACAGGAATCAGATGTTGCCAGAGGAGCTACTGTGTACCCTTCTATGGAAAATGTCTTTTGAGATGTCCATTGATGGGTTGTTTCTGCTCCTGAAAGGATGGGATGGAATTGCCTACCATCTCTATAGTTGTTCTACTGCTGTTGGAAATGTCCTTGGGCAATTGGTAACAAAATCAGACAAACATATTTACCATTCTTGCATTGTAAAGTCCTGGGAAGTGGACATTAGGTCATCCTCGATACAGGACACAGTGTAGGGGACTTCAAGCCCTCTCCACACCTGCATCTGTGTTCTTTTCTATTCATTTACTTTTTTCTAAGGGTATGTGCACATCCATTCTGCCTAATGCTCTCAGAGGCAGAAACAAGTTTTCTATTATAAAGATATGAGATTAGGAATGAGAAAAATAAAGACAAATTCCTTCTATTCTCTCTGTAGATAAAAACTGGAGGAAGCCCAGTGTGCCTCTAACTCCTCTTCTCAGGGAAGATGCCCCAGGCCAGAACATGTCAGTATTCTTAGGAGACAATCAAAGTCTTATTTTAAAAAGTGTATACTCTTGCTGGTTTTCTAGCATATGGAAATTAAAGTACTAAAACCACAGCTGGCACACAAAAGTCTTTGGAAGTCAAGAGTCATGGATACTCATCTTTAAATATGTCTGCCTGCCCAGCTTGCTCTCTCCTTTTTGGGGCATCACACAAGCAGACTTTAAAACCAGGCGGACACTATTCGGGGAAAAAAATCTGTACTAAACATGCATACATTTTGGTATCATTATTCTCTAAAACCATAACTATTTAGATAGCATTTATGTTGTAGTAGGTGGAAATGAGATGGTGATACGTTAATAGTATAATATTATACTATTTTGTATAACAAGAGACATGAAAGCCATGGATTTTGTCATCAAATGATTCCTTCAGGAACAAGTCTCCCATGAAGACTGCAGGCTAGCTGGGTATCTTTTCCTGGCAGAGTGTTGTTCTTTATAACTAAAAAGAAAATAAATATAGTGTTAATTTTTATTTCTGTGTATGTGTGTGTGTATGTGTGACATGAGTGTAGGATATGTGTGTGATATGTGTGAATGTACGTGCACATGTACCATGGAAGTAAAAAAGACAACCTCTGGTGTTGGTCCTCAATTTACACCTTGTTTGAGACAGGGTTTCTGTTGTCGTTAGCCGCTGTGTATGCCAGGACAGCTAGCCAAAAGGCGTCAGGGCATCTTCAGGGCATCCACATGTCTCCACCTCCCATCTCAGCTGACGTACATTTTGGCGACTCACACTCAGTTCCACATGTTGTGTGCCAGGCGCTTCACCCATAGAACCATTCCCTCAGCCGAAAAAGAAAAATTAAGTAGAGGAAGAGAGAAATTTGAGCTGAAGAAAATCTTTGCTGACAGAAACAGATGAGACTTCCATTCACAGGATGGTGTGTCCTGTCAGCCGTTGATTGTTCTGCGGCGGGTCTTTAAGCATCGAACCCTTGGCGCCTACCTCTCTGCTTGGAGTGGTCTTTTTTTCTGTTTTGCAGGTTAGACTGACTTTTGTCATTCTGTTCTCACTAAGGTTACTTCCCTGCCCCATGCCCCAGCCCCACAACAGTCACAGTGTTGGGAGGGTGCTTGGGCCTCTGTCACACTGGCCTGTTCAATTTCTTTATGTATGATTCCCATGTGCAGTTTTGTGGTTTATTGCCAGCTTCTCTTCTCCTGAATAACTCTGCCCTCAGTCTCCATGACTTGGCCTTTAGCATTTTACAGTGTGAGTCAGTGTCAAAAATTTGGGAATTAGGAGTGGTGGTTTATCCACCAGACGCCTAAAGATACACTTCACAGGACCTTAAGTGTACTGCTCATTGTTTCCCAGTGCCCAGACCAGCATAGAGCATAGCATTCCTACATTAATTCAATAATGTAAATGAATGTTTAACTGTATGTGATCTTTTAAGAGGGGGGTTGTGGGATAGTCTTTTTTTGAAAATATTTTCAGACAATATACTTTGATCACGTTTCCCCTTCCCTAACTTTTCTTTATTTCTACCCACCCAGCTTCATGTTCTTAAGTTCCTCATTTTACAGGAAGGAACTGAGCCGGAGAGGCGGCTTGACTCCAAGGCTGCACAGACTGACCTGCCTTGGAGGCTTCCAAATCCATTTTTCCTTAGTGACTCACACTGCCGCCCAAGGTAACAATCTCAAAGGCACTATAGCAGATGGTAGCTCCATAGTCTGTCTTGAAGGCTACTGTATCTCTTAACATTTGGGGAGCACCGTAGAACATGAATATTTTGGTAAATAAAGAAATGAGGAAGTGTTGTGTTCAACAGAGACTTTTATGATTCTTTTCAATTTCAGATCCTTAAATGTTAGGTGAGAACTGTCCCTGTGCCTTAGGGCTCCAGCCTGAGAAAAAGCAGCTCACTTCTTAAAGAGACTGTAGGATGTGTTTAGTCCCCTTCCTCTTTGATTCTATATTAAAGGAAGACATTATTTCCTCAGAGAAGAGCACAGGAGAAGAATGGACAGTTTAGCTAACACGAGATATAGCATCAATCAAAAGATTAACTCCAACAGTTTCCTGAGATGCCAATGATCTTGAGATTTTACTATTTAGAGGGAGTATCCGATTAGTGTGGCAAGAAAGACTTGGCTTAAAGTCGCAATGCCTTTTTAAGGGTATGATAACACCCAGAAGTGTCTAAAACACAAACACGTGTATCACTGTAGTGCTTAAAAAAAAAAACCAAAAGTAACATTTCTCAGCATTTATTGTGTTTATGAATCATCTGGGATCTTAGTAACATAGAGACCCTGACTCACCAGTTCAGGGTCCTGAGATCCTAACTATGATCTAACTCACATCCAAGAGAGATGCAAAATACTTATTGCTTCATGGCCTACACCTTCTGCAGTAAGTGTGGACCTCACAGTGCATACAGGAGCCATTTGCACGTGTATCTATTTTAAACAACCAAGTAAAATATAACAGTTCACTCAGTTAATCACACCAGCCACATTTCAAGTGTTCTCTCAAAGAAAATTCTATTGAATATATTTATCTAAGAAAGCACAATTTGTTTTTTTTATGATTTATTTATTTTTATTTTCTCCATGTGAGTTTTTTTTTTGCCTGAGTCTGTGCACTATATTCATGCTGGTGCCTATGGGAGACAGAAGAAGGCACTGGATCCTCTGTAACTGAAGTTACAGGTGGTGAGGAGCAGTCTTGTGGGTGTTGGGAACCATAACCCAGGTCTTCTGCAATAGAAGCAAGTCTTTTTAAGTACCAAGCCATCGTTTCAGCCTCAAAGCACAATTTCTCCTAGTCTCAGTGATTTCCCTGCACATACTTTGTAGTAATGAGGATCTTAAGGGACCTGACAAAGCCTCCAGAGAACAAGGAATATCAAGATGGATGTGATCAACCAGAGCGTTGTTGCTAAAGAAAACATTAGCTTAAAAACTGCCCACTGATAATGGAGATGTGATTAGAGTAAAAGAGTCTTTGTAGTTATAAAAATATAGACTTTAGGCAACATATTTTAAAGTGGAAGCTTTTTGCTTATTTATATGATAAAACTCAAAAATGCCTGTCTTATCCAAGCCATAGGGGTTAGTGTGTGATGTCCAATCAAAATGGGCCCTTTGGTGGTGACCTACTTTCTACATTGACAGTTCAAAGAACTCAAAGAAATACCCTCATCCATTAAGGATTCTATCTCCAATCTTGCATGTCCTGAGCTTTCAGAGAAATCTCACAGTTCCTTCTATCTAAGTAGAAATATAATTACTGTGTCTTGATTAGAACAGTGACTACAGAACTCTGGGTTCTTTTTCAGGCTTCAGCTGGAATGAAGAACAATTTCACTAATCACATTTAATTCAAAAGTTCACAAGTCCCTTTAAAACTAAACCTTTTCAAGAAAAGCCCGAACGCTGTGGGGTTTTGCCAGTCCAAACTGGATACTTTGCTCAGAGTGGTAAAACCTGTCTCAATTAAGTGTACAAGCCTTCCTCTTTTCAAAGAAAATAAAACTTAAAAACATCACTTTATTTGTCCTTTTATTAGTAACTGAAAAATCACAGTGAAGCTTATAGACCTTGGTGATAAGCAGGATGGGTCACATTTCTAAGTGCTGCAGCATGAAAGGCCACTCAAGAAAGCTGGCATCATTACGGGGAGACAGGGCTTAATTTCCCTGGGGCAATGTGCTGCCTCAGATACTCTTAGAACATTGCCTTCTATATAGTTTTAAATTCCTTCCAGACCATTGCGTCACTCTGTTATGCAATGAACAGTTTGACATGCCATTTGAATTGTACTCTTGAGGAAATGGGACAGCTGGAATTTGGGCTCAGATAGGTGTGACTTAGCACTAAACACAGAATCTTTGAATTCTTTCATTTTAAAAACAGGCAAGTTTATAATCTTGCTTCCTTTGCTAAGAAAGTTTTTATTCAAAGGAAGAAACTCCGGAACTGACAGGTGCAACAAACATGTCATAGCGTCCTAAGATGAAAATGTGGTGTTGTCCTATCGCATTCTCCAAACCATCCTTAAGCAAACAGTTATGTTTTGTTTTTGTTGTTGTTGTTTGGTTTGGTTTGGTTTGGTAAGGAATTAAGAACATCTATATGACTCATGACTAAATAATGGTTTAATAAGGCCCTCAGGAATGCCATAGCTAAGTTTGGTACAAAAGTAGGCACTAAAGAGAGAATGTGAAACAGGAAGCAGAATCTAAGGCCACAATGGAGATGCCCCAGGTTGCTGCTCCTCAGAGAGATAGCTAGGTGGAAAGTAGACAGGTACAGAGTGACAGACCCAGAGAGATTGCATCTGGGAAGAGGAAGAAAGCAGATGCAAACAATATGGTGGCTGTAGATAGCAGAGGTAGAGGCAATGATTCTAGTAATGTGTTTATTCTTGCACAGGAAAGTAAAAGAAATTAAAGAGAATAAAAATTAAAGAAAGTAAAAGAATAGGCAGTTTGACCCAAGTTAGTCATTTGCATGGCTCCCAGCATGACACTTCCTTGTCATCTGTGAGGAACACTTTTGATTAGATCATGTTGCTATTGTAAGGTTATGAGACAAATTAAATAAAGACAATTAGACGTATAACAGATCTTATATGAAGAGGTTTATTAGGTGGATATAAAGAGAGGGAGAGAAAAGGGGAGCAGGACATAATGGGGGAAAGAGAGAGAGAAGGGAAAGAGAGAGGGGGAAAGAGAGAGGGGGCACCCTGATAGAGAAAAGGGAGAAGGCCAAGAGGCCAGGATCAAGAGAGACCAAGAGAGAAAAGACCAAGAGAGGGACCACGTGTCAGGTTGTCCCTTTAAGGAGCAAGGTAGACACACCTTCCAGCTGTGGCCACCTGGCAGGTGACACATGATGACATCATAAGTTGCTAGGCAACCTAGAAGCAAGTTTGGTTCCAAAATCCTAATAGAGTGATGCCAGAAGACCTCTTCTTCAGAAGGTTTGTCCTTCTAGAGTACCACACAAAAGAGCCAGAATTACCTGTATGGACACCTACAAAAATAATATGGCATTCTAAACTTTAGAGCAAAGTAGAAGCAGAATCAGAGCTTAGTAGATAAAAGGCATTAACTCAGAAGCTAGCAAAATGTGTTCATGTCACACACATCCTACCTTAGATCTAGCTTGATTATAGTAACAAAATTATGGCACAAGGTGCATACCTAAGAGACAGAAGTCTAGGTTATGGGAATGCACCATGGGGACAATAGCTTCAGTTAGTGTTTATAATCAAGAGATGTATTCAGGTAACAACAACAACAACAAAAGACTATGAATAAGACCTGTATATTCTACATAATCAGAGGAAATAGCTTCAAGGTAGCTTCATCCAGAGCACACAAGGATGGCAATATTCAGAGTTGCTTTCCATGTGATCCTTTTACGCTTTGCTTTGTTTAAGACCAAGAAATAAGAGGAAGAGGAGGAAAAGGAAAAAAAAATGGAGCTGGAGAGGTGGTTCAGTAGTTATGAGTGCTTCCTGCTTTTTTGGAAAACTCAGGTTCCGTTTCCAGCACCAACATGTCAGCTCACAACTACCTTCAGTTGCAGAGGAATCTGATGCTCTCTTCCAGCCTTCCTGGGTACTTAATTTTACCTTATAATCAAAACAGAGCTGTGGGGGCAAAATGGCTTCTTACATGCTAAAGGTGACAGCAGGTGTTAACAGAGGAGCCACAGTTAGGCTAAGGACTAAAGTAGATCTCAATGGAGGGGCTATAGAGTTAAAGCACGTTGCAACACTCCCCTCCCCTCCCTGTACATATTTACCGACTGATGCTTAGCCCAATTGTCATCAGAGAGGCTTCTTCCAGAAGCTAATGAGTCAGATGCAGAGACTCACAGCCAAACATTAGGCAGAGCTCAGGAACCACACAGAGGAGAGGGTGAAGGATTGTAGGAGACAGTGAGGTGAGGACACCAGTAAAGCAGGGCTCCTAGGGGCTCACAGATTTTGAAGCAGTCACAGAGCTTGAATGGCTCTATTCTAGGTCATCTGCATACATGCTTTAGGTGTTTGGATTGGGGGTTTTGTGGGACATCTAACAGTGGGAGTGAGGAAATCTCAGACTCTTTGGCCTGCCTTTTTAAACCCCTTTCCTCCTACGGGGTTGCCTCATCCAGTCTTGATGTAGTGGTTTGCTCATAAACTTATTGCATCTTGTTATGCTGTATTTGTTTGATATCACTGGGAGGCCTGTTCTTTTCTGAAGGGAAATGGAAGAGCAGTGGATATAAGAGAGATGGGGGTAGGGAATGACACAAAGAAATGAGAGGAGTCAAGGAAGGGAAATTGCAGTCGGGATGTACTGTTTAAGAAAAGAGAAAGAAAAGAAAGCTGGAAGGGGAGAGAGAATACCTTGTCACCTAAACAGGAAAAATAATTATGTCATGTGATCACCAATGTCTTTTTATTACCAGTTGTTTTTAATTTAAGACAGTTTTGCAAAATATAAACTTGAGTATGCTTGGAGATTTTCCCCCTAAACATATATTAGGTACATCAAACCTAACCCTGTATTTGAGCTCTGCTGTGTACCTTCTGAAAGCTTGCTCTTCAGTGACCAGCATCTTCTATAAATATTCAAGGATATGTAGCAGAGCACTACTCTGGATCCTGAAAATGAGATTAGAAAATGGATTTAACCCCTCCCAAAGGGAAGTAGAATCTTTGAGGGGGGGGCTGTAGTGTTTCAAATCTGATAATCAGCCAACGTTAGCTCATAAGCATCTATTCCTCAGCAAACTTTGAGTCTCCCCAAGAGAGAGTAGACTTCCTTTTCAATATGGTTTCTGCTTCCCTGTGTCTGTGAGATTTTTCTTTCTATTAGTAACAAGTGATTTTCTCCCAGAATGGTGCAGAGTGTGAACATGAGCTTTCAGTAGACGCTTAGATAGATCCTGTCTCTGCTAGTTTCTAACTATACTCGCAGACCAGTATTGGGGGTCTTATTATCTATCCTTGTTTTGCAAGCCTACCTAAGACCTCCCTGACTGGTTGATTAAATTGCCTATACCTGGGGATGGCAGAATAGGGTAGGAATGTCTAAGGTTTCTGGGCTTGGAGAGAACAGGAGAATCATGGGAGACAGATGGACAGGAAGAGAGGAGGAAGGAGGATGTCACGGCAGCTTAGTGCAGAGCAAAAACTACTTGGGCCAAGAGGAGGACTCCAATAGTGGTGTAAAAAGGCCCAGATGAAAAATAAAAGCAAGTACAATGGGATTATGGATGAAAGGGAGTCCAGGTGAGGAGAAGTAAGGTAGATGGTATTGGATGGGACTGGGAGATGGATGGTGAGGTAACTGAGCTACTTTATGTGAAGTATCTGCCTGTCCCAAGGTAAATAAGGCAATTATCAAATCTAACAGGTGTCTTTGTCTTATTATTTGTGATAGCAGGTTAAATAATACTACCATGATAATCTTAGGGTTAATAATAAACATATAGCCCAACACTCATTTTTTTATTTGTAACAACAGACCAACTCAACTACTCTGGCTTTTTCTTGTAACACCTGGAATAGGTGAATAGTAAAAGTACAACTAAAAAGAGAAAATTTATCTTAAGATCTTTATATATGCATACTTTGTTCAGTATTTATACATTCTGTATGCAAATTACCACCCAGTCTTCATTGCCAATATCACAGCCTCCTTTCTCACTCAAACTTGGAGGAGCATTGTAATCCTCAAGAAAGCCATCCAGACAAACAGTGCCTTCCCAGTGTCATCAAGATGAACTTTGAGTTATCAACTACTGTCAGAACCAACATTAATTATTATCAAGACCTTCATCATTCTGAATTGTCTTGGTTATCATCCTGTTACTTCCTATGAATATAAAAACTCATACTGAGCAATGGTTCTGGGTTACAAAGAAACAAAGATGAACTTTTAAAAATATCTTGGGTAGCTGATGCAATCACGAAGTCTGGTAAGAGGGGGAGAAGCATCACACTGTCAAGTGCAGACCTGACGAGGAATGTGTGGACCTCTCTCCTTTTTTACATTTAGATTTTGTGCACCTAGAGATGTTATTAATTTTAAATTTTAATCAAATTCACTGAGGGAGAAAGACCGTCTAATTAAAACACCATCAACATTTTTGTAAAAATTATTAAAGCTAGAACGTAATTTATTAAGACCCAGGAGATTAATGCTCTATTGAACTAACTCAAAAAGTCAAAAGGAATAATTACAATCTCTTGGAAAATGATAGGATTTCTCCAAGAAAATGGTTTACCTTCTGTGAAAGAATAATTTTAAGACTTTCCTTAAGAGACAGAAAAGGAAAGAGCTTCCCAAAGGAACCTAAGCATTATAGTTTTAGCTGAATAAATGGTAAGCTGTTAGCTAAAGAATAATTCAAAATATATTCAGATATGAATATTCATATGCTAGTGCTAACAGCTCACACATCTAAACTCTTCTATTGTCTTATGTTACTGTATCTTCACAACCAGGTATTTAGTACACCACATTTCTGTCTGATCCACATGTTCTCTACGCTCTCAGACCCTCTTTAAAGTCAACTAGACGTTCAGAGTCTGAACATTAAGCCCAGATTCCCCTTTGCAGATGCTACCCAGATTTGATCAAGCACCGGCTTCCTTTGATAAACTAGTATTTCTGACTTGTAGCAAATTTCCATATTGATGCTGGCAGTTGGATGCTTTAGGCTACTATTGTGAAGAAAAGGAGTTTAAAGTTCTGAGAACTTCATAAACTGACTGGTGAGTCACAGTTATGAGTGGCTGCCAGGATATAAACAAGAGTCCTTTTTTCCTCAATCCATTCATTCCTTCAATGTGTTTATTGAATGCCACTTATATCTATATAATAATAGCAGCTGGAGTTCAAAAAAAAGAAAACAACCCAAACGTTCATGTTATTTTAATTGCAGTGAAGCAGATAGGAAAAAAATTAGAAGTAAAAAATAGATAGTACTACTTGGGGCAATGACACATAGAAGACTGAAAAGCAGCCCAAATAGTGGGGAATGAAGATTCATAGTTTTAGAGAGAAAAATCAGAGAGGTTTTGTGGACATGACACTGGAACATATGTGGTGATGTGAATGAGCCAATCAGCCAATAGATAGATAGATAGATAGATAGATAGATAGATAGATAGATAGATAGATAGATAGATAGATAGATACACACCACCAGAGTAGAAGCAAACGCAAAGCTTCTAGGATCAAACAAACAGAAGAACAAAAAGAACAGAATGGGATTCAGTGAGAGTGAGGTAGGGTGGGATGGAAAGTTAGGAACATTTCAGAAGACACCAACAAGGTTTGATTTACATTTTTAAATAATAAATTACTCTCTTCAGAGTAATTACAACAGATAACGAGAAGGAGGCTGTGCTGTTAGCCCGTAGGCAGTAACAGTGAACCTGGTGAGAAGTGATGGCATAAGGATCATGCTTCAAAGGTGGAGATAGAACCGGTAACTAAAATAGGTGTAGGGATAAAACAAAGGCACTGTCAAAGGGACATGTTGCCTCTTAGTTGCAGATCCACTTCTGTCCTTCAGTGAAGCTAGAACATCCTTCCCCTTCCAATAGACATGGCGCTAAACCAAGCATCTGCTGCTGCAAGATGCTGGTGAGACACAGGGAAGAACAGGCTGCCTCCCTGTCCTTGTATCTGGTTCTTACAGCAGGCTACTATAATCATAAGCACCACATCTCTGGGCAGCTTCCCCGTTATATCAGTGCATGGCTCCCTAGGATATCCAGTGCCTTGGGCAGATTCCCAGAATGGTCTCTACTTTATTCCCTGATACATGCTGCCATGACAACTTTCCTTGTGGTTTTCTACATAGTTCCATCAACATATCACTGAGAACTTTTCTCTTATTCAATGAATATTGCAGAGACCCTCTGCTACACTCTTTCAATCAATGTCTTAATTTTAACCTACGGTAGTGTTGGTGGGAGTGGCAGGCCTTGAACAAATTTGTTTCCTCTTACAATTTCTGTAATATACTTGAAAATAGCAGCCGTATATCCATTGACTGTATTCTGTAGTATATTACTTCTTAATAGCTAATTTCTTTATTACTCTAGTCTTCTACTATTCCTAATGATTCATTATATTAAATTTTCTCTGGTGAAGTACATGTGGTCTCCATTTCCTGGCTGGACCTTGATGGATACAAAGAACATTAAGAATAGTTTCTTGGTATTTGGTCTGAGCAAATCAGTAAAATGTGGTGCCAATTTCTGAGATGATCAAGGCCACAGGAGGAAAGAAATCAAGTGTTCTGCTCTGGTTTCTTTAGACTGCAGCTTCCTGTGATTATAAATGGTGGTTTCAGGTTCGCTATTCTATGTTTGTGGCTAGAATTCAGGATAGAGGGCAAGGCAAGAGCTATAACTTGGAGAAGTCAGTCTATAGTTGACTTTTATAGCCATGAGATTATATGGTATCTCTTCTGGAAGTCTGTAGAAAGAGGCAGAGAGACCATGGAGGATTGAGCCCTGTGGTATTCTAAACTTTAAAGATAGGGTAGAAATTGAAATTAAATAACTCAAGTGGTATGAGAAAAAGGTCTTAAGGTCAAGAGCTTCTAATAAGTAAAGGAAATATTTCAGCGACAGAAGCCTCTCATTTTATCATTGCTTACTTTGAGGCTAAGACGAAGACACATAGTTAATCACCAGATTTGTAAACTGATGCCATCAAAAACATTGGCACATCTGACAGTGGAGCTGGGTGTCCAATAAACAGCGGACCTGGGCCAAGGAACTGATGGGAGGTGAGGAGCTAAACTCAGAAGGCACACACTGTTTTTGAAACATTTGTTATGCAAAGCTCATGGAGGAAAGCAAAGCAGTGATCCAACACTGAGTGTAGGGAGTAGTTGCATATCATGCATCACTCCAGCATTTTTTTTTTATACAGATGTTGAAATTCCAAAACAGAGGGCTGGGTAGAATAATGCTCCAAGAATTTAGTAAAACAATGGCGGTGTCGGTACAATGTTTATAATTTTGGGGTTTCATTTTTTAGAGCATTTTCACTTTAAAAGTATAAACCACATTGATCTTTTGGAGCTGTGTTTTACATTTATGGATACGAAAAGATTATACTTCTTCAAAGCACGACAGTAGAGCAATCCATTTGCATCACGCATGATAGCTGTTTGATGATTTTCATCTAACTTAATTAATCTGAAACGAATGTGTGAACGTTGCATTTCCAGCAAGTCTGCTTCTTGCCAAGCTGAATACTGTTCTGGACATACCCTTCTGTGAACCCCACCCACGGCACAGTTCACGCTGAGCACATTGTCACCCGGTCAGGCCTTTTAAAGAGCATTCAAGCATTCCATGCCAGCTGGAACAAACCACACTTTGACAGGCATAATATTCTTAATCTTTTAATATTGACAAGAGGCAGACTTTATTTCTAAAAATGAAAAATAGCACGTCAATTATTCCAAAGCAATTCAGCATATGTTCAGTCTTTTGAATGTTTACAATTCAATGATATTCAATCTCAAATAAAATATTGTGTTTTTTTTAACATTGGCAGATTTTTCTGAAGCAATGTGTCTGAAGCAAGGATAATGTTGCTAACAGCAACAGTAGGCCCTGGCTCTTTTTATCTCTGTTGAATTCTAAGATTGGGCAAAGGATATCAAGGCCAAAGCCTTTTTTTCTAAGTAACTGACTGACATTGTCAACACAATTATCTTTCTATGGTTCTTTCCACAACCACCCTCTCGAAGGTCATAATTATAATCTCAT
This sequence comes from Pachyuromys duprasi, assembly GCA_028658305.1. Lineage (NCBI taxonomy): Eukaryota > Metazoa > Chordata > Mammalia > Rodentia > Muridae > Pachyuromys > Pachyuromys duprasi. The sequence continues at coordinate 44,115,590 of CM053760.1, forward strand.
AATTAAAGTATTTGTTATATTTCTACAGTGCTGTGATGCCAATATAGTGAATTATAAAGGCCTATTTTATAAGATGGCATTCAATATATTTCACCTTAAGAAAGACTCCCTGCATGGTTATTGTATTTCTCAGTATCCTCAATAAATAAATAGAACTCTCATTATGGACAAGCATCTCTCAATTCCATATAATACTTAGGAATTCATTGTCATTGGGTAAAGGAGGCTTGTATACAAAGACCAAACAGCTTCCTGATCCCAGAGTCATTACAGATGTGTGGAGCTATCTACTGAACACAACGTTATTACTAACCATAAACAAGAAGCCTCATGCTTGAAGGAGGTTTCTGTACCCTCTGGCTGCTGACACTGATGATTGGCAATCAGCTTCCTGCCTTGATAAGAAGCGGCTAAGAAGCCACTAAGAAGTGTGCCAATGGGGACAAAAGACAGTTGGTACAGAATCATGTGAACTCCTCGAATGATGAAGAAAAGCACATTGGAAAGAATTCTCTGTGACAGAAGGAAATAGCGGGCAGGATTGGATAGTTTTGAACTAATCATAAAATTCAAAAGATATGTTTCTTGTAGAATAGGAATTTAAAGCCAAAATTCTAAGTCAGTAGTTTATGACAAAGTTTGAGGTGGCAGAAGAGAGCAATGTTATGAAGTTAAATGTGTAATAAAAATTCTTAGAAGATAAGATTTTGATGACGGTTCAAAAACAAAGGGGAAGATAATTCAGAGTGTCTATCCATGTCTTTTCTGATTCTAACTGATACACAACACAATGTTATGAGTGGGAGGGTGCAGAAGACAAACACAAGAAGGGGACTGCTGGAGAGATAGCCTTCTTCTTTTCAAAAACATAGCATTTAATTTTTACAGAAAAAAGAGTAACTTATGGAAAATAGTTCTTGTATTTAGAAGTTTCCTTAATAAATAAAGAGCCCTTCACAAATAAATAAGAACAAGACCATTTAATTTGTTTGGGGCAGCGTGTTAAAGAATGGCTAAGTGATACATTACAGTAGAAAAGAAAAGAGGGTTTAGGCGACATATACTGAAAGTACAAATATCATGCCTGACCTGCTGTTTTACTGATCAAAAAGGCAAAGATGAATTAGAGTCTGAGGTTCTGAGGTGGCAACAGAGCTAAGATGGCCTTCTTGCTGCAAGAACTGTGAAAGAACTGGTCTCCCACACTTGATGCTCACTGCATTATACTTTAGAAGAAATGTGGACTCGCTGGCAATTAGTCTCTTGGAAAGATAAGTAGTGAGGAGGTAGAGTTGGTCTCATGCTGGAGAAGAGCCTGGTGTTGAAGTTTGTGGGGTGATCTCTTTTGGGATCAAGAGGGAAATGGTCCAAAATTATCTTCAGTAGCATGTGAACATACACAATTTACCTGCCTGTAAATCCAACAGGTATTAATCTTCCCACCTTCTACACCACCTTCATCTTCTGACCTGTACACTGTAGAAGAACATAGTTTTTTCCTAATTATTTTTTTTTACCAGTGAATGTTCCACTTTCATTAATATAATGGTACTTTTCTCTGTCTTTAAATTTTAAGACATGTCCAGATAAAAGACTGCTACTATTTACTTGCCTTATGCTCAAGGAACCTTTGGTAAAAGACTACAGTCTCTGTGCAGATGTACTCTGGATACTATTTCTGCTGTCTATTCTTTAACTTTTTCCATGTGCTCAATTCTTGCATGTGAAAGTTGCTATTATATATATATATATCAAACGTCCTAATTATTAACAATTAACCTTGAAAAACATATAACATGTAATTGACTCCTTGACTGTATTCAGGGTAAGGAACATTGTCAACAAGAATGCTCTTTGTTACTGCAGAAAGGAAATAGATCAAGGTGTATGACAGACTATTGGACTGTTATGAAACGTGTTTTGTGTACAGAAATTGGAAATCATGCAAGGCTTTCTTGGCATTCCTGAACTTGAGACTCTCTATGCCTGAAAAACCTGGCAGACCTGAAGAAGTGATTCTGGGAAGCAGGTGTTTACTCTTGACATTTAAGACAATGTTTTTCTGAGACAGTCTTGACTCCTCTAGATTTGAAGTGACTCTTTTCTTCATCCAGGGATGAGATGAAGATTTTGTCTAAAATGACAGGTCAAATGGGCAATGGTCACATCTTTGTACCAACACCATGCCTTCTGTAAGAGCTATGGTTCAAACCAAAAGAAAAAAATAAAGGAAGGAACAAAGGAACGAAGGAAATGAAATTATTCGCAGTTAATACCATGAAATATTAAGGTATACCTAAAAGAAGCAATATTCCTCAATATCATTTTATCTTTGTCCAAAGCATTTTCCTTGTGTTCCTCTTGCTGTCCTCCCCATCTGCCTTTCACATACACCTTCATATTTGCTCAGAGCTGCTGACTAAGTCTTCCACAAGCCCTGATGCCTTCACTTTGCAGTTCTCCAAAATGGGTTTTCCCAAACAGCTGCCTCCACTTTTCAGTTCCCCTCTGTTCTGATCCCCTGCAAGTGCCTTGCAGGGTGAGATTTCTTGGTATTATCAAAATAGTGCAGCACCACTGTGATCTTTTCCTACGGAACTCACCACACCAGCTGTGTTCAGAATGTTCAGTGAGCCTGTATTACAAGCAGATGTTCTTTGTTCAACAGTTCAATGAGTGGGACAATCTTGTTCTAGGCCTTGTTTCTCATTTTATTATAAGTAAGCAAAAATTATCCAATGTAAGATGACAAATGTTTCTTTCCCTGAGTTAGACCCCAAAGCTGATGACAGACACTCACCTTCAGAAAATAGACATCATGGCAGAAATACATATTAAATGGCAGTTTCTTGGAAGAGAATCTTGGAAGGCATATGTGTTTTCTAGACTTCTTGATTAACTCCATACAAAACGCATCCCATTACAAGTAAACAGAGTGGCTTTCTTTCTCTATCAATGACCCTTTCACAAGAGAATTAAGTAAAGAACACCTGTTAACTACAGAAACTTTCAGTAGCTTCCAGAAGCAATCTTTCTACTTCTACCTACCTTTCAACCACTGTCTTGTCTTTGATTCTAGAATATATTGGACATTGACTGTAAGCCAATCTGACCCTGTTGACACTCAGAGAAATGCCTATTGCTTGTCAAAAAATAAAGCAGAGACAAAGATGTCCTTGTCATCTTTCTAAAAACCAAACAAACAGAACAAACAGAAGAAAGAATTAAGGAGGATTTTTATCAACTTGAGGGGAGTATTCCTAAGATCTTAACATATGTTTTCATGGCTCTAACATGTACACAGACGGACCTTACTTTACAACAGATCCTGTTCATGGTAGATCAGTACATCTCAACTTCGAAACCAAAGAAGCCTAGTTTAGTATCACAATATTAAATAACAGTTTTCCATTGTAAGATGGAGTTGGAAGATAATGAATTTGATAACTTTCCTGTGATAACATATCAATATAAGAAAATACATGTTTTAGTGTATTCTAACAAGAGAGACAAAATGAGGCAATCTGATATTGGCATCTCTATATAATCCCCACCTGAATACAACAGCTAAACTTATCATTTATGGTAATGTATTGTATTTTAATATCACAAATAATTTTTCTTGTTAATCATGTGATTTTTATTTGAAAATAGTAAACTACTCTTAGTAAAGTTCTGAGGAAACTAGAAAAATATTTTTCCTTGATATCCGTGGTAACTGTAGTTTCAAAAAGCTCATGTCAAAAAATATTATATGCTTACAAGTGCTGAATAAAATCCATTGGCTCCAATAATTATTTACATATGTTCTACTTCCTACATATCTGGAAGATTATTAAAATACACAGCAAGACAAAATGACCCTTTTTAATTCAAGGCCAAATCTCTAATTCCCAATCTCACCACTAGACCCTACTAGCATTCCTTGTAATGGTGACATCCAAAGTGGTCTTTGATGCGAATGTCACTTCGCATTCCCATATAGCACCCATTTTTGTGTCAATTAAATCAAAAGACCAGACAACTTAAAAACTTTTCATTTATTCTGTGAAACCTCGACAATACAGTGTTATAGATTACAGAATGTTGCATGTCTATATTCTAGATAACACACATAGAAAGAGATAGGCCTTTTATTATAATCCTGAGAAATGCAGAATTGCTTTGCACCAGCATATCTGAAATCTGGAAAATATAATCCAGTCTATAAAAGCAGGATGCACAGTCTACAATTACAGTCACCATAGGAAAAAAAAAAGCCTTCAAGTAAGCCTTCAGGTAAAAGTTAAACATTTCATTCTGTCTTTATTTTCTTATATATTTTGTAGGTATTAAACATTTTTAAATGTTTATGGGGCTTAGTAATATTCTTGTAAACTTTATGAATTAAAGTGAGGAAAAACTTAGAAAATAAATAAAAACAGAAAACTAATAATAAATGAAAGAAATGTCTTTTTGAAAAAACAGATTGGAAAGGAAAGATATGAAATTTTAAGGAGAAAAAGTTAGACACAGTCTTGTTTGCACAGTATTGCTACATTTCTTTTCCTTAAGATTAGTTGCTATACCTTAGTAATTTCATTGAAACCAGTGGCTCATGGGGAACTTCTTGTCCCTCAGATAGCGTTGGGATCCATGAAATAGCATCAACTAATGAAAAGCCTTTAAGATGTAAGTGTCCCAGGAAGAAGAGCTCTCTTCACCCACCTGTTTTGCTCACACCACTAATGACCTCAGATTTTATGACGCCTTAAATTTGGACATGGCTCAGTTCCCTGAAAAGTTTTAAGATCATGACACTGAGGGAGACAGAAGCATAAATAAGAGGAATAGGCCAAAAAAAATAGTTAAATACAAACCATAAACATGTACATGAACTTAATTATGAATCATTCTTGAAATGAAAGTTTAATGCAATTTAATACGCCATGTGCCACAGGTTATGAACCAAATTGCAAAATGTTACTAAGAATTTGGCAAAAGATATCCATATAGTTTAATGTTTTAAAGAACGGAATTGTATTACTTCTCAGCATATTTATTCATTTATTTTCAAATGTTCTCTAAAACTCTCTTAATACAACATAATCTCATATATTCTAAATTAAGGATTATTCCATAACTTCTCCAAATTTCTTTCTGCCAAAAATAATGTTTTTTGATTACTTAAAAACATGCCTTTAAGAGTGGTATACAACTTAAAGACTTCAATACAACTTCTTATCTTCAAATAGGGAAAAATCCATTAACTGTAGCCCAAGACGTGTAAAAATCCTTTCAAAAAAAAAAGAAGAAGAGAAAAACTGTAATTGTCCTGTATTGCAGAACATGTGCCAGAAATATTTTCTAAGTTAGCCTTTCACCATTAATTCTGCATCTTAGAAGGTTACAAAGAATTTTCAGAGGAAAGCATGTAATTGATGATACTGTGCCATCAAATTCCCATGTCCTTAAACACAACCTTAAAAGAACAAGGCCAGAAAAGCTTGTTAGAGCAGAAGTCCTACTGTTTCCTTCAATGTTAGGATGATACAGAAAAGTCTCTTGCTCCTCTGCTTTCATAGTTTCTTCCCAGGATGTGTGCGGGTGTTTACTATGCCAACTAGCCAGGTAATCCAAGCAGAGTTTGCCTCTTTGGAGATGTTTGACAACCAGGATTAGCCTTAGGCAGGTGAAATGGGGTGAAAATAACCCTTCTACTAACTGCAGCCCAAAGCCTATGGGGAAAACCTTATTTCAAACCCAGGAAGTCACCAGGCCCTAACGAAACCTCAGCACCCAGTAGACATGTTTTTCTGAATGGGCCAAGAAGACACTGTATGATGGAAAATCATGCAATGATGCAATTCCATGGAAGTTCACCACAACACATCTTTGCATATTCTTCACTAACAACATGGATAGAAGGAGAAGTTGGTGGAACCCTTGGACACTTCTATTCATTTTCTTTGGCTGGGCCAAAGCAAGACTTTGATCAAGTGTGTTGCTTATTGTCATTCCCAACAGGATGAAACAAATACTGTTATCCTGGCTAACGGCATAAAAGACAATTCCATAGGTCAGTAATCTTTTGCTTAACCCAATGGCTTCCTCCAAAGACAAATAGCAGCAAATCATAGCAGCTAATTGCTGTTGTGCTCAAGAAGATTTCATTGTAAAATGCAACTTTGTTTTTACAGTTCTTGGAATGTGCCACTACATACAAGTAATAAATCCTGAAGAACTGGTAGGGAATAAAACAAATAAGGATTATGCCTATAAAGAAGAGATTTTTCAATTGAGCCCAGAACTCCTGGTGGGATAATAAGGAATGGCGAAACTTTCGCACCATGGACAATATGATGAAGACCTGGAAACCCAAGAGAATCATCGCAATGGTTATGACAATAATGACTATCATATAGTTGACAACTCGTACATAATCACGGGCAAGTTCTTTATGGAACCTAAAGCACTGTTGTTCATTGTATTCTTCATTATTTCCATACTGAGAAACCACCAGGGGCACCACAATGACAATCACCAAAAGCCACATGGCAGTACTAGCAGCAACTGCATGCAATTTTCTGTAGAATTCTACTTTGTCTTTACGCTTAAAGAAGATGAGGTACCTGATGACCAGTATCACCACATAGAAGAGGAAGGTGAGGTACATGTGTATATGTAACATGGCACTCACAAATTTGCAGAAGGGTAATCCGAATGTCCAAGTCCCCTTGATGAGGTATGCCAAACGGAAAGGCACAGTCAGCAGGAATACCCCATGAACCACCACCAGGTTAATGACTGCCATGGTGGTCACTGAACGTGAGTTCATTTTTACCAGTAAGAACAGGATGGAGATGACGCCTGCCAGTCCTCCAATGAGTACTATGAAGTAAAGCGGGGTTAAATGGTATGCCAGTATAGGATCACAAGAGGAATTCCTGGAGGTATTGTATCCATCCATTCTTCAAACATTGCTCGCAAAAACAAAAACTCCAGCACACCTGGGCAAACTTCCAGATGTTTGTTCACAACTCCTCCAAGGCACTGACAAGCTGACTCTGTAGTTTATATGTCTTCATGGCATATACTTTATATGCTTTAGAAATGAAGAAAGCACTCTGCTTATTTGCAGTCTCTACACCTAAAACAGCAAGGCATTTCATTAGTATGTTTGACATTTATAATAACACAGAACTGAAAACAGAGTTTAAAAAGAGGATTGCAGTTCTGAAAACTCAAGGTCAAGAGTCCAAGCTTGATGATGTCCTTTCTGACAGGGTTGTAGAGAGGTAACAGGACACAGGGACTACGAATGTGGATCTGTCTCTTCCAATCTCTCTCTCACTTTCCACAAAGGCATCAAGATTTAGTTATGAGGATTCTACCCCAAGAGACATGCCGAGTGGCTGATGAAGTGATACAGAATATTCTTAGCATGGTTCTGTTTCTCTAAGTCCTTCCAAGTAATTCAGCAAATGACTCAATTATATTCATACTTAACTCCTTAAGAATGCTGAGTAATTTGATTAAAGTTCAGGGAAGTCAAGGCAATAGAACACTTTACAAAACTGCTTTTCTTGTGATAGTTTTAACATCATCCTCTATAAGGCCTGGGTAAGTTCTTCCCCTGAAATGTGACATGACTCCCAATCTCTCGTTGTGTGGCTCCAACTGCTTGCAAATTTAAGAAGGCTCACTCTCACTTTTTGGGACTCCTGTAAAACCCTCTTTATGAATACTCAGTCCTCTCCAATCCATTCTCCAAATTCTTATTTTTATTATTTATTTTATGTATATGAGCATTTTGCCTGCATCCATATATGTTCAACACATGAGTGCTTGGTGTTCAAAGAAGCCAGAAGAGGATGTCAGATAACTCTGGAAATGGGGTCAGAGATGGTTATGAACCACCAAATGTGTACTGGAAATGGAATCTGGGTCCTCTAGAAGAACAGCCAGTATTGTTCTCAACTTCAAGCTATCTCTCTAGCTTTCATTTTTCATTAGGGATTAGTAAGAATTTTTAAATCTCTGAATTTCACTACACAAGTCACATCTAATTTCTTATTTAAATCTTTCAGTGGTTTCTCATCCCAAAAGATCAATAATATCCTTAAATCCAGTATGAAATTCTCAAGAAATTAATTAAAACACATTTTTAAGTCCAGAATGTGCTGGATTACAGTGCCCAAACTTCTTGGGGAGGAAAGAAGCTTGATTTTGCCCAGTGTTCTGATCTGAACAGTTGCATAATAATGAAAACATCTAAGATATTTGTTTACTGACATAAGGAAAACTGAGACTGAGCAAGAATGGTAATTGAATTATTTGCTGGGTACCTGATATTTGCAACACATTTGCAATTATCCTCTCTCTCTCGGTTTTTTAAGGGAGGGTTTTTCTGTGTAGCCTTGGCTGTCCTGGACTCACTTTGTAGACCAGGCTGGACTCAAATTCAAAACAATTCACCTACCTCTGCCTTCCTAAGTACTGAAATTAAAGGTATGCGCCACCAGGCCCGGCTTTGCAACTATTCTTAAAGCGTTTCTGAACACCTCTTCAAACAATGTATTCTTACCAAAATTATAAACCAATTATTAAACCAAATGGTATACACAATGTTGCTGAATCTCAGAAACTTTATATAAATCATATAAATTTTTAGCAAGGTAACAGTGCTTCTAAAGGTACAATAAAGGTTAATGAAGTGTAAGAAAAACATGTATCAAGTAGAGATGTGTGTCTAGTAAACTAACCAGACATGGAGGAACAGAGAAGACAATTAGAAAAAAATCTTTTAAATGTTTTCTAGGAAAATAATTTCTAAAAAGTTTAGAAATTCTATAGTAATACAAAATGCTACAAAGTATGTATATTATATAGTTTTTTTCTAGGATATTCAAAACTAATGTTAGAGAAAACAGATAAATGTAGCCCAAGTTGTAGGGGCAGAAGTTGGCTTTAAAGTGGCATATAGAACATTGGGGGGGGGGGGAAGGATAGATGTCTGATGTCATCATTGAACTATACACTTAAAATGACAAATGCTAATATATTTTCTTTACCTCCATTAAAACATAATGGTATCCTAACCTGAGAAACTCTTTGCTTTTGTGACACAGAACATTCCAGAAGGCTGTGGCCACTTAACTGTGTGTCCTCAGCAGCTCTGACAAGTTTGCTGTTATATTGTGTAATATCATTAATTGCTTTTACTTTTTCTCAGTAAAGGAGCAGATCTGTCAAGCTGACATTGTCTTGTTTTCATCAGAGTCAAGCATGCATATGCCACCAAAACATCTGTTCAGCATCTCCTTCAGCTGTTTCAGTAATAAGACTGATTCCTGAAAGAAAAGAGTAAAGTCGGTGATATGTCACTTGAATCACTCTCCATGATCACTGCCTTTCAAGTATTGGAAGCATGTGTTAAATGATTTCTTTGTACCAGGACTACACTATATTGGGCTATTTATACTCACAGTAGGCTCCCAGCTGCATAACATGTTATTACATGGAACTTAAGGTGGTGAAACAGTCTGAAGGCCTCCCTTCCTGTCTCCCCATAAGAAAGAGGGGAGATCGTGAACCAAGAGCATGTAGCATTTCTTACTTCCTTTACTATTACGGATTTCCCGAAGCTATAGTTCCTGAATGTGACTGCTGACTGAGCCAAGAATTGGCCAGTGATGGGTGACAGTATGCAAAAGCATTAGTTCATTTGGTAGCACAGCAGTGGGAGGATCCGTTTGCTCTGGGGCGGCTGTGGCAGAATTCTGCTGTTCAGCACTATAAGTTCCACATCTCAGATATCATGACATGTTAAACATCCATCATAAATTTTATTGAATGTAAATGCAGTAAAGCAATATAGAGTCAAATTAAGAGACGGAGGATTTTAGGCTGAGTTGAAGAAGGGGTTCTGCTCCACTGTGTTTACAAATGTCAATCTTCAAATGTAAGAGTCAATGTAACACTGTGGTGTCCTCACCAGGTGAAGCGCTCATCGCTGTGAAATGCTCTCTTCATTTCTTTTAGTTTTGATAACAGAGTCTGACTATCAGGCTTGTGTAGTTAGGATTTATTGTCGAAGTGACTCAACTAGAGTCACCTGGGGTGAGAGAACATCAGTTGAGGAGTTGCTGACATCAGGTTGTCCTGTGGCCATGTGGGTGAGGCTGTCTTGACTGGCATGACCCAAGGTACTGTTGTCAGCGCCATCCCTACACAGGTGTTCTGGGCTGTCCACAAAACCTAGCTGGGCATGAGCCAGCAAGCAGGATTATTCAGTGGTATCTGCTTCAAGTTCCTGCCCTGTGTAAGTCACTGCCCTGACATCCCTTAGTAATGGACTATAACTTGTAAGATTAGGTAAGCTCCCTCTTCTCCCAAGTTGCTTTTGGTTTGTGTTTTATCATAGCAACAGAAAACCAAAACATGACAGAGCTTTTATGAGCCTCAGACTCCCAATTCTCAGCCTGAGCTGGCTGACTGGCCAAATATTGAGATTATGAGTACATACCACCATATCGAGATCTGACTTCAGTGTTTGTATTAATACTTTTCTTTTAAAATCTATCTTTTCTGGTGTTCTTGAGCCTATTTTGTTTATAAGCTCAATCTCTTGGTTGCAACCCCTTTGAGGGGGTCTCATATCAGATTTTCTGTATATTAGATATTTATATTATGATTCTTAACAGTAACAAAATTACAATTATAAATTAGCAACAAAATAATTTTATGGTTGGGGTCATGATAACATGAAGAACTGTGTTAAAGAGTTGCAACATTAGGAAGGTTAAGAATCATTGGCTTACAGTTTATACTTTGCACCTGTTTTCATTATCTTTGCTTATAGGCTTAAGGATTCATAGATTTAAAATATTTCTTTTTAAACAAAAAATAGTGTGTTTGCCTTCTCGGTTATAGTTCTACAAATTCAGAGTACTTTGGCTCTATTTAACCCTTTCTTCCATCTTACTGTTTTTATGAATTTTAAGTCTATGTGTGCTTTACTATCCTAGAATAAACAAACATATGGTTTGTGGAAGTTTTTAGACAAACCATACAAAATGGCCTCTGTCAGCAAAGTCAAATTGGTATTTTAATGTTTAAAACACCAATGGTTTAATGTTGCCATTTGAGTTAAAATAATCAAGCTTGTCTATCTACTACAACTAAACAAAGTTAGATTAGCTGGACAATGTGTTCTAATGGAATGGTTAGCAGATTTTAGCTCTCAAAACTAGATAATAAACGTGGGAAATCACTGATAAGATTTATATGAACTACCATCCTTCTTGAAAGAAATGTATAAATTGGGACAGGTAACTAACCGTAAAGATCTTTGAAAGAGATATATAAAAACCTACTACTGTAGAAGCTTTCCAATATATATACATATATGAAAAACATTTAAAAGGAGTCACCAAATAATGAGGGAGACAATACTTAATTGGACACCTTATATCCCCAAATAAAACCTTCAGTGATAGGAGTGGATTACATCTCATTGAGTTATTGGTCAAAAGTATTCCATAGAACCCCTCACTCTCAAACATCACGGGACTATTGGTGGGTTACTCCACAACCTGATGGTAAGACCCTGTTGATGAAGGCACTGCTTACTTATGTCATTACATATGAAAAAAATTAAGCTGGTTCCCAACTGGAAGATTCACCCTTCCTGACTAGTATTCATGGTTCTAGAAGGCATACTAAAGAAGAAAAGCAACCATCAGTATTACCCAGCTTCAAACACTGTGACCTACAACATTGACCTGACTGCAAAGATATATACTGCAATTGTGACAGAAAAGTTATGGAAGTAACCAACCACTTTTGATTAGACTTAGTGCCCACTCCATGAGAGGGAGCCCATATCTGGCACTGTTAACAAGGCCAAAAACCTGAGATTAGATAGGTCATGGGCCTTATGGGAAAACCTACTACTGTAATTCTGCTAAAGGAACATAGCAACAAAATGGCTTCTAATGACATATTGCTATACAGATAAATCAGTGTATCACTCAGATCTTATGATAGAAATGTCTTGTTGCAGTAAGTAACTAACACAGAAACTCACAATTGCTCAATGTGCAGCGAGTAAGAAACTTTGGAGTGCTAAGTCCTAAATGGGATGTCTGTACCAAACCTTTCCCCGCAAGGGTCAGGGATCTGTGGAGAAGAGGAGGCAGAAAGATTATAAGAGCCATAGATAATAGTTGATGCCAAGGAAACAGAACTTTCCAGAGGCGACAGGGCTGATACATAGGTGAACTCACAAAGATTGTGACAGTATGCATAAGACCTGCCCACATTTAAGCAGCACAAAATCCCAACACAGAGAAGGAGAATGATGTACAAAGCCCCACCCCTAACCAAGAAGCTATTTGTAATTCAAACATGCTGGGAGGGGGAGACCAGTTTTCTCTAGTGGAGTGACACAGGGTATAACAAACACAATCCAGGGCGGAGAAGATGATTAGGAGTAGTTGGGCAACACAAAATGGGCTACATGTGTTTCTATTCTTTTGTTTTGTTTGAGGGGGTGCCTTTTTTATTTTCTTGTTTATTTTGATTTTGTTTTGTTTTCTTTTTTTTAGAGAGATATATAGAAAGATAACATAAAGTTGGATAAAAAAAGAGCAGGAGAGAGTTTGGGGAATAAAAAGAGCATGGTCAAAATGTATAAAAAACAATTTTTAAGCTAACTACAAAAAATAAAATAAAAAACCAAGGTAGCATTGTCATATACTTAAAATTTATATTTTAAAACATTATAATAAAATATTAATAATTATAACCATCAAAACAAAAAATAAGAACACCCATACCGTTGCTGATAACCACCTCCATTCACAGTGCTTTTGAGTTAAAACCACATGACTGGAGAAATGGATAAACAAAGAAAGCCATTGCTTTCTTGCATTCGTAATGATCATGATGATAGTTCTGGCTTCTGACGATGTGTGGATTTTTTTTTCTGTTGTGTTTCTTAAGATTGTGCCCGTTAAATTAATACAATTAAAGGAAGAAATCTTGAATGAGAGACTAGAGTTTTAAAAAGTACGTATTGAGCTAAAAAGTTTAAAACACATCAGGCCAGTTGACCTTGCTGCTTCTAGGCAGATCCAGCCAACTGTGAAGAAGAGCTGACCTTGCTGCTCATTAGAGGTATTGTTGCCAGGAAACCAGCCCGGATGGCCCCCAATTCATTCCAACTCATACCTTTTTGCCTAAGAATAGCAAAGGACAGGACTGAAGCCCAAGGTCAGCATTTCCTCCCAACCCTTCCTCCCCTCCCCCCTACACACAGAAAACAGGAACCCGTCACGATTCTGGCACTTTCCCACCGCAAATAGTTTTGAAATGTAGCATCTCTTTTTTCTGTAGTAACCAGTAGAATCTTTCCAGGCTAGAATTCCCTGCTTTTGGCATTCTGGGAGAGCCTGGGACCTATAAATCACCCATAATCCGGAGCTCAGGCTCTCTGCTGGATACCAATGCCTTGGTGTCTGTGAGAGTCCAGCTCCGAGCTGTGAATAAAGATCCTCATGTGTTTTGCAATGGACTCAACTCTCTGGTGGTCTTTTGGGGGAGTCTCACGAATTGGTCGTAACAGACAGACCAGCAGTGGTGTATGTTTGATGATGTGATCAGCTTACACATCACACCTGGATAGAGTCTAGTCCATGGAGTTCTGTGAGTTGGTGAATCTTGGTCTTTCACTGTTCTAGTATGCTGTTTGCTAATGAATCATATAGTTAAAAGCAATTGGAACAGTCTTTATGGATAGCACAACCTGAAGATCTGCATTGGTGGAAGACTCTAGGTTTCAAGTATCTACACATATTCTTCCTAACTTGTATGTAATAAAATGATAAAATAGGCTTCAGGTTCTATGATGAGGTATTCTGAAAGAAATAACTCAAGTTTAAAAGGGGGCATTCTTGGGGCTATCCATAAGCATATGAAAACAACAAGCCCCACTCTCCTCTGATTTGTTGTTGTATTAGTAGCTAGCTCATCAAAGGCAGTAAGAGAAAAGCACCCACAGTCAAAATTGTTTATCAATGACAAATATTACACAAAGATACATCTGGAACTCAACAGAAAGGTCACAGTTGAAACAGTAAAGTCAAGATAATTGGTAATGAGAGACAGAAGAGATTGAAGCTGGGTGAGAAGCAACCACAAGGAACAGGTAAGAGGAGGGGTAGGGCACTGGACCTGTGTCAGCCTTCTGGCTGACTCCCCAGAGAAGAGCTATGTAATTACAGATCACATGTAATTTTCCCTTGCCCTTCTATAGGCCTTTGCTTCTGTTGCAGCTAAGTGGAATAGACTCAGTATAAGGATAGATTCTAACAAGCTTTTGTGTTTTAGGAAAAGAGATTCCCAAACTGTTCCACAAACAAGGAGTTAACAGTATTAGGTAACCAAAGACAATTCCAGCTCCACCATTGTAGCTGTGATAGGAGTCACTCCCATGGTGAAGCTACAGGTTGACCACAGAAATGTGAGAAGAAACACAACATAGGAGAGTTTACAGCCAACAAAACACCTGTGAGGTTAATGACTAATATGAAACAAGACGGTCATAGACAGTCAAGGCCACCAGTTAACAAACAGAGGCTCAGAGACTGATGAAATGGGAGGCTTCACACAACCCTAACTGGGTGAAGGATCTGAATGGAGCATGCTCACCTGCCATACATGCTAAGACTGTATACATAGTGCATGAGTACTCTTCTCTGGCTCAGTCCACGACAGCCCATAATACTAGCCAATCTCAACAGAAAGTACATTTGTCTGGTAGAAAGTCTCTAGAGACCCTGAGATAAAACATCTCAACCGCTTTACCTCTCTTGGGACCCCTCCGGCTCTCAGAAGCGCCTCTCCACTCTTCTTCCTTTCTCAACTTTTCCTCAGCTTCCCTTAATAGAGCTGACTTCCACTTTGCTTACTCCCATGGCTGTCTGCATTTTTTTTTAAATCTTTGTTGGTAAGAAGCAAGAAGCCAGTGCTTCAGGTTGAAAATGGGTGACTTTTTCTGGAATCATAAGTGCCTGGATCATGAAAACCGTGGGTGAGAATCATCCGTTCTTCTCAAAAACTGTATCACTCTAATGCTAGGAGCTGGATTTCCTTCTTGGGGCAGAGCCACTCTGTTGTCAGTTTGGCCTCAGCACTTGCTCCGGAGGCAATCACCTCATATGTGAAAGAATCGAATTCTACACATGCGTTATGCCTTGTGAAATGTTACTGTGAATGTTTCATCCGTAACTTTACATTTATCTACTCAGTTTCTTTATGCATTGCTTGCTATATCCTCATGTTCTCCAAGTTTCCATCTAGGGTAAGTTTTCTTCTGCTGGAAAACTCCATTTAGTATTTCCTCTAGTGAAATACCATGATTTCTTCGTTTTCGTGTGAGTGTATCTGAAAATGTCTTCATTTCATCTTCATTTAAAGATGCATTTTCATGGCGTAGCAGCATAGGATAATGCTCTCTTCCATCGCTGTAAAGATGCTGTGCTGTCTGATTCCAGTTTCCATCATTGGTAATTTGGCCATTGATGCAGCTCCTGAATCTGCTAATGTTGTACATCTTTTTATTTTAAGCTTTATGTCAAGTAGATGCTTTTCTTTACGCTGGGTCTAGTCTTGTGACTGTGAGGGTTTTTTTTCTGATTATGCTGCCTGTGACCCCTCTTTGTTTTTTAAGTGAACTGATTGATACCCTTGGTTATCTTAGGGAAAGTCTTACTGACCCTAGAGACACTGCCTTGTTCCAATTCACTCATCTCCCTCACCGTTCAATTATATTTAAACTACACATTTTCATTGTTTCTCTTATCTCTACTTTTACCTTTTCTTCTTCCATCTGGGTATTTTCTATTCTTCTTGTCCAGTTCTCTTTTAACTAGCTGTGTCTTTATCAATTAAAGTAACTTAGTTAATTACTTACAGTTCTATACTGTGATTATTTTGATTTACAAAATTTACTTTGCTTCTGACACTTATTTTGTCTTTATATTTTCTTCTAATTATTAAATATTTTAACCAATTTATTTTAAAAGGCTTGGTACTGGCACTTATGATATATTTATATGTGTTTTTTCATGTTTTTTGTTATATGATCCTAATATTTCTCATATACAGTAATTCAATACTAACTTCTGGAATTTAGTTTTTCTTATGTAAAGTTTCAAGATAATATTCTTTTCTTAGAAGTAGGAATTACCTTTAACTCCAAAGTAGATTATTTTGAATCATGGCTTGCCCTGTATAGTAACTTCCTTCAAATGGAAACATTTGGAAGAAGTAAACATGTGCAAATTTCAGGAAGATCTTGAAATCTACAACCAGCTTCCATCCAAGGTTATATAGGCAATAAAGATGAGATGAGAATCTCTAATCTCTTGAGTTGCCTGTAAGTCCTTGAGGGCGCTCCAGGGCAGCAGCTTTTGTGGGTCATTATCCATGCTGTTGATTTTTCAGTGACACGGCTACCTTTGTGACATTCGCCATCAGTCCATCACCCCTTACCCATAGTTTTGTAAGTAGCTTCCATAAACTTACTAGTTTACTAACCTAGATGTTTCTGGGATTGTTTATTTGACCTGTCGTTGGTTTCCTATCTATGATGAGTAAAATCTTCCTCTTATCTCTTCAAGAAAAGTCACATAACAGTTTATTCAGTCCCAGTAAGGCTTAATCTACCACTTTTTTCCTCATCCATTTTAAGCAATAGTCAAAGGTATTATACTGGGTACCTGTAGAGAATAAGCTAGACCAGCAGTTCTCAACTGTGGGTCTCTACCCCTTTGGAGGTTGCATATCAGATATCCTGCTATTTTTATTATGATTCATAATAGCATTAACTTATATTTATGAAATACCAATGAAATAATTCTTTGCTTGGGAACCACCACAACATGCGGAACTTTATGAAAGTGTCACAGCATTAGGAAGATTGAGAAAGACTCAAATATGTTCTTACAAAGCCATTTACATCTCTGCCATACTTTACAACAATTTTCTATTTGAAGATTGTGGTTTCTCCCTCACCCCAAAATCCATCACATTAGGGGAAATTTTGAACTTGTAGCTCTGGCTTAGAAAACGTCAACATGAAAAAGAAGTTGCTCGGATTATTTCTTTTTGTTCCTCAGAAGGCTCACCCACTTTACTCATACCTTGGATGCACATTCCGGCAAACGAAATCTGCATTTTATTTAATGTAGTTAAGTTTGGTTCTAGGGGTTAAACCAAGTGCCTAGTACATGCCAGGTTAGTATTCATCACTGGTCTATATCACCAGCCCTGTTTTATATTATTTGGCCTTTTAGATTGTTCTCGGTGAAATCTCTGATCATCTGATAGCCATTTCATCCCATGATGATTCAGACGCCAATGCAATCTGGGGTGTTTTGGTGGTACAACAAATACTGTTTTGGAACTGTTGAATTTTACCTGAGAAGGCTGACTTCCTTCTAAACATGGAAAGATTTGTTTCCTAACTTCATAAATTTTCTACTATGAATTGAATAATTCCATTATGAATGGTAAATCATGGATGCTGTTATGAATTGTAAATTTGGAAGTGCATTACCTAATGCCTGCAAAAGCAAGTATACTCCTTAGTGTTCTCAAGTAACCCTTTTTGTCTTAGCTACACTGGCCTTGTTCCAAGTTCTGCAATACCCAAACTATTTTGTTGTTGTTATTGTTTGATTGGTTTTTTTTTTTTTTTTTCGCGATTCCATCATCCAGCTATCCACTAATTCTTTAGAAATCAAATTTGTTTCATTGCTTTAGGGAAGCTGCTTTACATACCATGGTAGGTCAGGTCTGCCCGGCCTTTTCTTTTAGAATGTTCTAAGCACTTCAATTATGTAGCTAAACAATTAGATACTGCTTTCTGACTTCAATTCACGCAAACCAAAATTTCAAGAAGATGAGACAGTATCCATTTTTGTTCTTTTCCCCTCTTGTAACGGCAGAATCACCAACACAAAGTATTGCCTTAAGTATTATGTTGTGGATAACTAGCTGTCCATTTAAGAGCACAGGATGCTATTTCATTCCTTGCTTCTGCTACTGTTTTCAAAGTTACTGTGGGAAAATTAATCAAAGTCTATGAGATTTATTTTCTCACACAAAATGTAATCTCTTTCTACCTCAAATAATTGAGACAAATTACATAATATACGGGAAGATGTAAAATAATATGTAACCTAAAGATCAATCATATCAATTACTTAGAACAGGAAAGCCTAAAGTATGGGGTAGAAATATTTTCCCAGAGTATCCTAAGCATCTTTTACCAGCAGAAAACGTCCTACTACCTTCCGGGTTTCTGAGTAGAACAGGAAAGTGGTCTGAGAACAGCTGAAGCCTCAACAATTGGTGGTGCTGAGCAGAGTCACGCCTTTCCATGACTTTCCTCACCACTGCACCCAGCCCATGTTCTGTAGACATGTGATGTGTTATGATGACAACAGCTATTGTGAGGACCTAAGGCTTTCTCTGTCCTCAGAACTGGACCCCAAACTGTTACAGTGACCTCCTTCCCCAAGCAGCCTGAGGAGGAAGCAACTCTAACCACAGCTGGAAACCGTTCTGCTGGAAAAGAACCCTACACCCATCCACACATCTACTCATTCTTGCTTCGCTACAAACATCATTTGGATCCTTCACCTAACCTAACACCCCATACCAGTCTCCTGACTCAGCTGCCACTCTTCTAACCTCATTGGCTGTTTCTCCAAGAAGTTCATGTGGCAACACCTCCCATCAGCATGACTCTGAAGTCTGCTTTTTCCTTCAAGAATATCCCTTCTTCCAGCCTCAGCTCCCACATCCCTTATTATTCTTTCCAGTGATTTTGGTTCGACCTCAGGTTTTGGGCCGACCATTTCCCAATCAGAAAGTGTCAACTGACAAGTCTGGAGGTTCTGTTAAACCACTTGCTGTTTCACCCTGTCCTCAGAGGGCTACAGCAGTTCTTTCTTTACCAGTCTCATTCTGCTTCTCTCCCTGGTTCTACTCCCAGGACTGCTTGTGCTCCTGGCCTGTGCTTGGTAACAGTTCCATAGCATATTGGTTATCTCTGTGATAGTCGCTTTCTTGTCCCGCCTGTCTAGAACATCTACCCAGCTAGGAAACTGGCACTGAGGGGCTGTCCTGGGGCTGTCTCAATATGCCTCACTGGACTCAGCTTTTTTTTTTTTTTGCCAGTTTATGATTCCATGGCTACTGTGCTTTGCTCATGGGTAATCAGGATATTGTGTTAGATTCCCAGCTGGTCTCGCTCAAGCTACAGCTTCTCCACTCTGCCACCTCTCCTCTAAGTGGCCCTTGCATTAGGGAGCTACTGCTGCTCCCTCTCGATGTGCCTGCTGGGGGCATACACTGCATTATCCCCATCCAGGGCTTCTATGAACCACATAAGGCAATGAGAAAACAGAAGCTAAAACCTCTGTCTGGTATGTGCTTAAAAATGAAAAAAGAAAAGAAAAAAATTTAAAAACTTTCTTCCTCTTTACCTCTTTCTCTGAGGCATGTTTTCCTTTTACTGTTCTCTTAAAGAGGACTCCAGCCAACGTAATGAGCACCTACCTCCAAATTGGCTCCCAGCCTTTGAAAGCCAAACACTTATCAGAGCGGGGCCCGTGGAGAAAGATGATGAATCAAGAAAAGCTTTTGAAAGCACAACAGTTAGAGCCTATTTTCTTCAGGGGAGGCACAGAGAGAGAGACAGAGACAGAGACACAGAGAGAATGTATGTAAGAGAAGTCTTCCTATACAGAGAGGGATGCTGGGACTTTTGAACTAAATGACCTAAAAGTTTTCTCTTTCTTCTTTTTTGTTCCCTCATGAAGGTGATTAATTATCCCATGTGGATGAGTCGCTTACAGCCATGGCTCTGCATATCCAATGTCATACCAGTAGAGTTCAAGAGTGACAGAGTCACTTGTTTAGGGAAAATGTCTTGTTTTATATTCAAAACAAAGCATTTTGTGACCTATGAGAAATGCTGACATGCTGGACCAAAAGCTTTTTTATCAATATCACATTCAAGAATTGTATATTACACCCAGATTGAGGCAGAAACGCTGAAATCTGTGACAGTTCTCATGTGGTAAATATCCACCTTTCAGGTCTCATTTCTTTGCACAATGGTTTCTCCAAGCAAGACAAAGCAGCTAGCCAAAGCGAAGACATTTATATGAATCTAGACTCATTAAACACTTACCGCTCCACTGCATTTTCCTGTGAGACTTGGGTACCCACAAAGAATGGGGGACGAGATCTAGGCCACAGACACCTGGGACAGGAAATTAAAAAAATAAAAAACCCAGAAGGTACCCAGGATAGAATGTTTGGGATATAATAGTTAATATTAGTTAAAGAAACCACTTCACATATGACTATTATAGAAAAAAAATCATTATCTGTAGTGATTTGATAATCTCATAAAAGAAATAAATATATTGTGTCAAGAAAATGTGTAATGGAAAAAGGAGACAAATATAAAAACAGACAAAAACAAAATAAAGAGACAAAGTAGAGGAGGGGGGAGGAAAGAATGAAGGGTCTCTGGCAGAGGGTCACTGTCATTTGTAAGGTTGGAGTCAGCTATGGCATCTTTCTTGGTCTGGGTTTTTACTCCAGGAAACGCTGAAAACATGTGTACCTATCTGGCTGTTGTTTAAATATAAACTATTTTCCAACAAGTCAGCTGATCCCCATTGACCTCCTGAGAAGTAAAAGATGTCATTTCTGCTTCCCGGATAGAAGCAGCCGTGCAAACCACCCAGAAACATGAACAACAATTTCTGGCGTTCTGTTATCTCATCCATTCCACTTCCCCAGGAGCCTACCTCTCCTTTGCATCCTTAGGGGGTCATTTCTCCAGAATCCCTTGCTTGTTGCTGTACACATTCTCAGCTGCTTCTCAGAACGATTTACATAGTTGGGAGTCATGCCTTCCTTGCTTCATTAATCCTCAATTTAACTTCATTTTTTTTAAATTTGTGTACCAGTTTTTTAAAATTTTGATCACTTTTAATATTGGCTTGACCCTCTGATAGTACGTATGAGTTATTCACTAAATGGGTGAGATAATGCTGAAGAATTCAGTGACCTTATTGAACCTTCTTTTGGTGGACTCATGATTTACTCTATAGCATGTCAAGATCACAGAAGCAATCTGCGGTCCCTGAGGAAGCTCTCCCATGGAGCGTAGGCTCCTCTCTGTCTGTGCAGTGACTACCTGTCCTGAACAGGGACCCCTTCTCTGTCTCTGATTGACCCTGAAGGACCAGCTTGAAGCCTTGCCTCAAACTCTAGTTTCCTGCACTCTCATTTTCCTACTTAAAAACTCTTCCTTGATCTCTTAGTGGACAAATGAAAGCAGAGTGCCTAACCTGTTCTGTCATTTATGTCCTTTGCAGTCCAGCTTCAACTTATTTTCAAGTCATATTACTTCTCATGCCCACTTCTTTTATCTTCTCCTATTCTTAGGTGCACTAATCCAAGAACACTCTCTTCCACACCTATAGTGGTTTCTTTTCCCTATGTACTCCAAATGCACAGCTAGACAACCAGACTAAAGTCCAAATACATCATAAATTATTCCAATTCTCTTCTTAAATACTTTCCCCAGCCTCCTATTATTTATGGGGAATGAATATACTTATTAACAAGATACACTACACCAGTTTTTTCAAGCTAAGCCAGCTCACCCCCTCCAACTATAGCATGAGAATTCTCCTAGGCTGCTTTCATGATTTCTTGAACTTCCATCTATGTAGGTATGCTGATGGCAACTTCCTTGTAGCTTACCAGTTCCCTTCTGATGCTTTGCCACAACCTTGGGCTGTGTGGTTATCGTCCATTTAGCCAGGAATACCTCAAAATCAGAAGTGAGACTTGGAAGTGGTTTCTATGACTGTAGTTTATTTTTTTTAATTTTTTT